>JBBBVM010000208.1:0-1200000 GCA_037355625.1 Petunia x hybrida
GTCCATGAACCTTCCGAGAAGGTTCAAAGATTTATTGGTGACCTTTCTCCTTCCTTGAGATCCTAGATGGCTCAAGAAATTGAGGTTGGGACTTCATTTGATGTTGTTGTTGATATTTCTCGAAGGTATGAGGCATACCATAAGTTAGAGCGTGAAGAGTTAGAGCGGGAGAGCAATGAGATCCTACGGCCCTGGTGGGAACCATGGTACCTCATTTAGAGGTAAGAGTTCTGATTATCGTGGGAAGTCACCTACCAGGATATCTTAGCTTGTGGCGCGTGATTTTCAGAGTGCGCCAGTAGTCTGTCAAGATCAGACCCAGTCTTCTCTTTATAGCTATCAGCAGTTTATCTAGAATCCATTTTTAGCCTAAAGGTATTATCACTGTTGTGAGCCGGTCATCTTTGGAGGAGTTTTCCCTTACTCCAGCAAGTAGACAGTCGTCCTTCTTCTTGCCCTCAGGCACGTGCCCGGTCACAAGGATTTCATTTAGATCTCAATCAGCCAGAGAAATGCCACGATCCAGTAAAGGTCGAGAGCGTAGTGGCAGTTATTCTTCAGAAGGTAATTATCAGTGTAGTGGCTTAGCTCAGCCGCAGAGGCAGTTTTATGAACTGCCAGTCTGGCAGGATGCTGAGGCATCCGATGTAGTAGACCCATGTATTTCTTCTTCCCTTATATGTGAGTAAGATTTGATTCTTCTGATTGATCTGGAAATGGTTTGTCATATCATGTTTTCATGGTTTCCTTGGATATTATTTCTATTAAGAATCGGTTGCGGTAGAGGGGTGAGCTTCTGGTATGATTTATTCCTGGCATTTGTGAGACCCTACTAATTTATCTGGTCTAAATATGAGAAATTTGACGGTGAGTGTCGCTATTGTCTGCCTGGCATCTTGTCGTGCCACCTTCTATTATTATATCAAATTAGTTTACCTCTCTTCTCGAAATTCCGTGTTGGTTGGATTATGGGATTCTAATTCATCACCATAAGGGAGTGTCATAGTTTCTTCCGGTATAAAGTGGTTAGTAAGTAATATACAATCTACGTGTCTCCTCTTGGTTCGAAATGTTAGTAAAGTCATGTTATTCTATGAACTTCTCTCAGTTATAAAAGAGTTTACTGATAAATTGTTGGAGTTTTCTTCTTATAAGAAGTTTAAATTGGCATGGATGTTGTTCCATGAAGCTCATTTAATGTTTACTTTTTCAATTACGATTCTTTGGCTAGCATGACTGAAAAGTAGTCTAGCTCTGGTAGCCAAATAAATAATAAGATGAGCTTCCTAAAGCTCTAATTATTCCTATCCCTAGTTCATTTCCATCTATTCTTCTTCTGGCACTAGTGAGCTTGGGCGGTTAGTAGCCGCTTGTAATGTTTCCTGTGTTAAGACAGTGCGTGTCAAGGTAGCCGGGTAAGTACATTACTGTGTTCAAGGCTACTAAGGGTAATGGAGAGTGTCGTCTAACCCGTGAATTGAGGTATCAAGCGGTGGTGCTTATGGCAAAGGTATGGAGTCGTGAATTGAGCTATCAAGCGGTGGTGCTTATGGCAAAGGTATGGAGTTGGGAACTCGAGAGTTGCAGCTGTTTGGCAACTCGAGAAGGTAATTTGGTAGCCTAGATCTAAATCGCGTTATGTTTTAGCTAAATCTTTCTTAATCCAGCAGGTTGTGTGGGGATTATTATTCCTATTCAAATTAGCTGTATGAGTTTATGCTCTAAGTGGAGGAGTCTTCCTCCAATACAGAATGCTAATATTAAATCTCTAAGGCGTTGCTGAAGCGTAAGCTTACTCTTAGTTCCATCAAACTATTCTATATCGTAAAGTATATCGACGAGGTGATTCTTCTGCGGAATCATGTTAATCCATCCAGAGTTCCGTGTATCTTTTTTCGAAAATGTAGAGCTCTCCTCTCGTGATCGAGGAAGGATCAACTTAGTCAGAATAAGCTGGGCAATGGCGTTATGATATTATCCAGATATGTTTATTTCCAAGAGTTCGGTGTGCGTGTTATAATTCTGATTCTGCAATCATGGGATAATGTCCATGGAGTAGTTGGTGAAGCTCGTTCAAGTTTTTTTATTATCTGTGTAAATTTTTCTTTAAGCTTGAGCTCGTTTTGACGACGAACGAGAGTATAAGTGGAGGAGAATGAAACGACCTTAGGTAGTCGTTTCGGGAATTAGGAGCCCGATGGGCATGCCGATAATTTGAAAATCTTCGTAAGGTCTATTAGGACCTGTCTGTAAAATTTGAGCTAAATCAGACCTCATTTGGTACGTATCGCAAGAAGATTTCAGTTTTTATTGTCGATACATATTAAAAAGAGATTTTCGAGCTCGATTTTGGCGAATGAACTTCGATTCGAAATCCAAAAGCGCCATTAGGTTTGTATGATTATTTGTGACTTTTCTGAAATTTCGAAAGTGAATTTCGAGGTTGTTCGGCTAGTTTCCACTAAAATGCCGAAAGTTAAATAATTTTACCTTTTTTCATCTAATTTGCATATTGAGTTTCGAGAGTCCGATTTGAGATACGCCTTAGCAAGTGTGTTACATATATTTTGTATAACTTACTTGAGAAATTTGGGATCATTTCGAATTTCGTAGAGTTCCATTTTAATTTTCATTGAGAAAAGAAAAGAAAATAAAATAAAATAAAAGAAAAGAGAAAAGAAAAAGGAAAGGAGATGAAAAAAATAGAAGTGAGGCGGTGGCTGCTAAGGAATATCTATATCCCTTAGTTTAAAGGCTAATCTAAGAACAGAAACGAAAACGCGAGACGCTAAGGAAAAAAATACCAGAAAATGAGAAAAGAGCCGGAGAATGATAGAATTTTTACCCCAAAACATTCAGGTAATGATCTTAATATATTATTTTAGTTTATTACGTGTGTTTGAATATATTTTGACGGTAAAAATTGGGTTATTAGACATCGTTTTAATAAGTTCATTTAATAGTTTAAAGGGTTAATTGGACCCTGTTAATGGAATTGAGTATATATTCGTACTAGTGAGTTATGGGAAACATATAAATGTAATTTATTTAGAGTTTGGTTATGTGACCTTAAACCCTGTACATAGGTCTGGCCTGCGTGTTACGTATGCAAATAGGGTATCAGGTTCCCAACTGGATTACCCTAAAACGTAAGGAATGAAGCCTTTAGCCTTATGTGATATATTTTTCTGCTTATTGAACATAGTGTGATCGCTTGGCAATGAATCCAAAGGACAAAGCGGTTGTTGAGTAACTGTGCTACTTTTGTAACAAGGTAAGTGTATGTATCAATTTCTTTGGAGCCCCTTGGCCTCGTGGATAATCTACCACGTGTTCCTTACGTGTGTAGCTGCCGATAGGCATACTTATTATGCCTTAGCTTTGGATTTACATTATATATTATATGTTATGTCCTGTTGTTGGTTGTATTGTATTGAGGATCTGAGCATTGTACTCTGGCTGTGAGTTGGCATATACTTTCCGGTTGTCGATGAGAGTCCCGTGCTGGTGATGGGTTATTATTACATCATGTTACACTCATATGCATTACATTGCATTCATATGCATTATATTGCATTCATATTGGGTGCAGGAGGATTCCGCCCCAGTAGCAGGAGGATTCCACTCCATTGCATCATATTGGGTGCATGAGGATTCCGTCCCAGGAGCAGGAGGATTCCGCTCCATTGCATCATATTGAGGATAGGAGGATTCTGCTCCATTGCATCATATTGAGGGTAGAAGGATTCCACCCCAACAGCAGGAGGATTCCACTCCATTACATCATATTGAGGGTAGGAGGATTCCGTCCCAGGAGCAGGAGGATTTTGCTGGATTGCATCATATTGAGGGTAGGAGGATTCCACTCCATTGCATCATATTGGGTGCAGGAGGATTCCGTCCCAGGAGCAGGAGAATTCCGCTCCATTGCATCATATTGAGGGTAGGAGGATTCCGCTCCATTGCATCATATTGTGGGTAGGAGGATTCCACCCCAGGAGCAGGAGGATTCCACTCTATTACATCATATTGAGGGTAGGAGGATTCCGTCCCAGGAGCAGGAGGATTTCGCTGGATTGCATCATATCGATGGTAGGAGGATTCCGCCCCAGGAGTAGGAGGATTCTGCTCCATTGCATCATATTGAGGGTAGGAGAATTCCGCCCCAGGAGCAGGAGGACTCCGCTCTATTCCACCCCAGGAGCATTAGGATTCCGCTACATTGCATCATATTGAGGGTAGGAGGATTCCGCCCCAGGAGCAGGAGGATTCCGCTCCATTGCATCATATTGAGGGTAGGAGGATTCCGCCCTGGAGTAGGAGGATTCTGCTCCATCTATTTGGCACATGTGACCCCATTGCATCATACTGGATTCATCCCATTTCATTGCACCGCATGCTATCGTGTGACTATCGTGTGACTATCGTGCTGAGTTTTGTGTATGCGGTATGTATACCATATTGTGGACATATTTCAATTTGCCTATATATTTCTGGCTCATATTCCGGGTTGCACACCGCAACGGTATAAATGTATGGATCGGGTTGCACACCGCAATAGTATAAACATATGGATCGGATTGCACGCTGCAACATTATAAACATATGGATCGGGTTGCACGCCACAATAATATTTGCATATAATAAGATATATTTCTGATTGTTGATATGTTCGGGATACCTATATGTTCTGTCTATCTTATGTTCCTGGTTGTTTATGAGTTTTTGGTTCCATACATATTCCCAGTTATTATCTGGATCTGTTTTTTAATAATTTATAATTTAAATAAGAGGAATTTGGTTTATCTGCTTCTCTTCTCCCTGGCTTGTTATCCTATTCTTTGAGGTGGCTAGTCTGCCCCACTTATTGAGTTCTTTTGACCCACCCTTGTTTGTTGTTTGTTTCTTATCTATTTATTTCGTTTCGGCAGGTTCGCTCCAGGATTAAGTTCTCCACGTTGTTCAGAAGCGAAGAAGACTTCAGCTGTCAGGGTGAGCCAACTTTTATTCCGGATGGCCACCAATTTATTGTTTATTATTTCAGTTGCATTTTTCTCCCTTCAGGCGGTATCTGTCTTCTTTTGTACTCTTAGATATCTAGTTTGGATAGCCCTAAACCTTGTATGTTGGGTAGTCAGCTGTAATTTCGTTTGTACAGCTTAGAGGTATCAGTATGTCTGTATTTTTTTCTAAGTCTTGTTCTTATTTATGAATTGAATTATATTTACTTTACTAATTTAATTGGTAAGGGTTCGCCCGATAGGTCTAGGGGAGGATGTCGGGTGCCCGCACGGCCTAGCCGAATTCCGAGTCGTGTCATCAAGACAACCTCATTAAGTAAACATTATCAGTATAGTATCTTTGACAAAATTACAAATTTACCTTCTAATTAATACAAAGTAATTATCAAATAATACAGAAAGATAATTTGTAGGAGTAACAATTATTATAATTATTACTTGCAATTGTTGTACTCATAAACAGATTCATGCACTCAAACCGTTGTGATTCAGAGTTCAGATAATTTAAGGCAAGAAAATGAAAAGATAAACTATTACTAACATTTATTTATGTTGTTAAATCAATATATATTATAATCCTGGGCTCAAGAGAAGTGATGTGGCACATCTCTTTGACCAGGATTCATATTTTTCTCTTTTCTCAATTTTTTCCTTTTTTTACCTCATTTGTATGGTCAGAAATTTAATTTATTCAAAGGATTACAATAGAATAAATGATTACTAAATACAATTAAATGCTCAAAAACAAAGAATATATGACTGTTATGCATTGTCTTTCATAATTAATATATTCATGGATGAAAAAGAACACAATAATTACACAATAAATTAAACGAACAAAGATAACGGATATAGCCACAACGATAACGTTTCCAACTTCGCCTTTTTACTTTCTGAAGCAATACGTTTTTCTAATTAATTGTAATCACTCAGTCGAGGAACTCTAATTATATAGGAAGTACGTTACTAATCCTATTAATTAAGACTTACGTTATGAATATTGAATTTTCTTGAGCACATTATAAAAGGAACTCTCTTAGTAAGCCCTTGCCAAACCCACCCATATTATCTTCACTTGTATATTTTCCCTTTTTTTTCCTCTCTTCTTGCTTATTCTAAATTGCTTGTAAGGAGTGTAAACTCAGGCAACTCCTTTTCATCAAATAAGTGTAGATGGAAAAGAGATGTGTTATTCTGCTTTATATTAGACTTATTTCTTGCTCTTCAGAAGACTAGCCGTTCACATGCCATTGCAAAGCTGGAATCAAGAGGTATTAAGAAGAAAGTACGGATCTCTTCCGATTTGTGTCACTTATGGTTTTCTTTCACAGAGAATGCTTATAGTACTTCCTCCTTCAATTTGCTTCTTTCATGGTACATTTGTGTGTTATCCACACATTATTATATTGTGCATGGTGTGTAGTATTCTATCTCGGGTTACATAGTTCTAATTTCTCACTCTACAACTTTAGACTACGAAACAAGTTCTACAATATTGAGAAAGAACTTTTCATTTCATATGCCTTAAATAAAAAGAGGAAAGGAAATTGTCTTTCCCAGGACAAGTAAACTTTTGTAACATACTCGATCGGCTTAGTATTTAACTGATGCGAATAAATATTCTTGATAACTATTTAACTGATGCGGCGATGAAACATTAATCTAATTGTAGTCTCAACTTTAAACATTGTTAGTAGATCATTTATCATTGCAAAACTCTTGTAGTCTCAACCTTAAACATTGTTAGTAGATCATTTATCATAGCAAAACTCTCTTCCTGTATACGTGATTTCCAAAATATAACAATTATCATCAAAATTAATCCACATAAACATTAAAAACGGAACATAAAGAACTCCATATAATCACCTTAACACTTTCATATTTTTGTCAAATATTATATAGTTACATAAATTGACACCATATTTGGTTAAGGTGAAAAATCAATATATACTGGGCTCAAGAGAAGTGATGTAGCACATCTCTTTGACCAGGATTCATATTTTTCTCTTTTCTCAATTTTTTCCTTTTTTTACCTCATTTGTATGGTCAGAAATTTAATTTATTCAAAGGATTACAATAGAATAAATGATTACTAAATACAATTAAATGCTCAAAAACAAAGAATATATGACTGTTATGCATTGTCGTTCATAATTAATATATTCATGGATGAAAAAGAACACAATAATTACACAATAAATTAAACGAACAAAGATAACGGATATAGCCACAACGATAACGTTTCCAACTTCACCTTTTTACTTTCTGAAGCAATACGTTTTTCTAATTAATTGTAATCCCTCAGTCGAGGAACTCTAATTATATAGGAAGTACGTTACTAATCCTATTAATTAAGACTTACGTTATGAATATTGAATTTTCTTGAGCACATTATAAAAGGAACTCTCTTAGTAAGCCCTTGCCAAACCCACCCATATTATCTTCACTTGTATATTTTCCTTTTTTTTTCCTCTCTTCTTGCTTATTCTAAATTGCTTGTAAGGAGTGTAAACTCAGGCAACTCCTTTTCATCAAATAAGTGTAGATGGAAAAGAGTTGTGTTATTCTGCTTTATATTAGACTTATTTCTTGCTCTTCAGAAGACTAGCCGTTCACATGCCATTGCAAAGCTGGAATCAAGAGGTATTAAGAAGAAAGTACGGATCTCTTCCGATTTGTGTCACTTATGGTTTTCTTTCACAGAGAATGCTTATAGTACTTCCTCCTTCAATTTGCTTCTTTCATGGTACATTTGTGTGTTATCCGCACATTATTATATTGTGCATGGTGTGTAGTATTCTATCTCGGGTTACATAGTTCTAATTTCTCACTCTACAACTTTAGACTACGAAACAAGTTCTACAATATTGAGAAAGAACTTTTCATTTCATATGCCTTAAATAAAAGGAGGAAAGGAAATTGTCTTTCCCAGGACAAGTAAACTTTTGTAACATACTCGATCGGCTTAGTATTTAACTGATGCGAATAAATATTCTTGATAACTATTTAACTGATGCGGCGATGAAACATTAATCTAATTGTAGTCTCAACTTTAAACATTGTTAGTAGATCATTTATCATTGCAAAACTCTTGTAGTCTCAACCTTAAACATTGTTAGTAGATCATTTATCATAGCAAAACTCTCTTCCTGTATACGTGATTTCCAAAATATAACAATTATCATCAAAATTAATCCACGTAAACATTAAAAACGGAACATAAAGAACTCCATATAATCACCTTAATACTTTCATATTTTTGTCAAATATTATATAGTTACATAAATTGACACCATATTTGGTTAAGGTGAAAAATCAATATATATTATAATCCTGGGCTCAAGAGAAGTGATGTGGCACATCTCTTTGACCAGGATTCATATTTTTCTCTTTTCTCAATTTTTTCCTTTTTTTACCTCATTTGTATGGTCAGAAATTTAATTTATTCAAAGGATTACAATAGAATAAATGATTACTAAATACAATTAAATGCTCAAAAACAAAGAATATATGACTGTTATGCATTGTCTTTCATAATTAATATATTCATGGATGAAAAAGAACACAATAATTACACAATAAATTAAACGAACAAAGATAACGGATATAGCCACAACGATAACGTTTCCAACTTCGCCTTTTTACTTTCTGAAGCAATACGTTTTTCTAATTAATTGTAATCACTCAGTCGAGGAACTCTAATTATATAGGAAGTACGTTACTAATCCTATTAATTAAGACTTACGTTATGAATATTGAATTTTCTTGAGCACATTATAAAAGGAACTCTCTTAGTAAGCCCTTGCCAAACCCACCCATATTATCTTCACTTGTATATTTTCCTTTTTTTTTCCTCTCTTCTTGCTTATTCTAAATTGCTTGTAAGGAGTGTAAACTCAGGCAACTCCTTTTCATCAAATAAGTGTAGATGGAAAAGAGATGTGTTATTCTGCTTTATATTAGACTTATTTCTTGCTCTTCAGAAGACTAGCCGTTCACATGCCATTGCAAAGCTGGAATCAAGAGGTATTAAGAAGAAAGTACGGATCTCTTCCGATTTGTGTCACTTATGGTTTTCTTTCACAGAGAATGCTTATAGTACTTCCTCCTTCAATTTGCTTCTTTCATGGTACATTTGTGTGTTATCCACACATTATTATATTGTGCATGGTGTGTAGTATTCTATCTCGGGTTACATAGTTCTAATTTCTCACTCTACAACTTTAGACTACGAAACAAGTTCTACAATATTGAGAAAGAACTTTTCATTTCATATGCCTTAAATAAAAGGAGGAAAGGAAATTGTCTTTCCCAGGACAAGTAAACTTTTGTAACATACTCGATCGGCTTAGTATTTAACTGATGCGAATAAATATTCTTGATAACTATTTAACTGATGCGGCGATGAAACATTAATCTAATTGTAGTCTCAACTTTAAACATTGTTAGTAGATCATTTATCATTGCAAAACTCTTGTAGTCTCAACCTTAAACATTGTTAGTAGATCATTTATCATAGCAAAACTCTCTTCCTGTATACGTGATTTCCAAAATATAACAATTATCATCAAAATTAATCCACATAAACATTAAAAACGGAACATAAAGAACTCCATATAATCACCTTAATACTTTCATATTTTTGTCAAATATTATATAGTTACATAAATTGACACCATATTTGGTTAAGGTGAAAAAATAGAAGGAAGAATGAGAATTGCTATAAGGATCATTTTCCTTCAGATAGCTAACAAAGATGGAAGTATGAGAGAATTAACAATCCACATCATTATTTTATTTCGTTAAAATTAGTTCCATTGCATTAGCTGTGTGAGACAAACAACTTTTACACAGGATGGGAAGGTCATATATTATTAGATGAATATAATCTATTTATGTTATTTTTGGTGACAGAAAATTATAAAATGCTGTTTCATATATATAACGAGGTTTTTAATAACCGCGCGAAGCGCGGTAAGTTCACTAGTGATAAGAAATATACATAGAGCCAAATGTCTTGATTCTCCAAATTCTTACCATTGTTCTGGTTCTTTGTTACCTAAAGGTAGTGAAGAAGATGACCAGGGAGGTCACTTTAGTTTTTGGACAATGAGATTGCCCGTTTGATTCCTATGCTTCTGATTTTGGTCTTCCAGCGGATATACGTGGCAACACACGTGGATTTGTATATAATAGTAAGTATTTAATTATTTTGTATTTAGTTTCATTAGTTGATAAATATTATAGTTAGTAGTGTTTATCCCAGGATAGTTAGTTTTACTACTTGTACTATAACTCTTAGTTACAGTTTTCTAGTCCACTTGTGATGCTGTTTCAAGAGTTGTATATATGCACGTACATATGGAATAAAAAAGATCACACAGAAAATTTTCCAAATATTGTTCCTGTTCCTTCATGGTATCAGAGCAATAAAGGGAACAAAATACCAATTTCTCTTTTAGTTTTTCACATCTTTTTTTATTCAACACAATGGCTGGAGAAAAGTCGAATGTTTCAACTCAGGGTTCTGGTATCATTGATACCACCAACCCATTGTTTCTCCATGCTTCAGATTACCCAGGAATGTCTCTGGTGAATTCTCCTTTTGATGGAAAGGGATATGGGGTTTGCGTAGGTCTGTTCTAATAGCTCTTTCAGCAAAAAATAAGTTAGGATTCATAGATGAAAATACCAGAACACCAGACTCTGCTTCTAAGGATTTTCAGCCATGGAATAGGTGTAATGACATTGGTTTATCATGGTTGCTGTTGACACCCAATTTCGTCCCTCCTTTTTCCATAATGGGCCATATTTTAATTGAAAGGTGCAATTTGATTATTTGTACATAATTTGCATTAGAAGGCATGTATTTACGTGTGTTATCCGCTAGTTATATATTATATACTTAAATATAGCTATATTACGTAATTTTGCATCACCTAGGCTATTTGTCAAAGACGGACTGTTTGTGTAATTTTATGCATTTATAGCATTTATTAATTATCTGTAACTATCTATACTTAATTAATTTAAAGTTTCTTTATGGGTGCAATTTGATTTTATTTGTCTTATATATATATATATATATATATATATATATATATATATATATATATATATATATATATATATATATTTATATTTTAATTATTTTGCACCTTTTAATTTAATATTGGTTCAATTTTTATTTAAACATTACCAATTTCATTTCATAATTTAAAGTTTTATTACATTCATTTTGAACCTAGACTAAATTCTAACCAAATACATTCCTTACAAAAACCGTGTCCAAGTTCATCCCCCAAAAACCTCATTCTAAATCCCTAAAATCCCTCCCAAAACTATCTCCTAATCTTTTCCCTTAATTCCCATAATTCCTACAATTATTCCCCTAAAATCCCCTAATTTTCTCTTCCAAAATCCTATAAACATTATACCCATCAGACAATACACTCAGTCTAACCAGTACACGCCCACTCCCTCCTTCTCCAATTCACCAGCATATCAATACACACTATCATATACATTACTCCAGCGGACCCCACTGACTCGGTGAGTCTTCTTCCCCACAGACACATACACACAGAATCATCCCCAATACTCTCTTCCCTCTCCAATTACACACACACACCATAAGAACGGATCCATCACTGATCCTTTTGCACATATTCCAATACCCATTTTCGTTTCCCAAACACACACCATTATCATACGCACACCACACACGCACACACTAATCGAACAGAAACAGAGGGAGTAGAGAGGATTCGTAGATCGAAAAGGAGATTGGGGAAATGGGTCAAGGCTGTTAAAGCCACCACGCCACCGGAAAATCTCATTGGCGCGGGACAAAAAAAAAAGGGGACGACGGGAAGGGGACCCACAGATCTGAAACAAAGGGGACGACGGGAAGGGGACCCACAGATCTGAAACAGAGGGGACGGATATCGGGGTCAGGGGATCGTGAACGGAGCAGAGCATAAACCATCAACACACCACCATCGTTGGTCCATAACCACTGGCGACGTCTAAAAAGCAGAGGAAAAGGGAGAGGTAGAGCAGTGGCGACGTCGGAGTAGCAGTGGCTCCATCACCTGCTCGTTGGTGTCGCTCCTCCCCGTTCATTAATGGCTCTGTTCATATGTTTGAGACTTGGAACCTTGCATTATTCTGGGTTAATTGTTTCACTGCTATTTGTTATGTTGTTCTGTTATGCCTTTTCCTTGTTTGTCTGATCTGTAGGTGGAAGTGAATTCTCCAGTGATTAGTTGATTCTGATCTCTGGTTCCTGTTAATTTGGATCGGAATTGGGAGAGGAGAGTTGTTTGGTTCTCACTGTGTTATTTCTATCGTCTCTATCATCGATGGCATAGAGTCTCGTTTGACCGTTTTGTTCTTACCTTGTTTCTATTGCTTAACTGGGTCCCACTATTCTATTTAGTACTGACTGTTTATTTGAGAATTTTGCAGCTTCCTTTGACATTAAAGTATTGGTCATGTACTGATATGGACAATTTAGTATGCTAAACAAGGCCAATGAAAAAATATATTTTTACATATATTGAGGCCTACACTAGGAATTGACGGAAATACAATGAATTGACGGGCTAATCACGGCCAAGGAAAATAATTGCTTATTTGAGGCCTACTGATAAAAAATCTCATTCCCACGTCCCTAAAACAAAAAGGCTATGATGACGTGTGCAAGCCGTTTATTACAAACGAACCGGTGATGGAGTGACGAGACCGATACTTGGCATGGCAACACGAGCGGCCGGCGTGTTCGCAGCCGTATCGACGTCTCTTACCTCCACCCAATTCATACACACCTGAGCCGACACTTTTAAAATCTCCCCCCTCCCTTTATTTTAAAACTATTATTATTATTATTAGCATTATTATTATTATTATTATTATTATTATTATTATTATTATTATTAGTATTATTATTACTATTATTATTATTATCATTACTTTCACTATTATATTATTATTATCATTATTGAATTATCAATATTATTACTCACTAACTTCTTCTCTTATATTTTGCGAGGTAAATTCGGATAGAAGACGACATGGTTTTGAAGAAAATACTTAGAAGAAAAGGATCTTTTATTATTATTATCATTATTCATTATTATTACTATTACTGTTTTATCATTATTCACTAATTTAACTTCATCTATTTTTTTGCAAGGCACATTTGGACAAATGTCTTCAAAACGACTTTCCAAAAAATACTTCCATTTTTACTTGCTATTATCTTCACTTAATATTTATTTTTATAAACTGATTAGTTTGCTTTAATTTGCAAGGTTTAATTCCCTAAAGAAGAAGCCTATTATCTTTAGTATTTAAATCATCTTTTAATCAGTTTATTTTCTTAACTACTTGTTTTGAATCCCAACATGAAGTCTAGCCGGGAACCACACTTGGTGGAATCTGAGAGGTGCCTAACACCTTCCTCTTGGGTTAATTTGAACCCTTACTCAGAATTTCCGGTTCGTAGATCAAGTTACGGAGTTAACATTAAAATTGACTAGAAATAAAATAGGTGCCCTAATACGCCTAGTTAAAAATATGTTAGGTGGCGACTCCAAGTCTTTACCCGCGAGTCCCAATAAGTCGAGCCAATTTCGAACCCTTAAGGGGGTTCGGGGAAAAATGGGCGTCGACAGAATGGCGACTCCGCTGGGGAATTTCAAGGTTCTAACCATAACGGACTTTTTGGGATTCTTTGCATTTATTTTCTTGTTTTCGTTATTTCTCAAAACTAATATTTCTTTCTTTTCCTTTTGCAGGTCTGAAGTTTAGTTTTCTATTTGTGTTTTCTTTATTAATTGTAATTGTTATTTTATTTATATTTCCTCCACTCCTGGAATTCTTTTTACACTTGCACACACATTAAACGGTTACGTGGATCTCACGGCCGTTTCACTCTCAAGAAAACCCTTTAGGGGGAACGGTTGGGGTAAGTTGGTCCGTGGTACAACCAACAACTCCAAACGTTCCCACCCCTTGGTTGTCCGCCTAGGGGAACCATGTTCTTGTCTAGTAAACCCACTCTCGGCATAATATGTCCTAAACTTCAGTTATTTTCGAATCTTCCAAATCTTTTTCTTTAAAACAGTTTTACTTCATAGTTCTTTTTTTCGAGAACTTCAACCTTTTTTTTTTTTTGAATTAACTTGTTTGTTTCCCCCTTCTAAAATTTATTTTTTAAAATATATATTTCGATATGTGCATAAATTTTCCAAATATTTTTCTCAAAACAATTCTTTTTGTCTAGTTTCCATGATCCTATTTTTTAAAACTAACTTGTTTGTTTCGTTTTCTCTTTTTACTCATTTTTTAAAATCATTTTTTGAAATGCTTCAATATGTGCACCCTTTCTACAAAATTGATAAATCTTTTTAAAAAAAAAACAATTTCACTTGATTTAATTCTTTTTTTCATTTTAATATTGTCTAGTTTCTATTAACTCTATTTTTCAAAACTAATGTGTGTTCGTTTTGTTATCCCTTTTAAAAACTTATTTTGTAAAATATTAGTATGTGCATTTTTTTTCTTTTTCATGATTTTTAAAATATTGTCTAGTTTATACTAATCATATCTTTTGAAACTAACGCATTTGTTTTGTTCTTATCCTTCTAAAATCATTTTACGAAATACTTCAATATGTGTGCATCATTTTACAAGACATATGCATTTCTTTCAAAACTTGTGCATTTTTTTTTAAAAATTGTACATATCATGCATACCTTCCTCCGCTCCTGGCAAGTTTCTAAATCGTGCGGTGGTTACGACCACCTCTTCCCTCACAAAAATCTCGTTTTAGGGGGAACAACTTGGAACCTATTTGGTCCAAGACGTTCCCGCTCCTGAGTTGTCCGCTTGGGAGGATAATAAAACTCGGTCTAGCTAACTCCATTCTTTAGTAGTAATGCTAGGAATCATGCATCATGACATATCATTAGTCGACTTGTTGTCAAGTCCAATAAGCCAACTTGTTCAAATAATCTGAACGGGTTTTGGCCTTAAAAAGTGTTAAACATGATTTATTGGCATATACTTAAAGGATTGAACGTGCAAATGTAGACCGTTTATGGGAATTATTCTGCATTCAATGCCATTCAAAAGCACAAATAGTAACCCAAGAGGCATCAAAGCCGAAACTGAATCAGAAACGACTGTTTATTCCTAAGCGGTTGGAATTATTCTGTATTCAATGCTATTCAAACGCACAAAGGGTAACCGAAAAGGCATTAAAGGCCCAATATGAAGCAGAAATGACCGTTTGATAGACGGGATGACACATAATACACATTTATCCTTTAGGCATTATATAAAGACTTGCCACCCGTGGTTTGTTAAAAGTCCATTAGCAATTTCCTTCTAAAGTGTCTAAAGGGGTTCTCAACTCATAACGACACATCTCTTCATATTCTCTGTTGCATTATTTTCAAAAGCTTGTGCCACACGTTGATCATTTGTTTGCAATAAAGTGAATTTTAGGCGTTTTCTTCTTCCATTTTCCTATCGTCCTTCACCTTTTCCGAAAGATCATGGCCACTAGAACATTTGACATGGTTGTTGAAGTCCCTCAGTTGCTAAGGGATTGGTGGGGAAACTTAAGCATAGATCAACAAGACCGAGTTAAGGCAGTGTTGGGGAACCTTATTTCACTGATGGAGCATACGGCAACGAAAGGGATAGTAGAAGCAGCAGTGCACTATTGGGATGCGGATCGAGCAGTTTTTCACTTTGGGAGCGTAGAGTTGACACCATTACTGGAAGAAATAGGCGGGTTAACCCAATTACCATTTGAAAGTGAAGAAGTCTTGATGCCTAAGAACATTGCACCCGAGGAGTTCTTCGAAATGGTAGGGTTTAAGCCCGAATTATGCACAGACAATATAAGGCAGTCGGGAATTTCTCTGACTTCCCTCTACATCAAATTTGGGTATGGAGAAGCATTTCAAGAAGCCGAAGATTATTTCAACATTAACCAGGCAGATTGGCAAGAGCGAAGGGTACTTGCTTTTGTCACCAGCTTTTTAGGGATCGTCGTCTTTCCACAGCACAAAGGACGAGTTGATGTTTGTATGGTCTCAATTGCTGATACCTTACTCAAAGACATTAACAAGACATACACTTTGGTACCGATGATCGTTGCAGAGATGTACCGAGCTTTAGAAAGATGCAAGAAGGGAGCTGTTTTCTTTGAAGGTTGCAATCTGCTTTTACAAATTTGGTTGATGGAGCATTTGCACAAGAAGAACTTCACAGACCAAGGCTTCCACTCCATACCAAGAGAAAACTACATCTTGACTCATATCGCCCGCATGGACATTGGTCTTGAAAAGTGGGACCGACCAATAACAACCGAAGGCTGGCACCACAAACTCTCTCAATTGACATCTGAAAACATACAATGGATGTTTGATTACTTTCCCGGCACAACAGTAATCACACGATCCGAAAGAGACTCATTTCTCATCTTAGTGGGCTTTAGAGGAGTTTACCCATACACTCCTTTGAGGGCACTTAGACAAGCGGGGAGAAAGCAGATTGTACCCCAAATTGCAGACATCAGAAGTTTCAAAGCTGATAATTTCAGAGGAGTGATACCATTCAAGGACAAGATATTAGAACTTTGGAAAGCAAGGCATCGAATGGAATTTGAGACTATTGGACGAGACAGATTTGATGCAGGCTATGATGAAGATTATCCAGTCTGGCTCAGGAAAGACATAGCAAAAGCGGTTCAACCAAAAGCAACAAGAAAAAGGAAAAGAAATGCTGATGAATTAGAATCTGAGTGCAAGAGGCTACACAAACAACTGGCAAAGGCACGAGAGAAAATAGTGAAGAAGCAAAGTTTGGTCGAAGCAAAGAACAAAGAAAAAGACAAATGGCGCAATAAGGCAGAGCTCCTGACAAAACGCATAGAGTCTATTGGTGTATGGGCTAGCGAAGGAATGAACGTTGTCGCTGACAAGGGAATAGAGGAGAAAGGAAGTAAGGCTTGGGAAATGTTGAAAAACTTCACATTCGACATATCCCGGCTCTTAACTGACGCAGACAATATCATCTTCCGAGGAGACTCGTCAGGGGCAAGTTCGTCTAGCGAAGATTCGTTCGAAGAGGAAGAAGATGAATCTTCTGGGGATGGATCAACATGAAAAATGCTCAACTGGCCATGATTTAATCCCCCAGAAATGTTTAGTCTTTTCCTTCTCTTACACTGTTTCAATATCAGCCAATGTAATAAGACCAATATTCA
The DNA here is from genome assembly GCA_037355625.1 of Petunia x hybrida. Classification (NCBI taxonomy): domain Eukaryota; kingdom Viridiplantae; phylum Streptophyta; class Magnoliopsida; order Solanales; family Solanaceae; genus Petunia; species Petunia x hybrida. The sequence goes on from JBBBVM010000208.1 coordinate 17,311, forward strand.
ATAAATGCAATATTCTCTTTTAGACTCCGCATTTTGTAGCAGATGAAATGATACATGTGGCACAAAAGCATTTTTTTAAAATCCTCGTGCGTAAAACGATCCTTTATATTATAGAATGAATTTCTTATTTGATATATGTGCATTGCATTGCTCTAGGTCTCTTTCTACCTAAGTCAATCCCTTCCCAAATCCAATCTCTTACCAAGGCACCACATTTCCTTACTCTATGCCCAAATTATGATATCAGAAATCTTTTGCATGTCTTGATAATTCCCTATCCCTTATGAACTCAAAACCTATTATCCAAAAAGGTTGGCTTAAGTTGAATACCAATACAGAAGATTTGGTTAAGCAAAGTGTGTTTATCAGGGATTTTTCAAAACAAGAAGAGTTTATAATAGCAGGCACTATACATACAAAGCGGAAAAATTGATAGGGCAAGAGAGTTGTTGGTCAAAGGCGCACACGATCGCCTGCCAGTGGAAGGTTCTCTGCGTTCAGTCGCATGACGGAGCTAGAAATCCTTTTTGAGTATTGGAAGCATATCCCTACCAACTAGCAAGTGTGGGACGAGACAATGATTTCAAGATGAAGCTATTTGAGACACTTACGAAACTATGAATTAATTTTATAACAGTTTTGACTGAAGCAGTGATCTAAGAATATACATGATACACCGAGAATGGTCTCTCGGCAACAAAATCTACCTGACAAGCAAAAGCTAAGGCAAAGACTGAATTGCAGCAGTCGGTTGACAAGTATGAGAGACATGGAGTATCTCTCTCAAAGACACGCGGGCATTATGACACGAAAATTTGCAAGATAGGATGGGAGATGCACTTAAGGTGTTGGTGTTCAACAAAAGCCAACCTCCTTTCTATCAGCACAACTTATTCTTTACACAACACCTTTATTATCTTTCATTGACATTCAACTTCTCATCTCCTGCTTAAGTGAGCATCGGTCATTCGACCAAAATCCTTGTCTTGACTGCTACATAAAGCACTCGAGCAATCTTTTTGAGTCTTTATACAATTTGTCATAATCTCCAAATTCAAGTGCTACTCTATCATCCGCGGTCTAGGCATTCTCTTAAGCTATATGTGTTGTTTTTGCATCAAACTTTTGCTAAATAGCCTAACACAGTTTTGCGCATGTTGTCACTTTATTACGGTCGCTTTGCATCTGAACACTGAAATTGGTCAAGAATCTGCATTCAGAAAAGCCGAAATGGCAAGCCAAGCTGATAATATTTGCTTCTGAAACAAAGTCTTTCGAATCACCAGCATATGACACCAAGAAAACTCAGATAAGCCCAATTCTACTTCCGTACGATTTGTAGTATGAACGAACCAAAATCAGTTGACAATATACTCATACAAGAGTCGCAAGAGAAAATTCTAATCACTATACGACCAAAACTGGCAAAACTCACAGCCTCGCACCGTACCCCAACTTGCACCATAAACAATCTCCTCTCTTTCAAGACTTTCAAAGGCTCAACACAATTGAGGACAGACGAAAAGACAAAACCTCACACATTTACTCCTTTAGCTCAGTCAAAAGATATTGCAACCACCTATCAAAGTTAGCTCCATGTCTGTCAAAATGAAAAGCATGAAATATGAAGACACCCCATCACAACCCCAAGACAAATACAATTTTGGAGAGCCTCCAAATCCGATAAATCCAACCTCAGTATCCACACAATCAGGGTCATCGAGATACCTGATCATCATACTGAAAAACGAATGCAGATTCAAGCAAATACATTGGTGTTCAATGCAAAGCAACCACTTTGTTTCAACTAACGAATCTTTCTTTGACAACAGATCTTTCAACACAAACACAAGAATTCACAGGCAATCACAATGGACATGATAACACTTTAGCCTCGTCAGGCTTATAATATGACGACCAGCCATGTCAGGCTTAAAATATGACGACCAGCCACGTCAGGCTTAAAATATGACGATTAGCCATGTCAGGCTTAAAATATGACGACCAGCCACGTCAGGCTTAAAATATGACGATTAGCCTCGTCAGGCTTAAAATATGACGAATAGCCTCGTCAGGCTTAAAATATGACAACCAGCCCCGTCAGGCTTAAAATATGACAGGCTTATAATATGACAATCAGCCACGTCAGGCTTAAAATATGACGATGAGCCCGGTCAGGCTTAGAATATAACAATAGGCCCGTCCGCCTTAGAATTGGACATGCTCATTCTTTCTATTTTGCAGGCACTACTATATCAGCTCTGTCTGGCTTAAAATAGGACAAACTCATATATTTTGTTTTGCAGGCACCATTAAAATATGACAACTAGCCTCGTCAGGCTTAAAATATGACGACTAGCCCCGTCAGGCTTAAAATATGACAGGCTTATAATACGACAACCAGCCACGTCAGGCTTAAAATATGACGACTAGCCTCGTCAGGCTTAATGAAACGACCTCGGTCAGTCGTTTCGGAAGTTAGGACTCCGATTGGCGTGCCGATAATTTTAAAATATTCGTAAGGTCTATTAGGACCTGTCTGTAAAATTTGAGTTAAATCAGACCTCGTTTGGTAGGCATCGGAAGAAGGTTTCAGTTTTTATTGGCGATAAATATTAAAAAGAGATTTTCGAGTTCGATTTTGCCGAATGAGCTCCGATTAGAAATCCGAAAGCGCCGTTAGGTTCGTATGATTATTTGTGATTTTTGTAAACTTTCGAAAGTGAATTCCGATATTGTTCGGCTAGTTTCGCAAAAAAATGCCGAAAGTTAAATAATTTGACATTTTTCCTTTAAATTCGCATCTTGAGTTTCGGGAGTCGGATTTGAGATCCGTCTTCGCGAGTATGTTACATATATTTTTTATAGCTTACTTGAAAAATTTGGGATCATTTCGACTTCTCTAGGGTTCCATTTTAATTTTAATCGTCGTAGCGAATTTATTAAAAAAAAAAAAAAAAAAGGGGAAAAGTCAAAGTGATTGTCGGTCAGCTAAGGGATTTAATCCCTTAGCTTAGCAGTAGCCAAGATACATATCAGAACACACAACAAAACACAGAGGCGAGAAAAATTAGAGAAAAGAGAGGAAAAAGGGAAAAAGGAGTGGAAAAAATAGTGGAATTTCTACCCCAAATCTTCAGGTAATGATGCTAACTCATTATCTTAGCTTATTACGTGTGTTTGAATATATTTTTACAGTAAAAATGAGGATATTAGACATCGCCCTAATGGCGTAAATTGATAGTTTAAAGGGTCAATTGGACCCCGATGATGAAAATGATTATATATTCATACTCAGTGAGTTATGAGCAACATATAAATATAATTTATTTAGGGTTTGGTTATGGGACTTTGAACCCTGTATATAGGCCTGGCCTGTGTATTGCGTATGCGAATAGGGTATCAGGTTCCTAACTGGATTGCCCTAAAACATAAGGAATGAAGCCTTTAGCTTTATCTGATATAATTTTTCTGCTTATTGAATAGAAAGAGATCGTTTGGCGGTTAATCCAAAGGAAAAAGCATTGGTTGAGTATCAGGGCTAGCTTTGGGATACGGTAAGTGTTTATATCCATTTCTTTGGAGGCACTTGGCCTCGTGGATTTTCTACCACGTGTTTCTTACGTGTGTAGCTGCCGATAGGCGTACTCATTACGCCTTAGCTTTGAATTTACGTTGTATATTATATGTTATGTCATGTTGCTGGTATTGCATTGAGTATCTGAGTATTGTACTTCGGCCATCATTACTGCATATACTTCCCGGTAATCGATGAGAGTCCCGAGTCGGTGAAGGGTCATTACTGTATATACTTCCCGGTAGTCGATGAGAGTCCCGCGCCGGTGAAAGATCATTATGGTATATATCTCCTGGTAGACGATGAGAGTCCCGCGCCGGAGATAGGTTTCGGGCACATGTGACCCTATTGCATCATGACACATCATTGCATATCTTTATATGCATTTTTTTTAGCTGTATAGATTTATTGCATTAATTATCTATGAATGATTTATCTGGTTGATTGCTATGGCTTCTGTTTCCCTGACTAGCGTATCTATTTTTTTGAGGTTGCTAGTTTGTTCACACTTATTGAGTCCTCATGACTCACCCCCCCTGTTTGTCCTTGTGTTTTCTTTTCGTTCGGCAGATTCTGCTCCAGGACCCAGCCAGTCGCGCCGTGATTGAGGAGTAGTACGTTCTCAGCTGTCTACGGTGAGCCATCCTGTTCATTGCGGCCACCCACTTCAGATATTACAGTTTTTCTTACTTTTGCTCCGTTCGGGAGATGTGTATATCTTTTGGCCTTCTTAGATGTCTGATCTGGAAACCTTTAAACTTGTGTATTCTGGGTAGTTAGTTGTTTTGTCTAGACAGTTTGTATATATGTCTATCCTTGAGAGTTATTTTATGTTGTTAAGGTCATGTTTAATTTCATTTTCAAGGTAATTGTGTGCCGTTTTTATCGATTCAGTCAATAGGGTTCGCCCGACAGGTTTAGGGGAGGTGGTCGGGTGCCCGCACGGCCTAACCGAGAATTCGGGTTGTGTCAGTTGGTATCAGAGCGAGGTTTAGAGTTTTTCCAGATCATGACAGTGTCTAATAGAGTCTCGCTGATCGGGCGGAGACGTCTGTACCTATCTACGAGAGGCTGTGATGGCATTTAGGCAGTTTCCCTTCTTTCTTTCCTCGTCGTGCGTGAGTCTTCTTAACTGAAATTAAATATTTTTATTCTCCGCAGTAAATGGTGAGAACGCGCGCGAATGTTCGGCGAGAGGCGGAGGAGCCAGCGGTCACCCCTATGCCTGCTGCTCCGCGAGGTCGCGGTGTTGGCCGCGGTAGAGGTCGTGGTCGAGGCAGAGGTAGAGGTTCCCAGGCCGCGAGGATGGTGGATCGTGTTGATCCTGCTGCAGAGGTTCCGGTAGTGCCAGCTTTTGCCGGGCAGGGGGAGCAGGGCTTATTTGTTTCCCCCGCACTTCATGATGCTTTTATGAGATTCTTAGCGACGCAGATGCCCCAGGGACCTCATATTCCTCAGGCTGCGGTGGATGCTCCTATTCCTCAGGCTGTCGTAGATGCTCCTATTCCTCAGGCTGTCGTAGATGCTCCTATTCCTCAGGCAGCGGTAGATATTGGTTCTCGGGTTCAGGAAGCCCCCATTCCAGCTCCACAGGTAGCCCCAGCAGTTCATGTTCTAGGTGGTTATGTTCCAGACGTAGCGGGTGTTATACCTCCAGTTGTTCAGGATGGTCAGCAAGTCCAGGTAGCAGGTCAGGTTGATGATCCGGCAAGGTTGCATTATTTTACCCGACTTAATCCTCCGAAGTTCTCTGGTCAGAAATCAGATAAGCTTAAGCCTCGTGAGTTTCTTGATCAATGTCAGCGTATCTTAGAGGCCCTTGGATATCTTGAGCAGTATGGAGCTGATTATACTGCTTTCCAGCTTGAGGGTCCAGCTTTAGCTTGGTGGACCGCGCTCCAATCAGCTAGGCGGGGCTTACCTAAGCTGACCTGGAGTGAGTTCTCTCATCGATTCATGGAGAAGTTTTTCCCTCGTAGTCAGCAGGATGAGAAGAGGAGACAGTTTGAGAGGATTGGACAGGGTAACCTGTCAGTCACGGAGTACGAGCTTTTATTTTCAGAGATGTCCAGCTATGCTCCAGATCTTATGCAGGAGCCCTCTGAGAGGGTCAGACGTTTTATTGATGGGCTTTCTCCTCATTTGCGGTCCCAGATGGCTCGTGAGATTGAGGCTGGTACTCTATTTGATGTTGCTGTTGATATTGCCAGGAGGTATGAGGCCTATCATAGATTGGAGATAGAGGAGTTAGAGCGGGAAAGTAAGAGATCTCGTGGTCCCGGGCATTCTAGTACCTCGTATAGAGGTAGGAGTCATCAGCAGCAGAGTAGGCCTCTTGTCAGATCAGCTCAGTTTCCAGCGCGTGGTTTTCAGGACGCGCCAGGACCTCGACGGGGTCATCCCCAGCTTCCTCCTAGTAGTCATCAGCAGTTTGTGCAGCGCCAGTATGGCCCAGGATGTTTCCATTGTCGTGAGTTAGGGCATCATAAGAAAGATTGCCCTTATCTTTATCAGCAGGGTAGTAGCAGTTCTTTCCCTCGCCTTCCAGCGCCTATGCAGCAGCAGCCTCAGGGTGCCCCTCCAGGGTATCAGCCAGCTAGAGGTGCACCACCACCCGGTAGAGGTCGTGGACGTGGTCCTAGTGGCCCCACTAGAGGTGGTCGTCAGGGTAGCGGCTCAGCTCAGCCGCAGAGACAGCTATATGCACTGCCGGCCAGGCAGGATGCCGAGGCATCACCAGCTGTTGTGACAGGTATTTTATCTGTTTGTGGTCGAGATGCATATTCTTTGGTGGATCCAGGATCTACATATTCATATGTATCTCCTTATTTTGCTTCGGGTTTTCATGTTGATTATATGTGTCTTCGTGATCCATTCTGTGTTTCTACTCCTATTGGAGACATTATCATCGTGGATCGAGTTTATCCAGCTTGTACCATATCTTTTGGGGGTCGTGAGACCCTGGTAGATCTCCTAATCCTAGATATGGTTGATTTTGATGTCATTATTGGCATGGATTGGTTGGCGTCGTGTCATGCCACATTAGATTGTCATGCCAAGTCTCTTCAGTTGTCTCTTCCTTGTTCAGCACCTGTAGTGTGGCAGGGTTCTTATTTGCCACCCAGGGGACATGTTATTTCTTTCCTGAAGGCAAAACGGATGATGGATAAAGGGTGTTCAGCGTATCTTGCTATGGTTCGAGATACCACTGCGGAGATTCCATCTCTTGATTCTATTCCTGTCGTTAGGGAGTTCCCTGATGTGTTTCCAGATGATTTTCCAGGACTTCCTCCTGATCGAGAGATCGAGTTTGGCATTGATATAGTGCCAGGGACTCAGCCTATTTCTATCCCTCCTTATCGTATGGCCCCATCAGAGTTGAAGGAGCTGAAGGAGCAGTTGCAAGATTTGCTTGATAAGGGGTTCGTCAGGCCGAGTATTTCTCCGTGGGGTGCTCCTGTTCTATTCGTGAAAAAGAAAGATGGGACTATGCGGATGTGTATTGATTATCGTCAGCTAAATAAGGTCACAATCAAGAATAAGTATCCCTTGCCTCGCATTGATGATTTGTTTGATCAGTTGCAGGGTGCCAAGTTCTTTTCGAAGATCGATCTGCGATCTGGTTATCACCAGCTAAAGATTCGTGAATCAGATATCTCGAAGTCTGCTTTTAGGACTCGTTACGGCCATTATGAGTTCCTAGTTATGTCTTTTGGGCTGACTAATGCCCCTGCAGCCTTTATGGATCTCATGAACCGGGTGTTTAAGCCATTTCTTGATTCCTTTGTCATTATCTTCATTGATGATATTCTTATTTATTCTCGTAGCCGCGAGGAGCATGATTATCATCTGAGGGTGGTTCTTCAGACCCTCCGTGATCGTAAGTTGTATGCCAAGTTCTCGAAATGTGAGTTTTGGCTTGATTCTGTAGCATTTTTGGGTCACGTGGTATCTAGTGAAGGTATCAAGGTTGATCCGAAGAAGATTGAAGCAGTGCAGAAATGGCCTCGTCCTACCACTCCTACGGAGATTCGCAGCTTCCTTGGATTGGCAGGTTATTATCGGAGGTTCGTGGAAAAGTTCTCTACTATTGCAGCTCCCCTGACTCGCTTGACGCAGAAGGCGGTTCAGTTTCGATGGTCCGATGAGTGTGAGGCCAGTTTCCAGAAGCTTAAGGCCTTATTGACTTCAGCTCCAGTGTTATCCCTTCCTTCGGGTACCGGTGGATTTGTAGTGTATTGTGACGCATCTCGTGTGGGCCTTGGTTGTGTTCTTATGCAGCACGGGAAGGTAATTGCTTATGCTTCCAGACAGTTGAAGCAGAATGAGAAGAATTATCCGACTCATGATTTAGAATTGGCAGCTGTGGTCTTTGCTTTGAAGATATGGAGGCATTACCTTTATGGCGAGCCTTGTGAGGTGTATACGGATCATAAGAGTCTGCAGTATCTTCTCTCTCAGAAAGATCTTAACGGCCGACAGCGGAGATGGCTTGAATTGATTAAAGATTATGATCTCACTATCCATTATCATCCTGGGAAGGCGAACGTGGTAGCAGATGCTTTGAGCAGGAAGTCCATGGGCAGCATGGCTTTTCTTTATGCTGATATGAGACCATTGGCTCGAGAATTGCAGTCCCTTGGCGACTTTGGCGTGAGATTTCTTATCCCAGACTCCAGTCGAGTCTTAGCGTGTATTGCAGATCAGTCTTCCTTAGTCAGTCAGATTAAGGGAAGACAGTTCGAGGATCCTCATCTGCAGGAGTTGCGTGGTCGTGTCCTAAGTGGAGGAGTTCCCTCCTTCGAGCTTGATTCAGATGGAATTCTTCGGTTTAATGGTCGACTCTGTGTTCCTGATGTTGGGGATTTGAGGCAGTCAGTGCTCGGTGAAGCTCATAGCTCGCGTTATTCCATTCATCCTGGTATTACAAAAATGTATCAGGACCTCCGACAGCTATACTGGTGGAAGGGGATGAAGAGAGATGTATTTAATTATGTATCTCGTTGCTTGAACTGTCAGCAGGTTAAATTCGAGCACCGGAGACCAGCAGGGCTAGCTCAGGCATTGCCCATTCCCGAGTGGAAGTGGGAGCACATCACGATGGATTTTATAGTTGGTCTGCCAAAGACCCTGCGGCGCCACGATTCAGTTTGGGTCATTGTCGATAGACTGACTAAATCAGCTCACTTTATCCCTGTAAAGACTACTGATTCAGCTCAGAGACTGGCTCGGATTTTCATTGAGCAGGTGGTTAGATTGCACGGTACTCCTGTATCCATTGTCTCAGATCATGGTTCCCAATTTACTTCTCAGTTCTGGCAGTCTTTTCAGAGAGAGTTGGGGACCCAGGTGCAGCTTAGTACAGCATTTCATCCTCAGACTGACGGTCAGTCCGAGCGGGTTATTCAAGTTCTGGAGGACATGTTGAGAGCTTGTGCACTTGACTTCGGGGGTTATTGGGATGATCATTTGGCATTAGCGGAGTTCTCTTATAATAATAGCTATCAGTCTTCTATTCAGATGGCTCCATTTGAGGCCTTATACGGTCGTCGATGTCGTTCTCCTATTGGCTGGTTTGAGTCTCGAGATGTCGAGGTGATGAGTTCAGATATGGTTCGTCAGACTCTTGAGGTTGTTCGTGTTATTCAGGATCGTTTACGGACCGCCCAGAGTAGGCAGATTTCATATTCGAACCGGAGGAGCCGAGAATTAGAGTTCGAGGTCGGGGACATGGTATTTTTGAAAGTGTCACCGATGCGCGGTGTAAAGAGATTTGGTAGGAAAGGAAAGCTTAGTCCCAGGTTCATTGGCCCTTTCCGTATCGAGCAGCGTATTGGTAAGGTAGCTTATCGGCTCGACTTGCCAGCTTCTATGCCAGTTCACCCAGTTTTCCATGTATCGATGCTCCGGAAGTGTATCCGAGATCCTTCCGAAGTGATCGAATTAGACCCTGCTCAGCTAGATGTGAATCTGGCTTACGAGGAGTTCCCAGTTGCTATAGTAGCGCGTGATGTCCGGAAGCTTCGTTCGAAGCAGATTCCGATGGTTCGAGTGCGATGGAATAATCGTCCACATGAGGAGGACACTTGGGAGCTTGAGTCCAGTATGCGTGAGAAGTATCCTTACCTCTTCGACGATTCAGGTTCGAACTTGATCTTTAAAGCCTAAAAGTTCTAATCATTGCATATGATTTTGGTTTCGTAATAAATGTCATTGAAAATTCGTGTAAGCATTCTCATTAGAAGTGTTAAATATATTTTAGACTCTTGCTCGTTCGAGGACGAACGAGAGTTTAAGTGGAGGAGAATGAAACGACCTCGGTCAGTCGTTTCGGAAGTTAAGACTCCGATTGGCGTGCCGATAATTTTAAAATATTCGTAAGGTCTATTAGGACCTGTCTGTAAAATTTGAGTTAAATCAGACCTCGTTTGGTAGGCATCGGAAGAAGGTTTCAGTTTTTATTGGCGATAAATATTAAAAAGAGATTTTCGAGTTCGATTTTGCCGAATGAGCTCCGATTAGAAATCCGAAAGCGCCGTTAGGTTCGTATGATTATTTGTGATTTTTGTAAACTTTCGAAAGTGAATTCCGATATTGTTCGGCTAGTTTCGCAAAAAAATGCCGAAAGTTAAATAATTTGACCTTTTTCCTCTAAATTCGCATCTTGAGTTTCGGGAGTCGGATTTGAGATCCGTCTTCGCGAGTATGTTACATATATTTTTTATAGCTTACTTGAAAAATTTGGGATCATTTCGACTTCTCTAGGGTTCCATTTTAATTTTAATCGTCGTAGCGAATTTATTAAAAAAAAAAAAAAAAAAGGGGAAAAGTCAAAGTGATTGTCGGTCAGCTAAGGGATTTAATCCCTTAGCTTAGCAGTAGCCAAGATACATATCAGAACGCACAACAAAACACAGAGGCGAGAAAAATTAGAGAAAAGGGAGGAAAAAGGGAAAAAGGAGTGGAAAAAATAGTGGAATTTCTACCCCAAATCTTCAGGTAATGATGCTAACTCATTATCTTAGCTTATTACGTGTGTTTGAATATATTTTTACGGTAAAAATGAGGATATTAGACATCGCCCTAATGGCGTAAATTGATAGTTTAAAGGGTCAATTGGACCCCGATGATGAAAATGATTATATATTCATACTCAGTGAGTTATGAGCAACATATAAATATAATTTATTTAGGGTTTGGTTATGGGACTTTGAACCCTGTATATAGGCCTGGCCTGTGTATTGCGTATGCGAATAGGGTATCAGGTTCCTAACTGGATTGCCCTAAAACATAAGGAATGAAGCCTTTAGCTTTATCTGATATAATTTTTCTGCTTATTGAATAGAAAGAGATCGTTTGGCGGTTAATCCAAAGGAAAAAGCAGTGGTTGAGTATCAGGGCTAGCTTTGGGATACGGTAAGTGTTTATATCCATTTCTTTGGAGGCACTTGGCCTCGTGGATTTTCTACCACGTGTTTCTTACGTGTGTAGCTGCCGATAGGCGTACTCATTACGCCTTAGCTTTGAATTTACGTTGTATATTATATGTTATGTCATGTTTCTGGTATTGCATTGAGTATCTGAGTATTGTACTTCGGCCATCATTACTGCATATACTTCCCGGTAATCGATGAGAGTCCCGAGCCGGTGAAGGGTCATTACTGTATATACTTCCCGGTAGTCGATGAGAGTCCCGCGCCGGTGAAAGATCATTATGGTATATATCTCCTGGTAGACGATGAGAGTCCCGCGCCGGAGATAGGTTTCGGGCACATGTGACCCTATTGCATCATGACACATCATTGCATATCTTTTATGCATTTTTTTTAGCTGTATAGATTTATTGCATTAATTATCTATGAATGATTTATCTGGTTGATTGCTATGGCTTCTGTTTCCCTGACTAGCGTATCTATTTTTTTGAGGTTGCTAGTTTGTTCACACTTATTGAGTCCTCATGACTCACCCCCCCTGTTTGTCCTTGTGTTTTCTTTTCGTTCGGCAGATTCTGCTCCAGGACCCAGCCAGTCGCGCCGTGATTGAGGAGTAGTACGTTCTCAGCTGTCTACGGTGAGCCATCCTGTTCATTGCGGCCACCCACTTCAGATATTACAGTTTTTCTTACTTTTGCTCCGTTCGGGAGATGTGTATATCTTTTGGCCTTCTTAGATGTCTGATCTGGAAACCTTTAAACTTGTGTATTCTGGGTAGTTAGTTGTTTTGTCTAGACAGTTTGTATATATGTCTATCCTTGAGAGTTATTTTATGTTGTTAAGGTCATGTTTAATTTCATTTTCAAGGTAATTGTGTGCCGTTTTTATCGATTCAGTCAATAGGGTTCGCCCGACAGGTTTAGGGGAGGTGGTCGGGTGCCCGCACGGCCTAACCGAGAATTCGGGTCGTGTCACTTAAAATATGACGACTAGCCCCGTCAGGCTTAAAATATGACAATAGGCCCGTCCGCCTTAGAATTGGACATGCTCATTCTTTCTATTTTGCAGGCACTACTATAATCAGCTCTGTCCGGCTTAAAATAGGACAAACTCATATATTTTGTTTTGCAGGCACCATTAAAATATGACGACTAGCCCCGTCAGGCTTAAAATATGACTATTAGGCCCGTCCGCCTTAGAATTGGACATGCTCATTCTTTCTGTTTTGGAGACACTACTATAATCAGCTCTGTCCGACTTAAAATAGGACAAACTCATATATTTTATTTTTTGCAGGCACCACTACAATAGGACTAGCCACGTCAGGCTTAGAATATGACGATTAGCCTCGTCAGGCTTAAAATATGACGATTAGCCTCGTCAGGCTTAAAATATGATGACTAGCCACGTCAGGCTTAAAATATGACAAACTCATATATTTTATTTTTTGCAGGCACCACTACAATAGGACTAGCCACGTCAGGCTTAAAATATGATGATTAGCCTCGTCAGGCTTAAAATATGACGACTAGCCCCGTCAGGCTTAAAATATGACAGGCTTATAATATGACAATCAGCCACGTCAGGCTTAAAATATGACGATGAGCCCCGTCAGGCTTAGAATATGACAATAGGCTCGTCCGCCTTAGAATTGGACATACTCATTCTTTCTGTTTTGCAGGCACTACTATAATCAGCCTTATCCGGCTTAAAATAGGACAAATTCACTTATTTTGTTTTGCAGGCATCACTACAATAGGCTCGTCCGCCTTAGAATTGGACATACACACGTATTTTTTTTGTTTATTTTTGCAGGCACTATCATGATATGATGATCTATCAAAGGCAATAAACTGGGGCAGAATTTTTGAGGATCCCCTTAAAAATTCCCAAAAGACGCAAGCTGACACTGGGGCAGAAATTTTTGAGGTCCCCTCAAAAATTTCAAGAGAGACGAAGTACAGAAACTGGGTGCTCACCGAAGAAAACTTGACAAAGGCCCAACATTCATGAAAGCATTATAAAAGGAAACAGTGGTACAATATTCCAAGATACAGCCCGGCGACAGGAATATCCCTAGAGGAGAAGCATATATTTCCTAAACACTCAAAGCACTTGGAAACAGACTAGACAGCTACATGACAAAGGAGAGCTCAACTCATCAGGGAAGTTTACTTTACTTTATCTTTATATATATTGCATTTATCATGATTTTTCTGCAGGGTACTCCCCGATCTCTCGACAAACCCCTGTGCCATACTGTCACGCCTACTCCCAAAAATCACGGCCAATTAGGCAACCACAAAACCTCAAAAACATACAAAGCAAAGCCTGATCCTACATACAATACCTTTTGCTACACCCGCAAGCTACCTATCTTTCCAAATTCCATGCTACAATTCCATACTCATGCCAGTGATCCACTTAATCTTTCATTCCTGATTGGATGTCAGTTTTGTATTCCTTCCTATTCAGGCCTATCTGTGTCAATCGTGCGTGTTCTCGTGCCTAATCGTGCCCATCTGTTTGAATCGTGCATACTTACTGTGCTTTACTCTTCAGTAGTCCCCAGCTCATTCAAAGACAATATTAAAGACAAGATGACTCGATTATCGAGATGAAGTGGAAATTACGTACGTGTAAACTCCTCTTTATGGGTGTGTCGTGCACCACATTTTCATAACTAGGATGATTGCAAGCCTCTTTTCCCACGCTCGATCTATTGATGTTATCTCATCTTCGATAGTGTCTCTGTTTTATCCCTCATTTAACTCGGCAAAAGGCTGTTACATTCAAATGTAAACTTTACATACTCCGACAAGTTTACTCCTGACATCGAAAATCGTGCGTCATAAACATCTCATACAGGCAACATGCCATTCCAGAACTACACACGGCCTGATTCTCGTGAAACCCGAGATATGTAGGCAACTCAGAGACCGGAGTTCGGCCGAAATACCCCAAAACTCTCATTTTCCCTTCCCACCATTTTGCTTGCAAGTCGTGACAAAATTGGCTACTCCGTCAACTATCTTTGCCCGAAGATTCTTTTCATCATCCCCGGGCAAAGAGGGGCAGCTGTTGACACCCAATTTTGTCCCTCCTTTTTCCATAATGGGCCATATTTTAATTTAAAGGTGCAATTTGATTATTTGTACATAATTTGCATTAGAAGGCATGTATTTACGTGTGTTATCCGCTAGTTATATATTATATACTTAAATATAGCTATATTACGTAATTTTGCATCACCTAGGCTATTTGTCAAAGACGGACTGTTTGTGTAATTTTATGCATTTATAGCATTTATTAATTATCTGTAACTATCTATACTTAATTAATTTAAAGTTTCTTTATGGGTGCAATTTGATTTTATTTGTCTTATATATATATATATATATATATTTTAATTATTTTGCACATTTTAATTTAATATTGGTTCAATTTTTATTTAAACATTACCAATTTCATTTCATAATTTAAAGTTTATTACATTCATTTTGAACCTAGACTAAATTCTAACCAAATACATTCCTTACAAAACCGTGTCCAAGTTCATCCCCCAAAAACCTCATTCTAAATCCCTAAAATCCCTCCCAAAACTATCTCCTAATCTTTTCCCTTAATTCCCATAATTCCTACAATTATTCCCCTAAAATCCCCTAATTTTCTCTTCCAAAATCCTATAAACATTATACCCATCAGACAATACACTCACTCTAACCAGTACACGCCCACTCCCTCCTTCTCCAATTCACCAGCATATCAATACACACTATCATATACATTACTCCAGCGGACCCCACTGACTCGGTGAGTCTTCTTCCCCACAGACACATACACACAGAATCATCCCCAATACTCTCTTCCCTCTCCAATTACACACACACACCATAAGAACGGATCCATCACTGATCCTTTTGCACATATTCCAATACCCATTTTCGTTTCCCAAACACACACCATTATCATACGCGCACAACACACGCACACACTAATCGAACAGAAACAGAGGGAGTAGAGAGGATTCGTAGATCGAAAAGGAGATTGGGGAAATGGGTCAAGGCTGTTAAAGCCACCACGCCACCGGAAAATCTCATTGGCGCAGGACAAAAAAAAAAGGGGACGACGGGAAGGGGACCCACAGATCTGAAACAAAGGGGACGACGGGAAGGGGACCCACAGATCTGAAACAGAGGGGACGGATATCGGGGTCAGGGGATCGTGAACGGAGCAGAGCATAAACCATCAACACACTACCATCGTTGGTCCATAACCACTGGCGACGTCTAAAAAGCAGAGGAAAAGGGAGAGGTAGAGCAGTGGCGACGTCGGAGTAGCAGTGGCTCCATCACCTGCTCGTTGGTGTCGCTCCTCCCCGTTCATTAATGGCTCTGTTCATATGTTTGAGACTTGGAACCTTGCATTATTCTGGGTTAATTGTTTCACTGCTATTTGTTATGTTGTTCTGTTATGCCTTTTCCTTGTTTGTCTGATCTGTAGGTGGAAGTGAATTCTCCAGTGATTAGTTGATTCTGATCTCTGGTTCCTGTTAATTTGGATCGGAATTGGGAGAGGAGAGTTGTTTGGTTCTCACTGTGTTATTTCTATCATCTCTATCATCGATGGCATAGAGTCTCGTTTGACCGTTTTGTTCTTACCTTGTTTCTATTGCTTAACTGGGTCCCACTATTCTATTTAGTACTGACTGTTTATTTGAGAATTTTGCAGCTTCCTTTGACATTAAAGTATTGGTCATGTACTGATATGGACAATTTAGTATGCTAAACAAGGCCAATGAAAAAATATATTTTTACATATATTGAGGCCTACACTAGGAATTGACGGAAATACAATGAATTGACGGGCTAATCACGGCCAAGGAAAATAATTGCTTATTTGAGGCCTACTGATAAAAAATCTCATTCCCACGTCCCTAAAACAAAAAGGCTATGATGACGTGTGCAAGCCGTTTATTACAAACGAACCGGTGATGGAGTGACGAGACCGATACTTGGCATGGCAACACGAGCGGCCGGCGTGTTCGCAGCCGTATCGACGTCTCTTACCTCCACCCAATTCATACACACCTGAGCCGACACTTTTAAAATCTCCCCCCTCCCTTTATTTTAAAACTATTATTATTATTATTAGCATTATTATTATTATTATTATTATTATTATTATTAGTATTACTATTACTATTATTATTATTATTATCATTACTTTCACTATTATATTATTATTATCATTATTGAATTATCAATATTATTACTCACTAACTTCTTCTCTTATATTTTGCGAGGTAAATTCGGATAGAAGACGACATGGTTTTGAAGAAAATACTTAGAAGAAAAGGATCTTTTATTATTATTATCATTATTCATTATTATTACTATTACTGTTTTATCATTATTCACTAATTTAACTTCATCTATTTTTTTGCAAGGCACATTTGGACAAATGTCTTCAAAACGACTTTCCAAAAAATACTTCCATTTTTACTTGCTATTATCTTCACTTAATATTTATTTTTATAAACTGATTAGTTTGCTTTAATTTGCAAGGTTTAATTCCCTAAAGAAGAAGCCTATTATCTTTAGTATTTAAATCATCTTTTAATCAGTTTATTTTCTTAACTACTTGTTTTGAATCCCAACATGAAGTCCAGCCGGGAACCACACTTGGTGGAATCTGAGAGGTGCCTAACACCTTCCTCTTGGGTTAATTTGAACCCTTACTCAGAATTTCCGGTTCGTAGATCAAGTTACGGAGTTAACATTAAAATTGACTAGAAATAAAATAGGTGGCCTAATACGCCTAGTTAAAAAATATGTTAGGTGGCGACTCCAAGTCTTTACCCGCGAGTCCCAATAAGTCGAGCCAATTTCGAACCCTTAAGGGGGTTCGGGGAAAAATGGGCGTCGACAGTTACTTAATTCACTATCAAAACAAATAGGGGGTAGTGTGATTTACTCAAAAACAGCCAAGGATCTTTGGACAGATTTGGAAATTAGATTTGGCCAGTCCAATTGAGTGATTTAGTACAAGGATCTTCAGATGTTGCAAGATATTTCACACGAATTAAGAAATTCTGAGATGAATTTGACTCTTTGAACACTAATGTTCATTGCAGTTGTGCATGTATATGTGAGGGAAAGGCAAAAATGACTAAGTCACTACAAGATGAAAGACTTATTCAATTCCTTATGGGATTGAATGAGTCTTATGAATATGTAAAGAGTAACATCCTAATGATTTCACCCATTTCTTCAATTAACCAAGCTTATGCACTTTTTTTTCAGGATGAGAAGCAAAAAGAGGTACATATTGGAAGCCAATCCTGGAGATTCTTCATCTTTTTTAGCCATGAACCAAAGAAACAACAACAATGATTTCAAAGGAAAGAAAGTATTTGAGGGAAAGAAAAATAACATGTTTTTTACCTACTGTAAGAAGGACAACCATACAGTGAATAAAAGTTAAAGGTTAATTGGTTTTCCTCCTTCATTCAAGTTCACCAAAACTAAGAAATTCCAAGGGGATGTTCATAGTAATGCAGTCAATACAAAGGGAGAGGCAGATGTGATGAGCAGTAGTGAGATGGGAAACAATGCAGTTTTTAGTCAGGCACAAATTAATCAACTCACACAGATGATAATGCAAGCACAAGTTACAACAACAAGTTCTGAAGCAACTGCAAACCATGCCAATTGTTCTGGTGATACTGATCAATCTCACAATTGCATCTCATGTTTCACTCAGATTAATTCACACTCCTGAATTTTAGACTCTGGTGCCTCGGAGCACATGAGTTATGATGAGTCCATGTTTTCCAATCTAAAACAGTTAGCTATACCCCTATCATTTAATTTTCCCAATTCTTATAAGATTAAAGTCAACCAAGTAGGAGATGTACCTATTCTGCCTGATCTCATTTTAAAAAAAGTGTTGTATGTCCCAAGTTTCAGATTCAATTTAATTTCTATTCACAAACTCTGCAGTCTGCTAAACTCTAACTCAACTTTTTCTTCTTCTCACTCTGTTTTGCAGGCCCCTTCAATGAAGAGGCCTCTGGTTCTTGGTAAAGTCAAGCAAGGACTGTTCATATTGCAGCCACAAGTTACAACTTCTTTCTCTAGTCAGTTTTCAAATAAAGATGGTGCATTGTCATTGAATCAAGATGTACCTATGAATAAATCAAAATTTCATTCTAGTTGTTTAGATTTTTCTAATTCCAGTTTTAGTGTTTTGAATTCCAAGGTAACTTTATGGTACAAAAGATTGGGACATCTCCCTTTTGATTCAATGAAAAATATTTCCTTTCTATCTAATTATTCTCAATTCAAAGCTGATCAACCTTGTGAAGTTTGCCCTATTGCAAGACAGTCTAAACTGCCTTTCACTTTGAGTTCCATTAAGTCCTCACAAAATTTTGAATTAATCCATGTAGATACATGGGGACCATATAAGACTCCCACACATAATGGATTCAAATACTTCCTTACTATAGTTGATGACTATAGTAGAGGAACTTGGACTTTTTTACTTAGCACCAAGAGCAATGCCATTGATGTTTTGAAAAGTTCCATTATTATGGTAGAAAGACAATTTGGAACAAAAATAAGAAAAGTAATGACTGATAATGCCTTAGAACTAGGTTCAAGAAAAGTTTCTTCTGCTTATTTCCTATCTCAAGGTATTCTTCACCAAACTTCATGTTCTCACACCCCACAACAAAATGGGATGGTCGAAAGAAAATATAGGCATCTTTTAGAGACTTAAAGATCCCTTCTTTTTCAGTCTAAATTTCCAATAGTATATTGGGTGAGTGCTTACTCACAACAACTTTTCTCATAAATAGATTTCCTTCAAGAGAATTGAAAAACAAAACACCTTATGAACTCTTATTTGGAAAGTCACCAGACTACTCATTTCTTAGAAGTTTTGGATGTCTGTGTTATGTTTCCACACTTTCTCATAATAGGAACAAATTTGAACCTAGAGCTAATCCCTGTGTATTCTTAGGTTATCCTTATGGGTAGAAGGGATACAAGGTTTTGAATTTGAACACTAAAATCATCTCTACATCCAGAAATATAGTGTTTCATGAATCTGTCTTTCCATTTTCAAAATTATCTAGTTCACCTAAGCCTATTTTTCCTGATTATATCTGCTCCTCTCCTACTGGTTTAGATGAAAAACACATTGAGCTCTTATCTCCTACTACTGATATCTATGTTTCAGTTCAGCCTACACCAACAAATATTCCAATTCACTCACCTAACTCCTCTCCTATAACAGTTCCTTCTCCAGTTCTTAGAAAGTCTGAAGGGGAGTTTCACAGACCTTCTTATCTCAATGATTTTGTTTGTAATAATGTCTTGTTCACTGATCTAGACAAGAATTTTTTCAACTCTTCCCTCACAACTCCTGTCTATTCTTTTAATACTCTTTCTTTATCTAATCAGAAACATTTTTATTCCATCTCTACAATTACTGAGCCATCCAGTTATGCTCAACCTTCCTTGCACCAAGGATGGGTAGAAGCTATGAACAAAGAGCTTGAGGCTCTTGCTGCTAACAGAACTTGGGATTTAATAACCTTGCCACCCGGAAGAAAGGCTTTGCCTTGCAAGTGGATGTATAAGGTAAAACAAAAATCTGATGGAAGCATTGAACATTTAAAAGCAAGGTTAGTAGTCAGAGGTGATATACAGAGAGAAGGGATTAATTTCGCTGAGACATTCTCTCCAGTCATCAAAATGACTATTATCAGGTGTATAATGGCCATTGCCATTAAGAAAGGATGGGAAATCTTCCAACTTGATGTCAACAATGCATTTCTGCATGGTGACCTTCAAGAGGAAGTTTACATGAAATATCCTTTAGGTATGGAACCTGCAGCTCCTAATCAATTGTGTAAGTTAAGAAAGTCACTCTATGGGTTGAAACAAGCATCAAGGCAGTGGTATGCAAGACTCACTGCCGCCCTGACTTTTAAAGGCTACACCTCTTCTCTAAATGATTACTCATTATTTTTTAAAATGTCAGCAGGTTCAATTTCTATTGTTGCAATGTATGTCAATGACATTCTATTAACAGGGGAAAATCCTACAGAGCTTAATGAACTAAAGGAATTTCTGGACAGTGAGTTCAAGATTAAGGACCTTGGTGTCCTTCACTATTTTTTGGGACTGGAAATCTTTAGGGGAAAATATGGTTTTCTTATTTGCCAGCACAAATACACAATAGACCTACTGGAAGAATTCAAGGTCATGCACTTACCTAGTGTGTCTTCTCCACTCGATCCTTATTCAAAATTTAGTGCACAATCAGGTGAGTTGTTATTGGATTCCACCATATATCGTCATATCATTGGAAAGTTGAATTTTCTTTCTAACACCCATCTGAGACAATATATGCAAACTCCTCATCTTCCTCATTTTGCAGCAGCTCTCAGAGTTCTCAGATACCTTCATTCAGATCTAGGAAAAGGTTTATTTTTTTCTTATTCCCCGAATTTTGATCTTGTCGCCTTTTGCGATGCAGATTGGGCCTCGTGTGTAGATTCTAGAAAATCAGTGAATGGGTATTTTATTAGTCTTGGGGGTTCTCCAATTTCCTGGAAATCGAAGAAACATCTTTTTGTATCTCTGTCATCTGCTGAATCAGAATATAGATCCATGCGTCGTGTTGTAGCTGAGTTAACTTGGTTATCTCGTCTTCTTTCTGACCTCTCAGTTCCGCCTACTCTTCTGATTCCGGTCCTCTCTGATAGTCAATCGGAAATTCATATTGCTCGCAACCCTTTCTTTCACGAAAGAACGACACACGTTGAGCTTGATTGCCATTTTAACCGGCAGCAGCTTCTCAACGGTCTCGTTTCTCTTTCTTTTATTCCCTCTTACTCGCAGCTTGCAGGTCTATTCACGAAACTACTTGCAGGGCCTTCTCATATGTCGATTGTTGGCAAGTTGGGGGTTCGATCCCTCCCCTCCAACTTGAGGGGTGGTGTTGGTCTTGATTCTCCTGATTCTTACTATTGTTCTCTAGTTCTTTGTTATCTAAAGGAAGTGAAGAAGATGACCAGTGAGGTCACTTTAGTTTTTGGACACTGTGATAGTCCGTTTGATTCCTATGCTTCTGATTTTGGTCTTCCAGCTGATATACGTGGCAACACACGTGGATTTGTATATAATAGTATGCATTTAATTATTTCGTATTTAATTTAGTTTCATTAGTTGATAAATATTATAGTTAGTAGTGTTTATCCAGGATAGTTAGCTTTACTACTTGTACTTTAACTCTTAGTTACAGTTTTCTAATCCACTTGTGATACTGTTTCAAGAGCTTTATATATGAATGTACATATGGAATAAAAAAGATCACACAAAAAATTTTCCAAATATTGTTCCAGTTCCTTCATACTGAATATATATTGAAGTACAAAGTATCTCAAATCTTTAAAATATCATCCTTTTCAATTTTCAACTGTTATTGCCATTAGTGTATGTGAGAACTCTCTCATACTCTACTTATTTTGATTGTTAAATCATGAGTTGAATCAAATTCAGCCATTCATCCGATTCCATTTCTGAAGCACACCGTGATCGTGTATAGGGTTGAGGGAAGAGAATAAAGTGTAGAGAGAAGTTAGAAAGAAGTAGAAATCTTATTCAAGTTGTTCAATCTCAAATGATACAATGTACAATGCTTAAGTAATGAGCTAAGACTCATTCTAATTGATTTTAGGAGTTAGTTAATTTCCTAACTAACTAACTGATCTTAACAGATTTCCGGAACTAAAGCTATTTACTAAACTGCCCTTGATTAACTACCTACACTTAGTTTAGCTAATCCTTCACACTCTCAACACTCCCCCTCAAGCTAGGAGGGGCAAAGATATTAACCATTCCTAGCTTGGAGATTAGCATTAAGTGTTGAACCCTGTTCAGGCCTTTGGTCAGCACATCTGCTGGCTGATGTTTGGTATTAATGTACTCTGTCTGAATCAGCCCCCTTTGAATCTTTTTCCTTATAAAGTGACAATCAATTTCTATGTGTTTGGTTCGCTCGTGAAAGACTGGATTGGCTGCTATTTGCAATGCTGATTTACTATCACTGAACACCTTCACAGGATTCTCAACTCTGATTCCAATTTCTTTTATTAGACTGGTTAACCAGGTTAGTTCTGCTGTTACTGATGCAAGGCTTCTGTATTCAGCTTCAGCAGAGCTTCTAGAGATGGTTGTCTGTTTCTTTGACTTCCAAGATACCAAGGAATCTCCTATTTTAATCAAGAATCCTGTGACTGATCTTCTTGAGAAGGCACATGCAGCCCAGTCTGCATCACAGTATGCAGTGATAGCTGCTTCAGTTTGAGCTTTGCTGGACAGCAGGACTCCTTGTCCTGGATGATTTTTGATGTATTTGACTATTCTTAGAGCAGCCTCCATGTGAGAGTTCTTTGGCTGTTGTAAAAACTGACTTAATGTCTGAACACTATAGGCTATGTTAGGCCTGGTAACTGTCAAATATAGTAATTTTCCTATCAGTCTTTGATAAGGACCAGCACTTGGTAGGAGTTTGTCATCAGGAGCTTTGCTTGTCATCTTATTTTTCAAGAAGTCATCATACTCCTTAGTAGTCAGCTTAGTGTTAGGATCAATAGGTGTTGGAGCAGGTTTTGCACCACTTAGGCCAGCTTCAGAGATAAGTTCAAGTGCATACTTTCTCTGATGCATAAGTATTCCTTCCTTTGATCTAGCAAAGTCAATTCCAAGGAAGTACTTCAGTTCTCCCAGGTCTTTCATCTTGAAGGCTTCCTGCAGTGCACCTTTTGTCTCTTTTATCAGACTGAGATTATCCCCAGTGAGCAGCATATCATCTACATACACTAGGACTACTACCAATCCAGTTTTATTTCTTCTTGTGAATAGTGAGTAGTCAAGCTGACTCTGTTTAAAGCCTAGGCTTACCAAAGCTTCTGTCAGCTTTGTATTCCACTGCCTTGGGGCTTGTTTTAGCCCATAATGGGATTTGGTGAGCCTACATACCTTGTTCTCCCCCTGGCTCTTGAATCCCTGTGGTAATTCCATGTAAATCTCATCAAATAGATCACCTTGCAGGAATGCATTGTATACATCCATTTGATGTATATGCCAGTTTTGTGCAGCTGCTATAGATAAGACAGTCCTTACAGTGACCATCTTTACAACTGGAGAGAATGTCTCTTGGTAATCAATCCCTTCTTTCTGGCTATAACCCTTTGCAACCAGTCTTGCTTTGAATCTTTCTATCTCTCCTGTGGACTTGTACTTGATTTTATAGATCCACTTGCAGCCTATAGGTTTCTTTCCTTTAGGGAGATTGACTATTTCCCAGGTGTTGTTGTTCTCCAGAGCTTGTATTTCAGCTTGCATTGCTTCAACCCATTTGGCATCTTTAGAGGCTTCAGAGAATGACTTTGGTTCTGTATGCTCAGAGGAGGCTGCTATGTATGCTTGATAGGCAGAGGACAGACCTTCATAGGACAGGTATTTGCTCAATGCATAGGGTTGTTCCTGATTGATACTGAGGGACACAAAGTCCTTCATCCACACAGGAGGTACAGTATGTCTTCCTGATCTCCTTGTGTTCTGTGGCACTGGATTGTGCACAGGTACTTGACCTGCCGGTTCTTCATTTTCATTGTCAATGACACCTTCATTGTCCACAACTGCCTCCTGTTCTAAGTGCTGTATTGCTTGCTCAGGCCCCACAAATTCATCCTGATACTGATTGTACATATCAATCTCCACTTCTTGTCCAGGTTGTTGTAGGTCATTATACAGATCAGTATCCATTATGGACTGAAGGTCATACTCCTCAGATATAGGATTGTGAGTGAACAGTTTGGTCAGTGCTTGACCTGTTCTCTTGAAAGGAAACACATCTTCTCTGAAGGAAACATCTCTGTGAACAAATAACTTGCTTGTACTTATATCATATAATATATAGCCTTTCTGGACTTGTGAATAGCCCATATGTATAGTTTGCTTGCTTCTAGGCTGAAGTTTGTCTGTCTCCTGAACTATTTTTGCATAGCAGAGGCACCCAAGCACTCTCAAGTGACCTAAGGATGGAGCTTTGTTGTACAGTTTCTCATAGGGAGATACATTCCCCAATACAGCAGTAGGTAGCCTATTTATCAGATATACTGCAGCCATGACACAGTGTCCCCAGAATCTAATGGGAATGTGTGCTTGAAATCTGATGGCTCTAGTAACTTCTAGGATATGTCTATGCTTCCTCTCAGCTACTCCATTCTGCTGAGGGGTATAAGCACAAGACCTCTGATGGACAATACCTAGCTGTTGGAACATGGTATTGCAGACTGAGTTGACAAACTCTGCTCCATTGTCAGTTCTTATGATCTTAACTGTTGTGTCAAATTGTGTTTTAACATGAGTGAAGAATTGCTGTAAGGAAACACATACATCAGACTTGAATTTTAATAAGAAAAGTCATGTCATTCTGCTCATGTCATCAACAATAGTAAGAAAGTACTTGTGTCTATTAACAGTAGGATTTTTGTAGGGTCCCCATACATCAACATGAATTAGATCAAAACATTTTGTACTAGTAATACTTCTGGAAGGAAAGGGAAGCCTGGTCTGCTTGGCACAAGGGCATACAGTGCATTTATCTATCACACTTACTACATGATCAGACTTAACAGAAAACATATTTTTGATAACACCAGATGGTACATGAACCAGTCTTCTATGCCATAGACTAACATCTATATCACTTACTTCAGTCACATTCATGCTAACTTTCTCCTTAGTTTCTTCAGCTGACTTCTTCAGGAGTAGATATAATCCATTCTTCTCCTTACCAATCTCCTTCACCTTCCCACTGTAAAGATCCTGAAACACACAAAAGTTGGGGTAAAAGGTCACTGAGCATCCCAATTCTTTTGTAGCCTTAGAGACTGACAGTAAATTGTATTTGAACTGAGGAATGTGAAAGACATTGTTCACTATACTACTGTCAGATAGTTTGCTGGATCCAGTGTGTGTCACATGAGACACATCTCCATTTGGTAAGTACACTCTTTTGGGACACAGACTTTTAACTACTGTGTGTTGGTCTAACATGTCAAGATATGAGACCATGTGATTAGTGGCACCTGTGTCAATAATCCAGTCTTGAATAGAGTTAGAAACCAACAAAGCACTGCTTGTACCTGCTATATTAGCTGAAGAGGTGGAAACATGTTGATTCTGATTATTTCCCAGCATCTGCAGAATTTGTTCATACTGATCCTGTGAGAAGGTACATGTTCTCATCTGAGGCATAACTTCCTCATCATGACACTGCTTCTGAGCTTTATTCTGTCCAGAGTAGGCTTCATTCATCACATTGTAAGCAGTTGAGCCAGGATTGCCCTCTCTTCTCCTTTTTGGCTTAAAATCAGCTGGATATCCAATTACTTTCCAGCACCCTTCTCTGCTATGCCCTTTGATTTTGCAGATGTCACAGTATGGATTTGCATTTTTCTTGTATCTTGCAGGTCCTCCTGCTCTATTGTTAGAGTACATGGCCACAGGATCCAAGTTACTTATCACAGGTGCTGCACCTAATACTCCTGAAACAGTGGCTATCCCTTTCTGACTCTCATCACTAATTATCATACTATAGGCCTGGTTCACAGTTGGTAGAGGACTCATTAGGAGGATCTGGCTTCTAGCTTGCAGATATGAGTCATTTAGTCCCATCAAGAACTGATACAGTTTTTGTCTCTTTAGATACACCATAAACTCTCTAGATTTCTCACATTCACAAGCAGGTGGGGGTACTAAAGCTTCAAATTTATCCCAGTAATCCTTCAACTTAGAATAGTATGCAGACACTAAATTTGTCCCCTGTGTTAGAGTTACAATTTCTTTATACAATTGAAATGTCCTTGAATCATTCACTTTATCAAATCTTTCCTGCAAATCTTCCCACACAGCTTGTGCACTAGTGGCATACACTATACCCCCAAGAAGATTGCTAGACACTGAATTCATCAGCCAGGACAACACTATAGCATTGCACCTCTCCCATTGTCCCCACAGTGCTTCTTGAACACTAGTTTTCTTACAAGAACCATCAACTAGACTCAGTTTATTTCTCCCTAATAGGGCTATACGCATGGATCTACTCGAAACAGCATAATTCTCTGATCCAGAAAGTTGAATAGAAATTAAAGAGATTCCACTTACATCAGAGGAGTGCAGATATAGAGGGTGATTGTGATCAATCACATTGCCTCCTCCATTCAGAGCTTCGCCATTAACATTTGGAAGAATTCCAGCCATGAAAGCTTATCAAGACTTGAAGAGATAACAGGATTGAGACAGCAGTCCAAAGACACAAAGAATCAAACGCGGAAGAAGACTTTTCAGCAGAGAATTCTTATTGATTTTCTGCTACAGTTGTAGTACCAGATTCAATCTTCTGGCCAATGCTCTGATACCATGATCGTGTGTAGGGTTGAGGGAAGAGAATAAAGTGTAGAGAGAAGTTAGAGAGAAGTAGAAATTTTATTCAAGTTGTTCAATCTCAAATGATACAATGTACAATGCTTAAGTAATGAGCTAAGACTCATTCTAACTGATTTTAGGAGTTAGTTAATTTCCTAACTAACTAACTGATCTTAACAGACTTCCGGAACTAAAGCTATTTACTAAACTGCCCTTGATTAACTACCTACACTTAGTTTAGCTAATCCTTCACACTCTCAACACACCGCCTATTCACAAATATCAAATCAGGTACGATTTTTTCCTTCTCTTGGGAGTACTTTTGATCTGACTTTTGTTAATTCTAATTATTTTATTTGTTTTTCCCTATACGCAGTAGTAGTTATATAGTAAGTTTTAGGAGTATTATTTTAAAATACCTTGGCATATTAAAGAAGTAGAAGGGATCACATTTTTAGATATGCAGTTCCTGCTTTGCAAATATATAACTATAATTTCTTGGTGAAACGAAATTTTTTGCCACGATGCAGTACTTTACTTAATTATATGATTCGTAATTTGCGGTGCTAAAATAGTGCTCTCTTTCTTCATTTTTCCAGTGGTAAGTTCTGCTAGAGTCTGTGCTTCTTGTTAATTTCAATGAGTTTATTCAATATTCTGTAAATACAAGTCCTAATATGTAAAAACAATTTTCTTTCTCCTAATAAGTAAAAAATATAAGTCCGCAATAGTATTAAGCAGAAACTATATTATAGTTTGACATTTTATGATATGTGCGGATTAAGTTTGATTCGGGGGAATAAAGTCATTTTTAATTTGAAGTGCATTACCCCAACAATGACTGAAATAGAAAATAATACTATTAAAGATCGAATAGTTCAATCTCCTGGGATTTCAACTTTCACGCCTGAAATAATGATATAAGTTTGTGTTTTCATTTTTCCATCAAAATTATGCAACTCATCAAACACATATTTTATGTACTGATTAGTATGAGACACACGTGCAAGCACAAGCACATGCCCGAATACTAGTCTTTAGAAATAAATATTTGACCATCATCTACTCTACACCAAATAAAAATTTACAATTAAATAATTCGGCATCACTCTGAAGAAGAGATTAAATTTTCATTTAAAGTAAACTAACTTTGCAAAACAAAGGCAAATGACCCGCGAAGACCTTATGATAACAAACCCACCGCTGCTTTATGAGCTAAGTTTAAATGAAATTGAAATCAAAATTTACCGGAAGAAGTTCAGTTACACCCCTAATTACATGCACAACATGTAATGTCAGAGAAGCTAACATGCTGTTACAGAGAAGCTAACATGGTAGGTGATAGCTTAGTGCTGAGAAAGAGATTTTGAAGAATGAAAAATGAGAAGGACTCAGAGGTTCCAGAGGAGAACCTGGTCCTTGTAGAGAAGGGCACGACTGATCAAAAAGATCTGAGGTTTGCAAATCCCTGCGGAACTAGGAGCAGTGGCGCGTGTACGAGTATGCATCCTAGTCAGACTAAAAGAGGCGGTGCCCAGGCTGTGTCTTCGAAGTATGAATACGAGTTGGACTTGAAGAAGGAAAGAGTCACAAGGAATCTTGTCTTACCATAATTACAAGGTTTCCTTGTGAGACTCAACTAGGGTTCTAAAGCCCATATAAATACGAGCAGTTGATACAACCGAAATCAGTTATTCACAAACAGAGAGTTGAGAGCATACAAAGGCAATCCAGCAACTTTCAACGTGAGATAATTGAGGAAGACAACTGGTGGAGCTAAATTGGTTGAGTCTAGATATTCTGTCTAGGTTCTTGGTTTTGTAAGTTTTCTTATTTTGTGCAATCATTGTCTTTACCTATTAGCTTATCGTAGAAGCAATTGTATTAGGTGAATCTTTGAGAGATTACTTTGTAAAGCTAGAGTTTAGCTTTCTTGAGTGATTAGGGTCTAGAGTGTAGCCCCTTGGTTACAGAGTCTTGTACTCAGAAACTTGCTCTTTGTGTTAGTGGATTGAGTTCTATAATCCCAGAGTGTGGGTCGTAGTTTTTCTCCCTTGAGCAAGGAATTTTCCACGTAAAAACACTGTGTTCCTTGTGTCTGTTATCTGTGTGTGTTGGGGTGTCGAATTACCAAACTGTCGAGGCAAGAACAAGGTTCTTGACTCTGAAAAAGCATGTTCTTGAAACGAAAAATCGGTAGACACTATTCAACCCCTCCTTCTAGTGTCCTTAGGAGGTGCTTAGATTATAACAAGTGGTATCAGAGCAGGTCTTCTCGTGCTAGGTTAACACCTTGAGAAGGATCAGAAGTATGAGTGCACCACCCATAATCACTGAAGGACAGTCAGTTCTAAGGCCCCCACAGTTTAATGGGCAGTATTATGCTTGGTGGAAGAACAGGATGGAAAACTATATATGTGCTGAAGACTACCAACTATAGTGAAGGAGCTGCTACTAGAGAAGAGCCTAAGTTGAAAGAAGAGTACAATGAGGCAGACTATAAGATGATTGAAAAGAATCACAAAGCCAAACGTCTGGTAATTTGTGGTCTTGGCCCTTAGGAGTTCAATAGAGTATCATCTTACAAGACTGCAAAAGAAATCAGGGATGCCCTACAAGTTGCACATGAAGGAACCACTGAAGTGAAGGACTCCAAGAGAAGGATGCTGAAGAGACAATTTGAGTTGTTCTCTATGAGAGAGAAGGAGTCAATCCAGGATATGATGACCAGGCTGACTATCATCACTAATGAGATGAGATTCCTGGATGTGGAGTTGCCTGAAGTTGAGATGGTGGACAAGGTTCTGAATGTGCTACCTGAGGCTTGGGAACCTAAGATGACTGCTATCATTGAGTCTAAACCTCTAAGATCCATCAAGCTTGAAGAACTGGTTGGAAGTTTGAAAACACATGAGATGATGAAAGATTCAAAGACTAAACCAGCTCACAAGACCCTAGCTCTCGAAGCAACTGATGAAACTGAAGACTACGTAGATCTGCAATCAGTTGAAGCAGCAATGGTCAGTGCCTTGAGACAGAAGTTTAACTTGGGAAAGTTCAAAGGGTTCAGAAGAAACAACAAGGAGAACTCTGGAAGGAAGAACATAGTCGATAACCCCGATTACTCAGGATGCTTCAAGTGCTTCAAGAAAGGTCATGTTGTCATGGATTATCCTGTGTGGGAAGCAGAATGGATGAAAAACAGAGCAACAAAGGAAAAGGAGAAGGAGGCGTCAAAGGAGAATGACAAAGAGAAGAAGAAGGTGAGACGACCTCCAAACTTCAGAGCAGAAAGAAGAAAGAGAAAAGAAGCTTTCTACGCTACATGGGGACCTACTGATAGTGAATCTGATCATGAAAAGGAGTCTGGAGATGAATCCCCACTAGCACTGATGGGGTTGACTGATGTCAATTCAGATGAGGAAGATCCTCGGGAGTTCAGAGGACGAAGATATCCCTCAAAGCCACCTGTGTTTAATGGGACTAACTACAAGTGCTGGAAGAAACAGATGAACAACTTTCTTCAAGCAACGGATTACAGTCTCTGGTTGGTTGTGAAAAGAGGACCTCATGTTCCTGTAAAGAGAGCAGCAAACGGGGTTCTAGTTCCCAAGAAGGTAGAAGAACTAGACCCTCAATACCTAGATTGGTTGCAGGCAAATTCAAAAGCTGAATTGTACTTGAGGAGAGGGATGACTACTGATGTGTTAGCACGGATACTTGAATACAAATCCGCTAAAGAAGTGTGGGAAAAGCTGAAGGAAATGTACACAGAAGATGACCAAAAGAAGGACTCAGCTCTTACGGTAACTGATGGAGAAGAAGCTGCTCATTCAGCAGAGGTATGTCTATCTGATCTGAAAGAGAACATACATACATACTCTATTGAGAATCTGATCTTAATCACTGCCACTTTGATTGAGGGTTATGAAAAGGATAAAATTGAGAAAGATAAACTAACTGAAGAGTTAAGTGATCTCAGAACTAAGCACAAGAGTCTTTAAGAACAAAACATTGAACTGGAAGAAGTCAATGCTGTTTTAAAAGGGCAGACCCTTGTGTCAAACTCTAAGATCACAGAACTGAAATTGGAAATTAATCAGTTAAAAGAGAGTATAAATGGTAAGCAAGTTATAAGTGAAGTTCAAACCTTTCTTAAAAATGAACTTAAAAGAACAAATAAGATTCTGTATCAAGAAACTGAAAAGAACAGAACTTTAAATCAAAAAGTTGAAAAAACTGAATATGAGCTTACCAGATTAATAAAGTGGAATAGTCTTCTGAGGCAATGAACTGGGTTCTTGAAAATCAGAACAAGGGAAAACAAGGGCTAGGATTCAAGAAACCATTGCCTCCATATAATCCTAAGAGCAAGTATGTGGGTTTGCCTTGTAACATGTTGTGTACCTTCTGCGGTGAAACTGGACACTACAAACAAAAGTGAATGAATGAAAGCAAGGGAAAGGGGAAGAATAAAAGAAGTGTTCTACCTAAATGGGCTAAACAGGATTTGATTTACCTATTTTCTCATAAGAAGGGACCCAAGCTTGTCTGGGTTCCTAAAGCTAACCCTTAATCTATTTTGCAGGCTGAAGTGAGGGAGAACAACCCAAGCTGGATTCTTGATAGTGGTTATTCAAGGCACATGATAGGAGATAGAATCGCAGCATTTCAAGGAGGCAGTGTAGCCTTCGGAGGAGGTAAAAGTGGTCAGATCGTAGGAATTGGAAAAGTTGGGAGAACTTTTGAAACGACCTCCGTCAGTCGTTTCGGAAGTTAGGACTCCGATTGGCGTGCTGATAATTTTAAAATATTCGTAAGTTCCATTAGGACCTGTCTATAAAATTTGAGCTAAATCAGACCTCGTTTGGTAGGCATCGGAAGAAGATTTCAGTTTTTATTGTCGATAAATATAAAAAAGAGATTTTCGAGCTCGGTTTTGGCGAATGAGCTCCGATTCGAAATCCGAAAGCACCGTTAGGTTCGTATGATTATTTGTGACTTTTTTGATTTTTTGAAAGTGAATTTCGATATTGTTCAGCTAGTTTCCGCTAAAATGCCGAAAGTTAAATAATTTGATCTTTTTCCATTTAATTTGCATATTGAGTTTCGGGAGTCCAATTTGAGATCCGCCTTCACGAGTATGTTACATATATTTTGTATAACTTGTATGCAAAAGTTGGAATTATTTCGAATATCGTAAAGTACCATTTTAATTTTCATCGCGAAAAGAAAAGAAAAGAAAATTAAAAAAATAAAAAATGAAAAAGACAAAAAAGGAAATGAAAGAGAGAAATGGGCTATGTCGGCTGGCTAGCTAAGGATTATATCATAATCCTTAGCGTGAAGTACAAAAACAGAAAACGAAACAGAATCAGGGAAAACGAGAAACAGAGAAAATTATCAGGAAAAAATGGCAGAAAATAAGAAAAGAGCCGGGAAAATAGTAGAATTTTCACCCCGAAACATTCAGGTAATGATCCTAATATATTATTTGAGTTTATTATGTGTGTTTGAATATTTTTTAACGGTAAAACTTGGAATATTAGACATCGTTTTAATAAGTTCAATTAATAGTTTAAAGGGTCAAATGGACCCCGATGATGAAATTGATTATATATTCGTACTCAGTGAGTTATGGGCAACTTATAAATATAATTAATTTAGGGTTTGGTTATGTGACCTTAAACCTTGTACATAGGCCTGGCATGCGTATTGCGTATGCGAATAGGGTATCAGGTTCCTAACCGGATTGCCCTAAGATGTGAGGAATGAAGCCTTTAGCCTAAATTGATATATTTTATTGCTTATTGAATAGAGTGAGATCGTTTGGAAAGGAAACCAAAGGATTAAGCGGTTGTTGATTAGCCGTACTAACTTTTGGAAAAGGTAAGTGTTTATATTCATTTCTTTGGAGGCACCTGGCCTCGTGGATTTTCTACCACGTGTTCCTTACGTGTGTAGCTGCCGATAGGCGTACTCATTACACCTTATCTTTAGATTTACATTGTATATTATATGTTATGTCCCGTTATTGGTATTGCATTGAGGATCTGAGCATTGTACTTTGGCTCTGAGTTGGCATCTACTTCCCGGCTGTCGATAAGAGTCCCGCGCCGATGAAGGGTTATTATTACATCACATTGCATTCATATGCATTATATGTCATTCATATGCATTACATTGCATATCATATTGGGTGCAGAAGTATTCCGCCCCAGGAGTAGGAGGATTCCGCTCCATTGTATCATATTGAGGGTAGGAGGATTCCGCCCTAGGAGCAGGAGTATTCTGCTCTTATGTCAGATATTGAGTGCAGGATTATTCCGCCTCAGCTTTACATTATATCGGGTGCAGGAGTATTCCGCCCCAGGAGAGTGCAGGAGTATTCCGCCTCTAGTTTATATTATATCGGGTGCAGGAGTATTCCGCCCCAGGAGCAGGAGTATTCCGCTCCAGTTGGTTATCAGATTGGATTCCCCTCGAATGCAGGAGTATTCCGCTTCGGGATGGGATTACGGGCACATGTGACCCTTTGCATCATATTTCATTTCATTTCATCTCAATTCATACCATTGTGTAGACTTGCGGTACATGACTACTGTTCTGCTTATATGTGCATTGCTTATTTGTTGATATATTTCTGGCACGCATCCTTGGTTGGGTTTATAAGTTTCTTACGTGTTTCCGGTTGTTATTTGGCTCTGCCTTTTTATAATTTAAATAAAAAGAATTTGGTCTATCTATTTCTTTTCTCCCTGGCTAACTATCCTAGTCTTTGAGGTGGCTAGTCTGACCCACTTATTGAGTCCTTTTGACTCACCCTTATTTGTTGTTTATTCCTTGTCTATCTATTTCGTTTCGGCAGATTCGCTCCAGGATTGAGTTGACCACGTTGTGAAGGAGCGAAGACGACATCAGCTGTCGGGGTGAGCCAGCTTTATTCCGGATGGCCACCAGTTTATTGTTTATTATTTCAGTTGCATTTTGCTCCCTTCAAGAGGTATCTGTTTTCTTTTGTACTCTTAGATATCTAGTCTGGATAACCCTAAACCTAGTATGTTGGGTAGTCAGCTGTAATTTCTTTCATACAGCTTAGAAGTGTCAGTATTCTGTGTTTTTTTAAAGTCGTGTCCTTATTTATGAATTGTTATATTTATTTTCTTAATTTAATTGGTAAGGGTTCGCCCGACGGGTCTAGGGGAGGATGTCGGGTGCCCGCACGGCCTAACCGGATTCCGGGTCGTGTCAGTTGGTATCAGAGCCCAGTTTAGAGTCTATCCAGACTAAGACAGTGTTTAGTAGAGTCTCGCTGATGGGTACGTAGAGGTCCGTACTTATCTACGAGGGGCTATGATGGCATTTAGAAAGTTTCACTTTCTTCTTTTCTGATCGTGCGTCGGTCTAGGATTCAATAGTATTTTCTTTAGTTCGTTAATTCCTTCGTGGTAATTGTGAACCCTCGTGCGACATATCAGCAAATGGTATCAGTTCAAGACGAAGCAGTCTAGCCTGGGGTAAGCACTGACGAAGCCCCAAGAGTTTTAATTGTGCTGACGATCTAGTTACGGAGTCTCGCTGTACGAGCTCGCGATGGGCAAGGGAGCCGGGCCTTGTGGTTCCCTTGGCTCTCTACGATGCTTTTACGAGAATCTTTGCGATGCAGATACCGCAAAAACCTATTATTCGCTAGGCAGCTTATCAGGTTGCCGCAGATGCAGACGTTCGGTCTCAGGGAGCTCCTATTCTAGTTCTTAATATTACCCCAGTAAATTATGTTCCAGAGGCAGCATGTGTTGCGCCACTAATTATTCTGATTGGTTAGCTAACCCAAGTAATAGCTCGGTCCGAGTGTTCGAAGATGTTGCATTATTTTATCTGGTTGAACCTTCCGATATGCTTAAGCAATGCACCAGATAAACCTCGTGATTCTTTTTAAAATAAAATGATGTCATCGTATCCTTCAGGCTCTTGATTATATCGAGCGGTATGCTGTTGATTATTCTTCTTTCCAGTTTCAGGGTCCAGCCTTGAATTGGTAGGCCACTTTCTTATTAGCTAACTTGATTCGGTTTTTCTTCTAGATTCGTGGAAATGTTCCTTTCGAATAGCGACCGAGATGAAAAGTGGTTCCAGTTTGAGTGGATTGGACAGGGTAGCCTATCGGTTAGCCTGTTGGTGTTTCAGAATATCAGATTGAATTCTATAGAATGGCTGAATATGTATTAGAACTAGTCCATGAGCCTTTCGAGAGATTGAGGTCGGGATTTCATTTGATGTTGTTGTTGATATTGCTCGGAGGTACGAGGCATACCATAAGTTAGAGCGGGAAGAGTTAGAGCTAAATAGCAGGAAATCCCGTGGCCCTAGTGGGCAACCGTGGTACCTCATTTGGAGGTATGAGTTCTGATTACTTTGGGAGGTCACCTTCCAGGTTATCTCAGCTTGTGTCACGCGATTCTTAGAGTGCGCCAATAGTTCGTCAATATTAGACCCAATTTTTCTCTCTGTAGCTATCAACAATCTTTGCAGCTTCCGTTTGCAGCGAAAAGGTGTTATCATTGTCGTGAGTGTTGTTATTTTTTGAGGAGTTTTCCCTTACTCCGGCAAGTAGGCAGTCGTCCTTTCTCCTGTCATCAGGCACCTGCACAGTCGCAGGGAATTTTATTTAGATCTCAATCAGCCAGAGAAATGCCACCATTCAGTAGAGGTCGAGAACGTGGTGGCCGTGGTTCTTCAGAAAGTAATTATCAGGATAGTGGCTCAGCTCAGCTGCAGATGCAGTTCTATGAACTACTAGTCTGGCAGGATGCTGAGGCATTCGATGTAGTAGACCCAAGTATTTCTTCTTCTCTTAAATGTGAGTAAGATTTGATTCTTTCGATCGATCTGGAAATGGTTTGTCTTATCATGTTTCGATGGTTTCCTTGGATGTCGTTTCTATTAATAATCGGTTGCGATAGAGGGGTGAGCTTCTGATACGATTTATTCCTGGCATTTATGATGACCCTACTAGTTTATCTGGTCTAAATATGAGAGATTTGGCAGTAAGTGTCGGTATTGTCTGCCTGGCATCTTGTCGTTCCACCTTCTGTTATTATGTCAAATCAGTTTACCTCCCTCATCGGAATTCAATGTTGGTAGGATAATGGGATCCTAATTCGTTACCTTCAGAAAGTGTTATTTTTTCTTTCGGTGTAAAGTGGTTAGTAAGTAATACTCGATCTACGTGTCTCCTCTTGGTTCGAGACGCTAGTAGAGTCATGTTATTCTATAAGTTTGTCTCGGTATAAAAGAGTTTTCTGGTAAATTGTCGGGGTTTCCTTTTTATAGGAAGGTTAAATTGACACAAATTTTGTTCTATAAAGCTCATTTAATATCTATTTCTTCAATTTCGATTCTTCGGTTAGCCTGACTCATAAGTAGTCTAGCTCTGGCAGCCAAGCAAATAAGAAGATGAACTTCCTGAAGCTCTAATTGTTTCTATCCTCGATCCATTTCCATTTCTTCTTCGTCCGGCACTAGTGAGCTTGGGCGATTGGTAGCCGCTTGTGACGTTCCCTGTGTTGAGCCAGAGTACGTGGTATTATAGCCGGGTAAGCATATTATTGTTTTGGATATCAGTTTATCCGGGTATCTATTCCCATGTATAGTATAGTGCTGGTTCTATTTTTGCGGATCATCCAGTTTCAGGAGAAACTCTGCCGAAATTTTTATATAGAAGTACCATCCATCAAGCGGTGGTGCTTATGGTAAAGGTATGGAGTTGTGAACTCGAGAGTTGCAGCTGTTTGGCAACTCGAAAGGGTAGTTTGGTAGCTTAGGTCTGCCTACGTTCGACTTTTAGCTAAATCTTCTTTAGTCCAGCAGACTGTGCGAGGACGGTTATTCATATTCAAATAGCTGCATGAGTTTGTGCTTTAAGTGGAGGAGTCTTCCTCCAAATACTGAATAGTAATACTAAATCTCTAAGGCGTTGATACCTCTTTTGTCACGACACAACCTGGGGCCACGACAGAAACCTACAATGATTGTCGATGATTGCTAAACCCACTAATAATCTATTAATGCCAGAGATAAGCTGGCAACCTGATCATATATATACGTACATATCTGCTGAAAGCATAAAGTCTGGAAAGATGACACGACTTTAACTTGCTGGCAATTAGAACATTAAGCCACAAATTCTGCTATGTCACACTTCATTCCGTCCCCCCAATAAATCTGCTTAAGATCATGGTACATCTTAGTCGAACCTGGATGAACAGTGTATTTTGAATAATGTGCCTCTATCATAATCTGTCCACGTAAATCTGCAACATTAGGGACACAAAGTATATCTTTATACATGAGAACACCATCAGTAGTAACCCTGTATGGTGACTCCGGTTTTCTTCTGGCTATCTGTCTGTATTCAACTAGAATTAGATCCTCATACTGACGCTGTTTTATTTCATGGAAATTTAGAGTTAAAGGTCTAGTGCAGCTTGTCGATAATCCATCATTGGTATGCATATCTCCTTCATACCTTAACTCTTTGAGAAGTTACTTTAGCATTATAAGTGCACGTATAATAAACTTTATTGCTGGTATTCTGCTTCAGCTCATGGTCCAACTACATGTCTCTTTTATTTTCACTTTTGCAAGACATAATATTTCCAATTCAAAAACAATACCCTGAAGTAGATGTTCAGTCTGAAGATCATTCTTGGTCTGCATTATACTATCCAGTAGTAATTGCATGATCTTTATCCTTATATGATAGACCCTATTCAGATGAACCTTGACATACATTAGGATATGGGTAACTACATTCCCACAAGGAGCTTGCGGAACAACATTAAAATCAACAGAGATGTTGCATAGTGCATTCGTAAAAAATAATATAGCTTGTATCAAATCTTCTATAGTGAGTAGTGACAAGGTACTTCAAAAGCTTCCCCTATTGTATCAAGCGTGAGCTAATTCTTAGTTCCATCGACCTATTCTATATCGAAGAGGTAATTGTCGGCTGAATCATGTTAACCCATTCAAAGTTTCGTGTATCTTTGTTTCGAAAATGTAGAACTCTCCTCTCGTGATCGAGGAAGGATCAGCGTAGTCAAAATAAGCTGGGCAATGGTGTTTATCATATTATCCAAATATGTTTTATTCCAAGAGTTCGGTGTTCGTGTTATAATTTTGATTCTGTAATCATGAGAAAAATTACGTGGGATAGTTTATGAAGGTCGTACAAGTTCTTTTCTTATCAGCGTGAATCTTGCTTTAGATTTAGGCTCGTTCGAGGACGAACGAGAGTTTAAGTGGAGGAGACTGAAACAACCTCTGTCAGTCGTTTCGGAAGTTAGGACTCCGATTGGCGTGCTGATAATTTTAAAATATTCGTAAGTTCCATTAGGACCTGTCTGTAAAATTTGAGCTAAATCAGACCTCGTTTGGTAGGCATCGGAAGAAGATTTCAGTTTATATTGTCGATAAATATAAAAAAGAGATTTTCGAGCTCGGTTTTGGCGAATGAGCTCTGATTCGAAATCCGAAAGTGCCGTTAGGTTCGTATGATTATTTGTGACTGTTGTGATTTTTTGAAAGTGAATTTCGATGTTGTTCGGCTAGTTTCCGCTAAAATGCCGAAAGTTAAATAATTTGATCTTTTTCCATTTAATTTGCATATTGAGTTTCGAGAGTCCAATTTGAGATCCGCCTTCGCGAGTATGTTACATATATTTTGTATAACTTGTATGCAAAATTTGGAATTATTTCGAATATCTTATGGTACAGTTTTAATTTTCATCGCGAAAAGAAAAGAAAAGAAAATTAAAAAAATAAAAAAGGAAAAAGACAAAAAAGGAAATGAAAGAGAGAAATGGGCTATGTGAAGTACAAAAACAGAAAACGAAACAGAATCAGGGAAAACGAGAAACAGAAAAAATTATCAGGAAAAACTGCCAGAAAATAAGAAAAGAGCCGGAAAAATAGTAGAATTTTCACCCCGAGACATTCAGGTAATGATCCTAATATATTATTTGAGTTTATTACGTGTGTTTGAATATATTTTAATGGTAAAACTTGGAATATTAGACATCGTTTTAATAAGTCCAATTAATAGTTTAAAGGGTCAAATGAACCCCGATAATGAAATTGATTATATATTCATACTCAGTGAGTTATGGCCAACTTATAAATATAATTTATTTAGGGTTTGGTTATGTGACCTTAAACCCTGTACATAGGCCTGGCCTGCGTATTGCGTATGCGAATAGGATATCAGGTTCCTAACCGGATTGCCCTAAGATGTGAGGAATGAAGCCTTTAGCCTA
Organism: Petunia x hybrida; assembly: GCA_037355625.1. Lineage (NCBI taxonomy): Eukaryota > Viridiplantae > Streptophyta > Magnoliopsida > Solanales > Solanaceae > Petunia > Petunia x hybrida. The sequence goes on from JBBBVM010000208.1 coordinate 56,153, forward strand.
AATTGATATATTTTTTTACTTATTGAATAGAGTGAGATCGTTTGGTAAGGAAACCAAAGGATTAAGCGGTTGTTGATTAGCCGTACTAACTTTTGGAAAAGGTAAGTGTTTATATCCATTTCTTTGGAGGCACCTGGCCTCGTGGATTTTCTACCACGCGTTCCTTACGTGTGTAGCTGCCGATAGGCGTACTCATTATGCCTTATCTTTGAATTTATATTGTATATTATATGTTATGTCCCGTTATTGGTATTGCATTGAGGATCTGAGCATTGTACTTTGGCTCTGAGTTGGCATCTACTTCCCGGCTGTCGATGAGAGTCCCGCATCGGTGAAGGGTTATTATTACATCACATTGCATTCATATGCATTATATGTCATTCATATGCATTACATTGCATATCATATTGAGTGCAGGAGTATTCCGCCCCAGGAGGATTTCCCTGGATTGCATCATATTGAGGGTAGGAGGATTCCACTCCATTGCATCATATTGAGTGCAGGAGAATTCCGTCCCAGGAGCAGGAGGATTCCGCTCCATTGCATCATATTGAGGGTAGGAGGATTCCGCTCCATTGCATCATATTGTGGGTAGGAGGATTCCACCCCGGGAGCAGGAGGATTCCGCTCTATTACATCATATTGAGGGTAGGAGGATTCCGTCCCAGGAGCAGGAGGATTTCGCTGGATTGTATCTTATTGAGGGTAGGAGGTAGGAGGATTCCGCCCCAGGAGCAGGAGGATTCTGCTCCACTGTATCATATTGAGGGTAGGAGGATTCCGCCCCAGGAGCAGGAGTATTCCGCTCTTATGTCAGATATTGAGTGCAGGAGTATTCCGCCTCAGCTTTACATTATATCGGGTGCAAGAGTATTCCGCCCCAGGAGAGTGCAGGAGTATTCCGCCTCTGGTTTATATTATATAGGGTGCAGGAGTATTCCGCCCCAGGAGCAGGAGTATTCCGCTCCAGTTGGTTATCAGATTGGGTTCCCCTCGAATGCAGGAGTATTCCGCTTCGGGATGGGATTACGGGTACATGTGACCCTTTGCATCATATTTCATTTCATTTCATTTCATCTCACTTCATTTCATTTCATCTCAATTCATACCATTGTGTAGACTTGCGGTACATGACTACTGTTCTGCTTATATGTGCATTGCTTATTTGTTGTTATATTTCTGGCACGCATCCTTGGTTGGGTTTATAAGTTTCTTACATGTTTCCGGTTGTTATTTGGCTCTGCCTTTTTATAATTTAAATAAAAAGAATTTGGTCTATCTATTTCTTTTCTCCCTGGCTAGCTATCCTATTCTTTGAGGTGGCTAGTCTACCCCACTTATTGAGTCCTTTTGACTCACCCTTGTTTGTTATTTGTTTCTTGTCTATCTATTTCGTTTCGGCAGGTTCGCTCCAGGATTGAGTTGACCACGTTGTGAAGGAGCGAAGACGACATCAGCTGTCAGGGTGAGCCAGCTTTATTCCGGATGGCCACCAGTTTATTGTTTATTATTTCAGTTGCATTTTGCTCCCTTCAAGAGGTATCTGTTTTCTTTTGTACTCTTAGATGTCTAGTCTGGATAACCCTAAACCTAGTATGTTGGGTAGTCAGCTGTAATTTCTTTCATACACCTTAGAAGTGTCAGTATTCTGTATTTTTTTAAAGTCGTGTCCTTATTTATGAATTTTTATATTTATTTTCCTAATTTAATTGGTAAGGGTTCGCCCGACCGGTCTAGGGGAGGATGTCGGGTGCCCGCACGGCCTAACCGGATTCCGGGTCGTGTCAACTTTGGACCATGCAATTGAAAACGTATACTGTGTCGATGGTCTCAGACACAACTTGCTGAGTATCTCTCAACTGTGTGATAGAGGAAATGAAGTGAGCTTCTCTTCTGTAGGGTGCATTGTGAAGAACCTACAGAGTGGAGAAATTGTTATGAAAGGAAAAAGGGTGAACAATGTATACAAAGCATCACTGAAATCACTTCCTGAAAATAACTTAACATGTTTGAATGTGCAAGAAAGTGATTCTCAGTTGTGGCACAAAAGAATGGGTCATGCAAGTCTCTCACAACTCAACAAGCTTGTATCAAAGGAACTAGTTCGTGGACTGCCTAGTAAGAGATTTGAAAACATAAAAATGTGTGATGCGTGTGTAAGGGGGAAGCATGTGAAATCATCCTTTAAATCAAAGAAGGTGGTAAGTAAATCAAAACTACTGGAATTGATACATATGGATCTGTGTGGACCTATGAGAGTCAGGAGCAGAGGAGGAAAGAGGTTTGTGTTCGTAATTGTTGATGACTACTCTAGGTACACATGGACTTTGTTCTTGGCGTCTAAAGATGAAGCCTTTGATAGCTTCAAAGACTGTGCTGGTGTTGTGCAGAAAAGGTTAAGCCTTGAACTTATTAGCACTAGATCTGATCATGGAATAGAGTTTGAAAACTCAAAATTTTCTAAGTATTGTGCAAAGTACAGTATTGATCATAACTTCTCTGCACCAAGAACTCCACAGCAAAATGGAGTGGTTGAAAGGAAGAGCAGGTCTCTGGAAGATATGGCAAGGACTATGCTGCTGTCAAGTGGCCTTGCAAGAAACTTCTGGGCTGAAGCAATAAACACTGCTTGTTATTTGTTGAACAGATGCTCCATCAGAGCTATTCTTGACAAGACCCCTTATGAGCTTCTCAGAGGAAGGAAACCAAATATTGCTCATGTTAGATCATTTGGGTGTAAGTGTTTCGTTCATAACAATGGCAAGGAACCTTTGGGAAAATTTGATGCAAGAAGTGATGAGGCTATATTCCTTGGCTATTCTACTCAAAGCAAAGCATACAAAGTGTTTAACAAAAGAACTGAAACAGTGGAGGAGTATATGCATGTGGTATTTGATGAATCTGATAAAGCTGTTGATGAGAATGAAGTAGATGATCAAGCCATTGGCCTTACTCCAGAGAATGGTATAGTTGAATCTGAGGATCCAGAAGACAAGGAAGAATCATGTGAAGACTCAACTTCAAGAGAACAAGGAGTCAATATGACAGGGGGAACATCAGATGAGGCTGACGACTCAACAAGACAGGAAGAACCTACCCAAAGTGATGATGGAGGTCCTTCTCGTCAGGTTCAACCCAGGCCATGGAAGCACAAAAGTTCCCATCCTCTGGAGAATTACCATCGGACTTGGATACTGGAATCATGACCAGATCGGCCTTGAAGAATTTCTGTGCATTCTTTGCCTTTCTATCATCTCTGGAACCAAAGAATGTGAAAGAAGCCTTAGAAGATCCAGACTGGATTCTAGCCATGCAGGATGAACTTCATCAGTTTGAAAGGAGCAAAGTATGGCACCTGGTTCCTAATCCAAAGGACAGATCAATAATTGGAACAAAATGGGTGTTCAGAAATAAACTGGATGAGCATGGTATAGTGATAAGAAACAAGGCCAGATTAGTAGTTCAAGGATACAGTCAGGAAGAAGGAATTGACTATGATGAGACTTTTGCACCAGTAGCAAGGATGGAAGCCATTAAAATATTAATTGCCTTTGCTACATACATGGAATTCACACTATATCAGATGGATGTCAAGAGTGCATTCTTGAATAGCTATCTAAATGAAGAAGTCTATGTAATACAGCCACCAGATTTTGTGAACAATGAATTTCCTGATCATGTTTAAAAACTGGACAAGGCACTCTATGGATTAAAGCAAGCTCCAAGAGCCTGGTATGAAAGACTGTCAGGATTCCTACTGAAGAATGGTTTCTCAAAAGGAAAGATTGATAATACATTATTCCTGAAGAAGAAAAGAAAGGATCTATTGGTGGTTCAAGTATATGTTGATGATATTATTTTTGGAGCCACTGATGAGGAGCTATGCAAGGGGTTTGCTGAATTGATAGAAAGTGAATTTGAAATGAGCATGATGGGTGAACTAAATTTCTTTCTAGGACTGCAGATAAAACAGACGCCTGAAGGAACCATGATTCATCAACAAAAATATGTTAAGGAACTTCTGAAGAAATTTAACATGGAAGGAGAAAAAGAAATGACTACTCCTATTGCTCCTGGAACCAAGCTGGGTATGGATGAACTAGGTCCTTCTACTAATGAGACAAAATATAGAGGAATCATAGGTTCACTCCTCTATCTCACAGCTAGTCGACCTGATATTGTATACAGTGTGGGACTGTGTTCCAGATTTCAGTCTAAGCCTAAGGAGTCACATTTGACAGCTGTGAAGCGAATCTTGAGATACTTGAAAGGAACTCAGGATCTATGTCTATGGTACCCAAGGGGTGGTACTTTTGAACTAATTGGTTTTGTTGATGCAGATTATGCAGGTCACTTGGTGGACAGGAAGAGCACTTCAGGAATGGCACATTTTCTGGGTCCTTGCTTAGTTTCTTGGGCAACAAAGAAGCAGAATTCACTAGCATTGTCTACTGCAGAAGCTGAGTATGTAGCAGCTGCATCATGTTGCTCACAATTGCTATGGATCAAACAGCAGTTGGAGGACTTTGAAATTAAATGTGGAGCTGTGCTAATTTTCTGTGATAACACAAGTGCAGTCAATATTGCCAAGAACCCAGTCCAACATAAAAGAACAAAGCATATTGATATTAGACATCATTTTCTTAGAGATAATGTAGAAAAGGGTCTGATTACCATGAATTCTTGCAGGACTGAAGACCAAATTGCTGACATATTTACCAAAGCATTGAACAAAGTGCATTTTGAGAGGAACAGGTTGGAGTTAGGGGTGACCAAAATACACGGATGACCCAGTAGCTGTCTTTCAATGATTGGTTAGTTAAGTGTTCAGTAATTTGTTTATAACTATTGTTATTATTATCCAGTCTAATTTTGTACTTTATTAAGTATACTTGTTCAGCTGATGAGCACCAGGTTGGGCTAATGTGATCCCATGAAGAACCTACTAGGTATTTAGAAGGAACCAAACTAAGCATGAGGAATCATGTCCAGGTACAGTCACACAGCCCTGCATGATAGGAGTCATAACTGAAATTAATTGGCAATTATATGTGTGTCAAGGGAGGCTTTCCATGTTCTTGTAATCGTCCTAAATTATAGGAACACATTCCTTTTTGGGTTAGACTTCCATTAGACTTTGAATGGACCCCACTTTTTGAAAAGGCTTTAGTTGGGCGAGTCTAAGTAACCGTCAAATCTGTAACCCTTTCTCGGTTCTCAAAAAGTTCAAAAGGCTGCTTTTTCACTTTTCTGCCATCATTACTTTGTGCTTCCCAAAAAACTTCTCATCACCCTTACTCTTTCTCTCTTCCTTATTTGATAAAAAATGTATACACTTGCTAACAATTTCTATTCACTCAACCTATTCTCTCTCTCAAAAAATAAAACCAAGAAACTTCGTCCTCCTAATTCAAAACCCTAACCAATTTCGCCATGTCTCAAGCACAGTCTTCATCAACATCACCTACCAAAACCTCGCACATCAAAGAAATCTACACCAAAACCCCCTCCATCTACTCTTGCAGAAAGATTTGTTGTGGCTAGGACAATGTTTTTCAAAAAGGGGGAAAAGAAATTAGTAAAGAAGATGATGGCCAAATCCTTGTCGTCCATACCTACAGAACAAGTCTTATCTGAAAGACCGGTTGAGGTAATACTTGACTCTACTCTATCTACTTCTGCTGCATTAGAAGTTGTAAAGAGTCCTGGAAAAGCAAGTACTGAAATTTTGGTAAAAGGACTGGATGATTTAGTAGGAAAGGTAGAGTCTGGTGATACTTCTGGTAGGGGGAAGGTAGTTGAAGGGAAACAACAGGATGTTCAGGATGAACCTAAGTCTAGTATACATGTGCCTTTAGAAGCTGAAACTGTGTTGGAGGTTGATGTAGTTGGAAAAGTATTAGAAAAACAGAGAGAAGAGGATTCCGCTGAATCCCAAAAGGAATATGTTGGTGAACCCAGTTCTGGTGTTGTTCTTACTGAGAAAATTCAAGGGTTGTCTGTACTTGAAGGTCCAGTTGTTGGAGGACCTAGTTCTGTTGAGGCTTTATAGGATTTGAGCAAAGAACCTGGTTCTTGCCCAGATTCTACAGAGGCTGATGACGCAGAACTCAAGTGGATAGACTCTGAAGAGGAGAAGGATGAGGAAGTTTTAGAATAAAAAGGTGAAAGTAAGGAAATTGCAGAAAAAGTTGAAGAAACAAAGAGGAAAAGTGTGAAAAGAAGGTTTGGTGAAGAGGATGAAAGGCTGAGATGTGAAGGAGAGGAAGAAGAAGTAGTATTTGTGAGTGAAAACAAAGTGGAACCTGACAAGAGAAGAAGATTGGTGAGAGGGGGAATGCCTGTACCTAAAAGCCGACTAGTGGATGAATCTAGTGAGGAGTGTGATGACAAAGTTGTGGCAGAGCCAGTGCCAAGAAGAGTAGGAACTAGGTCTGCTCTAAAACAACAGCTGGTGAAAGTGGGAAAACTTGAAAAGACAGTTAAAAATGTGAGGGATAGAGAAGTGGAGAAACAGGAGAAGAATGGGAAAATGGCTGAGGAGGCCAAAGAAGAAAGTGATGAAGCCGGTAGCTATGTGGAGCCAAGTGACTTTGAGACTGATAGTGAGATGGAGAGCAGGAAAACAAGAAGAGGTTCTGAGGAAGAGGTTGATCGGGTGGCCTTCTTTGCCAAGCACCAAGTGCTTGCTGGCAGCATTCTGCATGATGAGAAGGAGCATCACATGAAACCCTTACTCAGGATGATCGGTGATCAAGGGTGGTTAAGCTTGTTTGGAAACAAAGACAGGATGTTGTTCTCTGATGAGAACAGGGAATTTTATACCAACTGCAGGGTTGTAGCTAGGAGAGTGTTCACAATGGTGAAGGGAGTTAAAATTGAGTTTGGAAGAACTGAGCTGGGGGTGATCCTTGATGTGCATGCTGAGGGTTATTGCAGGTATATTAAGTTGAAATGGCCAAAGAGGACAGATGAGGTGACTTCTCTTAGTGTAGTAAAGAAATTTTCAGGAAAACCAAAGCTCAGAAAAGAGAGGAAGGTGGACAAGAAGGAGATGGAACCAGCACATCAGCTGCCCTTTGAGTTTGTACATCGGTTCCAACTGCCTAGGGGAGAGAGAAACAATAAAGCCAGTGCTCTGGACTTAACCTATATGGACTTGCTAGATAGAGGGGTGAGAATCAACTTGCCTGGCCTAATAATCAGACATATCAAGAGGATTGCAGACACTGACCAAAAGCCACATTCATTAGTGCATTCCTACGTCTTTTAGCTGGTTCTAGAGCATTTCGGGGTTCCATTGGAAGCAGGGAAGAAACCCACGATTCATCAAATGTTTGGGTATAATGTACTTAAAAGTTGTGACTTTTTCAAAGAAAGGAGAGCTTCCAAGAAACCTATGCAGGTTAAGCAAGAGCAGTCTGAGGAAAGGCGGATTATGGACCCGAGGAGGCCATTACAGCTGTGAAGGAACTGGAGAGCCATGTTCTTGAGGCAAACACAGAAAATGTTGAGCTTCACAGAAAGATGGAGTTGAAGGATCAAAAAATTGATCGTTTGAAGATAGACTGCCACAAGTATGAGGCCGAGCTGGTGATGGAGAGGGCCAAAAATACGAAGAACCTTGAGGCACTTATCAAACACTTCAACTTAAAGCCCTGAGCTCTCCTGTCCTACCTCCCTGTCCTTTCTCTTAATCTCCCTTATCTCTTCATGCTCTCCCTTGATATGTGATGATGTTTAAGACAATTTGTTTTATGTTGTGTACTTCTTAAATGGGGTTGTGCTGCTGTCACACCTTGGATGATGTTTTGAAATTTCTCTTGCTTACTTTTGGATTTGTTCTATGAAATTTGGTTCTATTTGGGCCTTTGGCCTTATATCTGTGTGTCTTTATTTTGCTGACTTGTGGCCTTGTGCTCTAGACTGGATAGTACTAACTGGTTCATGCAGGTATTTGAATCTTTTCGATGATGCCAAAAGGGGGAAGAAGGAAATGTTGGGGTGTTTGTGACCTAACTCATCTGTTTTAAATTTTTCAAACTGTTATTCTTGTTTTTGTGTTTTGTTGGAAATTCTGTCTATTCAGGTTCCTTGGCAACATTTGTTTGTCATCATCAACAAGGGGGAATTTGTTGAGAAAGAGATTTTGAAGAATGACAAACAAGAAGGACTCAGAGGTTCCAGAGGAGAACCTGGTCCTTGTAGAGAAGGGCATGACTGATCGAAAAGATCTAAGGGTTGCAAATCCCTGCGGAACTAGGAGTAGTGGCGCGTGTACGAGTATGCATCCTAGTCAGACTAAAAGAGGCGGTGCCCAGGCTTTGTCTTCGAAGTATGAATACGAGTTGGACTTGAAGAAGGAAAGAGTCACAAGGAATCTTGTCTTACCATAATTACAAGGTTTCCTTGTGGGATTCAACTAGGGTTCTAAAGACCATATAAATACGTGCAGTTGATACAGCCGAAATCAGTTATTCACAAACAGAGAGTTGAGAGCATACAAAGGCAATCCAGCAACTTTCAACGTGAGATAACTGAGGAAGACAACTGGTGGAGCTAAATTGGTTGAGTCTAGATATTCTGTCTAGGTTCTTGGTTTTGTAAGTTGTCTTGTTTTGTGCAATCATTGTCTTTACCTATTAGCTTATCGTAGAAGCAATTGTATTAGGTGAATCTTTGAGAGATTACTTTGTAAAGCTAGAGTTTAGCTTTGTTGAGTGATTAGGGTCTAGAGTGTAGCCCCTTGGTTACACAGTCTTGTAATCAGAAACTTGCTCTTTGTGTTAGTTGATTGAGTTCTAAATTCCCAGAGTGTGGGTCGTGGTTTTTCTCCCTTGAGCAAGGAGTTTTTCACATAAAACCACCGTGTTCCATGTGTCTGTTATCTGTGTGTGTTGGGGTGTCGAATTGCAAAACTGTCGAGGCAAGAACAAGGTTCTTGACTCTGAAGAAGCACGTTCTTGAAACGAAAAATCGGTAGACACTATTCAACCCCCCATTCTAGTGTCCTTAGGAGGTGCTTAGATTATAACACTTAGCAAAATATGCTACCACATTTTAGGAATCAAGACTGTTTAACAATGTCAGTGAGATGCCTACTGTTGTAGAAATATGTTTCATCTAGACAAGTGGCAATTGCCAAATATTAGGAGCAGGTTTGAGAAGTCCAATTTTTTATTAGTTAGTGTAAATGGGTAAAAATCATTTGCATCCCCCAACTTATCAATCTCATCACTCAGCATTGAACAATATCATTTTCATCCTCCTCTTTCAAAATCAAGTCATTGACTGGTGACCCTAAAATTATTGACCGATTACCCTAGGGGCAAAAAGTAATTTTACCTATGAAATTCTGAATTTAATGTACATCTTATATATTTTAATTTAAAATGACATATTCATAATACTTCACAGTTAGTCTTCTTGATTAGTAACAACGGTGTTCAAAAAGAAATGAAAAGAAAAGAAGGAAATTAAACCCTTATACTGCCATGGCCGATGAATCTCATATTGATAAATTCACTTCTTCAACTTCACTACCATGTCCGATGAATCTCATATTGATAAATTCACTTCTTCAACTTCACTGCCATGTCCGATGAATCTCATATTGAGCTATTTTTCTGCCTCTATATCATGTACCGACTCTTTGTTACATAATGTTTGGTGGATATATTTTCATACTGACTTTTGCGAGGATGCTAAAAAGGAATATAATAGTCTATATATATATATATATATATATATATATGAATATGTAATCAATGTGTATCTTAAATCCATGTTACTGCATTAGTTTCTTATTTTAAAAAATTGTAATTTTGTCTTTGTTAGCTTGGATAAGCTTGAAGTTTTGACTGATGACTAAGGAACAGATCCGAATGACATGTTCCTTTGAATCACTGCAGCTAAATAGATAATTCATGCAAAATCATTTAAGCTGAAATATTATTAACTATCCTAAGTCTAATGTTTATCTTGATAATTATGCAGGCCTAAACGTGATATGAAAAGATTGCATAAACAGTGGATAAGGGCTAAAAGATTTCGGGTAATCAAGTGAAGAGTTCAAGTAGGACTCAAACTCTTGGAAGCTTTGGAGTTCTAATTGCTCAAGACTTCTTGGATTATGAAGGCTATAAAACCAGGAGCATTTCAGCTATTGAAGTGTGCACAAATACAGAGAGAATTGAGTCTTCGCATTGAAAGAGTTTTAATCATATTTGTCTAATCATTAGCTACAGGGAACTAAGTAAGAACTTGTTCCTTAGATTGAGTCTTGTCAAAGTTTAGTCTTAGTTCAACTGTAGTAGGTATTATCGAGTTGTATCATTTTTGTTCAAGTCGAGTACTTGAAGAAACTTCACTAATCGTGAAAGAGGTCGCTAGAGGATTAGAGTTAGTCCTAGGTTAGTAAGAAGGTAGTCTTGTAACCAAGTGTGTCTTTTACATAGTGAAGTTGAAATCCTACTTTGAAGAGTAGGTCGTAATTTTTTTATCCCTAGTTAAAGGGGTTTTTCCACGCTAATATTAGGTGTTCATTTACTTCCAATTTTAATTCCGCATATAATACAGTAAAGGAACACATTTAAGGAACTGGTCCTTAAAACAGTAAAGTGGTTTGTCTTGGGAAATAACAATTGGTATCAGAACGGGTTATCCTTGAAAAGGCTAATACCTAGGATTAGAATGAGTACATCACAGGAGAATAGTGAGGGTCAGTCAATGGTTAGAGCACCTTTGTTCAATGGAAAATACTACTCATGGTGGAAGGAAAGGATGAGAGATCATCTTCAGGCTGAGGACTATGAGTTATGGGACATAGTGACTGAAGGTCCCATGATTCCAATCAAAAAGGATGCTGAAGGAAATGATATTCCCAAAACCAGAAGAGAATGCAATGCTGAAGACATAACGCAATGGGAAAAGAATACCAAAGCTAGGAAGTGGCTTGTTGGCGGACTCAGTTCTGATGAGTGCACTAGAATTAGAGGGTATACCACTGCGAAAGAAATTTGGGATGCTCTACAAGTTGTACATGAAGGAACAAGTTAGGTCAAAAGATAGGTACACTCCTTTTTGCTGAATATGAAAGTTTTAAAATGAAAGAAGGAGAATCAATTTCTGAAATGTACACTAGATTTAATGCTATTTCATCTGAACTTATTTCTTTGGGAAGGGTTTTAACTGTTGAAGATAGAGTATAAAAAATCCTAACTAGGGTTCTTCTAGATTCTTGGGAGATTAAAGCTTGTGCTATCATAGAAAGCAAGGATCTGACCACCTTATCCTTAGATGAGCTTATAGGTAATTGAAAAACTTATAAACTAAGGAAAAAGGTTAAGAACATAGGTGAACTAGTTAAAACTGAACCTAACCTAGCCTTGACTGCTGCTGATAAGCCTATTGATGATAAGGAACTGGTCCTTATCGCTAAAAGTGTTCAAAGATATTTGAATAAGAAAAAGGGGGCTAGTGGACAAGGTAGGTCTTCTAACTTGAAACAGGCTAGAGAATGCTTCAAATGTGGCAGCATAGAGCACTACATCAGCAAATGTCCAATCATGGAAGGAGAATGGAGGAAGAGATATATTGAGGAAAGGAAAAAGGCTAGGGAACAGGTCCAGAAGAAAAGTAAAAATCCCAAAGCAATGGTTACAGGATGGCAAGACAGTGAGGATGAAGTATCTGATGATGATCTGGATGAGGATCTTGCTCTAATGGCTCTTGAGGACTCAGATAATGAAGAAGATGCTGAGGTATTTCTTTCTAAATTTAGACAAGATGTGAAAAGCATGCCTAGAGAGAAATTAGTTAAAGTATTTCATACTGTGCTAAATGAGTTTAAATCTCTAAGGGATGGCAAAAATCAACTGCATGATGAAATTGAAAGTCTAGGAACAGAATATAAAAAGGCAATAGTTAAAAATGACTCTCTGAAAAGGAAAATTAGCATGCTTGAGGAACAGGTCCTCACACTTGAATCAACTGTTCAGGAACTGGAAAATGTTAAAACATTTGAAAATGGTAAAGGCATTGCTAATTCTCATCAGATCATTGCTGAAGAGAAACTGAAAGTCACAGTTGATGAACTGTGCAAGAAAGATGAAAAGATAAGATCTTTGGAAGAGGACTTAGTTAAAACAAAAATAGAGTTAGGAAAAACTGTAAAATGGAACAAGTCCTCTGAAGCACTAGAATGGTTACAGGAAAATCATAGTAGTAACAGGAAGGGTATTGGATTCATGAAATCACAGTATTCACCCAAATGGGATCCAAAAAGTAAGTACCTATCACTTCCTGAAAACTGGCTATGCACTCATTGTGGGAACACTGGTCACTTGAAAAAAAATTGTCAATCTCTAAAAATGGCTGCACAGAGGAACAGGTCTTATAAACCAGTTCAAAATTCTGTGAGAAAGAAAACTGTTCACACAAAGAAACCATTACAATTCTGGGCTAGGAGAGATCTGATTCATCCTTTTTCTCAAGGAAAGGAACCCAAACTAGTTTGGGTTCTTAAAATTAACCCCTAGTTTTCTTTTGCAGGCTAGAGTGAAGGAGAAGAACCACAAATGGTACATGGACAGTGGTTGCTCAAGGCACATAACAGGACATAAGGAACTGTTCCTTTCACTCTCAGCCTTTCAAGGAGGAAATGTTTCCTTCGGTAATGGTAAGAAAGGGGAAATTATTGGCATTGGAAAGGTAGGTAGGTCTGATTCACATAGTATGGACAATGTGTTTCTAGTAGATTGGCTGAAGCATTGCTTATTGAGTATATCTCAATTGTGTGACAAAGGTAATAATGTTAATTTCTCATCTACTGGGTGCACTGTGACTAACCAAACCTCTGGAGAGATTATTTTGCAGGGAAATAGACATGGAAACATCTACAAGGTAGATCTGTTGACACTATCTGATGGAAGCTTGAGTTGCTTAAGTGTTGTGCAAAATGATCCCAACCTATGGCACAAAAGACTTGTCCATGCTAGTCTTTCACAGCTGCACAAACTTGTGTCCAAGGATTTGGTGATAGGTCTTCCTAACATCAAGTTTAAGGATGATAAGGTATGTGAAGCTTGTGCTGGGGGAAGCAGGTAAAATCCTCCTTCAAACCAAAGAAACAAGTAAGTACTACCAAACCTTTGGAACTGGTCCATATGGACTTGTGTGGACCAATGAGAACAATGAGTCGTGGAGGTAAGAAGTATGTTATGGTGTTGGATAATGATTACTCCAGATTTACATGGACTATATTTCTTGTATCTAAAGAAGAAGCTTTTAATGCATTTTCAATTTTTGCTAAGAAAGCTCAAAGGACTCTAGAGAGTCACATTGTTGCCATTAGGTCTGATCATGAAACTGAATTTGAAAATCATATGTTTTTTCAATTTTTGTAACGAAAATGGCATTAATCTCAATTTTTCTTCACCTAGAACTCCACAACAAAATGGTGTAGTGGAAAGGAAAAATAGGACCCTAGAGGAAATGGCAAGGACTATGCTAATATCCGGAAATCTTCCACAAAACTTTTGGGCTGAGGCCATCAATACATGCTACATAATCAATAGATGTATGACAAGGCCATTAATAGAAAAGACACCATATGAGTTCTTAAGGGAAGAAAACCAAATATTTCTCATCTTAGGGCTTTTGGTTGCAAATGTTTCATACATAACAATGGGAAGGATGCCTTAGAAAAATTTGATCCTAGAAGTGATGAGGGAGTCTTTATTGGAATTTTCTTCAAATAGTAAATCTTATAGAGTCTTTAACAAGAAAATATTGAAAATTGAAGAAAGCATGCATGTTAAATTTGATGAAACTGACACTCTGACTCAAGAACAGGTACAGGAAGATGAAGAGATTAGAATACTGAAGCATGGTGAAATTGATCTACAAATGCAGATATTGGATGGGGATACTGTGAGAAGTGAACTGCAAGAAACTGTTCCTCAGGATAGAACTGAGAAGAGTAGCATAGAAACAGGGGGAACAAATATTGGATCCACCCCACATACTGGCAATGCTACTCCCTCAGGAACTGTTCCTCAGCAAGGGACTTCTGAAAATGGTTTGATACTCAAGCCTTACAAGTATCAAGGTTCACATCCTGTGGATCAAATAATCTCAGATAAGACTGCTGGAATACAAACAAGATCAGCAGTTAAAAATCACAATCTGTGTGCCTTTAGTGCTTTCCTGTCTCTTGTTGAACCCAAAACTGTGAAAGAAGCACCGAAGGATGCAGATTGGATCAATGCTATGCAGGAAGAATTGAATCAATTCCAAAGAAGTCAGGTTTGGCATCTGGAACCCAAGCCAAGGAACAGGTCCATAATAGGAACAGAATGGGTTTTCAGAAACAAACTTGATGAGGATGGCATGGTAACCAGAAATAAGGCTAGGTTAGTTGTTCAGGGGTATAGTCAAGAGGAGGACATTGACTATGATGAGACTTTTGCTCCAGTTGCAAGATTGGAAGCAATAAGACTCCTTATAGCCTTTGCTACATGCATGGACTCCTTATAGCCTTTGCTACATACATGGAATTTACTCTACATCAAATGGATGTTAAGAGTGCATTTCTGAATGGTTACTTAAAAGAAGAAGTGTATGTTAAGCAACCTCCAGGTTTTGAGAATGAACAGTTCCCTGAACATGTGTACAAGTTGGACAAGGCCTTGTACGGACTTATGTAGGCACCAAGAGCATGGTATGAACGTCTATTAAAATTTCTACTTCAGCATGGGTATAAAAGAGGTAAAATTGATAGCACACTATTTTGAGAGAGGTAAGCATCTCTTAATTGTTCAAATTTATGTAGATGATATAATATTTGGTGCCACTTGTGAAAATTTAAGTAAGGAGTTTGCAAATCTGATGGGGAGTGAGTTTGAGATGAGCATGATGGGTGAACTCAATTTCTTTTTGGGTTTACAAATTAAGCAAACCTCAAATTGAACTATGATCTATCAACAAAAATATGTTAAGGAATTACCTAAAAGGTTTGATATAGACAAAGCTAAGGAAATTGATACACCTATTGCCATTGCCACAAAATTAGATCTTGATGAACATGGAATTTCAGTTGATCAAAAATTGTATAGGGGCATGATTTGTTCCTTACTTTATTTAACTGCTAGTAGACCTGATATTGTGTTTACTGTGGGTTTGTGTGCTAGGTTTCAGTCAGATCCTAAGGAATCTCACTTGAAAGCTGTTAAAAGAATTTTAAGGTACTTGAAAGGAACAGGTTCCTTGGGACTTTGATATCCAAAAGGTAGTAATTTTAATCTTGTTGGATATACTGATGCTGACTATGCAGGTTTCCTTGTCGATAGAAAAAGTACCTCAGGTATGGCACATTTTCTTGGTGAGTGTTTGGTTTCTTGGGGAACCAAGAAACAAAATTCAGTGGCACCTTCCACTGCTGAGGCTGAATATGTGGCAGCAGCCTCATGTTGTTCACAGTTGTTATGGATTAAACAACAGTTACAAGATTTTGGTGTTGATGTAGGAACTGTTCCTATCTTTTGTGACAACACTAGTGCTAATAACATGACAAAAAATCCAGTGCATCACAAAAGAACTAAACACATTGATATAAGACACCATTTCTTGAGAGATAACTATGAAAAGGGCTTGATCACCATAGCATTCTGTCTTACTGAAAAGCAAATTGCTGATATTTTTACAGAAGCTTTAGGAAGAGATCATTTTGAAAAAAATAGATTGGAATTAGGGATGATCAAATTCACCTAAATTTAGCAATACTTTACTTCAGAATTGGCTAGAAAATTGCACTTAAAAATGAATTTTATTCAAGTCAATTTGAAATATTCAGTCCAGTTTAATACTTCATTATATACTCTTATGCCATGATTTCTTTTTAGAGTTGCTAAAATTGAATGATGTTACCCTTATGCTCTTAGAATTTCAGATTAAGCAGAAGTGATTAAATTTGGAAGGACACTGATTTTCGTGTTAAAATCAGGTATGTACTCTTTATTATTCATGTATCTTAGAAGGTTGAGGCAATAGGCAACGTGTAATTAGGATAAATCCCACTAGGAATCCTAATCATATCCAAACTGCATAAGAGTCCCATCGGAAGAACCAGTTCCCAATCATATCAGGTAACTTGAAGCCTAACGGCTCTTTTTCCGGGAGACTCCCAAGAGTCCTTTAGGTAATAGTGATCGAATTGCCCTCAATCTCCACTACCTATTTCACTCTATAAATACACTTCTCCTTCCTCATTATTTTTACCTTGCTCACAATTGAATTTCCAAAATTTCAGAAAAAATAGTGAAATACCTCTTGAATCGTATTGCTAGAATGTCTCTTTCACCAGAAAACTCATCATCCCTACCCACCTCTGATCAACCACAAATTCCCAACCTTCTTTCACCCATGGACACCACAAACCCAAACCTTGAAATTCCTGAAAACAACCCTAAAGTACCTGAATCAGAAATTCAGGGGGAAGGACCAGTTCTCACTGCTGAGTCGATTGTAGAATAGGTTGAGGACTTGTCGAGGGCTATGATCATCTATCAGTATCAGGTAAACTATGCCTCTCCCTTAAATGTAGTAGAGGATGAAGGGGAAAAGGAAGAGAGGTCTGGAACTATTCCTGAGGGGGAAGGGGAAACTGTGAAACGTTTGGAAGCACCCATGCATGGGTCATCTGGGTCTCTAGAGGTTGCTTTTAGAGCACCCATGGAGGATGTGATAAATATTGATGATGCTATGAGTGATAGTGATATGCCTATTATTGATTTAATTAATATTAGGAGTTTAAAGAGAAAAAAGGACCTATTGATGACCAAATGTATGCTGAGATTGCTGCAAGGTTGAAGAAAATTAGTGACAGTTATAAGCCAGGTCTTAAGAAAAAAGGTGAAAGTTCCTCTAAGGAAAAAGGACCTGTTCCTTCTGTCTCTACTCCTGCTAGTGTGGTTAGGAGGACAAGGAATGCTGTCAAGGCTGCTGATGAGAACTTGGCTGCTGCTATGGAAAGAAGCAGAAAAGGGAAAGGAAAACAGGTCGCTGATCTTGTTGAGGAAGAAGAAATTGAGTTTGTAGAAAAAGAGAGGGATGTTGTGGATGATGAAGATGATGAGATGGAAGATGTTGAGGTAGTTGTGCCTCAGTCTAAGAAAAGAAAACTTGCACAGGGGCGTGTGACAAGGAGCTCTGTGAAAGCTGTGCAGTAAAATCTTCCAAGAGGACCAGGTCCTCAAAAAGGACTTTGGTTGATGAAAGTTCTGATTCAAGTTCAAATGAATCATTTGTTGGTGAAGACAGTAAGAGTGAGGATGAGGGAGATGAGGTTCAACACTGTGTCCATGATGATATTATGACTAGGAAAGTTCTGAAAGGCAGGGTACTCTCTGATGTGGAGGAAGAGGGTATGGTCTGATTATTGCAGAAATTGCAGGTTCAAGGTTGGAGGGACATGGTCCTTCAGATCCAGGGAAAGTGTGCAAAGGAGATGGTTCAGGTGTTTTACAAGAACTGTTCTATAAAGAGGGATAGGATCACCACCTCTGTCCATGACCATGAAATTACCTTTGACACTAAGGAGCTGGGTGAACTGCTGGGGATTCCATTTGTGGGATATGAAAGCTACATCAAGAAGGTATGGCCTGATTTAACCAATTTGCCCACTGGGCTAGAAATTACTAGAAAATTTGCTGAGAATGATGATGAGGAAAAACCAAGGGTTGTGCAGAAGAGTGAAATGCACCCTCAGCACCAAGTGTTGTTTGAGTTTGTGAACAAAATTATGATGCCAAGGCAGAAGAAAAGAGGGATTGCCAGTTTTATGGACCTGGTCCTTATGGAACTGCTGGATACTGATAAGCGGATCAATTGGCCCAGGTTTATGATCCACTTGATAAAAAGGGTTGTTACTGGGAAGAAGAAGCACTCTTTTCCCTTTGGCTTCATCCTGACTGATTTGTTTGCCAAATTGAAAATTCCTTTGGAGGGGTTAGTTAAGGCTACAAAGAAGGAGAAGTTTGGATGTGCTACCCTGATCAGCTGTGACTTGCCTGTTCAAGCTGATCCTCCACTGGCTAGTGTTGGTAACAGCCTTTGAACAATAAAGTGAGGGCATTGAGGCAACAGGTTGCCATACAAGCTGCTGAAATAGCAAGGTTGGAGGAGGAGAAGAATTACTGGAAGGCAGAGGCTACAAAGGCAAAGGAGAAAAATGAGGGTATGCTCAAACAGATGTTTGAGTTGCTGAACAAGTCTCAGGGACCTGGTCCTTCCACATCCTGATCACCTTAGCCATAAGGCATCTTTTGTCCAGTGGGATTTAGACTAGTTCTAGTACCTTAGTCTTTTCTTTTCTAGTTTTTGAATAATTTAGTAGTACTTGCTTCTATCCCCTGGTTTAACCTTTTGTTAATGACGACTTGTCTTGGATGGCTAGTATCATTGTTTTGCAGTTGCTTTAGTCTGAATTGTGTTTGCATTTTGAGTTTTCTAAATGGCTATGTACTGATTATTCTATCACTTGAACTATTTTTTATGCAACCTTTTCAATGATGCCAAAAGGGGGAAGAGTAAGTCTGATTTTGCGTGAACTTTATACCTAATTGAAAATCTGATCCTTAATGATAAAATAAGTCTCCACTGATTGCTTTTGAGTTTCAAGTTGTACTTCAGGACATTAAGGACATGCAGCTACGCTTATGAGTTTGCCATCATCAAAAGGGGAAAAATGTTATCTTGGATAAGCTTGAAGTTTTGACTGATGACTAAAGAACAGATTCGAAGGACATGTTCCTTTGAATCACTGCAGCTAAATAGATAATTCATGCAAAATCATTTAAGCTGAAATATTATTAACTATCCTAAGTCTAATGTTTATCTTGATAATTATGCAGGCCTAAACGTGATATGAAAAGATTGCATAAACAGTGGATAAGGGCTAAAAGATTTCGGGTAATCAAGTGAAGAGTTCAAGTAGGACTCAAACTCTTGGAAGCTTTGGAGTTCTAATTGCTCAAGACTTTTGGATTATAAAGACTATAAAACCAGGAGCATTTCAGCTATTGAAGTGTGCACAAATACATAGAGAATCGAGTCTTAGCATTGAAAGAGTTTTAATCGTATTTTTGTAATCATTAGCTACAGGGAACTAAGTAAGAACCTGTTCCTTAGATTGAGTCTTGTCAAAGTTCAGTCTTAGTTTAACTGTAGTAGGTATTATCGAGTTGTATCATTTCAGTTCAAGTCGAGTACTTGAAGAAACTTCACTGATCGTGTAAGAGGTCACTAGAGGATTAGAGTTAGTCCTAGGTTAGTAAGAAGGTAGTCTTGTAACCAAGTGTGTCTTTTACATAGTGAAGTTGAAATCCTACTTTGAAGAGTAGGTCGTGGTTTTTTGATCCCTAGTTAAAAGAGTTTTTCCACACTAATATTGGGTGTTCATTTACATACAGTTTTAATTCCGCATATAATACAGTAAAGGAACACATTTAAGGAACTGGTCCTTAAAACAGTAAAGTGGTGTGTCTTGGGAAATAACAGTCTTGTTTTCAGGAATAGTGTTGATAGAATAAGTTTGTAATTCACATTCTATGTTTTCTCTTCTTCATTTTGATTATGTATGAGGAGTGTGCTTTGGAGAGATCTTTTACTGCTACTACTTAATGTAACGCTTTTGAGAGATCTTTTACTGCTAGTCCTTCAAGTTCTTGCTCTTCAAACTTTTCTATTAACACCAGTGTGCTAATAACGGAGTAAATGTTTAAAGTTTGATTAATTAAGGCATTTTAAATTCAAAATTTAATAGGTAAAATTATTTTTTGCTCCTATAGTAATCGATCAACAATTTTAGAGTCACCGACCAATGGCTTGATTTTGAAAGAGGAGGATCAAAATGATAATTGTTCAATGTTGAGGGAGATTGATTTTTAAACTAAAATTGGGACAGGAATATAATTTCTCCAACTTTTTTGTATGTCTTTGATGTTATGATTTAAATGAGAACAGGTCAAGCTCTCCTCATGTTTCCTCATGATTAATACATTAAAGACAGTTATTAAGGTTAAAAAATTACATGCACAAGTAGTGCAATGAAATCAAACCCCATTTACCAAAATCTGGTATTAAACAGCTACCAGTAATGGTGTGCTCACAAATGTTAATTGTGCTAGCAGCAGGATAAGCCACAATGCCAAGGTATGCTGCACAACCAAAATGTCAATCCACCATGGGTTTTAAAAAAAATCAGACCCCATTTAAATTGGAATAGATTCCCCCCATATACACTACTAGAAATCACGCGTTTAACGAGGGAGAATGGCGAGGGACTTCCCTCTCCCAACGCGTGATGGAGAGGGAAGTCCCTAGCAAGTGGTCCCTCAGAATTCGGCTCATAGCAGAGCATTTTTGGCGAGAGAATGGCTTAGCAAGCTGTTGTGTAGGCCCAATCTTGTATAGTGTCAGATTAATACTGTTAAAGATTTCCCTCGCCAAATGCAGGAGAGAGAAAAATTTTTACTGCACTTTAGCTAGGGAATTCCCTCTCCAAGTATGTTGGCTAGGGAATTCCCTCTCCAGGTATAAAAATTATATATTTTTAATTCACTTTGGCTAGGGAATTCCCTCTCCAAGTACAATAAAAATATTTTTACCATAACACTTGGCTAAGGAGTTCCTTCGCCAAGCGTAGTATACCTAAAACACAAAAATCAGTAATACGATACAAAGCAGCACAACAACAACAACAACAGCATAACAAAGCAGTTACAGCAGCACCAAAAAACCAAAACAATTCACAACATAAATAGCACAGAATTACACAGCACCACCATTACAGTGTCACCACAACCTGTCTAACATACTAATAAAGCTATATCCGGGCAATTAAACAAGTGTACACACTTGTTTCATATCAACTAACAAAAATAAATAAAACACTAAAATAATTCTTAAAAGTACTAAACATGTCTCACTTTCAAGTTTAATTCGACAAAAAAATAACAAACTACCGAGAATCATTAATAGTGGTATGGAAGAAATATGTCCAATATTTTTTGTATTGATTTCTTTTTTTCTTCAACATCTTCATCCAAGTCCAACTCCGGTAAATCAACATCTTCATCCAAGTCCGATTCCGGTACCATATCAATTGAATCTTCAATCGTATATTGAACGATTTCAATTTAGTCTTCGATTGACTCTTGAGCAATATCAATTGAGTCTTTGAGGTTGATATCCATGATAGATCTTGACGGAGGGGCTGTAAATTTTGAAAAAAAGTTAAACCCGTTTATGTTTAAATTTTACCAAAAAAAAAGTGAAAAAAAAGACGGGAAAAACTTACCAAACTTACCTTGCGATGGGTTGACGGAGATATAAAAATGGAATCGCCGGAGTAAGTAGCATCGACGGTGTAGCAGTGAAGGAGACGACGAGGCAGTGAGGGAGATGTGTTTTGTTTGGTGTGGAGTGTGCCATATATTACTTACACTGAAGGAGTATAAAATTCTCTTTCCTGATTGGCTAAGGAAGTCCCTCGCCAAACGCCTGACAGATCTGCAGCTTTTGATTGGCGAGGGAATTCCCAAGCCAATCAGGAAAGAGAATTTTTCTTGTTTTTGCTTGGCGAGGGAACTCCCAAGCTGTTTTTTTATTTTTTATTTTTAAATTTTGGAGAGGGAATTCCCAAGCCGTGTAGGAGGGAGAAATTTTAAATTTTTTGCACTGGCGAGGGAATTCCCAAGCCAATATCAAAATTTGTTTGAGATGAGTTCTGTGTAGCGTATGCAATTTGTTCTGTGAAAGGAGTATAAGTTTTATTTACAACACTGCTAATTCCCTAGCAAATCACCTGACACATCTGCAACATTTTTATTGGCGAGGGAATTCCCAAGCCAATCAGGAAAGAGAAATTTTTCTACTTTTCCTTGGCGAGAGAACTCCCAAGCCATTATTATTATTTTTTTTATAATTTTGGCGAGGGAATTCCCAAGCAGTCTAGGAGAGAGAAATTTTTTAATTTTATGCACTGGCGAGGGATTTCCCAAGCTAATGTCAATTTTTTTTTTATTTTTGGCGAGAGAAAGTACCTGTTTGGCGAGGGAATTCCTTCTCCATTTTTTGGCTTGGGAACTCCCTTGCCAAACGGTCCTCGGAATAACCTTTATTTCTAGTAGTGATATAGTTGTAAAAGCCGACGATTATTCATTCTTAAATCAGTTTAGTACATCAGTATCCCTCAATTTGTCATCATTTATTTGATGTATAGATGAACTATTTTTCTTCATAGCTAATTCATGAACTTGGCAGTTTGATACCCATTACCTTTAAACGCTGAATTGTCAAAAATTGTGCAAAATCTCCTTTAGCTGTCTGACAGTGTGAAATCCGAAAATAAAACTTATATGACTGTCACTTTCCAACCATTAAATGTCACATTATTGTGTAAAATGATTTATTTATTTCATATTTTTCCTTTTTTAGATGCAATTGTTACTTGTATCTACAATAGTATATTTCTACTTTATCGTGCCAAATCAGTAAAACAGTTGGTGAGAACACCAATATTTTTTGCCAAATGTAAAAAGGAAAGTAGTGGAATTACAATTGTGTACTCATTTTATTTCTTCTGTAGATACACAAGTATATTTATTCCAAATATGCATTTCTTCATTTTCCAGCCAATCAATAAAAAGTTTAGTTGACACTCCATTATTTTTAGCCATATAAAAATTATCTATCGGAATAATGGGGTTTCATGAATGTATTTCTTTTTATTACCTCTTTAGATAAGATGGTTATTTATTTAATTATGTACTTCTTCACGCTAAATTTGTGAAAACTTTGGCTAGAATGGTATTATATTTGGCCAAATAAAAAGGTTTTAGCCAAAAAGTGGAATTCAACTAACATCCATTTTCGCCAAATAAAGATCTAGCCAAGTTTTTAAATACATTTGACTAGGAAAAGATGATCCAAATAATTAACTAAAAACGGAAGTATATTTTATTTTTTAAAATATCATGTGGCAGCGTGTATTTGTGACCTCCTTGAGCAAGACTGTCCAGGAGGTTAAGGCTACCAAACAGCTATTTCTAAAAGAACAATTAGAACAAATAGATATTAATTTCCCCATGTTCTTCAAAGATATTAATCATTTGTTTCTAACACATTTGACTAGTCAATTATTACTCCTTTTCTAAAACTACCATTATACTATCATTCATCAAAATCATTTACGC
This sequence comes from Petunia x hybrida, assembly GCA_037355625.1. Classification (NCBI taxonomy): domain Eukaryota; kingdom Viridiplantae; phylum Streptophyta; class Magnoliopsida; order Solanales; family Solanaceae; genus Petunia; species Petunia x hybrida. The sequence continues at coordinate 79,408 of JBBBVM010000208.1, forward strand.
CCCCCAACTTTACTATTATCTTTCTCCTCCCTTCATTATGTACAATATCTATTTTAACCTTAAAACTTTCATTCACCATTTATGTGCTTCATTTTTATATTATGATATAATTGTTTAACCATAATGTTCTACCTATAACTTAAAAAATTATATATTTTATTATAGTAATTTAATTTATTAATATTATAAAGAGTATAATCTTTTCATGAATTAATTATAAAATATAATACTATATTTACTTAGTATTTTAGTATTAAGTGCATTATATGTGTACCTATGATTCGACATACATAATAAATCTCTCGCTATCTTTTTCTTTCAATTTATGTGTATGTGTATTTATTTAAACTTTTGTTTTTTATTTTATTCTCAATTTTGAATATAGATTGCGAGTTTTAATTATCATAATTAAAATTATAATTTAAAATTTATCTAAGTACAAATATATGATATTTTGAATTTGTTGTAAAATTTATAGTTATTTTACTATCTTTTTTTCATGTATTGCATGCATTAAGTACACGATTATCAATTCACTTCATTTTATTTTCAATTATGTGATAAACTAAATTTGAGTTTGGTTTCTATTAAAAATTATTGATATAAACATATTATTGTTAATCTAACTTTTATATATATTTAATTTATCATGTCATTACTGACGTGATTAACATATATGTGCAATTACTATTACTTACTCTTTTTCTATTTTGAAAGTAATATTTATTTATTTTATAGGTTAGATCATAATAAATAAAAAATTATTATTTTAAAGAAGAAAAAGAAAAGTTTGATAATCAAAAAGGTAAAGTAGGTATTTTGAAAGATTATTTGAGAAAAAAAGGGGAGAATGATAATTGTTCATAGTTGAGGAGGAACTTGATATTTAAAGCAAAGTTGGGGGTGTAAATGATTTTCACCATTGAAAGATACATGGTGGTTTAGACAATTTTACAAGGTTATCTTTCTTAAAGGGCAAACACCTTAAAAAGGCATCATATGGATGGGATAGTAGTGCATTCCGGAGAAAACTATGCTATCATTTATCTATTGACTAAAAGCGTTCAGCGAAATTTTGCGCTCACCATGACTTGCTTTCAAAATGCAGGCTGGAATTGATTCTACAAAATAAATGATCATGAGATATAGTGGCAGGCACCTTCTCCAATTCCCTGATAAAGATAAAGTTAAAAATAGTTTTAATTTATGAATATATCAACCAATGAGAAACGGTCATGGAGAGGTTGGCTGACGTGAAGCCACCCAAAGAGATCTTCTACTGCACAAAAGCAGCTTAAAGTATACTTACTTTATATTAATTAAACTCTAATAATGGGGAAGAAGTGATAAAAGGAACCTTTGGAGAAAAATGTTGAGATCAAAATTTCTCAACTGCGCACTCTGCGGGATATCACACCTTCGTCTTATTATTCCTTTTAAAAGCGCACGACTAATTTCACCTTGTGGGGGCTTACAATTTGATGCTGGTAGTTCGTTTGAGTTTGTTGATTTAAAGTAGCTAATAAGTATCAAGTATTAAAAATTATTTAAGATATTGAAGTAAATTTTTAAATAAATAATTACGTTGTCGTGCAAAAGTGTTAAAACTAATAATAATCAATTAATGCGTAAAGTAAAAAAGTGATGATAAGCATATTTCTTTTTAAAGTGACTAAAATGTCTGTCAATTTGTATACAAAATGTAAATTTAATAGTGGTATTTTCTCTATTGAAAAGGACAAATGAAAAAGGTGATAGAGAGGGAGTTTCGGATTTTGTTTTGAGAAGGATACTTAATAGATTACAAATATTTTAGGGATAAATAGTTTAAGACTTGGACAAATTAAAAGTGTTTATAAGTTGAAAAATTGAAAATGACCAACTTATGATTTATGGTTGATATTTGCTAGCTAAGCACTTTTGATGCTTGCCAAACATATTAATAAACTAAGAAGTGCTTATACTTATGGTAATTGTCACACACCCACTTGGAGCCTCGTTGGCCAAGATTTAAAAATTGCTTATTTGAAAAATATTTTTCATCAAAAGTGCTTTTCGTAAAAGTACTTTTTGATGGAAGCAGTTTGTGTTTGACTGATTAATTCGAGAGGAAATTTTGTCAATAGTTAAGTAACAATTGGTGTTTGGCCAAAATTTTTAAACGATATTTTTGAGTGTTAAATTACGAATAAGGACAAAGAGAAAAATAAAATATACTATTTAAGTTAATAATCATTAGTTTTAATTTGCTCTGGTGATGAACGAATTGACACGGAGCATTCAAGAGGAGGTACCATGGTGTATATTATTCGCAGATGATATAGTTCTGGTTGATGAGACTCGCGTCGGAGTTAATGATAAGCTGGAGGTTTGGAGATATACCTTGGAGTCTAAAGGTTTCAAGTTGAGCAAGACGAAAATAGAGTACATGGAGTGCAGATTTAGTGATGCATCTCAGGAGATGGAGATGGTCATGATGCTTGACTCTCAGGTCATTCCTTAGAAGAGAAGCTTCAAGTACCTTGGCTGAATCCTTCAATGTAATGGAGAAATTGATGAGGACGCCACTCATTGTATGGGGTAGGCTGGATGAAGTTGAGACTCGTGTCTGGAGGGTTGTATAGAGCGGCTGTTAGACCTGCTATGTTGTACGGAGCAGAATGGTTGTCACGACCCAATTTCCAAGGGCTCGTGATGGCACCTAAACAACATTTGCCTAGGCGAACCAATGAAACAAGATGCGGAAAAGAACAATAATGTGAAAAGATCATAAATGGATATATAAATATAAAAGTGTGAAGTCCAAAAGAATATATCCACAAAAGAATTGGAGCATTCTAAGAGTGACTCAATAAAGTATGAATATACATCAAAGAAATCTGAGTCCTATCTCTAAGTGACTCCGGCGGTATGCCACCACGGTCTGTGTGGTCGGCTCACCTCAATCAAAAGTCTCAGAAGCCTCGGGAACCGCTAACGTCCGGGCTGCTGACTGGATGAAGGACCTGCCCACGTAGCAGAGTAAGTTATGAGCCGAAGCCCAGTAAGATCACCGACAGGCCCGCTAAGGTACCCTTGCGGGACAAGTCGCTACATGCATCATAAGCAACAACATACTATAGTAATCATTCAATAAAGTAGTGAAATCACAAATAGATGTAACACATTCCATACACACAAGTAGTAACCAGAAGTCTCAAGGATTATGCCCATCCAACGTAAGGCATAGGTCAACTCAGCGGCGGTTTGGAGGTCCAATCTCAACTCCCGTGCCGACTAACCTAGACCTACGATGGACTAGCAACACCACTACTAAGTATCAACCATATACCGTGACCCGAAGTCACTATCACAATCATGAATAAGTAGACCAACGACCCGTAGTCGTTGGCTCATCTCAAATCTGTCTACGATCGCACCACACCCCCTGTCAAGTGCGTCATATCTCAATAAATCAAGTGACCACACCACACCCCCTGTCAAGTGTGTCACATCTCAAAGATCAAGTGTCCACACCACACCCCCTGTCAAGTGTGACACATCTCATAGTATAGGCGACACCACACCCCCTGTCAAGTGTCCCTCTAACAGTATTAATATCCACGACATTAATAACAATAACAGAAATAATAACAGAAATATTAATAACGATAATATTTCACAGTCCCCGTAACCCAGGTTGGTTATGCTAGCTGAACGTAAGGCGAAGGTTAACCCGACCACAGTTTGGGGGTACAATCCCTACTCCCATGTCGTCCAACCCAAGGTTACGTATAGACAGCACTACCCAACCCGGCACGTGAACAAATCAAGTACCAATATCATACAAAAGCCGGCAAAATCCTCGGCAAGACATTTATCATGACATGCCGGCAACATCCTCGGCCATGTCCCAAGTTCTTGCTATCTAAGCATGGCGTAGCAAGCGTTACTACGATATAAATTTAAGCTACCTCGACGTAGCGTTTAGACCGGCACATACCTCGGTCGAGTCACAATCTCGCTATTTATAACAAACAATAATAGCAAGTAATTCACATCATTAATCCTAACCATTGTTAGGTATATATATGCGTACATGAAGCATACTAGCATGAAGGAAGAATCCACAAGCATAATAGAGGTCAAGTCTCACTTACCTCGAAATTCGGGCTCAAATGCCGAGAAGAATCTCCTTTCCTGCTCGCCTTGTCCGCGAAGGACTCTCCACTAGGTCTATTAAGACATGATATAGCACATATGAGTGCTCAATTATAGCTATTTAAGCCTATAGGCATCCTAGGGTGAAAATTACCAAAATGCCCCCGGGTAGGGCCGAGCCCTAAATTTACAAAATGTACTTTTCCGGACTCCCCACGCTCCCATGAGTCCAAAAGTACACTTAGATTCCACATGCGAGCCTTGCTCGATGTCTTTCCCCAATTCTTAAGAATCTAGGGTTCTAACCCATTTCCAAGAATCAACCCTTTGATTCTTGTGTTAATCAACATAAAGATGGATTGAAAGGGCTTACCTTAAGTGTAAGTATGATTGGGTCTTCAAGAAATACCCAAAAATCGCCTCAAGAGCTCACCAAATTATTTTTATAAGTTATGAACCGAAATGGCCCGAAATGGCCTTTTTATAGCAGTTTTTTGCCTCTGTGACAGCTTCTTTTGAAAAAATCATAATTTTTGATACGAATGTCGAAATGACCTGAAACCGGTGCCATTAGAACCACAACTCAAAGGGCTGCAACTTTCATGTTTTGAGTTTTTCTTAATTCCTTACGGATTGGCCGAAAAATCATCTTTTATCCGGCTGTTTGCGCCAAAACAGAACAGAAAAGTCGCACCAGATTTTCTACTGTTTTAGGGGCAAAACAGGACCCTACGAAGCTCGGAATGATCCCAAATTTTGCACACAAGTCATAAAATACTTGGGTGATATGCTCGTCAAGACGGAACTCAATTCGGACCTCCAGAACTCAAAAAGTGGGTCCCACGGCAAAGGTTCAATTTTCGACTTTCGCCAAAATAGCGAAATTTAACCAAACGACCTCGGAATCCAATTCCGAAAGTTGCTACAAGTCACAAATGACTATACGAACCTAACGGAACTTTCGGATCTCTCATCGGAGCTCATTTGCTCAAATCGAGCTCGGAAACCTCTTTTAACTCTTTTAAACTTCCGAAACGGGGACTTTATCAAAAGTCCTATCAAACGAGGTCCGTTTTCAATTTTGAAGGTTACTACATATCATAAATGACGAGACGGACCTAACGGTGCACTCGGATTTTTCCATCGGGGTTCGTTTACTCAAAACGACCTATCGAAACCCCAAATTCCTTTCCGGAATTTCATAAACGGATCCTTTTCTCGAAAACCTATCAAACGGACTACGTTTCGACTCAGATTTCACAGACGGGTCATAAATGACCTAACGGAGCTTTTGGGACTGTCGACACGCAAATCGAGGTCCCGGATCCCGTAACGACTATTTGAGGGTCGTTACATTCTCCCCCACTTAGACTCTCGGCCGTCCTCGGACGAGCCTAAGTCTAAGGTAGGATCCACACACTAGCCACGGAGCTGGCACGGATTTTGAGGACCCCTCGGTACCACCCGAAATCAATAAAACTTAAAAATGCAAATTCAGGCTTAGAAAATACAAGGATTTCATACCTGAATCATCGAACAAGCGCGGATGCCTCTCACGCATCTCGGACTCAAGCTCCCAAGTGGCCTCGGCAATGGAGTGATGCCCCCACTGAACTCTCACAAGCGGGATCACCTTCGATCTCATCTTACGGACCTCTCTAGCCACAATAGCAATAGGCTCCTCCGAATAAGCTAAGTTGCTATCTACCTCCATGGAAGCCATATCGATCACATGAGACAGATCGTGAACATACTTCCGGAGCATGGACACATGGAACACCGGATGAACAGACAGAGAGGGAGGCAAAGCCAGTCTATAAGCAACGGCGCCAACGCGCTCCAATATCTCAAAAGGCCCAATGAACCTAGTACTGAGCTTGCCTTTCTTCCCAAATCTCATAACATCCTTCATGGGCGACACTCTGAGGAATACCCGGTCCCCAACCATGAACTCAAGATCTCTCCGCCTCCGATCTGCATACGATATCTGCCGGCTCTGAGCCGTGCGGAGTCGATCCTGAATAACCCGGACCTTATCTAAGGTCTGCTGCACCAAATCGGGCCCCAACACCTGGACCTCACCAGACTCGAACCAACCGATAGGCGAGCGACATCTCCGACCATACAATGCCTCAAACGGAGCCATCTGGATAGAAGCCTGATAGCTATTATTATACGCAAACTCTGCTAGCGGCAAATGGCTATCCCAATGGCCTCCAAAATCAATAGCACACGCCCTCAACATATCCTCGAGGATCTGAATGGTCCGCTCAGACTGGCCATCAGTCTGCGGGTGAAATGCAGTGCTGAGATCGACCCGAGTACCCAGCTCTCTCTGAAAAGATCTCCAAAACTGAGCTGTGAACTGAGCACCTCGGTCAGAAATGATAGAAACAGGAGCACCATGCAATCTCACAATCTGCTCAATGAAGATACGAGCCAGACGCTCCGAGGTATAAGTAGTCCTCACTGGAATGAAGTGAGCCGACTTCGTCAGTCGATCAACTACTACCCACACCGAATCATGCTTACCCACGGTCAGCGGCAAACCAACTACGAAATCCATAGTGATCTGCTCCCACTTCCACTCGGGAATGGGCATAGACTGGGTCACCCCGGCTGGCCTCCGGTGCTCATACTTCACCTGCTGGCAATTCAAACACCGAGATACATAATCAGCAACATCCCTCTTCATCCCTTTCCACCAATACAGCTCTCGAAGATCATGATACATCTTCGCAGTACCCGGATGAATGGAATATCTCGAACTGTGAGCCTCTGCCAAAATCATCTGCCTCAGCTCCACAATGGCTGGAACACATACCCGGCCGTTAAGCCGCAAAGCACCATCATCACCAATCACGAACGAGGACACTCCCCCACTCAGGACCCTGTCCCGGAGATCTCTCAGATAAGGATCCTCGAACTGCCTTTCCCGAATCTGGGAAGCTAAAGACGACTGAGACCCCACATATGCAAGCACCCGGCCTGGAACAGAATCATCAAACCGAACCCCACTAATGGACAAAGCCTGCAACTCACAGGCCAACGGCCTCATATCAGCATCAAGATAGGCGAGGCTACCCATGGACTTCCTACTCAAGGCATCGGCTACAACATTAGCCTTTCCGGGATGATACCGGATAGAAAGATCATAATCCTTCAGCAGCTCTAACCAGCGGCGCTGTCTCCCGTTCAAGTCCTTCTGAGTGAACAAGTACTGGAGACTCTTATGATCGGTGAATATCTCACATGGCTCGCCATAAAGATAGTGCCTCCACAACTTCAGTGCAAACACGACAGCTAACAGCTCCAAATCATGGACAGGATAATTCTTCTCATAGACCTTCAGCTGTCTCGAGGCATAAGCTATCACCTTACCCTCCTGCATCAGAACGCTACCCAGGCCAACACCCAAAGCATCACAATATACGGTGAATCCCCCGGATCCACTAGGCAAGGCCAACACTGGCGCTGAAGTCAACAGAGTCTTAAGCTTCGAAAAGCTAGACTCACAGGCATTGGACCACAGGAAAGGAACATTCTTCTGGGTCAACTTCGTCAGAGGTGCTGAAATAGAAGAAAACCCCTTGACGAACCGCCGATAATAACCTGCCAAGCCTAAGAAACTCCGAATCTTTGTAGGAGAAGGAGGCCTAAGCCAACTCTGAACGGCCTCTATCTTCTTCGGATCAACACACACCCCATCCTTGGTCACCACGTGACCTAGGAAAGATACAAAACTGAGCCAAAATTCACACTTGGAGAATTTGGCATACAACTGCTGATCCCTCAGAGTCCGAAGAACAACTCTCAAATGCTGCTCATGCTCCTCCCTGCTCCTCGAATAAACCAAGATATCATCGATAAACACAATGACGAAGGAGTCAAGGTAGGCCTTGAACACTCGGTTCATCAGATCCATGAAAGCAGCTGGGGCATTCGTAAGCCCGAAAGACATCACCAGAAACTCATAGTGGCCATATCGGGTACGAAAAGCAGTCTTGGAAACGTCCTCGGACCGAATCCTCAACTGATGATACCCCGACCTCAAATCAATCTTCGAGAAAAAGGTAGCACCCTGAAGCTGATCAAACAAATCATCAATACGCGGCAAAGGATACCTATTCTTGATAGTAACCTTATTCAGCTGCCGGTAATCAATACACATCCGCATAGAGCCATCCTTCTTCTTCACAAATAATACCGGGGCACCCCATGGAGACACACTGGGCCTAATGAAGCCCTTATCGAGCTAATCCTGAATCTGCTCCTTCAGCTCCCTTAACTCAACAAGAGCCATACGATACGGGGGAATAGATTTAGGCTGAGTGCCTGGCAATAGATCAATGCAAAACTCTATCTCCCGCATAGGCGGCAAACCCGGCAAATCATCAGGAAACACATCTGGATACTCACAAACAACCGGAACTCTATCAAGGGATAACTCCTCTGCCCGGACATCCCGAACTGAAGCAATATATCCCTCGCACCCACTAGATATCATCCTCTGCGCCTCCAAGAAAGAAATGATCCTACTCTTCGGAGAAGGCCTGGAACCTCTCCATACAACCCGAGACTCACCCTCTGCCCCGATCGTCACGGACTTGGCATGGCAATCCAAAGTCGCATGACAGGAAGCCAGCCAATCCATGCCCATAATGACATCGAAATCAGACATATCGAGCAGCATCAGGTCCACTAAGGACTCTACACCACAGATGGAGATCATACACTGCCGATAACCCCTATCTATACATATAGAAGACCCGACAGGGGTGGCAACCATAAAGGGATCATCTAAGAAGACCAGATCCCTGCCCAAGCAAGGGGCAAATCCCGGCGACACATACGAATAGGTAGACCCCGGATCAATAAGAGCATAAGCATCGCGGCCACAGACAGAAATAATACCTGTGATGACATCATTGGATGCCTCAGCATCCTGACGAGTCATAGCATAGACCTGCGCCGAGCCTCCTGAACCCGGAGCTCTCTGAGACTGCTGTCTAGGAGGAATCTGAGAAACGGGCCTGGCGGCCTGAGGACCAGATGGTACCATAGCTGCGGATCCCTGGCGACCTGATGAAACATAAGGGGAACTCCTGACATAGTGCTCTGGAGACCCACACTCAAAACATCCATCACCTCTACCTCCTCTACCGCCTCTACCACCTCTGCCACGACCACCTCCAGACGAACACCTCCCATGATGCCTCTGATGGAACCTCCCGCACTGCGGCGGACTAGACTGCGAAGAGCCACCCCGCCTCTGGGATGACTGAGGCCTCGGGGTCTCTGAAGAAAAATCTTGGGCAGGCAAAGCAGCAGCCTGGGGCCTAGACTGAGAACGGCCCTGATGACCCTGACCCCTCTGAGCGGATCCACTATACCCACCAGACTGACGCGACCTCTTGGCCGCCCTCTCCGCGTCAGCCCTGGCGAAGATATCCTCCATCCGCCGCGCCACATCAGCTATCTCAAAATATGACTTGTTGCCCATATCAGGGGCAACAGCTACCTGCAAGCGGGGATGAAGACCCTCAACAAACCGGAGGACCTTGTCCCTCTCCTGAGCCACCATAGCCGGCGCAAACTGAGACAACCACAAGAACCTGGTGTCATACTCTGAAACAGACAGGTTTCCCTGCCTCAACCCCTCAAACTCGCGCCTCTGAGCATCGTGCTGACTCTGGGGCACGAACCTGCTCATGAACATAGACACGAACTCAGCCCAAGACAAAGGAGGGAGGTCACTAGACCTCTGCCGCATCATGGAGACCCACCATGTCTCCGCATCTCCCGATAATCTGAAAGAAGCACACTGCACCCCTAAGGTGTCTCTAGACCTCTGGGCAGTACATGTAGCTGAGGTACCGTCGAACTCTGGAGGCTGAAGCTTCATGAATGACTCTATCCTCTTGGCAACCTCCCCAGTGCCCATAGGAGGAGTAGAAATAACAGGACCTGCCTGAGGAGCAGAAGCAGAAGGCTGGGCAATATGATCAGGAGCAGCCTCAGAAGTAGGCGTGCTCATAACAGGTGTGGTCGGCTGAGGAACCGAAACAAGAGCTGCAACATCATCTCTGACAGGGACCTAATGGCTAGACAAGGCCATCAGTCTCATATACTCCTCTGAAGAGATCACAACGGTGCCTGGCACAACAGTAGGCACAGGGGGAATAGATGCTGACAGAGTCGCTGCGGACACCGCAGGGATAGCTGTGTCCTGCCTAGTGGCTGACGGGCGACCTGCCCGAGTCTTCTTAGCAGCTGGCGGCTGCGTAGGTGCTGATGGCTCTCCCGCAGACGCGGGTGTAGAAGATGCAGTCCTCCTGGCTGAGGATGCTCGCGTCCTCGCCATCTCATACAATACACGAAAAAGGGTCAGCACCTATATAAGCTACTCAGCACGAATAGAGATGAAACGAAGGGAAAACATTTCCTAACATGCCCTTGTAGCCTCTCGCTCATAAGTATGGTCGACAACATACCCATAAGCCAGACTCTACTCAGACACTGCTCCAAGACTCCTAGGACACGAATTAGAACCTAGGGCTCTGATACCAAACTGTCACGACCCAATTTCCAAGGGCTCGTGATGGCACCTAAACAATATTTGCCTAGGCGAACCAGTGAAACAAGATGCGGAAAAGAACAATAATGTGAAAAGATCATAAATGGATATATAAATATAAAAGTGTGAAGTCCAAAAGAATATATCCACAAAAGAATTGGAGCATTCTAAGAGTGACTCAATAAAGTATGAATATACATCAAAGAAATCTGAGTCCTATCTCTAAGTGACTCCGGCGGTATGCCACCACGGTCTGTGTGGTCGGCTCACCTCAATCAAAAGTCTCAGAAGCCTCGGGAACCGCTAACGTCCGGGCTGCTGACTGGATGAAGGACCTGCGCACGTAGCAGAGTAAGTTATGAGCCGAAGCCCAGTAAGATCACCGACAGGCCCACTAAGGTACCCTTGCGGGACAAGTCGCTACATGCATCATAAGCAACAACATACTATAGTAATCATTCAATAAAGTAGTGAAACCACAAATAGATGTAACACATTCCATACACACAAGTAGTAACCAGAAGTCTCAAGGATTATGCCTATCCAACGTAAGGCATAGGTCAACTCAGCGGCGGTTTGGAGGTCCAATCTCTACTCCCGTGCCGACTAACCTAGACCTACGATGGACTAGCAACACCACTACTAAGTATCAACCATATACCGTGACCCGAAGTCACTATCACAATCATGAATAAGTAGACCAACGACCCGTAGTCGTTGGCTCATCTCAAATCTGTCTACGATCGCACCACACCCCCTGTCAAGTGCGTCATATCTCAATAAATCAAGTGACCACACCACACCCCCTGTCAAGTGTGTCACATCTCAAAGATCAAGTGTCCACACCACACCCCCTGTCAAGTGTGACACATCTCATAGTATAGGCGACACCACACCCCCTGTCAAGTGTCCCTCTAACAGTATTAATATCCACGACATTAATAACAATAACAGAAATAATAACAGAAATATTAATAACGATAATATTTCACAGTCCCCGTAACCCAGGTTGGTTATGCTAGCTGAACGTAAGGCGAAGGTTAACCCGACCACAGTTTGGGGGTACAATCCCTACTCCCATGTCGTCCAACCCAAGGTTACGTATAGACAGCACTACCCAACCCGGCACGTGAACAAATCAAGTACCAATATCATACAAAAGCCGGCAAAATCCTCGGCAAGACATTTATCATGACATGTCGGCAACATCCTCGGCCATGTCCCAAGTTCTTGCTATCTAAGCATGGCGTAGCAAGCGCTACTACGATATAAATTTAAGCTACCTCGACGTAGCGTTTAGACCGGCACATACCTCGGTCGAGTCACAATCTCGCTATTTATAACAAACAATAATAGCAAGTAATTCACATCATTAATCCTAACCATTGTTAGGTATATATATGCGTACATGAAGCATACTAGCATGAAGGAAGAATCCACAAGCACAATAGAGGTCAAGTCTCACTTACCTCGAAATTCGGGCTCAAATGCCGGGAAAAATCTCCTTTCCCGCTCGCCTTGTCCGCGAAGGACTCTCCACTAGGTCTATTAAGACAAGATATAGCACATATGAGTGCTCAATTATAGCTATTTAAGCCTATAGGCATCCTAGGGTAAAAATTACCAAAATGCCCCCGGGTAGGGCCGAGCCCTAAATTTACAAAATGTACTTTTCCGGACTCCCCACGCTCCCGTGAGTCCAAAAGTACACTTATATTCCACATGCGAGCCTTGCTCGATGTCTTTTCCCAATTCTTAAGAATCTAGGGTTCTAACCCATTTCCAAGAATCAACCCTTTGATTCTTGTGTTAATCAACATAAAGATGGATTGAAAGGGCTTACCTTAAGTGTAAGTATGATTGGGTCTTCAAGAAATACCCAAAAATCGCCTCAAGAGCTCACCAAATGATTTTTATAAGTTATGGCCCGAAATGGCCTTTTTATAGCAGTTTTTTGCCTCTGTGACAGCTTCTTTTGAAAAAATCATACCTTTTGATAAAAATGTCTAAATGAGCTGAAACCAGTGCCATTAGAACCACAACTCAAAGGGCTACAACTTTCATGTTTTGAGTTTTTCCTAATTCCTTACGGATTGGCCGGAATATCAGCTTTTATCCGGCTGTTTGCGCCAAAACAGAACAGAAAAGTCGCACCACATTTTCTACTGTTTTAGGGGCAAAACGGGACCCGAAGCTCGGAATGATCCCAAATTTTTCACACAAGTCATAAAATACTTGGGTGACATGCTCGTCAAGATGGAACTCAATTCGGACCTCCAGAACTCAAAAAGTGGGTCCCACGGCAAAGGTTCAATTTTCGACTTTCGCCAAAATAGAGAAATTTAACCAAACGACCTCGGAATCTAATTCCGAAAGTTGCTACAAGTCACAAATGACTATACGAACCTAACAGAACTTTCGGATCTCTCATCGGAGCTCATTTGCTCAAATCGAGCTCGGAAACCTCTTTTAACTCTTTTAAACTTCCGAAACGGGGACTTTATCAAAAGTCCTATCAAACGAGGTCCGTTTTCAATTTTGAAGGTTGCTACGTATCATAAATGACGAGACGGACCTAACGGTGCGCTTGGATTTTCCATCGGGGTTCGTTTACTCAAAACGACCTATCGAAACCCCAAATTCCTTTCCGGAATTTCATAAACGGATCCTTTTCTCGAAAACCTATCAAACGGACTACGTTTCGACTCAGATTTCACAGACGGGTCATAAATGACCTAACGGAGCTTTTGGGACTGTCGACACGCAAATCGAGGTCCCAGATCCCGTAACGACTATTTGAGGATCGTTACAATGGTGGCCGTTAAAATCTTGCACATCCAGAAGATGAGTGTAGTAGAGATGAGAATGCTTAGATGGATGTGTAGTCACACTAGGATGGATAAGATTAAGAACGAGATTATTCGTGACAAGGTGGGAGTGGCCGCAGTCGCGGATAAGATGTGCGAAGCGAGGCTGCGATGGTTCAGGCATGTGGGATGAAGGAGCACAGATGCTCAAGTGAGAAGGTGTGAGAGATTGACAGTGTTAGGTCTACATCGAGGTAGAGGTAGACCAAAGAAGAATTGAGGCGAGGTGATTCCTCAAGACATGGCTCACCTCCAAATCACCGAGGACATGACTCTTGATAGGAAAACTTAAAGATCGACGATTATGCTAGAAGGTTAGGTAATAGTCGTGAGAGTATTGTCTTAATATCATTTGTAGTATTTAGATACTCTGTTTATTATATTCTGCGCATATACTACTTGCAATGTTGTTTGTTTACCTTAGTTATCAGTAGTTTCTTTGACAGTATTTTCTTTATCATAGGTAGTTCATCTTATTTTTGCTAGCATGTTTTCAAAATATTGTTTCTTGAGATGAGGGTCTATCGGAAACAGCCTCTCCACCTCGGTGTGGGTAAGGTCTGCGTATATTTTACCCTCTCTTGACCCCACTTATGGAATTATACTGGGCATGTTGTTGTTCTTGTTGTTGTAATCATTAGTTTTAATTTCATATAAAAAATCATTAGTTTTAATAATTAGGGCAATTCAGTATATAAATTTTTTTTGTAAAGAAATTAAAACCAATATCTAAACAGCTTTTATAATTAAAATGTGGCGTGGCTCATGAGATATTACTTTTAAGTGCTTCAGGGCCAACACATTCATGTCATTTGCAAAAGGATTTTTTACACAAATAAACAAACTTGTACCCCTATATTACTAAAAAATAGCAACATTATACAAATTACAAGGCATAACAATATTTTTCCTAGCATAAATATACAAACTTGAGTCTTCTGACTACTAAAATAACATCTTCATGCCTGAATACCTCCACTGCCCAAAACTGCCATTGTTCCACCGTGCCTCCACCGTACGACGCCGGCCAGCCACCACCAAAAAATTGTCAAAATACATCCCTAGACTCCTCTCGACCTCCTATGTCCATTTATGGCCTTGGTTTCTCCAAAAAATCACTAATTTGGCGTAGATCAAGACTTCTAAAGTTGGATTCGTCACATTTTTTAGGTAGAGCGCGACAGAGATTATGTCGTGAATGGTATGATGTATTACATTTTCAAGTTTGAACGAACAAATAAACTATAAGAATCGATGCTCAAAATACAAAGTTTTGCCATCACTCTTCGGTCGAGGAGTCAAGTGGCCTTTTTGCAGTTTATTCTCTTCTAATCTAGACATCATACCCTTAAACCGATAGCTAATCCGCCAGCTATTACAGTATCACTCTTGGATTTTGTTAAAATTGCAGCTCTACGTACCAATAACGGTCCATTCAAAGCAATGGTACAAGTTGCTCATTATTGTCATTATTGGGAGAATGATCTAATACAGATCTAATGTACAAGTGTATAGTTTCAGCGGAAATAATCTCTGTTTTGTTCATTAAGTCTATATTCCCTCTATTTCTGTTCGTTCACTACTGGCCCCTCTCTTTGTTTCAAAAAACAGTCTGAAACGCCGTGAAACAGTCTGATGTGTTCATAGAAAAGTTGTGTATGATTTTTCGAGTGCTTGATACAACGAGATACATCGACATATAGTTATATATGGTGCAAAAACAGTGCAGATACAGCGTGATACAACGAGATACATCGAGATATAGTTATATACGGTGCAAAAATAGTGCAGATACAACGTGATACAGTGAGATACAGTTAGACACAGTGAGATGTTGACACCCAATTTTGTCCCTCCTTTCTCCATAATTGGCTATATTTAACGAGAAGGTGCAATGTTGACTGTTTGAACTAATTTACATTAGAAAACATTCATTTATCTAAGTTATCCCCTATTTACACAATATATACTTAACTGTGATTATATTACGTAATTTGCATCATGTAGGCTATTTGTCAAAATTGTGGTTATTTATACAATTTACTGTATAAATAACATTTAGTAATTATTTGTAGTTATCTATACTTAATTAATTTTATTTGACATTTTAATTGTTGTTGTATGTGCATTTTGCTTGTTTTATATAGTATATATATCTGTATTTTTATTATTATCAGCACCTTTAAAGCTAAATATCAATCCACTTAAAATTCTTTACTCATATTAGCTCCCTACAATATAATCAATGATCACTTTCTCCATCAGATAGCCTAATCACTCTTTAATCCTTCTATTTTGGTAAAAATCACTAGCCTGATTATTTCCTAATCTCCCCTTCAATCCCTCATGATTTTCAAAATCTTACCCAAACGTCTCCAAATCAATACCAGTCCAAATTCATCCCTTGATTCTCTCTCGTCAATCCCTCAATCACCTCTCAATCTCTCAACGTCTATCTTTTAAAATTGTGCTATATATCCTCCTTGCTACAAGATATACAAAAAGAGCAGGATACACCCAGAGACCCTTTGGTCTTCTCCTCCAATACCTCTACATCATCTATACACACACACAGTAACACCATAGGCAGACCCTTATAACTCCATCTTCCTTTCCCCTTTTTCTTCACACCTTACACAATACCAAAATCCATACACACACAATATACAAGAACAATTACATACACATCCACACACCAATTCTCGATCAATCCCTTTCTATACACACACAAAATCAATACCTATACATACACACATCATCTTCTTCTCCATTCTCCACGCCCACAATACACCCCACTACACACACAATACATCATCACCACCACACACATCCACCATCGCAGTACAAAAGCAGGTCAGGGATGGGAAATCGGCTAAAGCATTACTGCCACCGGAGTAGCAGTGATGCTGCTGGCATCTTCTCACCGGAGAAGCTGAGCTGGCCATCACTCCTCCTTCTCTGATTCCATGGTTGTGTCCCTGTTCGATGTTGTTACTTTTCTTTTCTGCGTCGACCCACTGTAACAGATTTGTTTCGCCATGATTTCATTACCACCACTGGTGTTCTTAACGGAAAATCCGAATTCTACAATGGAGCTCAGAATGAAGTAGGTTCTTGAGTCAATCTTCTCAGTCTTTATTGGCTCGAAGCTCTTGATTTTTTATTTCACAGGGAGTGTCTATTCTTGTTGATTTGTTCTGAGATTGAAAAGGGTTAGCAGAGTCGCAGCGACGCTGCTACGACTTGGCAGTTGCTCCTTCCTCTGTGCTAGATTTGTTGTTCCACTCGTCGTTACCACTGTCTTCACCTCGTCGGAAAATCTTGGCAGAGACAAGTTCTGCAGTAAATTCTGATCTGCCAGCGTTTGGGTTATGAGTTGACATCATCTTTATAAAAGCCTCGACGGCTCCTTGATTGTCTCAATCATTGGTTCGAACTTTGGTTGTGGTGTTCTTGTTTCGGATATTGCAATTGACTGGATGACTTTTTTATTTCTACTGCTATGATTTTGGCCTCGCTGTTTTAATATTTCAGTGCTGCTAATCCTTTAAAATTTGTAGAGTACAGGTCCTTGACATCTGTATGTGATGGTTGCTTATGCTAATTTTGGACAGTGTTGCGCCTTGCTGTTGGATTTGCAAAACGGACTGATTTTGAACATGATATTACACTTTTTGCCTATGAAAATAATTAATTTGAGGTAGTTGCACTGATATTGAACGAATACTACACCGTTCGGCCAATGACATTTTGGAGGCAAATAAGTCCCGTCCCGTTACGTATACAATGTCCCTTACGTGTCCCTTCGAAAAACAAAATAGGCAATGACAATAACATTTATATACAATGTTGCAAAAACAAGCGGGATAGGCAACGGGATCCGCACTTGGCATGGCAACATGACCGGCGGCGTGTTTGCAGCCTTGACGGAATCCTTAACCCCCTATCACCCGAATCTGAGCCTAAACCTTTCAGAAATCCCTTTCTCCTTTTATTTTATGTTATTATCACTTTTATTATTATTATTATTATTATTATTATTATTATTATTATTATCCTTATCATTATTATTATTATTATTACTATTATTATTATTATTATTATTATCATTATTATTATTATTATCGTACTAATTCATTTTCATATTTTTTTGCGTGGTACATTTGCATAAGTTAAAAGAAGATGCTCCAGAGACGACTCAAATTCAACTTATTATTGCATTATTCAATTTTTGTCTTATTGTCTATTAATTCATTTTGATGCACTAACTAATTTGTTTTTATTTTGCGAGGTATCTTTAGTTGAAGATTGCTAAGGAAGAAGCAATTAACGAATATGATCCTTTTATTAATTTCGTTTATACATTTAACTTGTATATTATAGTAGACATTGTTTAGTAAGATTTAGTTTAAATTATTCTTTTCGAATCCCAATTATTTAGTCCGACCGGTAACCACATTCGGTGGAACCCGAGAAGTGCCTAACACCTTTCTTTCGGGTTAACTTGAACCCTTACCTAGAATTTCTAGTTTGCAAGACCACGTTTTCGGAGTTAGTTATAAAAATTGGCTAGAAACAAAGTAGGTGCCCTAATACGCCTAGTTAAAAAATATGTTAGATGGCGACTCCAAGTCTTACCCGTGAGTTCCAGTAAGTCGAACCCTATTTCGAAGTCTAACCGGATCGGAAAAAAATAGGTGTCAACAGAATGGCGACTCCGTTGGGGATATCAAGGTTCTAACCATAATAGACTTTGAATTGGGATTCTTTACTTGCTCTATTTTCTTGCTATTTATTTCGATACTAAATTTTCTTCCTTTCTTTTTTTGAAGGATTAAGGTCTATCTTTAGATTTTCAAGTTTTGGCACTTCATTTTTTAATTGCTCGGTTATACCCACTTTATAATTGTTTATGCCATTCACACTTCTCCCACTCCTGGAAATGTACACTTGCACACACTATGTACGATTGCGTGGATCTCACGGTCGTTCCACTCTGAAAACACCCTTTAGGGAAAACAGTTTGGAATCTAGTTGGTCCGTGGTACAACCAACAATTCTAAATGTTCTCATCCCTTATTTGTCCGCTTGGGAGAACCATGTCTTTGCCTAGAAACCCAGTCACAGAAGTTTCTTTAGTATAGCACAACACATCCCACACTTCAACTGTTTTCAAATCTTCCACAAGTTTGCTAAGTCTTTTTTTCTTTAAAATAGTTTCACTTCGTGATTCTTTTTATATTTCTAATATTATCTAGTTTCTATTATCCTATTTTTTGAAACTAACTTGTTTGTTTTTTTTTACTCATCCTTTTTTAAAAAAAAAGATATTTGGTGAATTAGCTCAACATGTGCATCATTTTTCAAATCTTGCACATTTTTATAATAACATGTGTATTTTCTTTCAAAACTTGTACATTTTTAAACTTGTGTATACTGCTCATACTTCCCGCCACTCCTGGTAGTTTCAAATCGTGCGTTGATAAACACGGTGGTTACGACCACCTCTCCCTTACAAAAATTCCTTTAGGGGGAATGACTTGGAATCTATTTGGTCCGTGACGTTCCCGCTCCCGAGTCGTCTGCTTGGGAGGAAAATAAAACTCGATCTAAGTCAACCCAGCTCTTAGTGGTAACTCTTGGACCATGCATCATGAAATATCATTCGTCGACTTGTTCTCAAGTCCGATAGACCAACTTGTTCAAACAATCCGAGCGGAGTTTTGACCCCAAAGAGCGTTTAACATTGTTTATTTGCATTTGCTTAATGGATTGAACGTGCAATTGTGGACTGTTTATCGAGGTTACACTACATTCAAAGCCATTCAAAGGCACCAAAGGAAACCAAAAGGGCATCAAAGCCCAAATTGAATCAGAAACGGTTGTTTATTCCTATATAGTAGGAATTATTCTGTATTCAATGCTATTCAAAGGCACAAAGGGTAACCGAAGAGGTATCATAAGCCCAAACTGAATCAAAAATGATTCTTTATTCCTAAAAAGTCGGAATTATTCTGTATTCAATGCCATTCAAAGGCACAAAGGTAACCAAAAGGGCATCAAAACCCAAATTGAATCAGAAACGATTGTTTATTCCTAAACAGTAGGAATTATTCTGTATTCAGTGCTATTCGAAGGCACAAAGGGTAACTGAAGAGACATCAAAAGCTCAAATTAAATCAGAAATGATTGTTTATTCCTAAACAGTCGGAAATATTCTGTATTCAATGCCACTCAAAGGACCAAAGGTAACCTAAGAGGCATCAAAAGCCCAATTTGAATCAGAAACGACCATTTATTCCTAAACGATTGGAATCATTCTATATTCAGTGCTATTCCAAGGCACAAATGGTAACCGAAGAGGCATTAAAAGCCCAATTTGAAGCAGAAATGACCGCTTGATAAACATAATGACCCATAATGCAAATTTATCCTTTAAGCATTATATAAAGATTTGACATCCTTGGTATGTCAAAAGTCCATTAGAAACTTTCGTCTAAAAGTGTCTAAAGGGTTCTCAACCAACAACGACACATCTCTTCATATTCTCTGTTGCATTATTTTCAAAAAGCTTGTGCCACACGTTGATCATTTTCTCGCAATAAAGCAACTTTGGGCATTTTCTTCTCCCTTTTCGTATCGTCCTTCACCCTTTCCAAAAGATCATGGCCACTAGAACATTTGACATGGTTGCTGAAATCCCTTAGTTTCTCAAAGATTGGTGGAAAAACCTAAGCATAGATCGAAAAGATTGAGTCAAAATGGTGTTGGGGAATATGATTTCACTAATGGAGCACACTGTAATGAAAGGGATAGTAGAAGCAGCAGTACACTATTGGGATGCAGACCGAGCGGTTTTCCACTTTGGAAGTGTAGAGTTGACACCCTTGCTGGAAGAAATAGGCGGATTCACTCAACTCCCATTTGAAATGATGAGATATTGATGCCTAAGAACATTACACCCGAAGAGTTCTTCCAAGTGATAGGATTTAAACCTGAATTATACACAGACAGTGTGAGGCATTCAGGAATTTCTTTGACTTCCCTCTACATTAGGTACGGGTATGGAGAAACATTTCAAGAATTCCAGGATAATTTCAACATTAACAAGGTAGAATGGCAAGAGCGGAGGGTACTTGCTTTTGTCACCGGCTTCTTAGAGACTGTTGTGTTTTCGAAATACAGAGGACGAGTTGATGTTTATATGGTATCAATTGCTGATGCCCTACTCAAGGACTTTGACAAGAAATACACTTTGGTACCTCTGATTGTTGCAGAACTTTACTTTGGCAAAGAGAGGCAGCTGTTGACACCCAATTTTATCCCTCCTTTCTCCATAATTGGCTATATTTAACGAGAAGGTGCAATGTTGACTGTTTGAACAAATTTGCATTAGAAAACATGCATTTATCTGTTTTATCCCCTATTTACACAATATATACTTAATTGTGATTATATTACGTAATTTGCATCATGTAGGCTATTTGTCAAAATTGTGATTATTTATACAATTTACTGTGTAAATAACATTTAGTAATTATTTGTAGTTATGTATACTTAATTAGTTTTATTTGACATTTCAATTATTGTTGTATGTGCATTTTGGTTGTTTTATATAGTGTGTGTGTGTGTGTGTGTGTGTGTGTGTGTGTGTGTGTGTGTATATATATAGTTTTATTATTACCAGCACCTTTAAAGTTAAATATCAGTCCAATTAAAATTCTTTACTCATATTAACTTAAATTTGAATTCTTTGAATTTAAATTATTCCTCAATCCTTTTTACAAAATCTCTACAATTTTAAAATATTATATATATTCTTATATGAAAATTTTCTTTCGAACCTAGACACAATTCCAATTAGGTATGTTCCCTAAATCTCTCCCTACAATATAATTACTGATCACTCTCTCAATCAGATCCCCTAATAACTCCCTAATCCTTCCATTTTGGTAAAAATCACTAGCCTGATTATTTCCTAATCTCCACTTCACTCTCTCCTAATTTCCAAAATCATACCCCAACGTCTCCAAATCAATACCAGTCCAAATTCATCCCTTGATTCTCTCTCGTCAATCCCTCAATCAACTCTAAATCTCCCAACGACTATCTTTTGGAATTGTGCTATATATCCTCCTTGCAACAAGATATACAAAAAGAGCAGGACACACCCAGAGACCCTTTGGTCTTCTCCTCCAATACCTCTACATCATCTATACACACACACAGTAACACCATAGGCAGACCCCTATAACTCCATCTTCCTTTCCCTTTTTCTTCACACCTTATACAGTACCAAAATCCATTCACACACAATATACAAGAACAAATACATACACATCCACACACCAATTCTCGATCAATTCCTTTCTATACACACACAAAATCAATACATATTCATATACACATCATCTTCTTCTCCATTCTCCACACCCAAAGTACACCCTACTACACACACAATACATCATCACCACCACACATATCCCCCATCGCAGTACAAAAGCAGGTCGGGGATGGGAGATCGGCCAAAGCATTACTAACACCAGAGTAGCAGCGATGCTGCTGGCATCTCCTCACCGGAGAAGCTAAGCTGGCCATCGCTCCTCCTTCTCTGATTACATAGTCGTGTCCCTGTTCGATGCTGTAACTGCTCTTTTCTGGGTCGACCCGCTGTAATAGTTTTGTTTTGCCGGGATTTCATTACCACCACTGGTGTTCTTAACGGAAAATTAGCCCATCGTCGGGAGTCTCTGTTCTTGTTGATTTGTTCTGAGATTGAAAAGGGTTAGCAGAGTCGCAGCGACGCTGCTACAACTTGGCAGGTTCTCCTCCCTCTGTGCTAGATTTGTTGTTCCACTCGTCGTTACCACTGTCTTCACCTCGTCGGAAAATCTTGGCAGAGACGAGTTCTGCAGTAAATTCTGATCCGCCACCGTTTGGGTTATGAGTTGACATCATCTTTATAAAAGCCTCGACGGCTCTTTGATTGTCTCAATCATTGGTTCGAACTTTGGTTATGGGGTTCTTGTTTCGGATATTGCAATTGACTGGATGACTTTTTTGTTTCTACTGCTATGATTTTGACCTCGCTGTTTTAATATTTCTGTGCTGCTAATCCTTTAAAATTTGTAGAGTACAGGTCCTTGATATCTATTTGTAATGGTTGCTTATGCTAATTTTGGACAGTGTTGCTCCTTGCTATTGGATTTGCGAAACAGACTGATTTTAAACATGATATTATACTTTTTGCCGATGAAAATAATTAATTTGAGGCACTTGCACTTATATTGAACGGATACTACACCGTTCGACCAATGACATTTTTTAGGCCAATAAGTCCTGTCCCGTTACATGTACAATGTCCCTTACGTGACCCTCTGAAAAAATAAAATAGGCGATGACGATAACATTTATATATAATGTTGAAAAAACAAGGGGATAGGTAATAAGATTCGCACTTGGCATGGAAACACGCCCGGCCGGTGTGTTTGAAGCCGTGACGGAATCCTTAACCCCCTATCATCCGAATCTGAGCCTAAAACTTTCAGAAATCCCTTTCTCCTTTAATTTCCTGTTATTATCACTTTTATTATTATTATTATTATTATTATTATTATTATTATTATTATTATTATTATTATTATTATTATCGTACTAATTTATTTTCATATTTTTTTTTTGCGAGGTACATTTGCATAAGTTAAAAAACGAAGCTTCAGAGACGACTCAAATTCAACTTATTATTGCATTATTCAACTTTTGCTTATTTTCTATTAATTCATTTTGACGCACTAACTAATTTATTTTTATTTTGTGAGGTATCTTTGGTTGAAGATTGCTAAGGAAGAAGCAATTAACGAATATGATCTTTTTATTAATTTTGATTATACATCTAACTTGTATATTATAGTAGACATTGTTTAGTTAGATTTAGTTTTAATTATTCTTTCTGAATCCCAATTATTTAGTCCTGCCGGTAACCACATTTGGTGGAACGCGAGAGGTGCCTAATACCTTCCTTTCGGGTTAACTTGAACCCCTACAGAGAATTTCTAGTTCGCAAGACCACGTTTTCGAAGTTAACTATAAAAATTGGCTAGAAACAAAGTAGGTGCCCTAATACGCCTAGTTAAAAAATATGTTAGGTGGCGACTCTAAGTCTTACCCGTGAGTTTCAATAAGTCGAACCCTATTTTAAACTTTAACTGGTTCGAGGAAAAATGGGTGTCGACATTAGATACAACGAGATACGAGGTGGTTGGTTTCTAGTGTAAGCTAAGATATAGCGAGATACAACGAGATTTAACAAGATATGAGGTGGCTGGTAGTTGAGATACAATGAGATACAGCGAGATACGAGGTGGTTGGTAGTTGAGATACATCGAGATACATCAAGATATAGCGAGATACGAGGTGGTTGGGCAGGGGAGGAGGAAAAGTGAAATTAGGCTAAATGAGAGAAAGAATGTAAGGTTTTGCTATGTTATGCTATTTATTGCTATGTTTTGTAATTAACTTTTCCTTTCCTTTATATTGGGCAATTTTACTACATTATTGCTGTGTTTTGTAAATAACTTCTTAAAAGTGTAATTTTCTGTAAAAAATTCTTTTCAAAGTAGACCCGAATGCTTGGGGGGTTAGAAAGGCCCGATGGCCCACATAGCACTAATAGGCAAGTTAGTTAAGAATTCAGAAAGTCTCGTCCCTTAGGTTATTTTCTTGTAAAAGTTTGTTTAACTCATTGTTGTTTTCAGACCCTGTGTCCCCATTTCTAATAAAACTACTATTTTCATTTAGTCAGTTTTTCGTACATTGATATCGTCAATTCAATCAAGTTAGATCTCTTCCAATTAACCTCCGGCCACATCGTATGCTGAAATCATCAATTCAAATCGTCTTCGGGTGAAATCGTATATTGAAATCGACAATATAATTTACACCTAAGTGAAAAAGGAACACCTTTATACACAATGTCAGAAAGACTTAAGCATTTGAGTGGACAAGAAGCAGACCCTCTTTGTGGGAGCAAAGACGCTCTCAACGGGCGCACGTTTATTCCAATAATAGTTAAAAATACAACTTGGGAACAAACACAAAATTGCTAAAAGAAAAAATTCAAATAGGAAAGAACAAAAAACATATCGAGCAGACTATTATTTACTTCATTAAAAACTAAAGTCCGGAGGCTACAAATTACAACGGGGAATCGGGTGTGGGCATTATTACAAGGAGGATCTTAAGCCAAGGACAGAAGTCAGAGCAACCAGACCCGAGGAGACTGAACCCGAGGTCAAAGGGTAGTAAGTACGCTCGTCAAAACATCCGGCAGCTATGTCGAGCCAAGTCGCTCCTTCACATGGTACGCTAAGGCTCACTTGACTCCAGTCTCCGCATCCTGTTCCTTTACGACCATTGTGTCCCCGTGGCCAATAGGAAGAAACTCACGCGCACAGAGGAGCATGGTGTACACCTGAGAGGAAATTATAATGTCCACTAGAATACGATGGACGAAGGAAAGGATGATGACAGATCCATAGACAAGCATAAAGTTGGAGGTCTCTATATCCCGACAGTTATGACAGAGGTACGCAAAGTACCAATAGGAGGAAAATATAAACAGGGGCAAACAAAATATTATACAGCATCAGTGGGATTTTCAAGAATTTGGAAACCAATATATACAAAGGCCCTATGGTAGAAGTGAAATTTAAATCGACCCGCCCCGTATAATAAGATTATCACCATAACAACTGTTGTGTTAGTTGGTGATTCTACTGTAATCAGTGCATATTTGTTGATAAAGTTTATTTCGAGCACCTTATTAAAAACCCAACTGCAACTTATACGAGGAAGGATTTTCTATGCACCGCCCGCTAAAGAGGCGATGATGGGAGGATCACTGATTTCCTCGGAATTTTCAGTTCCTTCATACCTTCCGATCCCTATGATGTTTTGTCACCGAAAGTTGAAATGGTCTAGTTTGATGTCGGCTAGATAATAAGCTGGAGTTGTGATCGGGAAAGAAGAAGACAAAGAAAATTTTTGTTGTAAAGTACCAAGATTATTTCCATTTTCAAGTGAAGATGTTGGGAAGATAGTGGGAAGGAGAAGGCAATAAGATGATGGTATATAGGTAAAATAAGGGGGAGAAATAAAGAGGGAGATATAAAACGGTCAAAGTAACAATGACAAATACAAAAAGGCGTGATATGTGTGCATTAATGCCAAAATGTAAAAATGGCTCATGGGAGGACGCAAAAGACTGGAAACCAATTGGGTATCGACACATGTATGTTCAACAAATGAAACACCAATCACCCGTCAAAGTGGTGCAGATGGCGCAAAAGTACAGCTGGACTCTTGCTGGCACTTCACTTCACTTCTTGAGTGCTTACGTCAGTGTTCAGAAAGTTGGGGGAGGGGGAGCTGACTGTGTGGGTATAAATTATGCCACCTATAATTTATGGACTCGAAGGCCCGTTAACCTACCTGGAAGAAGGGTTGTAAAGACAACAAATGCTACGAATCCAAGGAATATACGACAGCTTCTTGAGCAACTGCCGCATGGACGCAGAATCAATGGGCGCTCAACTGCAGCTTATTAGTCTTCTAAATTCTACATTGCACCTATCCAGAGTAGGTTTTGGCTAACCGCCTTACGTAATGGGCTCTAGGCCCCACGAAAAGAGTTACACTAGAATAGGGATTAAGGTAAAGTGTAGTCTATAAATAGCCCTATCACCTCATTGTAATTATTCATTTAAGTAACACAACACTAACTCAACTTTTCTCTTCATCAATACTAGTATAGCACCCGCGCGACGCGCGGTTAATAACATTTTAAATTAATTATTAAAAAGTTATTTTTTATTTGATCATATTAAATCTTAAAATTTTAACAAATTCGATCTGAATTATCACTTTTTCTGGATTAGATTTGAACTGTCATTTTGGTTCTCTCAAATGTATTCGAGAATAAAATTTTATGAATTTAAAGAGAATAAACAGAGTCAAATAGCTCTTGAATGACACAAAAGGATTTGAAAACAAATTTTCTTTTTTAGATTGTGAAGTAGATAAATAGAAGTTGTTATTCATCTTAACTCCAATAATTTAAAACTGCAAATTGAATTATATTCTTATTATTAGTACACTACTTTTTAAAAAAATTTAAAACATTCTTCTTATTTTAGCTAGAATCGTCTACAATATTAGTTTTGTTAGAGAACGCTGTAGAACTTTTACTAAGGAAAATCTTTAATCATTAACTCAAATATACACCAAAGTAATATTTTTAAAGAATAAGTTTAAACGAAATTATCCAAAAAAATATAGATCTTGTTGAATACAGATAGTGAAGAATCGTTTTGCCTCATCTATAGGACTTTAGACTTCAGTTACGCGTCATTTTTTTTATTTTCATGTCGAGATCGGGCGTAGCATCTAGAGGACACATAGTATAGCATCCGCGCGATGCGTGGTGTATACTAAAGAAAACTAATCATATCATCCAATGAATAAGCGTCCAGTTCTAGCTTAACTTGTCATTCCGTTCAATTGATTTGACAATAAATGGTTCCCTTAATTAGTTTTAGTACGAAATTGTCATGTCAAGTTTTAAAAATTGGATACAACTCAAAAAGTACGTTTTCATAAAAAATTATCTTGTGCTTCTATTTCTAGTTTTGGCAAAATATTTAAAATTTTCAAAAACATTTGGTTTTTAATATAATAATATATATTGAATTTGTTCACTTTCATATAACGTTTCTTTTATTTTGTACTTCTATGTGTTACGTTGCTTGAAATTTATTCATTGCTTAAATTAGTTAGGAATTTCTGAGCCTTAAAAAGGTCGGTAGGCATTCCCTGACATAGGATTAGAAAATATCGTTTGTTTGTACATTTTGACTTGAAAATTTCTAGGTAGCTTACACAACCAATTGCATTACAATTTCATGTATAGTTTTGAAATATGATTAAAAAGTAACATACCTATTCAAGTCTCGCCAAATTATCTCATGTGATCTTGTACAACCATTTCAAACAAATTCAATTGAAATACATGTTTGGAGTTTATATAAGTACATGTACATGTCATAAACTAAAAATGATCATAAGATTCATTCTTGCTTTGTTACTTTTAATATCTATTGTCATCTAGATCAACACCATCTTTATTCCTTGGTGTTGAGTATATTGAATACAAAGCGCGCACTTAAACACTATATAATCGATATTACCTATATCTTTGAGGTAATGCGGCAAATTACGGTTCACGCTTGATTGCATTATTGTAACTCTATATAGAAGCAACACACGAAGTGCTGAAATTGTCATTTAACTTTTTCTTTTATACATACATACATATATATATATATATATATATATATATATATATATATATATATATATATATATATATATATATATATATATATATATATATATATATATATATATATATTACCTGAATAATTATCTCTACACATATTTAAAAATGTATTCTTTAGAACTATTTACAACTATTTAGAAAAGTTCGTTAATTATGATACAGATAGACCCGGTACTTTTTTGGTACCATGAAAGAATAATATTATCTCATATTTTGCATGGACAAATATCTCTTGTCATCTAGATCAACACCATCTTTATTCCTTGGTATTGAGTATATTGAATACAAAGCGTGCACTTAAACACTATATAATCGATATTACTTATATCTTTGAGGTAATGCGGCAAATTGCGGGTCACGCTTGATTGCATTATTGTAACTCTATATAGAAGCAACACACGAAGCGTTGAAATCAATTGTCATTTCACTTTTTCTTTTATTCCTTAATTATGATACAGATAGACCCGATACTTTTTTGGTAGCATGAAAGAATAATATTATCTCATATTATGCATGGACAACATAATATTATCTCTAATTTTTGGGTCCAGATTAAGCATTAGCATTTGACTCCCTAGACCAAAATATTAAAAAATAATCACGACCTAGTATGCTTTTATGTTTACCTTGTATGTATGTTTGTATGTCTCAAAACATGCTTCTCAATTGATAAACTCGGGAGAATGAATCAAATAAGTAGAAGATGGTATATACAATAGGTAAAGAAGAAGGAACTTCTATCAACTAAGGTTCCATTTACATTCCGAAGCTAATATCCAAAATATTAACAAAAAGAAAAAGCAACAAGAAATAATTGATCAAGTTTCTTGTGATGTGCATTTACATTCGGAAGCTAACATCCAAAAGACTAAAAAATAAATCGTAAAGGAGTCAACTTGTTTTTCACATTTATATTTGAATATGTGTTATAAATCTAAAAAGTGATTTCCGGTGGTGTTATCTAAATTGTTAATAAATCTCAACAGTCTTTATTAAAATTTTATGCTTCTAATATAATTTGTTTTTCTGCACATTTAAATGAAATAAATTGAACTAATCTAAATAGAAGAAATGGGGAGTGTCCAATGAGAATAAATTTTTATTGAACTAAGATTACTTCATAAATTTTAAGAGTAAGTTCCTTAGTTCTTATATGCCCTTGAAAATAATTATTTTGAGAACCTGATACATGATGGCCCTAATTATTCTCACGGTGTGATGCACAGATCTAATAATAGAGATATCTCTCAAAAAGCAAATAAATACAATAGTATATGTATCAAATTCATAGCAAGCGACTATACTGAGTTTTTAATTTCTACAATCAAATATGTTTATGAAACTTTTCTAATATAAACGATACAACATAATTGAATATATATGTTGCACAAAATAACTTTTACAGAGACATCAATAAAGAAGATTAGGAATTAATATAGAAGGAGATAACAATTAACTTTATGGAACATGAATTTTTTGTGGGTAAATCGTTGTTATTCATCAATGAAAATAGAAAATCTAGAAAAAGTTAAATAAGAACGGCAATTTTTTGATTTCACAAAACCAAACAGAATGAAAATTTTTATGCAATACTGAAACTTACTGATTATAAGCACCATACAAATTTGGTTTGCAAGCCTTCCCTGTAAACAAAATTATATCTAATCTTATATAAGTTGAAATTGTATTTCCGTTCAAAATTTGTTTAAATTCAAATTATACAACAACAAATGCAATGGGTTTGGGGTTAAATTCAAATTATAAAACAAAAACTACCAAAACATGCCTTGCAGTGTGTTGTAATGTATATAAACCGAAATCTTGATAAACATTAAGTTACTTCCCAAGTTACCTCTTTATCAGTATATATATTTGCCTCAAGACCCATTTCAAAGCATTATCTCCATTTTTCGTCCCTGCAACAAATCAACATAATCTTTTTTCTTAAAAATCATCAAAGTTAACCTCAAAACCATTGAAAGCAATAAATATGTTATATCTAACCGTACAAATATTGCCCGAGCATCATTAAAAGTACTCATTATGTTTTATATTTCCTAAATGCATGTATATATAACGAATTGATAACATCAAAAAGACATAAGCTTTTCCTGGAGTAAATAATGCTCATATCCTCCCTCAATTGACACAATTTATATAAGGGACTCTCTGCAACCTTATCTTTTATTTTTTATTTCAAAATATCTACCCACACTTTTTATCTTTGCAGTGCAATTAAAATTTTAAATATTGTTGATAAATTTATCCAATCTAACCACATATTTTATTTAAAAGAACATGCAGATTTAGCCTTATCTTGATTTAGTTAAGATAGAGTAATATAAATTCAAATTCAAAAAGATATATTTCTGTTCAAAAAGTTTTTCTAGTAACCAAACGGACTGTCATTAGGTTGTTTTACTCCATTTCCATATTGACATTCCGAACTATTCGAAATAACATTCAAACCAACTCATTCTATTTTAATTGTTATCCATTTAGGTTCAAATGGTATAAACATAGGAATAACGTAATCATTGTATTGGTTCAAAATATATTAGTATATATCTGCAGATATAATTTTTGTTGAGATAAAACAGTAACTTTTATCTTTTAAAAAGTGTTTATCATCTTTCAATTCAAATTTTAAACAAAAGTCTTATCTTAGTTTTTTCCTTACAATTGTTGTCCTAATGTCTTATCCTAAATTTTGTCCTAAGCGTTCTTTGTTTTTATATATATATATATATAGATTTCATTATTGTTTGTTGCCCTAGGTACAAATTCAACTATTTTCCTATCATTCAAGTTTTAGGCACAAATGATATTCAACCAATCCAATAGTTCAATATGGCTTTCAATTTATCGCTTTTAATTTTTTTTTCTTGTCTTTCAAATTCTTTTATTTTGTTTTGTAAATTTTACAGAAAGAGAAAGACGTAATCGCTTCTTTCAGGGTTTGAACTACGTGTAAAATAACCTTAATTCTTACCACAAGTCTTGTCGAAACATTCAAAGATCAATTGTTCACGTTGTGCCGAATCCGTAACATTTGGTGTCACTATTTATAGTGCACTAGTAAGTGTTACGCTATTAGAAAAAAATTGTGAACGATTCGGTAACATTTGGTGTCACTATTTAAAATTTACTAGTAAGTGTTGCCTATTCGAAAAATTTGCGAACGACTTAATTTTTGAAGATTCATAAAAGAATTGGACTACTTTCGCAAAAATTTCTTTAACTGGGATAGTATATAAACAATACCCTAAAACGTACGTGCAAATTTTCCTTGTTAATATTTCCATGCCAAATTATTTTAAGAAAAAGATTAAAACTTTCGAAATTTGTAGTTCAAAAGAATTCATAGAAATCATGTTGCTGTGAAAATATAACTAAATTTAAAAACATTCATTATTTTGGGATAAATTAAAAATAAATTGTGGTCATATAAATTGGGACGAGAGGAGTATATCATCAATCTCCTTAGCAAAAACATGAGATGACACTGCTATGTTCATCTTCACATATTAATATTAAATCAAATTGAATTTTACATGATTAGCAGTACATAACTTTTATGGATTTATTTATCGTTTTTCGGAATAAAATTGTGCCGCAAAACCAACAGTGCTGGCTTTGATTTAGAAATAAATAAGACAATTGTACTAACTTTAATCATTAAAATTTTAAAAACAAGTACTATACTATTTTTGTACCCTAGACTTCCATCAGATCATTAAAGAGATCGTAGGAAATGGATTTTTCTCACCGAGACAGCAAAAGTAGAATATAGCACCCAATCTTCCTGCATGTGGCTAGTGTAGACTTGGCGGATTATGGTATGGCATAATTATGATGAGATTTGGGGTGTTGCTCCTAGTTATGGCTATATGCGGGTTTGAAAGCAACATGTTGGCTTATTGATTGTCAAGTGTGAGCTAAGATTTACTTGATCGGGTTCAAGACAATGTGGGCTGATTGACAAACAATGTTGGTGCAAAGGCTAGGCAGCCTTGTGCCTTGTGATGTGTTAAGATGGCAACCGAGCTGCTTGTTGGGTGGCAAGTGCGCTAAGGCGGGCAATTGACTTTGTGGGCAACGGGGTGTCAAGACTTTGTGTCTTGATGCCAAGGCAAGGCAATGGTGTGGCGTGGCTAAGTGTTTGGAGTGCATGGCCAAGATTGGAACAAAGTGTGCTGAAGCTAGGCAAAGGCAGCTGGGTGACTTGAGCTGAGCGGCTGGCAAAGGCACAGCCTTAGCCGCATGTGCAGGGCACATGAGCGGAAGTTGGGCGCTGAACATGGGTAAGAACGTGGACAGAAGTGGCCTAAATGGGCACTGATGTGGCCAAAACGTGGCTTACTTGGCCTGCTGAGTAGGAAAAATATCCCCTTCCATTTGTACAAGCCTTTGGCTGATTCCCCATTGTATTTAAAGTCATTGTATGCCATTTTAAATAATTAGACAGAAATTTGTAAGTTTTCTTAGAAAGAAAACGTTTGGTCTTAGTGGCATTCCTTTGTATTTTGTGTGATAAATATAAAGGTTGGGATTTTCCTGTATGTTGGTTGTCTCGTTTTACTTTGTTGCCTTACGTTTCTATTGTTGATCTTTACTCATAAACAACTTCAATCATCTGCACCTAAACTAAACAAAACATTGCTGCCCAAATATTTTCTAAGTATCAAACGACCCTATTTTTGAATTGTTGTGGGATGAGCCCTGTAAGGTTGCTTGGCTGCCGCACGGGCCGGGCCAAACCTCGACAGGTTTGTGGGCTTAAAATTGCTCCTGTGACAACTGGTATCAGAGCTTCAAAGGATCTGGTTCATTGCTTGGAAAAACATGGCTATCAAACATTGATCAATATGCTTCAAGAATGGGGAGTTGAGAAGATCTTTTATATAACCCTGGATAATGCGACATATAATGAATTTGTTGTGGATAGATTGATTCAACATTTTAACTAGATGGATTCTTTACTTTGTAGTGGAGACTTTCTGCACATTCGATGTGCGAACCAAATTTTAAATTTGGTTGTCAGAGAAGGTCTAAAAATAATTAACACTGTTATATCTAACATTAGAGAAAGTATCAAATATGTTAGAGGTTCCGAGCCGAGGATGATAAAATTTGTAGAGTGTATCAAGAACCTTGGCCTAAAGATGAACGGAAGATTAAGCCGATGAATCTTTTTTGTTCTATTATTTTGAGTCCCTAATAAGTCACGCTATACTGATGGATTATAGAAGGACTAGGATAATAATGGGATGATTAAGGATAAATCTATAATAACTGCCCCAATTTTTTTTTTTTTTTGAAAAAAAGAAGAAGATATGGAGCAGTTATAGATTTATAGTATCGAGGGGTTTGTAAATATTAGGACTCTTACGGGTCATTTGTATAGATTTAATGCATCATGACTCAAGTGTGAACATGGAGCTGATTATCCCAAACATAGGCTCAAGAAATAGTACTGTAAATATTATCAAGTATGTAAAAGAAAAACCACAAGAAATTTGTAACGTGAAGTGTTAATTAGTGGCATCTTTCCCTCTTTGGTATGTAGATGTGGGTGGACTGCACGCCAAACCATCCTGCCCAAAGGATGACGAGGACTCGTGAAAGTTTACTCTATAAAAGTACTTCAACCTCTCCCACTCTCAGTTTTCAGTTTTGTATAGATTCCAACAACTGGTATTCGGTTAACGTCAATGGGTCTAGGTATGGGTTCTTTAACTCATCTAGAGGACTTAAACAAGGTGATCCATTATCATCATCTCTTTTTCTCATTGGTGCTGAATTGCTGTCAATACTGATGAATCAATTATATAGCGAGGGCTTCATACCATTTTTCATCAATCCTGGTTGTCCATCTATTAACCACCTGTGTTACGCTGATGACACTGTTTTATTTTCTTCTGGAGACTCAATGTCACTAGCATTAATGATGAAGAAGTTGGAAATCTATGAGAAGGTGTCAGGCCAGATGGTTAACAAGAGAAAATCTAATGTGCTTACTGCGGGGAGATCTTCTATGTCCAGAATTCAAGATATAGAACATATTACTGGATTTTCACATGCCGAATTTCCTATGAAGTATCTTGGTTGCCCCATTTATTTTGGAAGAAAGAAGATCATATATTTTGACGACATGGTGGCAAAATGTGCATCTAAAGTTCAGGGTTGGCAAGGAAAGTTGCTATCTTTTGGGGGGAGGGCTGTTTTGATAAAATCGGTTCTACAGTCAATGCCCCTATACTTGTTATCGGTACTACATCCACCGAAAACAGTGATTGACCAAATTGAAAGGGTTATGTCGAATTTCTTTTGGGGTGAATCTGACGGAAAAAAAAAGTATCATTGGTTGGCATGGAAGAGTTTGTGCTTTCCTAAAAATGAAGGGGGTGTTGGGTTTAGATCGGTGCAGGATATATGTGATACTTTTTCATCTAAACTTTGGTGGAATCTAAGATCTCAAGAATCTTTGTGGAGAGATTTTTTATTGGCCAAGTACTGTACTAGATCACATCCTGTGCCTAGGAAATGGTCTTATGGGCAATCACATACATGGAAAAGGTTAATGGATACCAAGAAGCATGCTGAACAACACATTTACTGGAAGTTGGGTAAAGGTGATATCTCATTTTGGTGGGAAAATTGGTTAGGCAGTGGTGCATTGGGCAAGCTGGTTACTCATGCTCCAAGAACCGGCAAGTTGAAGGTATCAGCATTCTTCACTTCTGAAGGATGGGAAAAAGAAAAGCTGAGCAAATCCTACCTAGTCATCTAGTTAGACAGGTTATGAAGATCACTTTTGACAGAGATATAAGCGATAAACCTGTTTGGTTAGGTGAAAATAGTGGTATTTTTTCTTGTAAATCAGCATGGAGAACTATTAGAAAGTCGAGAAATAATACCCTTACTGGAAATAAGATATGGCACAGGAAAATGCCATTTAAAGTTTCATTTTTCATGATGAGGCTACTGAAAAGGAGATTGCCTACTGATGAAATTGTACGGAAATTCGGATTGCATGGTCCTTCTATGTGTAGTTGTTGTCGAGCTTCATGTGAAGAAACTATCACTCATATTTTTTCAGAAAGTCAGATCGCAAGGCAGGTTTGGATATATTTTTGTAACTCCTTTGGTATTCCTTACAGAAGTGGAGATGTGCGATATAATATAATGCAATGGTGGTTATTTAAATGCAAAAATAGGGTCCATTCACTTGTGTTACAGTGTATACCTTCTATTATATGTTGGGAATTGTGGAAAAGGAGGTGCACTGGTAGATTTGAAGGGTTTAAGTCTTCTGTGGAAAATGTTAAGGTTCAAGTGACACACTTGCTTCATTTATTACTGAAGAGTGAATTTCCAAGTGTCAATTTCCCTACTTACTGGAATGGTTTCTGTGAGTTTGTTGAAAAATGTCGCCCTGTTATAGAAATTAAAATTGTCAGATGGCTCAAACCTCCTAGCAACATGCTGAAATTTAATGTCGATGGGTGCAGTAAAGGCAACCCAGGTAGCGCAGGTGGGGGAGGAATCTTAAGGGATCAGGAGGGGAATTTCATTATGGCTTTTGCATCTTACTTTGGGGAATGTGGCAATAACATAGCAGAAGCCAAATCCGTTTTGGTTGGTCTTCAACTATGTTTGCAAAACAATATCAAACATGCTATGATAGAATCAGATTCTATGCTCATTATCAAGATGGTCAGGAAAGAAATTGAACTATCATGGCAAATCAGAAATACTTTGGGACAAATCTGGAGTTGCTGTGAACAAGGAGAATTTTCATTTAAACATTGCTTCAGGGAAGCCAATGTTCCTGCAGACCAACTTGCTAATATGGGGGAAAGGATGAAGCTGGACTCTTTCTTCAGTGATGCTGAGTCTTTGCCTAGACAAATCAAAGCGTCTTTGAAGAATGATCAACTGGGAGTTCCTAATTTCAGGTTCAAGCTAAAGAGCGGTCATTTTGCAAGTTAATTGTGAAGTTGTCTCCTATATATACCTAGCATAGGCTAGTCTTTGAAATCTCAAGTGTATATGGTTTTTTT
Source organism: Petunia x hybrida (assembly GCA_037355625.1). Classification (NCBI taxonomy): domain Eukaryota; kingdom Viridiplantae; phylum Streptophyta; class Magnoliopsida; order Solanales; family Solanaceae; genus Petunia; species Petunia x hybrida. The sequence continues at coordinate 115,453 of JBBBVM010000208.1, forward strand.
CATTATGAAAGGTGATCTTTTTGTACAAGTTGGATATGTCCAACTTCAAATTTCTCAAAGAGGTTTTGGCCTAATGTCCCCCTCTTTGTACTGTAGGTGCTTTTTTCAATCAGATATATAAAATCCCACTCTAAGATGTGGGTGCATTAAAAAAAAAAAAAAGTGGGATGTAAAGACTTGACATACTTCAAACACCTCATAAAGTGCTGCAAGAACCCATAAGGATACTACATGTCATATATATATATTATCCTCAATGTGAGACTCTATGCTCAAGACTAAACATTTGAGGTTGCATAATATCATATGGGAATCCAATATTAGGTAATTAAACAATATGAATGAGTACCATTCTGATACCATGTAATTTATAGAGGCGGACTCAAAATTTGAGCACAGCGGGGATACCACTGGATTTAATACAGATATGCTAAAATTTAGGATGCCAAATAATACATCTATTCGATTTTTAAATACCTATATGTATAGAATTTTTGCCGACATCAACGGGTGCCCGTGCACCTAAAATTCTCGCGTAGGTCTGCCTGAGTCTAGCTCAACCAAAGAACTCCGAAAACTAACGCATGAGGTGATTGTCCAAAAACATATAAGGATACCACGTCACCTCATACTCTCAAGCAATATAAGAGACTAACATTTAAAGCATGAACATAACATGGGGGATAAAAAGGTGGATAACCAGCCATCTGCGATGAGTCAAATTCTATTATATACCATGTAATAGAAATAGTACGGACCTAACTCAACCCATAATTTAGTATTGTCCTCAACATCACACCTAGCTCATACTCTCAAGTCTCAAGCAACAAGAAACTAGGGATTTTTGGGTGAGAGAGACTCCTAAGTCATTAAATAGTTTTTTAGGACTCAAGTCTCAAAAAATAGGTAAAAGGGACACTTTTAAGATTAGTACTAATTACTAACATTTTAAAAGCCCCTCAAATTTTTCTATTTACACAAAGCCCCCACCTCTCATCACCCACCCCCCATCGACCCTTACCCCTCATCCTGCCCCCACCCCATCTAACCCCACCCCCTCCCCTGCCCATCCACTATTCTATCACCACCCTCCACCACTCACCGCCACCTTTTACCATCCCTCCACCACTCACCACCACCTCCTATCACCCTCCACCATCCACCACCACCTTCTACCACCCTCACCACCAACCACCACCTCTCTACCACCCTCCACCATCACCCCACCATCCTCCACCACTCTAATAAAGAATGTGTACACATCAGTCGAGATGTGTGCACATATTGTCGTATGTGCACACATATATATTATATGTGTACACATATAACAATATGTGTGCACATATAATATATGTGCACACATATTATTATATGTGTACACATATATATAATATGATGTGTATACATCTCGTCAGATGTGTACACATATATTATATGTGTACACATCTGACGAGATGTATACATATTTTTTTCAGCCGTGAAAACATCTCAAAAAGTGTATAAACATATAGAAAATATGTTTACACATCTGAAAAAATGTATAAAATGACTAGAATTTAAAAAATGAAAAAGAATGAAACGGAGAAGAAGAATAAGAAAAAACAAAATGGATACGAAAAAGAAGAAAGAAAAATAACATGGATGGTGATAAAATGGAATTTGAAAAGAAATTTAGAAGAAAGAATGAAAAGGAAGAAGAAAAAGGAGGAAGAAAGAAGAGAAGAGAAGAGAGAGAAATATTTTTTTGAAATGATTTGAATAAGGAAAGAGAGTGTAAAAGTGGGTGGGAAGGGGGAAATGAAAATTTTGAAATTTTTTGAAAAGTTGGGCGTTTTTGTACCCATAAGTTCTTAATCAATACACTTCAACCCCCACTTAAACTAATCCACCTTTGACTTGGTCTTGTCCTCTATCATTCTATTGAAACTTATGGGGACCTTTCCCCTCTTTTCTCTCAAGAAACTAGCACATTTAATCCAAAAGAAATAATGTTAACTCAGATTCTTGAGATAAAATACATAGTTTCTGGTTCAGAATAACTAAATGAGGAACAACTAAGCACTTTATGAGTTACTGGAGTATAATTATGAAAAAGTCATTGACAACTAGGGATGGCAAATGGTGCGGGGCGGTGTGGGTGCAGGGCGGGTTTTCTTTAAACCCGCCCCACCCCGCCCCGCATATAATTTATACCCGCGCAGACCCGCACCCACGAAGACCCGCGCATACCAGCCCTGCCCCGCAGTTTGCTAACGTTTTTTTCAATTTTTTTTTGTTTGTTTTATATATATTTTTTTAATTAATGGCTCTAATACGACGACCAACATTAGTACTAATATACAAGCCTCAAACATGTTTTTTGATACAACTATTCACCAAAGAAAAGTACAAAACAACCACTTCATCATCAACATAGTATAAGTCATTATTTTTGTAGTTGGAAGTTGGAACAACCTAAATTTACATTAAAAATTTCCTTCTTTGGACCAAGAGAACTTTCATTTGGATAATATTTGATACTATTATGTATTTGAATAATATTTGATGTAAAACCCGCATAAACCCGCAAAAACCCACAACCCATCCCGCACCGCATTAAGTTTTAAGATATTGGTTTGAAACCCGCCCCGTCCCGCACCGCACCCACATAAACCCGCACCTGCACATACCCACACAGGTCCAAACCCGCACCCGCCCCGCCCCACCTGCCATCCCTATTGACAACGGTATACTTGAAACATTTCAGGCTAAATGTAGCTAGCACTAATGGTCAAACACTATCCTATTGCCGAGATGAATCTAACCATATATTTCCAAAGTATTATCGGATTAGACGACTTTGTAGTCAGATCCTTTAGATTTAAAGTCACTTCATTAATCGAGCCCAAAATTACAAGATAAACTTGTATAAAATTCGCTTTCACACTCGAGCTAAAATTAAATACTTTGATGACAACACGGAATCGAAAAAGGTATCAGAGAGGAACAAAGAAACACGATTGAGTTGTATCACACTAAAACTTGTACCAAAGGAGGGATCTTGAAATTAATGGATTAGTATGAACTTAGACACCTACTGTTGCAAACACTAACTGATTTCACGGATGATTTTTCCTTTCCAATCGAATTTGGTGTAGACTTTTTTTAATAAAAATTAATTGCTCATTGTTGGATGTCATAATCCATCGTTTAAAATTCCATTATTCTTAGTTTACGTGTATAAAGCAAAGAAACTGTGAATCAGTTTCCAATGGGAAAAAAACTAGAAAGGTTTACACTAGTTATCACTTGTTGTATTTTTAGCAAGGTCAAGTCAAATATGTAACTGCAAAAATAAGATAAACAAAGTTTCAACTGGACGTCTCTCCTTCAGCTTGATGGAATGCTTGGTCACTTGTGAAGAAAGAGGTGAAGGGACCTCTCAAGTTTTTAAAGAATAAAAGGGGACACAAATTTCTTTTCCACTTTCTTTTATTGTCTTGGCATCATTAAGGGGCTAATTAAGAGAGGGAGGGACTGTTTTGCAAATCTTAAAAGATAAAACACAAGCGTGGGGCAAAAACACCTGGCGGAGAAGTACAAAAGTGGGGCAACTTGTACAATACATATATACACTCTCTCTCTTGTTCTGCAAATCCCATTTCCCCATCAGAACTTCTCACGCTCTTTCAACTACACCCCATTTCTCTCTCTTTCAGTTTCGTTTCAAAAAATCAACCGGGAATCGTCAAAATTTGTTCGTCTTTTCTTTGATTCCGTCAAATTTGTGGTGGAACTAAACCCATTGTTGCATATTTCCGTTGAAGTTAAAATAGGTACCTTTTAAACTTTTTTAATGCAAAAACAAGAATATGGTCCGCCTGAAAACCATTGTTTTATTTTTCTTGTTTGAGTTCATTTTTCTGAGTTTGTGTACAGATTTTCTGGTGCACGTTCGTTTGAAAACCCATAATACAGTGGAAAAAAATCGTCTCTTCGGTTCCCACGAAAAAATTATGTGTAAACATCTGAAATGTGTGTAAACATATTTGCAAATGTTTACACCTCTTTGCAGATGTGTAAACAAAAGATGACTGTATATCTGAAAAAATGGGCATAGATCTGCAAGATCTGTACACATATTCTTGATGTGTACACATATTCTTTTATGTGTACACATATATCCTTATGTGTACACATATTCTTGATGTGTACATAAAATAAGTTAAAAAAAGGGTTTATTAATTTTACACATATTCTAAATGTGTACACATAAGGTTATATGTGTACACATATAATTTGATGTGTACACATATTCTTGACGTGTGAACACAAGTTAAAAATGCACTACTTTTTTTACACATATTCTTGACGTGTACACATAGAACAATATGTGTACACATATTGTTGTATGTGTACACATATAACAATGTATCTGCACCTTTCCATGTGTAATTCTATTAGATGCTATTTTCATTCAACCTAACTATGTTATTCCTTTTATTTGCTATGTAGATACAATGGTTAGCACACGTCGTGGGGAGGCTAGTGGTATCAGTAGGGGTGGCAAGAGGAAGGCTGATGGAAGAAGCGAGACGTCTGAAAATGCTAGCAAAAGAACTAGAACTGCCAGCGGTAAAGCACGATCAAATGAGGCCCAATCAGAGAGCCAAGCCAGCATAGATATGTGTGCGCATGTAGATGTTAATCGAATCGTTGAAGAAGTTAATCAACAAGCGGAACTCATAGATAGTGGATCAAAAAATGAGGGATCTGCATCTCAGGTAGGTGAAAATAAGGAGGGCGATGTAGAATGCAATAAGGGAGAGAAGAATGCAGTGGAGAAAGAAAGTGATAGAGTTACTGGTGACAGAGAAGAAGAGGCTGGTGAAAAAGTTATTAGTGAGGTTATTGTAAAAGAAGGTGATGCTAGTGGAAGGGATGGAGTAGAAGAAGGAGCTGTTAGTGGAAGGGATGGAGTACAAGAAGGAGCTGTGAGTGGAAGGGATGGGGTAGAAGAAGGAGCTGCTAGTGGAAGGGATGGGGTAGAAAAAGATGTTGTTGGTGTTAGTGGAAGGGAAGAAGAAGTAGAAGGTGTTGGTAGTGTTAGTGGAAGGGAAGAAGAAGTAGATGTTGTTGTCAGTGTTGGTGGAAGGGAAGATCGAGTAGAAGGTATTAGTGTTAGTGGAAGGGAACAAGTAGAAGAACAAGAACGTGGAAGACAACAAGAAAGTGGTGAAAGTGGAGAACGTGTTGGTACTGCTTGTGGAGTACAAGAAGAAGGTGGAGAACTTGTTGGTACTGCTGCCGGAGAAAAAGAAAAATTGACAAAACGTGCTGCCTTGAAAAATTGGAGGTCGTTGTTGAGAAGGATAATACAGGATGATGACAATGCTGAGAAGGAGGTGGATAATGCTGAGAAGGATGCTGAGAACTTGGATAACATTGATGATGATGATGATGAGGGGGCGGATGAAGAAGAAAGTGTTGGTGTTGGTGCAAAATCAGTAGAGGCAGCCCCAGAAGAGGTATGTGTTTATGTGTAAACATATTAATAACGTGTACACATATAAATAATGTGTACACATAAGATATATGTGTACACATATAAATAATGTGTACACATTATTTATATGTGTGCACATAAAACTTATGTGTACACAAAGAAATTATGTTTGAAAAAGACTAACTGATCAGTATCTCTTAATCATTTGCAGGTTGAGGAGGGCACAATGACTTTCCATCCTGATATGAATCTCAGGACCTTTATGGAGGAACATGGAGAGTTCACCGTGTCCAAGGTCACACAAAGATCCTCCCTTTCTGGGGATATGAAGAAATTTAGAGAGGCTTTGACTAATCTGGATATGTTGGATGATTTTAAAAGTTCAGTGTTTGGGCACTTGTTGGGTTTGAGCGATAAAGCAATTTTTCCTCCAAAACTAGTCCATGGGCTCCGATTGCGGACCATAAAATGCAAGAAGACAAAGGAGGTATGGGTCAAATTTAATAACCTTCCTGCTCGTTTTGGACTAAAGGAATTTGCATTAATGACGGGACTGTCCTGCCATGATTACCCTAGTGATGTTTTTCTGGATGATGTGAAAGAGAAGGGGCAACAGATGTGGGACACGTTAATCGAGGAGAATGGAGGGAAAAAGGCTGTTTCTGGAAGTGAGCTATTGAGAGTGATCAGTGAAGGTGATCTAGATGACAGGACGAAGTTTCGTCTTTCCCTTGCTTGGTTTGCGCACTCCATCTTATGTTCGAAGGATGCGCGCACAAGTGTTGATCCTTTATTTGTAATGTTGGCGCATAGGCCTACCACATTCTTCGCCAAGTATCCTTGGGGGAGAAAAAGCTTTGAGATGACAATTCAGAGCCTAGTCAAGCCAATGTCTGTTGAAATGAAAGGATACAACCTGTATGGCTTCCCATGGGCATTTGTTGCATGGGCATATGAAGCCATTCCATCCCTTCGACATCCGGAATTTGATGACAAACCCACAGAACCAAGGATGATAAGATGGATCCCTACCAAGCAGGAGAGGGAATGTGATCACATCCTTCGCCATGTTGATAACCCGGTTAGTGATATTTCAGTTATTGGTGTTTACTCATATACACATAGTTCTTTATGTGTACACATAAAACTTATATGTGTACACATATAAGTTATGTGTACACATAACTTTGATGTGTACACACAAGTAAAATGTAAGAACATATTACACAGGTCTTTATGCGTACACATAACATATATGTGTACACATATAAGTTTTATGTGTACACATAACCTTTATGTGTACACGTATTATATTATTTCCTGATTTTTTTTCTTATCTAATAAAACTGTATTTTTTTTTATGGGGTTGGAGGTGGTGAGCCCATTCCTTTTGCCTACTCCAAGGGAGAAGAGAAAGGCGTTCATGAAAAATTTGTTGCCGTTTGTGGATGAGGAGGATGAGTTGATCGATCAATTGACCGAAAGACTTAAAGGTGCACAAAATTTGAGGCTGGGGGATGTTGTTGGTGGCGGCAGAGCACTTGCAATTGTTGGTGTTAATGCAGAGGTTGTTCCAAAGCATGTTGATACAAGAATGGATGATGTTCCAGAGCATAGTCATAGGAGTATGGATATTGTACCAGAGCAAAGCGAAAGAAGAATAGAGTTTGGTCGAGAGGCAAGTGGTGATGGAGGAGGAGCTGTTGGTGATAATGTTGTTGGAGATATACTTGTTGGCATGAGTGCTGACTTTATTGGTGGGAGAGCTAGAGAGAATATTGACTGTAGTGGTGGTGGCCGTAGGCTGTTTGAACAATCTGGTGGATATGGAGGTGAGGCTGGTGAGAGCACCTCTATAAGACATGGATGTAGCAGATGCTCATTATGTGAAGCATGTAAGGAGGAAAAGGAAAATGAAGTGAGATTGTTGAAAGATTTGAAGGAATCTGTGGAATTCCTAAAAAGGTGTGCTGAGGAGAAGCCCAAGAGGACTGTGTACCCTTCTAGGGCTCAGATGTCTCCATTCGTTGCATCATTGAAGAAGGCAAGGGCAGCGAAGGCGAGGGCCGGGAAGGCGACAAGGGCTAGGGGAACCAGGGCAAGGGCTGCAGATGTTCAAGAGGAAGAGAGGCTGCCTGTTGATCTTTATAGGCCAGTTGATCCAGCTAAGGAGGCTGTTTTTAATGCATACATGAAGGAGAAAAACAGGAAAAAACGTCTTTTTCTGGGTCACGAGTACAACTACCTCGACTTCCAAGATGTAATCCGCATGAAGAAGTGGATGGAGAGTCAGGTACACTTTTCTCTATGTACCTTTTTTGTGTACACGTATTATTTATGTGTACACATAATTTTTATGTGTAGACATATTATGGTATTTATACACATCAAGAATATGTGTACACAACAAGATTATGTGTACACATTAAAATTATGTGTACACGTAGAGAATATGTGTATGCATAAATAATCAGCTTGTGATTGTTCTTTATATTAAATACCATCTTACATGCTTATATTCATTTTTTGTTTTACTTTTCCATTATCATACAGCATGTTGATGAAATTTTAAACTTGATGCGGATAAGGCATAAGGAATTCCACAGGCATTACAACAAGTCCGATGTCATCCTGGACATGAACTTCTGTACCAAATTGACTGCAGCGCACCAAGCTTTTATAAAGGATGCTGAAGAACTTGGGGTTTCTTTTGATGAATGTATGAAGATGAAGAAGTGTGAGGAAGGTCTCCTAGATTATGCATCTGGAAAGCTGCCTTACCCTGGTGGACGCAAGTGGGATGGTGCCAAGAGGATATTTACTGTCCTTAACATTGATAAAAGGCATTATCTCACATGTGTCTTCTTGCTTGAGCAGGGAAAGATTGAGCTTTATGACTGCAACATGGGAGTTTATAGTGAAGATGCATTAGCTCCATATGTCTTGCCCATTACGATCATGTTCCCCAAGTTCTTGCGTGATTGTGGTAAATTCAAACATTTACCAGAAGCCATCTTGAATGCAGACTTGTGGGGTTATGAACGAGTTCCAGATCTTCCAAGGAACGAAACAGGTACTGCTTGTGGGGGGTATTCACTTATGTTCATGGAGCATCTCTTGACAGACACCCCTATGACGTTGCTGCATGATAGTTCAATGGAAGATATGAGAAAGAAGTGGGCTGTAGACATATTCTACGAGGAAATGGAGCCTTAAGTGGTGTTGGATGAACTAATTTGATTGGTCTGTATGGATAATCTTAATCTTTTTATTTTCGTTGGTCTGTATGGATAATCTTTATCTTTTTATTTTCGTTGGTCTGTATGGATAATCTTAATCTTTTTTTTATTTTAGTTTTTGATGTGGTGGACTAGTATATCATTGATGTACATGATCAGCTTTCTTTTATTTGCACACCTGTTGTGGATGTGTTGAAATGACTTGCCTATTTCCTCCTATCTTTCAAACTTATATGAAATATGTGTACACATATAGCTTATGTGTACACATATAACTTATGTGTGCACGTAAGAAATACGTGTAGGAAATTACTTTCTAAATTTGCACAAGCATTTCCTACACATCAAACATATGTGTACACGTAAAAAATATGTGTAGATAATTACTTGTGTAATTTGCACAAGTCCATAATACACGTCAAACATATGTGTACACGTAATAAATATGTGTGGATAATTACTAAGTCCAGCATACACGTCAAAAATATGTGTACACGTAAAAAATATGTGTGCGGACGGTTATCATTGATAAAAGGCGGATAATTAAACTAGGGCAGTTATAAAAATAGCCTAATGCAACCGTTCAATAAACCGTCCATAGCATAAAGATGAAAGGACGCAATCCTTCACACCCTTGCACTATAAATAGTCAAAAATACTATCTTGACTTCCCACAAGCAAAAACTATTCCAGTATCTATAGCAAAAACTATTCCAGTATCTATAGCAAAAACAGCAAAGAAATCATGGCAAGACGTCCTATTATAAAGATGGAAGACTTGAAGAAAGATCTTGATGAAATGAAAGAAGCCCTAATTGAAGCAAGAGACCGCCAACTTATGGATATAAGGAGGATTAAAAGGATCTTCGAACTACTCCTAGCACCTTTGGGCAAGTCCTTGAAGGACATCTACTACACTCCACCCAACTCTCCACCTCGCTCCGGCTTTGAAAATTAGCATCTATAATGTTAAGTTCCCTTTTTATTGTGAAATCCGAGTTATATGTCTTAATTTTAGTATTTGTGAAGTCTATGATTGTATGTATTTGAATAAATCTTAAAGTATTTGTATTTGTGAAGTCTATGATTATCATGTTTCTATGTTTATAATGATTGAATGTACTCACGCATAACTTTACGTGTACACATACAGTTGATATGTGTACACATATTGTCATATTGATTCTCAAATATCCCAAATCATGGTTGTTTGATTGCCAAAAATGGTGAATCCATGTTCCTACATTAAAATGGGAGTTATTTGAGTGTTCACACGAGTTCTCATGCATTCCCCATCATTGGAGCATTATCCTTTTAGGATTTGGCCTTATCGTTAGACAGTAGTTGTCATATTGATTCTCAAATATCCCAAATCATGGTTGTTTGATTGCCAAAAATGGTGAATCCATGTTCCTACATTAAAATGGGAGTTATTTGAGTGTTCACACGAGTTCTCATGCATTCCCCATCATTGGAGCATTATCCTTTTAGGATTTGGCCTTATCGTTAGACAGTAGTTGTCATATTGATTCTCAAATATCCCAAATCATGGTTGTTTGATTGCCAAAAATGGTGAATCCATGTTCCTACATTAAAATGGGAGTTATTTGAGTGTTCACACGAGTTCTCATGCATTCCCCATCATTGGAGCATTATCCTTTTAGGATTTGGCCTTATCGTTAGACAGTAGTTGTCATATTGATTCTCAAATATCCCAAATCATGGTTGTTTGATTGCCAAAAATGGTGAATCCATGTTCCTACATTAAAATGGGAGTTATTTGAGTGTTCACACGAGTTCTCATGCATTCCCCATCATTGGAGCATTATCCTTTTAGGATTTGGCCTTATCGTTAGACAGTAGTTGTCATATTGATTCTCAAATATCCCAAATCATGGTTGTTTGATTGCCAAAAATGGTGAATCCATGTTCCTACATTAAAATGGGAGTTATTTGAGTGTTCACACGAGTTCTCATGCATTCCCCATCATTGGAGCATTATCCTTTTAGGATTTGGCCTTATCGTTAGACAGTAGTTGTCATATTGATTCTCAAATATCCCAAATCATGGTTGTTTGATTGCCAAAAATGGTGAATCCATGTTCCTACATTAAAATGGGAGTTATTTGAGTGTTCACACGAGTTCTCATGCATTCCCCATCATTGGAGCATTATCCTTTTGGCTGTTGCTAATGATTGAATGTACCCACACATAATAATTACTTGTACACATATTATATTATGTGTACACATATTATTATATGTGTACACGTATTTATTATGTGTACACATATAACGCTTACGTGTACACATAATTAATATGTGTAAAGGACTTTGAATTTTTTAATTGTAATCTACTCACACATCGGCAAGATGTGTACACGTAATTATTATGTGTACACATATAATATTTACGTGTACACATAATTAATATGTGTAAAGGACTTTGAATTTTTTTAATGTAATCTACCCACACATCGGAAAGATGTGTACACGTCAAACGAGATGTGTACACATATTATAATATGTGTACACATAAGTTATATGTGCACAGTATATTAGTTTGTTGAGTGTTTCTATCTATCATGTTTCCATTTTGTTTGTTCGTTTTACGTTGAAGGATAAAGAAAGTAAAGGTAATGTCTGCACAAAAGACATATTAAACAGAAAATAGATAAAAAATAAATAGGAACTATAGGTTTATAAATGGTTACAAATACAAGAAATGAACATATATGGTTCTATGAAACAACACTGGGACCTCCGGAATCTACAACCCTCCGCTGCGGACATGTTGTTTTCTTATGGCCAAGTCTCTTGCATATGCCACATCTATTCTTCCTACTTGTGAATGCTTCACCCACCGAAGGCATTCGCTTTGTCCTCCTTCTTCCTCGTGTTATTTTCACAAAAGGCGGCTTTATCTTCCTCTCATAAAGCTCCGGTGGTGCGTTCCACAACTCCTCTGCAATCATTGGATAGATTAAGCCGTCATACGCAAGAATGTATGCATTCGTAGAATAATACCCCGATGTATATTGGTATATCTCGTTCCCAAACTCAAACGCTCCTCCATATCGACATCTTAAGGCTGCCATAGCATGTGCACAAGGTAGTTCGTCCAAATCAAACCTCCGGCAAGAACAAGTCCTTTGAATTAGATCGACACTAACAACCTCATCCCCAGTACCGACATTGTAAACATCATTGCCAACGCAACAAACGTAAAGCTTGTTGCCCTCTGTGACATTTTTCCTTAATATTTGTTCAATCGAAGGAACACATGGCTTTGAGTGCTGTAAGAACATGGTACGCCTATGATGAAACTTTTCAGAAAAATTCCTCAAAATTCCATTGAACATTGCAACGATGGGATATTCTCTTTCATCCTTTAGCATTGCATTAATTGACTCAGCGATGTTTGAGGTCATCACTCCAAACCTACACATATATAACTGATTCTTACAACGTGTACATATGATTCTGCATTTATTTAAATGACTACACATAATTAATATGTGTACACATAATATTATATGTGTACACATAATTAATATGTGTACACGTATTAATTATGTGCACATAAGTCTACATTTTAAAAACTGAAAACACACGGACACACGTAATGTATATGTGTACACATATTTAATATGTGTACACATATAATATTATGTGTACACATATACATTACGTGTACGTATATGGCTAATGTATTACATGACTACACATATAAAGGATGTGTACACATAATAATTACGTGTACACATATAAACTTATGTGTACACATATTAAATATGTGTAGAAAGTATTACCTGCGGCCTGGAAAAAAGGCTCTGCTCCAGCGCTCAAACCCAACCTGCTCAAGATATGTGGCAACCCTTGGGCACAATGAACGAATTTGCTGGAAATGTTCCTCGAACTCAGTGGGCGTATATGATTCGGCTGCTTTATAAAAATAGGATACAAATTCACCACAATGAAGCTTTGAACGAATGCTTTCAGCCAAGTGCCACTTGCAAACTCCATAATTAGCTTGTGGAAAATACTTTGAAACTGCTTTTGGGATGCTTGAATGCCTATCAGAAACAACACACAACTCATCGGTGCTTGGGAGTATACCGACCAAATTTTCAAAGAAGTAATCATAGGAGGCATCACATTCCACGTTTACAACACAAAATGCCACAGGAAAAATATGCGTCTCCGAGTCTTGTGCCATGGCAGACAACAAAACTCCCCCATACTTCCCCGACAAATGAGTTCCGTCTACGGCGATGACTTTCCTCATATGCGCAAAACCCGTTATCCATGCACCAAGAGCTACAAAAAAATACATAAACCTTTGGTTGTCATCAACCTTCAATGCTGTATGTGTACCCTCATTTGTCGTCCTGAGCATATAACGGTACGCATCCAATATAGCATAACTGTGCTCCGGCGTCCCTCTTGTCAAAGCCTTTGCAATAACAGTCCCCATCCGGCACTTCCAATAACTAATGTTACAACCCAAATCCCTCCGGACTGCAGCTTTAACATCCTTTATTGATATACCTTTTCCTTTTCCCTCTTCATAACTACTTTTCAAGTATGAACCGATGAGTTCCGCAGAGGCATGTGGGTGATTACTTGAAAGATGCTCTAACCCGCACGAATGCTTGTTCCTGTACACAGTAATGATGAACCTATCACTGTCTACGTACTTTATGGCCCGGATCCACCACTTGCAGCTCTGATGTACACATCTCACACAAAAAACCTTTTTTGTATTCTTCACTTTCTTGAAACAATAATGCTTCTTCACTGCAGCAAGCTGCAAGGCATTTATTAAGACGCGCTTGTTTTTGAAGGTTAAACCCTTATAAAAATCAGTGCCGTCGTCGTCCCCGTCCCTTTGAACGCTGCAACCTGCTTCTAAACCTCCAACCATAACCGTATTGCTCTCAACTACAGGAGTTGGACTGAATTCCATTTCTTTTTCTTCTTCTTGTTCTTGTTCTTCTTCTTCTTCTTCTTCTTCTTCTTCTTCTTCTTCTAGTTCTACTTCTGCTCCTACTCCTCCACCTCCTTCGTGTGAAGCACCAACATTTCCTTCTTCTTCTCCTTGAGATGGTGAAATTTCCATATTCAACGGGTCTGGTAGATCCATGTCATCCCATCCACTAGCAGAACAATCATCATGCATCCCATCATTACGCACAGGTTGTTCATTTGAAACCTCTACCGACCTTTCAGCCAAACATACCCTTAAAGTAGGCCTATTTCCAGATCCGTCGACATCAGCAAGGTAAACAAGGAGATCCTCGTCGTTCTTTATTTTACAAGGATGACTCTTTTGCTTTGAACAAATGCTAAGCATGTATGTAATGCAAAGATCATTTGGATCATGACTTCCCCCACATCTGGTAACGATCTTGTTAACCAACTCAGAATACGTAACATCATGGTTCAAAATAACTGGTACCGTCTCCCTTGTCATAGAAATCCACGTGAAACATTCTGGGGTCTCAACCCATTCACCAAGAAAATCAACTGCTAACAGTAGTACAGCCATTTATGGTGCAAATATACCTGGATGCATCAGAAATTGATATGCATTAGAAGCTGAAAACACAATTGAGATGTTTTCACGTATAAAGTAAAAGATGTGTACACATATGTTTTTGACGTGTACACATACTTTGAATGTGAAGTAAGAAAAAGATGCTACGTCGTCTGATGTGTACACACATATGTTGATGTGTACACATATTTATTATGTGTACACGTCAATATAATATGTGTACACATACTCGTATATTTGATGTGTACGAACAAAAGGATGCAACGTCAGCTGATGTGTACACATTATATATTATGTGTACACATAATATATATGTGTACACATATATTTGATGTGCAGGGTGCATCTTAATATGATGTGCACACATATTATATATGTGTACACATAATCTTCGAATCCGTACACATCAGCTGCCCAGAATTAGCATTTTTTATAAAATGCAGAAACGAAACCCATAGATCACAAAACAAACTGCATTATACAGTGTACAACACAGAACACTTACCAGAGCTCCTTTAAAGCGAAAAGTCACAGATCTTCAAGAGGGGTTGAAATCGCGGAAAAGAATATTTGGAAAAAGCTTTTCGATTTGAATTGGAATGGGTTTAAATCGGGTTTGAGATTAAGAAAAACATAAAATACCCTTCAATGGAGCTGTTGATTTGAAGCGAAATTGAAAAAAAAGGGGGGGGGGGGGCTGGCGGGAACCAGCAGCCGCTGGGTGCTGCAAAAGAAATGGGAAAGGAAGAAGAAGAAGGGAGGAGAGAGAAAGGTAGGTTTTTTGCCTTTTTTGGATATTGATTTATTATATATATGGAGGGCTTTTTTTGCACTTAATGAAACTTTGGGGGCTGTTTTAATGAGGGACTATATCTATCACTAAGTAGTGATTAGAGGGGTGTCCCCCTCACCCAATTGTTTAGAACTTTGTCCCCTTTTTTTCTTTTGGGGACTTAAAAGTCCCCCTCACCCAAAGGACCCAGTCACTTGGGATCATTGTGGGAACTGAAAGCAACGCGACATGTCTCAATAACTAAACTTGAATACTATTGGTCAAGTAATGAAGATATTTTTAAAACATTAGAAACACTACAAATCTGTTCCTTTCTAATGATAAATTCGAGTTGCATTAGTTGCAGAATGGAGATTAATAAAATAAGTACTATACCTTAATAATAAATATTGTAAAAAATGTATACTAAACAGGCTAAGGTAAACCATTTCTTTTTAAACGCAAATATGAAATACCATAAACAGGAGGATTCCGTTTGAACTACTAACAATTTTTAAACCACACATAAGTTGAGTTAATAACATAAAAATCAGACAACTTAATATAGTAAGTTAAATAACTGTTATTTGCAAATCAAATTTTATAATGTAACTATATAAACATTAAATCATAAATATAGGAGTGTCTTGAACTATTTTGTTCTTCATTCGTTATCCAAAAAAAAAAAAAAGGAATGTCTTGAACTTTTTTTTGTTGGTGAAAGTGTAAGAGCACCAGAAGAGACAATACACGAAGCAAGAACGTTTGAATTGCTATGTAACAGGAGTGGAGTGGTGAAGCCAAGAATTTCGCTCGAGTCTTCAAAATTTAATGTATATGTATGTACAAAAATAAGTTCGACAATATATACAATACAAGTTTCTGTGTTAAACTGGCCATCCATCTGCCTACATAGCTCAGACAACAGGCCATGCCCGCCCCAACGAATAGCCTAAAACAGATAAAAGGGTGGTTTAATGAAACCAGAAAAATATATCTGAGGAATAGAGGCGGTTTATGCGTTCTGGATATTATCCTACTTTTTTTCTAGATTCTTAATAGATTATTTATACAAATTGAGTGGATTGAAATATAACTACAAGATTTGGCCAAAGTTATTGGGTTATGCTAAATCCTTAACGGACTTCTACATCCCCTACTGAGGTGTACCAACTAATGCGGTAAACAAGGGAACTTGCTGGCATAACACTACACAAACATGCAAAAATAAATCAAGAAAACTTTATTAATAATCAGATCCACCATCTACTACTCCTAACAACATGAATGAAAGGTCCTGAACAAGCAAAATGAGTCAATACCTTATCTGACATTACATATGACTAGTTTCATACTTGGAATAACAGATTTTCATAAAAACTACAAAGAGAAAGAAAATTAAAGAGAGAGACAGAGAGAGAGTAGTGGGGGTGACAGATAGAGAGTGAGCACGCATAGCTTCAAGCATAGGATAAACATTATGCAAGAAAATACCATGTGTGCTCACTCTCTTCTGTCACCTCCCTATAGTTACCCTTCCATTGTAGGCTGAATATATTGGATTAAAGCCTCTGGCAGCCAGCAGAAATTTGAGCTTCTTTACTGGAGAAAGAACCCTAGATCTGGATGAATAGAAACTACTGTTTCACTAGAAAGAAACCATATTTCTTTTGATATTATCATTTTGATGTGTGAGAAATGATGGTAGTATGATGGCCCTTAAATAGTAAGAGAAGAGAATCAGCAGAGTTCCATCACGTAACGAATAAATGTGTGTCTAACCCTTTCTTTATGACCCTTATCCCCCCCTTCCCCCTCCCCCTCCCACCACACCCAAACAAATAGTATACACTATTTTGGAACTCCCCATATCACAGACAAAGGCGGACAGGATATATGAGAGAGAGAATAAAAAACGATTGAATATTTCGATCATCTTCTTTTCCCAAAAAAATATACTCTTAACTAACTTGCCAGAGCCTCCATAAATTCAAATTACTCTTGCGGATGCTTCTTGTAATTCTAAATTATCTTTTACTACCTTTTAGGAGCACCCTGTCTTTATCCTTCATCTTATCTTTCTTCTTTTGTTCGTTAATGGCCTATATGACCAAAAGAGTTTTCTCAGTTCATGACAAGAGGATTACATGCACAAGCTGTGCTTAGTCTGACCTCCTTTACTATACTACCTTCATTCTAATTTATGTGATGCTTAAGGAAAAAAAAAACAAAAGTTTCTTAAATATGTGGATAATTTTCACAAATGGTCACTCAACTATGAATATTTTGTACCAAAATCACAAAACTTTGTTCCTTACTCAAAAGTCACTCTACTATTACCTTCATAATGAAATGATCACAATAGCTGGAAAAACATAACGTCCGGCCAGCTTTTTAATTTTTTTTTTTTACCTTTTCATTTTCTTTAAAACAAATAATTGTTGGAAAAAAATTAACAAATGGAGATTCATTAGATTATCCTTTTTTTTTCATCACTTATGCATATACATTGTGAGGATAATTTTAGAATCCAAAGAACACTATATTTTAAAGAAAAGAGGCAAGTTCTAGTTGTCAACGGATCGAATTGAATATTATAGTCATTATTTTTTCCAATTCAATACTTTAGGGGTTCATTTTCTCAAGAATCTGTCTTTTCTTAAACATAAAGTATATATACATGACCCTTCTACTTAAAAAAAAAGTAATTTTAGTGTACAAGCACACTATTGTAAGAGTTACCTGTGTAACTATAAAAATATTTTGAAGTCAATTTTTATACTTACATATATAAAACGGAGTAAAAGGAGATTATTCATTTGACTTATGAAAATGACTTACACCAACCATCAAGAGCCAAGATTGAGAACACAAGGAATGCAAGTAAAGGGCTCCGAAAGCGACTTGAAAATCATGCATCTGAGCACAATGGAAGGAGGAGTGCCTAGCTCAATCATGCCGAGC
Organism: Petunia x hybrida; assembly: GCA_037355625.1. NCBI lineage: Eukaryota > Viridiplantae > Streptophyta > Magnoliopsida > Solanales > Solanaceae > Petunia > Petunia x hybrida. The sequence continues at coordinate 133,473 of JBBBVM010000208.1, forward strand.
GCCTAGCTCCTAGGAGGAGCGCCCAAGCTGAGGCACAGCACAGCCAGGCGGAGCGCCCAGACACAACTAGGTCCAGGTGGAGCGCCTGAAGTTCCGGGCGGAGCGCCCAGCTTTTGCACCATTTTGATCGGTTGACTTCTTAGGCAGAGCGCCCAGATTCCAGGCGAAGCGCCTGACGCTGGAGGCTTCTTGACTTTTCTGTAAAGTTCCTATTTTGCCCCTAAGTGGTCTTGTATGTCTTAACCCTACCTATGGGCATTTTAGTCATTTCACATTGTCTTAGGAAAGACTATTAATAGGAACACTTGGCCATTTTCTTCATTAGTTAGACATTGTTGAATCTTGTAGAGAGAAGAATTAGAAGAGAGGCTTTGCCTTCTTTGGGCTTCATGTATCTCGTTAACTTGGAATCCATGGGGATCGTCCTAGTATGATCCTTTGATTGGTTCGAGTCTCTTTTACCCCTTGAATCAACTAACGTATGTGAGTTTGATTCTTTCTTTCTTCTCATTTCTTGTCTTCCCAATCCTTATTTCTTGTTATCCCTTTAATTGTTTCCGCTTGTATCGTGTATTTGCTTCCACGTATTTTACCCCGTATCAGTTGGTATCAGAGCAAGACTCGATTTATATTCTTACAAACCCCCGTTCCTTGTTCATCGTGTTAGTATCATTGTTGTTGTGCTCTTGTTCTTGAAGAAACAAAGAAAAAAAAACTGAAAAAAAGTTGAAAAGTTGAAAAAAATTCATTGATCGGGTTGAATTAAAATCCCAAGTGTTAAAAAGTATCGGGGATTGTTCTATATTGTATTCCCTTTGTTTTGGTATACTCATACTACGTTTTGGTGTTACGAATCAAAATCCAAAAGTTTTAAAATTTCTTGAAAACGCTTCAAACTTGAATCGAAGCTTGTTGTTATTTGTTTGAAGTTGAAAACCATTAGGTATTGGTTAGAATAGATGAATACACCATTGGGTATCATTGGATTTGAGTAACGGGTTGGAATCCATCGAAAAATTGGTTCAAAATACCAAAAATCCGTTCTTGGAAGCTACTGAAACATACTCCAGGCAGAGCGCCTAAATCCAGGCGGACCACCCAACTTTTTGACTAGTAGCCAAACTAGGCGGAGCGCCTGGCAGCTAGGCGGAGCGCCTCCTTATACTGGGCGGAGCGCCTCCCCTTTCAGGCGGAGCGCCACACCCTGTGAAGGGTCCGGAACGTTTTCGTTTCATCATTTTTGTATTTCCTTTGCTTCCTAACTTCTTGGTTAGTGTTTCTAGGGTAATTGGCCTACTCGAAAGACACTAACTCTTTAGCATAATAGGACACTCGTGCGTAGAGGAGATTAGAATTCAAAGAAGAGTCGTAGAACTTTCTTTGGCCTCAAGTGCGCACTTTAAATAGTCGTCCGTACATCGAGTCCCATTAACTCCATTCCGAACTAATACTTGGACATACTAGTTGTGATCACCGTGGTTTCTAAGCTATTAAGGCCTCGCCCTTGAGTGTTCATATATTGTGTGATACACGTGAGGGAGTGAATTTTGTGAGGTTCTTTTTCTTATTGGTGTAACTATGTCGGATGATGATTGTGGAGGTTATGACTCGTGTGGAGACGAAGGACTATGGTTCCTACAAGGATGATGATGGATATTGCTATGATGACTCGGGAGACTATGGCTCGTATGAGGATGAAGTGGGTTACTATGATGATCATGAGACGCAAGGAGACTATGAAGCTTTTGAAGATGAATTTGATGACTCTTATGCTTCAAGTCAAGAAGTCGAAGATGGTAACTCTTCAAGGTACAATGTTCCTACTTACTCTTCTTGTGATGAATTTGAACATGTTGATAGTGACATAGAGAGAATGGATGATGAGGTTGATTATAGAAATTATTCATTTGCATCTTCTCGTGGTGTTTCTAATGGTGAACAAGGGAGCAGTAGAGGTCCTTCCATTAGTATGGGAGGAGGTGGTGGTTGTTCCATGGGAAAGAAGAAGCTTGCATCTTCTAGGTATGCTAACCGACCTAATGCTTCTAATTCCCATGAGGAGGGTGGTTGGAGAGATGGTGTTGCTCTTGCTATAAAAGGCTTGTATTGTTCTATCAATGCCGTGAAGGGTAGTAGTAGTAGGAGTAGTACTATGGCCAATGGGACCAAGGCGAGGGGTTCTTATGGGTTCTATGTCAAGGATCCTTCCTTGACTTCTAACAACATTTCTAATGTTGGAAGAGTGACGGGAAGTGGAAGTTACTCTAGCAATCTTGCTAGGAAAGAAGGGATAAGGGAGACCCAAGTTGTTGGTGTTGATGCTCGTGGGCATTCAAGTTCTCACTTGGGTGCATTTCTACAAAACTTGGGTAGGCAAAGGTTCGTTGTTGAGGTAAATGGTATTGGAGGATACTTGCTCAAGATTGGTGATACCGATGCCAATTGCATTAGCACCTCTTTGATTGATAGGTTAAGGATACCATGCCATGCGCTAGAGCATCCTTATGAGTTTGATGGAGTGTGCGTTTCCAAGGAGGCTCGAGCACTCATATCTCATAGGAATTATAAATGTTATGTGTGGTGTGATGTGTATCCCATGCGTCATGTTGATGTGTGGATAGGTAAACCATGGTTGGAAGACAAGAGGGTGCAATATAGTGCTATGAAGGATGTGTATCTTGTGGGCATAGGGCAAAGGGTTTATGACTTTGTACCTTATCGGGCAAGAGGCCAATTGCCTACTAGTGCACGTTCTTTGGCTATGCAAAGGAGCAAGGAGCGAGAACTTCATTCCATGGGTGAAAATGTGCAATTGAGGAGTCCTACAAACACAAGAAATGGTGGGACTAGTGCAAGTGAAGAGTTGACAAGTGTCAACAAGGTGAACCCGAAACCACAAGTTTCAAAGCCAAGTGGTTCACCAACAAAGAAGAAGGAGACATCAAGTGATGAGTCTCCAAGTCCTAGATTCTGGGTTGATGTTAAAGTCCACCTACTCCGGCTATGGGTATTCTTGGGCCACGTCCCAACTCGTCCGAATATGAGAGATAAAAGATAGAGAGGAGTAAGGGAGCGACCGGTGACGACTCTCGAGTTGAAAAAGGAGAGGTTGTATTGAGTGATGTGAATGAGTTGTCACCACCCGAATCTACACCCGACCTTGAAGAAAAAATGAGAGAAAAAAGATAGGGAAAATGAATCATTGAGAGAGTGAGGGCAACCCTTATTCTAACCTTAACCCTTTATCTTTTTCTTCTATTTGTTTGAAATGTGTAAGAATTCTTGGAGGCAAACCGATGGAGCCTCAATCATGTTCCATAGAGGAAAGGCAAGGTGAAGGAGATTCCAAATGTGAGCTACAAGGTGGAGGAACTACCCATGATGCTTCAAGTGCTTTGAGTGAGCAAGATCGTCATTCAAGTATAAGTGTTAGTTCTTCTTCCTATAAGCATTTTACTTCCTTGTCTAGTGATATTGTTTGTGAAAGCTCTATGTTAGTTGATGATTTATATGAATACAATGTGTTTGTAACTAGTGTAGAGCCATTGGGTCAACTTGTGTGTGCAAATGAACCACTAGTTGAGAGGGTTGAATAGCCACATCATGATGTGAGCTCGGTTTTCATTGAACCTCTCTTTAATGAAAATATTGAAGTTGACCTTGTTTGTGAACCTTGTTATGACACCCCACCCATATTTGATAAAGGAGAAGATGAATTGCATGAATATCCCATTCTTCCCTTTGATTGCTTACTTGATAGTGGTGGTCTTTTGTATCGTAGTGAGGATGGTCGTGACCTTGAGGAGTCTCTAGTTTATAAGATGGATCAAATTATTTTCGATGACTCCTCAAGTGTGAATGTTGTCTCTAGTTTGTATACTTCACCTTTGATTGCTATTGAGCTTGAGAAGTGTGCCTATACTAATCCTTTGTATGAGGGCGACTTCAATGAAAATGGTGATTTATATCAAACTAGAGTAGAGTGTGAGTTTGAACCTTTATGGATTGGAATGCTTAACTCTATAGATAATCCATTATTTGAGATCTCCCTTGGGAGTTTGTCTAGCGAGGAGGATTGTCTTGGAGGTAAATTTGGAGGTGAGGAGGTACCTCTCGGTGTGTGTAAGAGTGCTTCTAAGAAGGGGAGTGGAGTATTTGATGTTAGTTGTCGCTTGAACTATTTACTTACTCCATCCCATATGTTGATCACACCTTGAGTCTTGAGCATGCCAAAGCCGAAGTGTCACATTATGATAATATTGATTTGAAGGCTTGGTGTGTTGGTCATAAGCTTAGGGGTCATAGGGAATTTGATTGCTATATCTTGCATGTTCCATGTCCTATTGATCTCTTTGCTTGTCTTTGTGTTGGATGCACTTTCTTGATGAGTCAAGTACTTGTTGTCTCCTTGAGAGGCAAGAGCTTTTTAATTGTTATTGACACTTGGCTCTATCATAAGAGTGTGTTTTCTACACTCTTTGAGCACTAACCTACTCTTGGAGTAGGAAGTTTTTTATTTGTGTTTGTCTTTGGTCTTTGGACGTAGGCTTGATGGTTTGATTTCGAGGACGAAATCTTCTCAAGAAGGGGAGGATGATGCAGGGCAAATCGAGCCAAGACACCAACCATCAAGAGCCAAGCTTGAGAGAACAAGGAATACAAGTCAAGGGCTCCGGAAGCGACTTGAAGATCATGCATCGGAGCACCATGGAAGGAGGAGTGCCTAGCTCAATCAGGCCGAGCGTCCAGCTCCTAGGAGGAGCGCCCAAGCTGAGGCACAACACAGCCAGGCGGAGCACCCAAACCCCAGGAAAAGAGCCCAGACACAACTAGGTCCAGGCGGAGCGCTTGAAGTTCCAGGCGGAGCGCCCAGCTTTTGCCCCATTTTGATCAGTGGACTTCTTAGGCGGAGCGTCTGACGCTGAAAGCTTCTTGACTTTTGTGTGAAGTTCCTATTTCTCCCCTAAGTGGCTTTGTATGTCTTAACCCAACCTATGGGCATTTTAGTCTTTTCACATTATCTTAGAAACGATTATAAATAGGAACACTTAGCCATTTTCTTCATTAGTTAGACATTGTTGAATCTTGTAGAGAGATAAATTAGAAGAGAGGCTTTGCCTTCTTTGTTGAAGCCCGAGGCTTCATGTATCTCGTTAACTTGGTATCCATGGGGATCGTCCTAGTATGATCCTTTGATTGGTTCGAGTCTCTTTTCCCCCTTGAATAAACTAACGTATGTGAGTTTGATTCTTTCTTTCTTCTTATTTCTTGTCTTCCCAATCCTTATTTCTTGTTATCCTTTTAATTGCTTTCTTGTATCGTGTATTTGCTTCCGCGTATTTTACCCCGTATCACAATGGTACCAACTTACAAAGTGGTTAGGGAAAACAATGTGAAGGGTGTCAATCAAGAGCCACAGAATCAAGAAGAAGCACTAGTACTAGAATACACAATAGAGGAACATAAGACCAAGAAAAAGAAGAAGAAGAAGAAGAAGAAGAAGAAGAAGAAGAAGAAGAAGAAGAAGAAGCAAACTTCAAAGTCTATTCTTAAAATTAAAAACATGTTAAGGACAAAGCATGAAGCCAAGCAGGTAACAGATGGCAATGTCAAAGGAATTATGGAAAATCTTGATAAAACCAAGAAGAATAAAACAACAGGATCAGAGAAAAACTCTCAACCCTCACTAGATCAAAAAGTGGAGAATCATAAAGCCCTCGCTGATCAAAGATGCAATCCAGATGAAGTGCATCAATCGCAAGAGAATATTGTGGATATCATATCCTCATGAGATCAAATGCCATTGTTATTAAAAATAAAAATGATTTGTATGTTGATCTAGGTTCTCTAAAGCTCATCAAGGGACCAGAGTTACTAGATAGACAAGGGCTAGATATGGATCAGAACATGAACAAGAAAATAATTCACATGACTTTCAATCAAGTAATGAGGAATCTGAAGAATTTAACTCAGAGGATGAGGTGGAGGACAGTATCGCTAAAGCATTCTCTCCTACTCCATGTGAAGTGAAAGATCCTGTATCCAAAGCATTTGAGGAAGTGGCAGAAAAATAAAGGCTCTCTCCTAAAGGGGAAAAGCTAAGAAAGGGAAAAGTAAAGGGAGGTCATGCTGGCCTCCCCTAGAATAAAAAGAAGTAAATGTTAGACTCATTACCCCCTGATACACGCTCAACCTACACCTAAAAGGGTGAGGGGCAATCACGAAAGATATAGTACCCGAAAGAGTGAGGGTCAAATTCCATAGAGAACTAGAACATGTTCTATAATAGAATGAATACAATTGAGTCCTACGATTTGTTAAAGTATTCCTAATTAAAAATGGATAATGTAAAATCTAGTAGTAAACTAACAACTAACTATCATATACGTTCACACAATTGAAATATGTTGTAAAACAAGGAGAGAAAGCTAGAGGTTTACCCATTCAAACAAGACTCTCATAACCTAACACCCATATTAAACACACAAATCCCATAGGTAATAATTAATGATCGGACCTTTAAATTTAATTCTCTAAAACTGTTAGGTATAGAGATGGTCTACCAAGTTAAGTTCATTGGGGTCAATAACGGGGCGCATAAAACTTCAGTCCAAGACCTGAGCGGGAATGACCTCTTTTGGTTGTTCCCTTTAGACGGGGTAGGAAGCCAATATAACCCAAATGCTCACTAGTTTCTATAAACCCACACCTTAAATGTTGTTAGGATGATGAAAGCAAAGTGGGGTTTTGGTCAAGTGAAGGCCTCACCTTAAACCCATTTCATATTAAGAACAATAAAAACTAGATTAATATTAACCCATAGATTTTATTAAAATAAGTGTTGAAGTTAAAATAGTCAAGTCGTTATGGATAAACCCCTAGTATGAATTTAGCTTTTTATACTAGGGTTTAACACAATCATAGTAAGGAATGAAATAGAAAGAATCATGTAATTGAATAGATAAAAGATTGAAATCCTTATAAAAATTATTGTTAAAACCCTTGCTTGCCTTCCTAGAATATTCAAAAGTGAAATAGACTAAGATATGTTGAAGATGATTTTTCCTTGGAGGCCTAATGGTCTATTTATAGGCATGGGTTTGAAAGATAATTTAATAATAGAAAATTTGCTATTTCACTGTGTTTTTTTATATTCCGCCGATCAATCGGCGGTCGCCTATTGCACTTGGTGGCCACCGGAAACAGACTGTTGACTTTCTCTTTGTCTTTCTCCTTTCAGGTTCGGCGGGTCGCCCCTCAAGCGGTGGAATTTGTCTTCTCCATCATTGATTTCCTGAGTCCACTGTGAGTACCGGTGGGCAACCGATGACTCTGCGGTTCCACCGATTACTTTCAGCCCATTATTCGGGGGCCGCCCTTTCAAATCAGTGGCATGCAGATTAGCTCTAAAACTCTCATCTCTGTCGGCTGAGGTCTTCTCAATTCAGCCTCTGATTCGCGCGGGAGCCGACCTTGATCTGCGGAAGCACTTCTCCAGTTCCTCAACTAGTAGCCAATTTTCTTTCATTTTGTCAATCCTTTCATTCCATTTGAGTTTGTAACTTGTAATACTAATCAATACCTGAAACATGGAGAATTACATAAGATTTGCGTATATAACAAGGCTAAAAGCATAAAAGTTAGTCTAAAATAGTCTATTAGCATAAAATACCAACACATCACGCCAATTAGGGTAATGAAATCTAAAGGGGCATTCATAAGGCTAACCAATTTAGTCAAAATTTACAAAGTTGCTTTTCTGGCATTGCAGGAACCTTTCTTAAGTGCAGATCAATTAAATGGCTTTAAATTATCAATGGGGTTTGATCACTCTCTAGCTAATATTAACAGCAAAATGTGGTGTTTTTGGAGAGCGGACTAAAATTGTCAGTAGTTAGTAATAACAGTCAGTAACTTACCTTTAAGGTCAGTCAAACAGATGGTAGAACTTTTTGGATCACAACCGTTTATGGTAAATCTCAGGCTGTGAAAAGAAGAAGACTCCAGAATAGACTAAGGTCCGTCCACAACTTTATAAATAGACCTTGGTCAATTTTTGGAGACTTTAACTCAATAATGAGTGCAGAAGAGAAGAAAGGGGGAGTCCCACACAGGCTGGAGAGAAGCTCTGACTTCATCACTTGCATGGATGATTGTGGTATGTCTGATCAAGGCTTCATAGGTAATCCCTATACATGGTGCAACAATAGGAAGAGAAGAAGAATAAGCAAAAGTTTAGACAGCGTGTTATCCAACGATGATTGGACTGAGAATTTCCAGAACAACAGGGTGGACCACCTAGCAAAAATTGGCTCAGACTATAATGTTTTATTGTTAGATACTCTGCAGGGAGTGAATGTCATGTAATCAGGTACTTCAAGTTCCTTGCTTTTTGGACAAAGCATCCCGACCTTTTGCCTCTAGTTAAGGATACCTAGGGAATGGAGGTAAGAGGTAATACCATGTGGGTGCTACAAAAAAAATTGAAATATCTGGCAAAAAAGCTAAGTTTCAGTCTTAGGAATCTATTGGAGATGCCTTTGAATCTGTTAAACAGTTAGAAGAACAGTCCAGCTGTATGGAGGAGGTATATGAGCTTGATGATACATTGATAAATAGAAAATCACTACATAAACCACAAGCAGAATACATTTTGTGGCTGAGGAGGCAAGATTCAATCTTAACACAAAAGGTAAGAGTGATATGGGCTGAAGGTAATGACATCTCAAATGTTGTTATTGCTCATTTTTGGGATAGTTTTTCTCAATGAGTGATTAATCACCACATGAACATCCTAGAAGGAGTGGAAAAAATTCTAACAGGGGAGGCAATGCTGTAATTCAGAGCATGTCACCAGAGGAAATTAAGGAAGCTGGAAAGTCATTAAATCCGGATAGCTCAGCTGGGCTGAATGGATTTAATGGCCATTTCTATCAAACTGCCTGGGAGATAATTAATTATGATGTGTGCAAATTTGTTTAGTCATTTTATTGTGGATCATGTCTGAGAAAATATTATACTCACGCAAACCTGGTTTTTATCCCTAAAGTGCCAAACCCCTCTTCATTCTCTCAGTTGAGACCAATAAGTTTATGCAACTTTTCCGACAAAAATCTGTCCAAAATCTTGTCATCAAGAGTAGCTCCTTTCTTCCCTAAACTAATCTCGGAAAACCAGTCCAGATTTGTCAAGGAAAGGCTTACCATAAAAAATATTCTGCTCACACAAGAAATTGTGCATGGCATTAGGAAGAAAAATAGGGGAGGAAATATTGTTATAAAACTTGACATATCCAAAGCCTATGATAGGCTATCCTGGACCTTTCTTACTTCCGTTCTAAGAGAATGGGATTCTCTGAAATGATAATAGATATAATTTTCAAATTATTTTCCAATAACTAGTACTCTATCATCATAAATGGAACTAGATATGGATTCTTCAACTCCTCTAGGGGCCTCAAGCAGGGAGATCCGTTGTCCTCTGCTTAGTTTATCATTGCCTTGGAGGTGTTCTCTATAGCTCTAAGTAAACTTCATGACAACAATAGGTTTATTGGCTTCTCCATGAAATCAAATGGTCCGCATATCAATCATCTAAGCTATGGTAATGATCTTGTCCTCTTTTCTTCTGGGGATAAGAAATCTATTAAGCTAATTATGAACATCTTAAGAGACTACCAGGACATATCTGGACGGGTAATTAACAAGGAGAAAAGTTGTTTCCTCAATAAAGACTTCAATGGCAGATTCACTCAAAGAAAATTAGGAAAATGGACAGGATAAAAATCAGCTCAATTCTCATTCACCTATCTGGGTTGTCCTATTTATATAGGGAAAAAGAGAATCAATTACTTCACTGTTTTAGCATCAATAAATTAACCTATCTGGGTTGGCAGGGGAATTTACTATTATTGCGGGCAAGAGCATTAATCATCAAACATATTCTCCAGTCTCAAATCCTTCATTTGTTAGCTGCAATGGTTCCTCCAAAGACCATTATCTCACAGATTGTGATATACTTTGCTTATTTTTTCTGGGGGCATAAGGGGTGGAGAAATAGATACCACTAGAGTGTTTGGGGGAAAATGTGCTTTCCGAGGGAAGAAGAAGGAGTGGCTTCAAGAGTCTTCAAGATATATGCAGTTTGTTCACAGCTAAATGATGGTGGATCCTCAAGAAAGATGATAATCTTTGGGCAAGATTCCTTAGGGCAAATACTGTCCAAGATCAAATGTTGTCTCTAAGGTGTTGACTCCTAAAGATTCCAACTACTGGAAAAACTTGTTGAACATCAGGAAGGATATAGAACCTCATATCTCATGGAAAGTCAACAAAGGCCGATGCTCTTTTCTAGTGGGATAACTGGTCCAACTTTGGACTTCTAGCAGACCTCCCTAACACAACATTAAAGTTTAAGAACTTGAAGATAAAGGATTTGTTTCATCAAAACAACTGGAATAGAGAAGACTTATCAGGTTTAGTTCCTCAAGAAATAACAACAGAAATAGCTAAAGTTGAAATTTATCATTCCCAGCTGCGAGATGAAGCTATTTTGACACTAAACTCAGATGGAAACTTCTCTTGTATCTCTGCATAAAAGATTTTAAGACAAAGAAGAAACCACAACCCTATGCTGACAACAACGTGGAACAAGTTTCTTCCCTTCAAGATATCTTTCCTCATGTGGAGATTGATGAAATAGAAGCTACCCCTAGATGATATCATTCAAAAATTTTGCTTTCACGTAGTATCTATGTGTTCTTGATGTAGAGATCCTAAGCAAGAGACACTAGACCATGTTTTTACCATATGTGATATGGCTGCTAAAGTCTAGAACTTTTTCTCCACTCTATTGGGAATTCAATGCAGCGGTACTTACATTGAAAATATTCTAAATTCTTGGTGGAGGCGCCAACTGAAGACTAAAGTACATAAAATGCTACTCCAGATCACACCTAGCATAGTATATTGGGAACGTTGGAAATGTAGATGTGCAAAGAAATATGGACAAAAATCCACCACATTCACCAGAATTTGTCATCAGGTAATCTCTCAAGTAAAACTCTCTTTCGGAAAGAAATTCACTAAAATGAATGAAGAGTGGTGCTGGAACAAGGTGTGAAACACTGTCAAAAATTTCAAACCAAGACTTACTACTGCTAGGGTCAGATGGGTCAGACTAGAGGAGAACACATGGAAACTCAACACTAATGGAAGCAGTATAAGAAGACAAGGAAAAGAAGATATAGGAGGGGTTGTTAGAATGAGAAATGGATGCTTGGTAATGGCCTTTGCCAATCCAATCCAGTTCTCAACTAACAATTCATGTGAAGTTGAATCTACTCTTCATGGCATTATGTGGTACTGTGAACAAAACTTTGATAGGCTGGTCCTAGAAATTGATTCTCAACTTGTGGTACACATTATTTTGGGCAAGTGCAAAACCTCATGGAAGCTTCGAAGATCCATTCAAATTATTTAAAAAAAAGGTCCATCAAAGGAACATTCAGGTTATACACTGCTTCAGGGAAAGGAACGAGGTGGCAGATGCATTGGCCAAATATCCCACTATGAAAAAAGATTATTCACAACAGAAAGTGAACTCCCTAAGGAAGCAAGAGGTGCAATGTGAATGGATAGGATGCAGCTCCCAACATTTAGGATAAGGACAACAAACTTCTCGGGATGGATATTTGAACCACCATGATCTCATTGTACTTCAATCCCATGAGTAGGCAGAAACATGTTACAAACTCATCGTTACTTTAAAGTAGATATGAAGATGTAATTAGAAACAAAAGTGTTGAGACATATTGAGAGAAAATAATCTATTTCTCATGTAAAGGAGTGAATTGTATGCTACTTTATTTTTGACCGGCGGTTTGGTCAGGCCCCCTCCTTGTACATTGTCTAATATCAATAATAGCATAATGCTTAAACATATTTTTGATGTATGAGCTTGTATCAGAGCTAAGGTTTGAATCTCGTTCTTACTAATCCATGTTCCTACGTTCTTGAAATCAAGATCTGAAAGTATTCAAAAAAATATTTTCTTTAATCTTGTGTTCTTGTCCAAAAAAAGAACTTTGAGCTTTAGTTCTTCGACTAAACCTAGTCAAACTTTTTATTTTTTTAAAAAATAGACATAAACAATTGAGAAAATGTTGATTTGATTGATTGTTCCAAAAGAGCAAAATTTTGGGTTTTGAAAAATTCATTTGGATTCGAATTAAGCATGATTTAGTGTTAGTCCACATTAATTTTTTCTTAACTATCTTGAAAATTTATTTCTTTCGTACCAATTCTTTCGTTATTTTCTCTTTTAAAATTTCATAGATTTCTTAATCATGTCTATAGTTTTTAAAGTCCGTCCTTGTTTTTACAGAAGCTCCACTCTTAAAATTACTTTCAAGAAATTCTTCTTGGATAGGTAACTTGTGAGTTGGATTCAAACTTTGAGGCTACTAAAGGAGTGTTAACGAGAGAATTTTTGAAGGAACGTGAGATCACTTAAATTGTGAGATAATGTCTGAACTTGAAGATACTTCTGGTGGCACTAAGGGAGATGCTCGAACTGAAATAATTGGTGAGATGTTTTACGCAATGATGCAACAGTTACAACAACTGAGCATACAAGTTGAAAATTTTTGAAGAGCGAACTAAGCAGCCTCAGTAGCATCGGGTAGCACCCCGGTATCCACCTCAAGATGTGAAAAGAGAACTAGATAACTAGGAGCCTGCAACAGATAGATCTATTTGCTGAGTTCGAGGAAGAAGAGTATGATGATTATAAGGATTATGGCAGATAAGGCTTACATAGAGGTAAAAGCGGGGTATGCCAAGCGAGGATTTGGAGTTCGACGATAGAATCAGCCTAATAGAGATGATGTAACTGATCAAAGTTTGGGAAGTATCAAGATCATAATTCCTTCTTTTGAAAGAAGAAATGATTTGGTGCTTACTTTGAGTGTGAAATAAAAGTTGAACGAATCTTTAGAGTTCATGATTATTCTGAGCCGAAGAAGGTTCAGATGGCTATAACGACATTCAAGGGTTATATCTTCGTCATGGCTTGAGAAAATCGAGGTTGATCGTAGAAAGCTCGGCCAAAGGTCCATTGAGTTTTGGGAAGAGTTGAAGTGAATCATCATGAATAGATTTGTGTCTTCCTGCTATCACTAAGAGAGTATAAAAAATTACATACCTTGGAGCAAGGTAACAAAACTATTGAACATTACTATAGTGCTATGGAGATGCTTCAGATGAGGGCTAACTTGCAAGAAGTTGAAGAAACTATGATGATTAGATTCTTCACTAGGTTACACAAGTGATAGCCAATCAGATGGAGCTTCCGAGGGAGCGTAAAAATTTGGTAGAGATGCTCCACTTGGCTACTAAAATAGAGGAGATACTTAAAAGCCAAGACAAACCTTCGTTCAATAGTTGGAAAAAAGATAAAGTAAATTGGAATTCTTCATCAAGTCAAGGCAGATAAATGAAGACTAAAGCGAAACCTTTTAAATCAGCTGACAATCGTAAGAATATGATCAAGGATAAAGAGGGAGGGAACTCTACTCAACCAAAACGTTATAAGAAATCTAGTCATATTATTTCCATAAATGCCCGGGTATAGGGCATATATAGTATGAGTGCCCTAATTGGAGCACGATCTTATTGAAGAAGAATAGTGAATATATTTCTAGTAGAGATAGGGAAGGAGATTATAATGGTGGTTCAGCTGATAGCACTACTAGCCATGAAGAGGAAGAACCTATGAACACTCTATTGAGTGTTAGGAACTTAGGGGATTGATGTGTGCCCCACTAAAAGAATGTGTTTATTTCCTTAATTATTCCTATCATAATTTTTATGCTCCATTCATGTTAGCTTAAACGAAAAAAAATTATGTTAAAACTAGAGTCAGATTCGTGTGAAGATTGGCATGATATTTATCTGGGACATAGTGATAGTATCGCTAGAAAAAAAGAGTTGCATAAGTATCCCTTCAATGCATTAGACGTATCTAGTGTATAATACATGTGTCAAGCATCTAAGTGATATTTTATTTATTGTGCTTGAGAAGGCATTGATTATATTGGGAAGATGATTTTCATATGATTCTTAAAGGGGTATTTATACTAGCTAAGAGTAACTGGATCAAATAGACGCGTTGACATTATCTAGTGTATTGCATCTTATTATGGCTCTTTTTTTGTTTTATGCCAAAATCGGAGGACGAATATCTTCCAAGAGGGAGGGATTGATATGATCCTGGATTTAAGGTGTTGATGGAATTATGTTTTCGAATGATTGGAGCGTGTACATTGTAGAAGAAGTGAAGGAGTACTCAACACATGTCATTTGAGTCTCGTACAAAAACTACAATCTTAGATAAAAAGTACAATTTGAGTCTATGAATTATTAAAAACAAAAATTAAGAAATATCGGATCCCCGCTCCCTAAATGAGTTTGGGGCCATGTCAGGCCACCATTTTAAGAAATAAAAAAGACAATCCCAGGCTTGCCGGCCTATTAAGGGTAGCCTGGCCCGGTAATGGGATCGATGAATTTTTTGTGCGAATTGAGCATTTTAGTGCCTGGTATTGCTTACAACACTTTTTTTTATGATATTGAATTTTTAACACTTTTTCATAATACATGGCAGCTACTCTATTCATAAATTCTCTCTCTAATTATCTATTACCCTTCTCCGATCAAAATTTTAATGAAAAATCTATTGTAACCTCTCTTCCGTAAACAATGGCAAACAATTACCTAGTTTCATGTTAAATCATCAAATAAAAGTAAGAAAATATGTGAGAATCAGTACCGAATACAGAGAAAATAATAACATTCGTTAGTACTTGAGGTTGTGTGGAGTATGCATAGAAAATTTTGAATGAATGAAATAAGAAAGAAGGGATTTGAGTTGGGGACTTGAAAAGTAATTTATGTCACTTTTCCATTTCCTCCATACGTATATTCGTAAACGGCAAAGTTACACCATCACTGTAGCGGCAATTATTAGAGTTGAAGATTGTGAATGCGAAAAAGTTTTTTTTACCGAATTACGCCGGAAACTACTATGTTCTTTTCAAGAAATAGAAAATAATGAAACAACAATGAATTTTGTGTTTATGGCTTGAATTTATTGAAAGTAAAAACGATTTGTCCATATTTATTTACAAAATGGAGGAGTATTTAACTCACTATAAGATGCTGGATTGGCCTTATGTTATGGTTTTCTTTGTATTTTTTTTATATGTGCAAAGTGATGATGATTTGCTCTCATTTATTTATAAAATAGACAAATAGACATTTCATTTTGGCTCACTTGTGAATAAATACTATTGGATTGGCTTAATTTTATGTTTTCATATATATTTGTGGATGAATAAAATGATGACTATTTGATCATGTATTTATAAATTGGAAGAGTATTTTACGTAACACTATGAACAAATGATGTCGGATGATTTTTTGTTATATTTTGCTTTGATTTTTGTATATGAGTGAAGTGATTACACTTTTATTTCATTATTTGTAAAAATAGAAAAAGTATTTTGAATCACTTATCAATAAATGCTATTAAATTGCTTTAGTTTCATATTTTCATTTGTACTTTTGTGGATGAATAAAGTAAGGACAATTTGCCTTCATTTATTTGTAAAATTTACATAGTATGTTTTGAGTATATGCAAAGTGCGGCCAATATGGCCTCATTTCTTCATAAAATGGACATGATTTTCGGTTCAATATATGCATAAACACAGACGAATTGATATTATTTCCAGCTCTGAAGAGTAGTGGCCTTTTTGTAATTACTATTGCATTAAGGTACAGTGACATTTTTGTCATTGCGGCTATATTAAAGTGCGAAGGCATTTTTATAATTATGAAAGTGCTTAATCTTTAATGAACTCTTTTAAAGTACTTGTTGAAGACAGGTTTTGATGATTGACAAAGGACCTGGTGCTGAGTGAACGAGGAAAAGGTTCACAATTGAAGAAAGTTAAAAGTAAGAGATGAAGTTGTTCGAGTTAGAATTTGAGATCGAGTCGAAGAAGGAAAAAGGAATAGCTGAAGTCAAAGTCTCAATCCAAGTTGAAGAACGGAAAACTAAGAAGCGATGCTAGAAAGAGTTTCCTAGGCGGAAAAGACTTGAAGACTTAGGCAAAACAACTTAGGTTTCAAATAAGGAAAGACTTGTAAACCTTATGCAAAAATGGATTCTAAATTATAAAAGGAGTTCTAAGCTAAATTGAATAAGGCTGATGTGAACTCTATAAATACAAGTTGTTTTGGCCTAAATCATTACGCACTCAAGAAATCCCAATAGAGCAAATCGAGAGTAATTAATTGTGAGAGCAATTGTGTGCAAGAGCAGAAGCAAGGCAGCAGAACCTAACGGAGTTGCAGTGTCATAGTTAATTTTGTTCGTCTAGTTTTCTGTTATCTAAATCGAGTTGTAATTCTACCAGCTTGTTAAAGAAAGTAGAATTGTTAAGGTAGAAGGTTCAACCTTAGAAGCTATAGTGAAGCTTATAAGGTTCTAGGTACTAAGAGATTTATTTCCTTGATTATAGAGTTGTAACCTAAAATTTGCTCAGTTTTCATAGTGGAAAGTGTTTAAATCCCAAGAGTTTGGGTTGTTGTTTTTGATCCCTTGAGAAATGATTTTTCTACGTAAAATCTCTGTTTTCTTTATATTCCACAATTAGCTTAAGTTACAATGGTAGGTGAAACTCTTTGAGAACCTGTTTCTTCATGAGTAACGGAACTTAACAAGAAGCAAGTTTTGGAAATAAAAAATCGGGTAAGAGTACTATTCACCTCCCCTCCCCTCTACTGTCTTACAAAGGTGCACCAAGTGCAACAGTACTTAATCTCTCAAGATCATACCTTTTTTTTGCCTACTATTTGTGTAAATCAGTCCAGGGCGCTCCCTTATGGGCCCTGTTGGACTGGACCAGTGCTGCTTGACACCCATATTTGAGCGTAGAGAGCTTGAGAACGTAGATTTGATTATGGGTGTAAGCAAGTATGTGCGCAAGAGCTACGTCTTCCTTTCTCTTAAAATCAGCCTGTTATGTAGTTAAGTATTAGAACCTTGATCATTCTTATAGTTGTTGGAATATTTTGATATATACGGTACATCTTAAGCTTCTAAACTCCTCTGATGATATTTATCTTCTTGTCTTCTATTTATCACTAGTCATGGGCCTTGGCACTCTTCAAAAGCGCTCATTTTTATTTTCCAATTTTCCTTGTGTTATAGTATTGAGTAGCCGTTATATTTATATTCTGCTCTAACATATCTTAGTTTCCTTATGTAATATATTTAAGTGTGCTTTCTTTTCTCCTTTTTATGTAATTATGTGATTGATTGATCTCAAGTGATTTGTGCCTTGCTTGAGTAAATAATCACAGTGGAGGTTGATCATAGAATGATCGCTTGTCTATTCTTATACTTTGGTTGATTTGCTTCCTTCTATATATTATGTAAAGTGATGTGTGTTAACATGTTTGGGAAAAAACTTTAATGTATAAAGGTTGCTCTCGTGAAATAAGGGTTTTTTAATGATGTTTGGTATAGGTTGAGAGGACAATATTTATTAAGCTGAAAAAGATATCCAGTTAGTTGAGAAGTGCAAACTAAAAGACTCCCCTCCCCCCAAGTTTCCAATTAAAAAAATGACCTCTTAATTTTTTTTTGATTTTTTTTGTTGGGGAAAATGGTTAAGTGAGGTTAAGTAGGACATGGGGGCTAGTTAGAAATAGGAAAACTTATGGACGGTTTTGAAACTTGTGGGAAATTATATAAATCACCAAAAAATAGGTTATTTTTTCGAGTCAAAATCAAAAATGGGTATTCCACACTTTTATTTGATTTCTTTTTTGCTTCCTCCATCATCTACATAAGCTCTTTTCTCCTTCATTTTTTTTTTGTTTAGTCATCAGGAGTTTCTTTGGGTTTATCACTGGAGTTCTTTCTAAGTGTATCCATTTTGTGAATATCTTGCGAAGAAAATCTGAAGTATCAAAATCCTAAACTTTGTATGTAAAATTAGTCCATCAAAAAATCGATCTCTGGTTATGTTACTTTCCCAAACTAAGGCAGATATGGTAGATGCAAGAAAATAGTTGCAGAGGTCAATGATGATGGTGCAATTTATAGACAAAACTCCTTTGGACAACCAGTTAATTGCAAGGCAGCATTGAAATTGCCGTAGCACTTTGGAGATGCGAATTCGATTAAATTTTAACATCTATATCTGTTGACACGGACCGGCGTAGGCCGTAGGTGAATCCGCTTTTAGATTCATTCTCACTATACAACAAAATTTATTGTCATATCTCCAGGTGCTTCCTCTCCATGGTGGCTTCCTCTTTATTATTAATGAGTATATTGTAAATACCTTTGCAGGAGTGCTTTGCCAACTTCTGTTCAGTTTATCTATACTAGGTTCTTTGAACAGTTACCCCTAAATTTATCGAAACAAGATGCATGGTAGGAAAGTCGAGGAGAAGTCTTTTGTATCTCTGTTGCTGTTATTTCTTGTAACATACATTCTTATATTACCCGTGAATTTTTTTTTAAAAAAAAACCCTTTAAAACAAAAACTGGTTTCTCTCTCTCCCAATTTTTTCGAAATCCTTCAACTTCTTCGGTTAGTTTTCTCTCTTTTAAACATTGTTCAAGTCTTGCCTAAATTACAGTTTTTAATAATTTTGAAGTAGCAATTGAAGAATTTTGAAGAAATCCCAATTTCTTCTGGTGAGAAATCCTAATATCTATATAGTTTAGTTTTATCTGATTTTTGTTAGTATTAGAACTTAAGAAGAAACGTCAATGGTGGTTTTTGAAGAAATTTAGGTTTTTTGTTTATTGTCCTTCTCCAATTTTTCTTTTTTGTTGTTTATTGATTTGCTCGTTTTACTTAATTGTAGTTAATCAAATGGGTTTATTTAGACTTTGTTTTGACTGGTTCTGTATGCAGATATACTCAAGTAATAGCAAGGTCGAAGTTATTGAATACAGCTACTCCAAGTGCTAAAAAGAGAAATATTATAAAAATGAAATTAAAAGGGAAAGAGGTGAAGAAGCAATCTGAAGAAGAGGACAATCAAAGCGTTAGAGTTCCTGAAATTGATGTTGATGTGATGGATAATCATTCAGCAGAATGTGACAATCAATCTCCAAGTGGTGGAGGAAATGAAACTAAAGTTGTTGAACTTGATAAACATCCAGAAGCATATGCCAATCAATCCACAAGTGGTGGAGTTCCTGATAGTGTTAAAAATCCAGCAGCAAATGACAATTAGTCTACAAGTGGTAGAATGGCTGAAAGTGAAGTTCCTGAATGTGCTAAAAATTCAGCAACAGATGACAATCAATCTCTAGTTGAGAAAACTGGTTTAATGGATGCTCAAGGCGGTGAAAAAGAACCCCATATAGAAAAGACCATGGAAGATCACTATGCAAAAGATATTGCGGTATAAGAGGCACGAGTCGAACCCCAAACTGAAGGTATTATGGTTCCATTAGATTAACTCTCCGAAGCAGGGAAAGGTAAGGAAAGTAAGGATGAATATGGTGATAATGATGGAAAAAGTGTTTCTGCTCGTGAGGATGGAAATGGAGATGAATCAGGAGAAGATGAAAGTGGTGAAGAAGAAGAAGAAGAAGAAGAAGAAGAAGAAGAAGAAGAAAGTGATGAAGAAACTGATCAAGAAGGGGATGAAGCCAAGGAGCCTGAGTGTGAGTCAGATTGTTTATCAGTGTCCTGATGCATCAAGGAAATCAATGTTTGAAGTTATCGACTTAAAACTTGTCTTGATGAAATTCCTTCTCTCCCGTCAAAGATATTTGTTCGATCTAGCATTAGAAATTTTTATATAATCAACAAGTTGTTGAAAAAGTTGAAATTAAAAAAAAAAATTAAAGAGTCTGTGTTCGGGCAGTTCCTTAGAATGTCCCCATTTTGGAGTTTCAATGGACAGATGGTTCACTCCCTACTTCTGTGTAGAATAAAAGATAAAAAGCATCGTGAGGTTTGGTTCTTGGTTGATGGGAAGCCAACTTATTTTGGGCTTAGGAAGTTTGCTCTTATGACTGGGTTGGAGTGTGGGATTAAACCAAACAATAAAGAAAAGCAAAAGGTTGTGAGAAAAGGTATGTAATTTTATGAAGAACTAACTAATAATTACTCCGGTGACGGAATAGCTAAAGTGACATAGTCGAGGCTTTTGAGGTTACTAAAAACTAGCAGAAGATTTACCAAAGAGGAATAATTGAAGATGTGCCTTTTGTGGTTTGTCTACACGATATTGATGGCAAACGATACTTCAAAGTCGGTTGACAAGGAATTGGTTTGTATGGTTGATGATCCGGAGTTCTTCTCTAAGTATCCATGGGGCAAGTTGTGCTTCAAGCTGACGATTGAATAGTTGAAGCCCAAGCTTGACATGACCAAGAATTATAAAACCTTCAGTAAGAAAGGAAAAATACCTGGATATGCTCTTTTTGGCTTCCCCTAGGCATTTTTAGTAAGTCTACAATAAACCAATAGTTAGTTGATTGTTAAGTTTTCATTTTTCGTACTATGATAAAATCTTTCATCTTAGGTCTGGGTCTATGAAGCATTTTCTTCCATTGGAAGGAGAGCTGCACTGATAGATAAGTCTCTTATGTCGTGCTCTCAGATGCTCAAATGGTACAGAAAAAAGGTGCCTAAATCCTTCGACCAATTCGTGGAAGGAGAAGATAAAACTAAGGCAACGTTGCACTATTTTCATGTCATTAAATTAGTTAACTTTATATATTTGTAAGAAATAGTATTAATTTACTCAACTTCTATCCAGATCGTGCGCCCTTACTTATTCCCTACTGACAAAGTGGTGCGATCGGGTAGGAAGATTTATATGTGCCCTATGCAGATGAAGTTGAGGATGCAATGGTGGTTGCCCTAGGGGCTGAACTGGAGGGGGGCCACAGCCATCAAGAAGACTGCTTTGAATCCTACTGGTGAAGATGATATGGGCGTAGATGGATAAGAAGATGCAAGAGGTGATGTAGATATTGGTAGAGCTTGTACAAGAATTGTTGGTGAAGGTGCAGGTCTTTCAAGTTGTGGTGTCAGTGCTGCAAGTCCTTCTTGGATGTTGTGCTCGCTAAGCTGAAAGTGGTGAGGGCCAAATTGGCTGATGTTTCTAAGCTGGTAACGGAACAACCGAAGAGGACGGTATGCAAATGCTTGTACCATCCTTCTGCTTGGTTGATGAGGCACAGGAAGAGGAAGGCACTGGATTGTGGTACTAATACAAACACCACTACAATTTTGAGAAAAAAAATATAGATTTGATGAAGTGAATGTTGTAGTTGATGCTAAAGTGGATGTCAGTATCAGTGCCACCAATGTCAATGCCAATACAGTTGATGGTGAAGTTGTTGCCACCAATGACAATGCAAATACAGTTGATGCCACCAATTCCAATGTTGGAGAGAGAGCTAGTGTGAATCATAGTGAAGTGCTGATGAAAAATGGTGAGGATGCTGAGGAACAGCTTTATGAAGTGGAGGATTGACACGACCCGAAAGCCGGTTAGGCCGTGCGGGCACCCGACCTACTCCCCTAGACCCGTCGGGCGAACCCTTACCAATTAAATTATGAAAATAAATATAACAATTCACAAATAAGGACAAGACTTAAAAAAAATACAGACATACTGATACCTCTAAGCTATACAAAAGAAATTACAGCTGACTACCCAACATACTAGGTTTAGGGTTATCCAGACTAGACATCTAAGATTACAAAAGAAAACAGATACCTCTTGAAGGGAGCAAAATGCAACTGAAATAATAAACAATAAACTGGTGGCTATCCGGAATAAAGCTGGCTCACCCTGACAGCTGAAGTCGTCTTCGCTCCTGAACAACGTGACGAACTCAATGCTGGAGCGAACCTGCCGAAACGAAATAGATAGACAAGAAACAAACAACAAACAAGGGTGAGTCAAAAGGACTCAATAAGTGGGGCAGACTAGCCACCTCAAAGAATAGGATAGCTAGCCAGGGAGAAGAAACAGATAACCCAAATTCCTCTTATTTAAATTATAAAAAGGCGGAGCCAGATAATAACCGGAAACACGTATGAAACCATAAACTCAGCCAGGAATACGAGCCAGAAACATATCAACAAATAAGCAATGCACGTATAAGCAGGACCGTAGTTATGTACCACAAGTCTACACAATGGAATGAAAAGAAATGAAATGACATGAAATGAAATGAAATGAAATCTGATGCAAAGGGTCACATGTGCCCGTCATCCCATCTCGAAGCGGACTACTCCTGCATTCGAGGGGAATCCAATCTGATAACCAACTGGGGCGGAATACTCCTGCTCCTGGGGCGGAATACTCCTGCACCCGATATAATATAAACCAGGGGCGGAATACTCTTGCACCCGATATAATGTAAAGCTGAGGCGGAATACTCCTGCACTCTCCTGGGGTGGAATCCTCCTACCCTCAATATGATACAATGGAGCGGAATACTCCTGCTCCTGGGGCGAAATACTCCTATCCTCAATATGATACAATGGAGCGGAATACTCCTGCTCCTGGGGCGGAATACTCCTGCACCCAATATGATATGCAATGTAATGCATATGAATGACATATAATGCATATGAATGCAATGTGATGCAATAATAACCCTTCACCGGCGCGGGACTCTCATCGACAGCCGGGAAGTAGATGCCAACTCACAGACAGAGTACAATGCTTAGATCCTTAATACAATACCAACAAAAGGACATAACATATAATATACAATGTAAATCCAAAGCTAAGGCGTAATGAGTACGCCAATCGGCAGCTACACACGTAAGGAACACGTGGTAGAAAATCCACGAAGCCAGGTGCCTCCAAAGATATGGATATAAACACTTACCTCTTCCAAAAGTTAGTACGGATAATCAACAACAGCTTTATCCTTTGGTTTCCTTGCCAAACGATCCCACTCTATTCAATAAGCAGAAAAATATATTAATTTGGGCTAAAGGCTTCATTCCTCACATCTTAGGGCAATCCGGTTAGGAACCTGATACCCACGCTACCGGACCGTGTGTCCAATGTCCAGCCTCTATTGGGGGACTCCAAATCACACATAACATGATCACAATATAAGTATAAGCATGTATGAGGCATAACACATGTGGAAATAATAGATATGGACTCCAAGGAATGAGAAGAAAACTCTGGATAGAATTATAGACACCACCTAGAACTCAGAATTTGTCCAACTTTCTTGAATTTCCATAAAATTTTCGGCAGAGTTTCCCCTAAAACTGGATGATCCGCAAAAATAGAACCAGCACTATAGTACACATGAGAATAGATACCCGGATAAACTGATAACATAAACATGTTAAATGGATAACAAGATGAGACGACTGAATGACATAACAAATCCGCAGATAGAATGTCTGGACAGCACCACTGTCCTTCCTTCCGACCTAATTTTTAAAGTGTAGATCAAAGATATAGACTTCATGGTCTTCATGAAAATTTTAGATATATGTCTTAGGGTTCTGGGGATTCTTAAATAATCTAAATATCAATTTTGTACAAGGAGTTATGGTCAATATACTAACAACTGTCCAAAGATCAAAACAATTTTCCAGATTTTGAAATGTTTTGTCTTGCTGATTTGGACGTCTTTCACCTTGGATTTTAGTACAAAATTAAGTATATACAAGGTTTCCTTGATACCATACAAGTTTCTCACAGGAAACACTAAGTTTAGAACTAAGAAAAGCTTCAAAAGCTAAAAAGATACATGCCTTGCCAAAAGAAAGGTTTAGTCTTACATACCTTTGATGTTTCTTGCTTCTAAACCTTGTTTCCCTTGAATTCAACACCTTCTAAAGCTCAAAAAAGCTATAATTCAGAATTTGGGTACTTTACTTAGCCATAAAGTAATTCTAAAACTCAAGTTATAGACGAAATTGAAGGTAGCATAACGTTACCTTAATCGCGTAGAGCGTTTTGACGCAATCCGTCTTCAATTTAGAGTTAAGATTGATGTTGTTTCTTCAAAATCATAAAAATTTATTTTAAACTCAAGAAAGAGCTGTTTATATCGTGAGGTTTCTGGAAAATGTCGAGAAGGAGAAGGTATTTCTCTTTTATACTAAAACATTTCATTTCTAGCCCTCTTTTGCGCTTATGTCCCTTTTTCTGGCCTAACTTCTGATACTCATATCTTTTTATCCATAGGTTGTATGAACAAACCATCAAAAGTTTTGGAAACTACACTCCAAGACCTTCAATTTAGTATATGATATGTCTCCAAAAGACCTCATATAATACACGAAATTAATTGCTGAAAAGGCTCCGTTACAAGGCAATTCCTTGGTCGGTTTTTCCGAAACTTTAATCCGATTTTTCCCAAACTTTATATTCAATATATAAATATCTTATATGGTCATATTATGACTTTAAACTCACAGGAATCATTCTTAACATGTCATTAGAAGGATATACCTCACTTTGGACATACGGGGGGTGTAACAATCTTCCCCCGTTAGGAACATTCGTCCTCGAATGTTAAATGAAGTACGTAGAAGCATTAAGCAACGATCTGTTACATACTTGTAGTAGTGAAGAGATGTGAAAGGTCAAATTATTTAACTTTCGGTATTTTAGCGGAAGCTAGCCGAACAACCTCGAAATTCACTTTCGAAAAAGCACAAAAGTCACAAATAATCATACGAACCTAACGACGCTTTTGGATTTTGAATCGGAGCTCGTTCACCAAAAATGAACTCAAAAATCTCTTTTTAGTATTTATCGACAATAAAAACTTAAATCTTCTTCCGATGCCTACCAAACGAGGTCTGATTTAGCTCAAATTTTACAGACAGGTCCTAATAGATATTATGAAGCTTTTAAAATTATCGGCACACTAATCGGAGCCCTAACTTTCGAAACGACTAACCGAGGTCGTTTCATTCTCCTCCACTTAAACTCTCGTTCGTCCTCGAACGAGCCTAAGTTTAAAGAAAATTCCGCACAGATAACAAAAGAACTTTCACGACCTTCATAAGCTATTCTACGGACATTATCTCATGATTGTAGAATCAGAATTATAACACGAACACCGAACTCTTGGAATAAAACATATCTGGATAATATGATAACATCATTGCCCAACTTATTCGGACTAAGCTGACCCTTTCTCGATCATGAGAGAAGAGTTCTATATTTTCGAAATGAAGATACACGCAACTCTTGATGGGCTAACATGATTCCACCAACGAATCACCTCGTCGATATACTTTCGATATAGAACAGGTCGATGAAACAAAGAATTAGCTAACGCTTCAGCAACGCCTTAGAGATTTAATATTATGATTCGGCATCAATTGGAGGAAGACTCCTCCACTTAGAGCATAAACTCATACAAATAATTTGAATAGAAATAGTCATCCTCGCACAACCTGCTGGATAAAGGAAGACTTAGCTGAGTAGAGAACGCGGCTCAGACCTGAGCTACCAAATTACTCTCTCGAGTTGCCAAACAGCTGCAACTCTCGAGTTCACAACTCCATACATTTTCTATAAGCACCACCGCCTGATGGATCAAATCAAAGGTCAAATGACGCCTCTCATTACCCTTAGTAGCCTTGAAAAACAACCATGTGCTTACCCTGCCACCTTGACACGCACTCTGGTTCAACACAGGGAACATCACAAGAGGCTACTGACCGCCTAAGCTTACCAGTGCCGAACAAAGAATAGATGGAAACAGACTGAGGATAGAAATAATTAGAACTTCAGGAAACTCTTCTTCTTATTTATTTGGCTACCAGAGCTAGACTACTTACGAGTCAGGGTAACCGAAGAATCGCAATTGAAGAAATAGACATTAAATGAGCTTTATGGAACAAAATCTATGTCAATTTAACCTTCCTATAAAAAGGAAACTCCGACAATTTACCAGAAAACCCTTTTATACCGAGACAAACTTGTAGAATAACATGACTCTACTAGCGTCTCGAACCAAGAGGAGACACATAGATCGAGTATTACTTACTAACCACTTTACACCGGAAGAAACAATGACACTTTCTTATGGTGACAAATAGGAATCCCATCATCCTACCGACGCTGAGTTCCAAAGAGAGGTAGACTGACTTGACATTATAACAGAATGAGGCACAATAAGATGCAAAGCAGAAAATACCGCCACTCACTCCCAATCTCTCACATTTAAACCTAGCAAGTCTCACAAATGCTAGAAATAAATCATACTAGAATTTCACCCCTCTACCGTAACCGATTCTTAATAGAAACAATATCCAAGGAACCCATGGAAACATGATATGACAAACCATTTTCAGATCGATCGAAAGAATCAAATCTTACTCACATTTAAGAGAAGAAGAAATCTCAGAGTCTACTATATCGGATACCTCAGCATCCTGTCAGACAAGCAGTTCATAGAACTGCCTCTGCAGCTGAGCTGAGCCACTACCCTGACAATCACTTTCTGAAGGGCCACTGCCACCACACTCTCAACCTCTACTGGATGGTGGCATTTCTCCGGCTGATTGAGATCTAAATGAAATCCCCTGCGACCGCGCAGATGCCTGATGACGAGAGAAAAGACGACTGCCTACCTGTCGGAGTAAGGGAAAACTCCTCAAAGGATAATCAGACTCACGACAATGATAACACCTTTTCACTGAATATGGGAGCTGGACAGATTGTTGAAAGCTACAAAGAGAAAGCTGAGTCTAATCTTGATGAACTACCTGCGCGCTCTGAGAATCACGTGACACATGTTGAGATAACCTGGAAGGTGACCTCCCAAAATAATCAGAACTCTTACCTTCAAATGAGGTACCATGGTTGCCCACTAGGGCCACGGGATCTCTTGCTCTCCCGCTCTGACTCTTCCCCCCTCTAACTTATTGTATGCATAATACCTTTGAGAAATATAACCAACGACATCAAATAAAGTCACAACCTCAATTTTTCGAGCCATCTGGGATCTCAAGGAAGGAGAAAGGTCATCAATAAATCTTTGAATCTCTCGAAAGGCTCATGGACTAGTTCAAATACATATTCAGCCATTCTATAGAATTCAATCGCATATTCTAAAACACCAACAGGCTAACCGACAGGCTACCCTGTCCAATCCACTCAAACTGGCAACACTTTTCATCTCGCTCGCTACTCTAAAGGAACTTTTCCACGAATCTAGAAGAAAAATCGAACCAAGTTAGCTAATAAGAGAGCGGTGCACCAATTCAAGGCTGGACCCTAAAACTGGAATGCAGAATAATCAACACCATACCGCTCGATATAATCAAGAGCCTGAAGGATACGCTGACATCATTTTATTTTAAAAAGAATCACGAGGTTTATCTGACGCATTGCTTAAGAATATCGAAAGGTTCAATTGGGTAGAATAATGCAGCATCTTCAGATACTCGGACCGAGCCACTACTCAGGCTAACTAACCAGCCAGAATAACTAGAGGCACAACACATGCTGTCTCCGGAACTTAATTTACTGCGGTGATATTAAGAACTGGAATAGAAGCTCCCTAAGACCGAACGTCTGCAGCTGCGGCAACCTGATAAGCTGCCTAGCGAATAATAGGTTCTTGCGGTATCTGCGTCGCCAAAATTCACGTAAAAGCATCGTAGAGAGCCAAGGGAACCATAAGGTCCTGCTCCCTTGCCCATCGTGAGCTCGTACAGCTGGGACCTTCGTAACTAGATCTTCAGCACGATAAAAAACTCTCAGGGCTTCGTCAGTGCTAACCCCAGGCTAGGCTGCTTCGTCTTGAATTCATACCGTTTGCTGATTTGTCGCACGAGGGTTTCATAATTACCACGAAGGAATTAACGAAAATACTTTTGCATCCTAGACCGACGCACAATCAGAAAAGAAGGAAGCGAAACTTCCTAAATGCCATCATAGCCTCTCGTAGATAAGTACGGACGTCTACATACCCATCAGCGAGACTCTACTAGACACTGTCTTAGTCTGGATAGACTCTAAACCGGGCTCTGATACCAACTGACATGACCCGAAAGCCGGTTAGGCCGTGCGGGCACCCGACATACTCCCCTAGACCCATCGGGCGAATCCTTACCAATTAAATTAGGAAAATAAATATAACAATTCACAAATAAGGACAAGACTTAAAAAAAAAATACAGACATACTGATACCTCTAAGCTATACAAAAGAAATTACAGCTGACTACCCAACATACTAGGTTTAGGGTTATCCAGACTAGACATCTAAGAGTACAAAAGAAAACAGATACCTCTTGAAGGGAGCAAAATGCAACTGAAATAATAAACAATAAACTGGTGGCTATCCGGAATAAAGCTGGCTCACCCTGACAGCTGAAGTCGTCTTCGCTCCTGAACAACGTGACGAACTCAATGCTGGAGCGAACCTGCTGAAACGAAATAGATAGACAAGAAACAAACAACAAACAAGGGTGAGTCAAAAGGACTCAATAAGTGGGGCAGACTAGCCACCTCAAAGAATAGGATAGCTAGCCAGGGAGAAGAAAAAGATAATCCAAATTCCTCTTATTTAAATTATAAAAAGGCGGAGCCAGATAATAACCGAAAACACGTATGAAACCATAAACTCAGCCAGGAATACAAGCCAGAAACATATCAACAAATAAGCAATGCACGTATAAGCAGGACCGTAGTTATGTACCACAAGTCTACACAATGGTATGAAAAGAATTGAAATGAAATGAGATGAAATGAAATCTGATGCAAAGGGTCACATGTGCCCGTCATCCCATCTCGAAGCAGAATACTCCTGCATTCGAGGGGAATCCAATCCGATAACCAACTGGAGCGGAATACTCCTGCTCCTGGGGTGGAATACTCCTGCACCCGATATAATAAAAACCAGAGGCGGAATACTCCTGCACTCTCTTGGGGCGGAATACTCTTGCACCCGATATAATGTAAAGCTGAGGCGGAATACTCCTGCACTCTCCTGGGGCGGAATCCTCCTACCCTCAATATGATCCAATTGAGCGGAATACTCCTGCTCCTGGGGCGGAATACTCCTACCCTCAATATGATACAATGGAGCGGAATAATCCTACTCCTGGGGCGGAATACTCCTACCCTCAATATGATACAATGGAGCGGAATAATCCTACTCCTGGGGCGGAATACTCCTACCCTCAATATGATACAATGGAGCGTAATACTCCTGCTCCTGGGGCGGAATACTCCTGCACCCAATATGATATGAAATGTAATGCATATGAATGACATATAATGCATAAGAATGCAATGTGATGCAATAATAACCCTTCACCGGCGCGGGACTCTCATCGACAGCCGGGAAGTAGATGCCAACTCACAGCCAGAGTACAATGCTTAGATCCTTAATGCAATACCAACAAAAGGACATAACATATAATATACAATGTAAATCCAAAGCTAAGGCGTAATGAGTACGCCAATCGGCAGCTACATATGTAAGGAACACGTGGTAGAAAATCCACGAGGCCAGGTGCCTCCAAAGAAATGGATATAAATACTTACCTCTTTCAAAAGTTAGTACGGCTAATCAAAAACCGCTTTATCCTTTAGTTTCCTTGCCAAACGATCCCACTCTATTCAATAAGCAGAAAAATATATCAGTTTGGGCTAAAGGCTTCATTCCTCACATCTTAGGGCAATCCGGTTAGGAACCTGATACCCACGCGACCGGACCGTGTGTCCAATGTCCAGCCTCTATGGGGGACTCCAAATCACACCTAACATGATCACAATATAAGTATAAGCATGTATGAGGCATAACACATGTGGCAACAATAGATATGGACTCCAAGGAATGAGAAGAAAACTCTGGATAGAATTATAGACACCACCTAGAACTCAGAATTTGTCCAACTTTCTTGAATTTCCATAAAATTTTCGGCAGAGTTTCCCCTAAAACTGGATGATCCGCAAAAATAGAACCAACACTATACTACACACGGGAATGGATACCCGGATAAACTGATAACATAAACATGTTAAATGGATAACAAGATGAGACGACTGGATGACATAACAAATCCGCAGATAGAACGTCTGGACAGCACCACTGTCCTTCCTTTCGACCTAATTTTCAGAGTGTAGATCAAAGATATATACTTCATGGTCTCATGAAAGTTTTAGATATATGTCTTAGGGTTCTGTGGATTCTTAAATAATCTAAATATCAATTTTGTACAAGGAGTTATGGTCAATATACTAACAACTGTCCAAAGATCAAAATAATTTTCCAGATTTTGAAACGTTTTGTCTTGCTGATTTGGACGTCTTTTACCTTGGATTTTAGTACCAAATTAAGTATATACAAGGTTTTCTTGATACCATACAAGTTTCTCACAAGAAACACTAAGTTTAGAACTAAGAAAAGCTTCAAAAGCTAAAAGATACATACCTTGCCAAAAGAAAGGTTTAGTCTTACATACCTTTGATGCTTCTTGCTTCTAAACCTTGTTTCCCTTGAATTCAACACCTTCTAAAGCTTAAACAAGCTATAATTCAGCATTTGGGTACTTTACTTAGCCATGAAGTAATTCTAAAACTCAAGCTATAGACGAAATTGAAGGTAGCATAATGTTACCTTAATCGCGTAGAGCGTTTTGACGCAATCCGTCTTCAATTTAGAGTTAAGATTGATGTTGTTTCTTCAAAATCATAAAAATTCATTTCAAACTCAAGAAAGAGCTGTTTATATCATGAGCTTTCTGGAAAATGTCGAGAAAGAGAAGGTATTTCTCTTTTATACTAAAACATTTCATTTCTAGCCCTCTTTTGCGCTTATGTCCCTTTTTCTGGCCTAACTTCTGATACTCATATCTTTTTATCCATAGGTTGTATGTACAAATCGTCAAAAGTTTTGGAAACTACACTCCAGGACCTTCAATTTGGTATATGATATGTCCCCAAAAGACCTCATATAATACACGAAATTAATTGTTGAAAAGGCTCCATTACAAGGCAATTCCTTAGTCTGTTTTTCCGAAACTTAAATCCGATTTTTCCCAAACTTTATATTCAATATATAAACATCTTATATGGTTTTATTATCACTTTAAACTCACTTAAATCATTCTTAACATATCATTAGAAGGATATACCTCACTTTGGACATACGGGGTGTAACAAGGATCCATCCTATGTTGCATTGGAATCTAACTTGAATGGAGGATTCGGAGAAGATCTTGAAGACCCCAACTATAGAATTGTGGGTGTCTTGAAGAGTCTGAGCAAAAAGTTTATTGACAATGATGAGAACAAAGATTGATTTGTCAGTGGTTTGTGTTTTGATGAACAATAGTTAACAATTATATTTATGAGTCTTGTCCGGTATTTTTTCTCTTGTATGAGTATTAAAGTGTTGACAATCCATTTTGGTAATGTGTTACATGTTTCGTTTAGCAACCATGATTGTTGACAATCCATTGTGGTAATGTTTTACATGTTTCGTTTATCAACCATTATTGCTCAATTTATTTTGCTAGTGTTTGAAATGTAAGCTTGCAGAACAATGATCGTGGATCCCAAAATAATCTAAAAATTATTGTGAACTACAGTAGTTGATTGTTCACTGTTATAGGTCTATCATCAAAACAGACCTAACTATTGGCTGTAGTTGTAATTTTATTTTTGGACAACTAGGAATAAAAATATAAACTACTTTAAATGGTCGATACTATATAGTTTTTGGATGTATACTAAGTTGGACACTATTCGAGCATAGACCAAATATGCATAGACTGAAGACAAAATAATATTTTAAACAGTTATAACAAAAGAGACATTTATTAATACATGTGTAACTTAGCCAGTAAGCTAAGTAAATTGTGTGGTAGATAATAGAAGAATGCGATAGAGTCTAATTGGTGCAATAAGAAGTGACTCATCCATTTAAGTGGTGGCTCTTCACTAACCTTTGTAACTCTTCAAGGTCATCTCTATATAAACACCCCAAATATATTTGCCTCTCCCATTCCATTTTCAATACAAAAAATCTGCATTCAAACTATCAATTAGTCCACCAAAATGGACGCACCATCCAACTCGCGTGATATCGATTGGAAAATATCATTTTTGAAAATGAGGTTGGTTATATATGGCACCAATTGAGGAGGACTAAAGATATCTTATGGGGAGACACCTATGACAGGTTGAATCAAATCAAAGAGAACAACGAGAGACTTCATGCACTTGGTGTACCACCATATCCTGAGGCAAACGTCATAAAGAAAGACACGTCTCCACCAAATGGCATGAATAGCGCTAATCCACCAAACTAGTCGTCTGTGTTATTTTAAGAAAGTAATGTTGTTCATTTTTATGTTTAACCTTTACTACTATATCATGTAATGGTCTAGCCTTTTTAAATATTGTTAATCTTTTTTTTATTGTCCACCACTGCAGGTCTATGAATATTAAAATCTCCATGTTTAAGTTTGATTTTATTTTTCCACTTGTGATTTTGATTGTCTACGATGGAAGGTTTATTACATAAATTTAACAAACAGATAAAAAGTGCTCACAGTTTAAAAATCAAACAAATAAGAGAATTAAATTGGTATCACATTAAATTAACTAGACCGACCATTTACAGACTAAGCAAAATACTGCTCCAAAAGAATTCTATGCACCCACTTCTTAAATCGATCCCTCTACACTTCAACCTCTTTCAACTTCACTTGCAGTCATTCCTTCTCCATTTAGACTTCTCTGAGTTGGTTTTAAGGAAATCCCTCTGTTCCATAGCCAAAAAAAGCAGAACTCTAAAAAGCTTTACTTTTTCTTCATATTTATGGATCTTTTGAGAGAAATCAAACCTCGCCTCTCCTTCTGCCCTGGAGACTAATCTGGAAAGTACTTCTCTAGATTCTTGTGGAAGCAGACCATCATACCACCTAAAGTAATCACACCCACCATTGTCCTAAGCAGCCTAGAAATTAGCAACATTTGTTGAGTACTTAATGATAATTTTAATATATATAAATAATTACCTACCTTCGGCGTACGACAACCCCAAAATCCGCAATCAGGATTTATTTGGATCCTTGATGTTTTCAGCTTCTCGTTTTCATCGCAATGGCATATATCGGGTTCCACCGAAGAATATGATGTAGATTGCGAGGTCTGGTGAATTTTATGTGTTTTATTATCGTAGTTGATGATAGACGGAGAATAGAGAAAATCAATTTACTTAGCAGTTTATATTTGCAGATAATTTATTATCGTTGAAAACGTTTTTTTTTAAGCAAAGAAAACGACCAAACATATTGGAAGATGCTAATCAACTTCGATTTGGTCTAT
Source organism: Petunia x hybrida (assembly GCA_037355625.1). Classification (NCBI taxonomy): domain Eukaryota; kingdom Viridiplantae; phylum Streptophyta; class Magnoliopsida; order Solanales; family Solanaceae; genus Petunia; species Petunia x hybrida. Next base: position 166,881 of record JBBBVM010000208.1, read on the forward strand.
TGTACACTTATTGATAAGTTGTATTTTGAAATGTTACCGTTCAGGATATTATCAGGCGTGCATTTTGCATTAGGGTTTTTTATTTGGCGTTTAGGTTTTAGGATCCACGCACTTGAGGTTTGGGGCTCTAGGGTATATGTAGATGATTTTGGCTTGATCGGTATACTATCAACGATCGAAAATTACACTATTTTTTACTCTCAACATTTATCAAGCTGGTTATATACTCATATAGTTTTCCGTAAAATAATACAAAAACCCTATATTAACCACTATTAAGTGGTAATTTAATGGTCTACGAACTAGGAAACCACTCACATGACAATGTTGTTGCATAATGTTCCGTAATAATTGTCAAAAAGATTGCTAAGGAGTGACATTAGATGACATATATGTTATAATGAATACTAGTATTAAGGTTCTGTGAAAGCAAGGCCTCTTTCTCTAAGCATGGAAGAAGATCGTAATATTAGAAGCGGTCAATTCTTTGATCGAGTTATATGGATCAATACAGTCTAACACTTTAATGATCATTAATAACATCCGCTTACATTCATTATTTAACGTATACAAATAATAAGGGTGGGCATAACAGGACCTACTTCCCTAAATATTAAAGATAATCGTAGCATGAGAAACAACTAATACATTGCTTTAGTTATAAGGATAAATAACACCACCCACCCTTTGTAATGAATTATTTATATGTTTAAGGGTTGTTAAACAAACGTATATGCATTAACGCTTCAATTTAATCCATAATCACTACAGTCGATGATAAACCTTCAAAAGGTGGATTGACAACCATGTACAATCTGGATGAATTGACGGAGAGTCATTTATAATTCACCATATTACAACAATAACATACCCAATGTTATAACTGTGGGATATTATAGTTATTTCATTAAAAAAAAGTGTTGTCTCATTCATATTAATGTAAGTTTAGCAGTGGTGATTGTCAATCATAAATGTTTGATTATCAACTACTTTAGAAATCCATATTGATTTAGAATTCCACAGTGATTTTAGAAATTGTACCGTACTTTAGAATTTTACATTGAATATTATATAGGATCTTTTATATTTATCTCTCAATTGCATACCCAGTCAAACGGTGAATTATTAACTTTATAACCCTAAATTACAATCCTTGTCTTTATTTTGGTTGTTTTTATACTTAATGTGGTTTATTATTAGTTTTAACAAATCTATTAGTAAGAGGACACGTGGAGATCTCTGTACATACGTCTTAAATTAATTGCGCTTATTCTTCCTCTTTATGTTTAGTTGTTTGTAAACTTCAAGTGGTTTATTATCAAGTTCATCAGATCTATGTCAGAAATGTGTAGTCTCTATATTTAGTTTTTATAGTTGTTTAAACACTCCAATTTGTTTATTATCAAATAACGTCATAAATTTGTCCGGTTCTCTATGTTTAGTTGCCTATAAACTTCAGTTGGTCTATTATTATGTTCAACAGATCAAGTCCTCTTCTTCGATGAAAATAAAGCATAAAAAGGAGACAGTTGAAATAAAAAATTAAAATAGTAGTAACACCAAAATAAGTACGCCGGCGGCAAAATTTCCCCAATTCCATTCATATTTATTTAATAATTACATAATAAAGAGCTTTCTTAATTAGAAAGCTCTTTACCCTAGAACAAAATTTTAAAAAAATACATCAATACTTAAACTAAACTTAAAATATAAAAAATACCTAAAAGAAACATATAAATTAAGGGGAATTGGAGGAGGTGATGAGGTCATCGGGGTGGATACCGACGTGACGGTACATTACACGCAACATACGTGCAATGCGCCTAATGTTCATTTCCTGCCGCTGCCTATCCTCATTCATTTGTCGTATGAGAAGGTCAAGGGCTTGACAGATGAGGAGTATGTCTTGGGTGGGTGGGTGTCACGACCCAAAATCCTGGATAGTCGTGAGGGCACCCGAACTGACCCTGTCGGGCGAACCGTCTCATTAAATTAACAATTTATTTCAATAATATCGATGAAAAATATAATAAAATCCAAAGATGAGGCTTTATTATTAAAACACACGGAATATACCCAAATACAAATGAAAGGTCTAGTCCTCTGCCATGAGTCATGAACATCTAAAATATAAGTTTCTGAATAAAATATCCCAAACGTCTGAAACAATAAATGACATGAATGAAATAACTGAAAGGTGCGCCACCACGGAGCAATAATGGTTGGCTCACCACTGATAGAACAACAGTATATGTGGGCCAACTCCAAAAAGATTTGATAGTGGACCAACTCTGAGGCTATCAATCATACCAACTCCGAAATAAATAATGGACCAACTCCAAAAAATTATAAATTAGACCAACTCCGACATAACAAAGTAATAACATGCACATAACTTGCAAGATTTTGGGTTGTGACAGTGGGTAAGCTATTTTTTAGCAGAAAAAGCTTTAGAAAAGTTGAGATTGATTAGTTGGAATTGTGTGAAGAATTTTAGTAAATAATGGTCCTATTTATAGGGGAAGAAGGTCAAAGGATAGGAGTGGAGGGGTGATTAACCATCACGATTACATATTATTCCTGTTGAGACTTTCCCCTCTCCTCCATTGAATCCAACAGGACGTGCCTAACTTGGGTAGTGCACCCATTAATCAGCCTGACACACGTTTGACACTGAGCTATTATCTATCATACAATCTACTTAGCTTACTCATTAAGTTTCATGTCTATTAATATACGACACATAAGTTATCATAGTATTGATATATAGTCTTGTCATTAGTCTATGCACTTTTGGTATATGATCGAATAGCCAACATAAACGACACAAAATATTCAATTTAGTACAAATCCAACACCTATATATTATAGATAATTTATAGTAGTTTATACGCTATTTTATTCCTAGTTGTCCAAAAAAATGAGCAACTACAGATATCAATAAAGCCAGCTAAAGTTTATAGTTAACCCACTTATGATCGATTGTCAACTACGCATACTAAATCAAAAAAATACCAATTTCTAGCGCATCAAAGGTCTATTATCAATATATCTATGTATATTAAACAATAAGACTGATTAAACACAGGTAATTTGGAAGCAAACATATATAAATTAGTCAATCGACAAGTACATAACAAAGGTTCAAAAATAAATTATTACACTTAATAAATAACAATAAATCACTCTGTATTTTGAGCAAGAGGGCAAGTTGTTTTCTTGTTGCTGGGTCGTTTACAATTTGAACATCTATTCTTTCTCTTCTTGGACGTAAATAATTCCCTGATGGACGGAATACGGTTGATATTTGGCTATTTTACCTATATTTTCAGGGTAGTTTTACCATGTTATGATAGTACACCTAAGAGTTTATATGCAAAATTCTCAAGAGTTGATATTAATTGAGTTGTTTGGTGTTGTAGGATTTGAACATGGTGAATTGAGCAAGAAAGTACTAGTTTTGGAGCTAAAAGTGAAGATGTTGAAAAGTTCAAGTGATCCGTGTGCCACGCGAGTGACACGGGAAGAAATAGAGTCTTTGCTTAGGAATTGAATAAAAATTTCAGCGCATTTAGGCCAAATACGCGAGCGCCACGCGAGCTGAATTGCCTGAAGAAAATTAGTCCGCGTGGCACGCGGGTGCCACGCGAAGTACAGACCCATGGGGCGAAATTTTAAGGGTTTTTTGGTACTTTTTGCTTAGTTTCCTACAGGGTATAAAAGATTCTTTTGCCTCCATTATGAACTATACACTGGAGAAGAAGCAAAAAGGAGGCTAGAGCTTTGGAGACTTCAAGAACACGAGTTTTTCTAAATTCTTCCCTACTTTTTGTAATTTATTCATTCATGAATTATTTTGATATGGCTATCATGAACATGAGTGGCTAATTTACCCATTGTATGGTTGATTGAACCACTCCAATACTTATGTGTTATGAATATTTATTTCAATGAATGAAACTTGTGAATCCTTCCTATCTAAGTGTTTATGTTTTGATTGCGATTAATTGGAAGAGCTCCCAATTGATTGTTCCCATTATTCTTGTATGTCTAGGGATAGATTCATAGGTTTGGGTTAAACACTTAGCAATATTTCAACCTAAAACCAAGGTATTACTTAGGTTGTCAATAAGGTGATTTGTGACCATTGACCCTGATTGTGAACTAAACTTGTAGTCCTAGTTATCTTCATTAATTAATTGGAAAATTGGTTAGTGATTGTTACTACTATTACATGGAAGTGAATAGTTGTATAATTGGAGCAAGTGTTCAATACGAAGAAAACCAAGTTGAATTTGTTAAAAGAATTATTCTAACACATAGGTAGGAATTGGGTAAATCAATCCTAGGCATTTAAATCCTTGATTAATTTATTTCTTAATACTTGCTATTTACTTTTGTTACATTGAAACCATTATATATTTACAAACCTCAGAGTTAATTGGTTAGATAAATTAGTTAGAATAACAACTAGATTTCGAGTGTTCCCTGTGGGATTCGACCTCGGGACTTTAAGTACCGAGCTATATTTGCTGCGACCGCTTAGTCCCTTTTGTAGGGCATAGTTGGGCGTGATCAATAGTTAACTCTTTTCCTGCCCATTTTGATCTCAACGTGAGGTGGCTTTATGGTTGCCCGCGTATAATTGAGAGGCAAAATCCATTCTTCTTCCGGAGGAATAGGACGAGTATTATGTCCATATGCAAGCAGGTACGTGTCCCTCCTATAATACTTAGAAGTTTACTCATAAGCAACGCTACCATATTCATCTCCAAAGGCCAAACAAATAGCTGTCGTCGCATGAATGCACAGAATCTTGTCCAAGTCAAATTCCCTACATGTACAGGTTCTTTTAATCAAATTCACAATTTTCCTGGTGTTATGTCCACATGCTCATTTTCTCCCACAACGGCAAAATCACCATTGTCCAGGTTATACGCCACAAGACCATTGGCAACATCTGTAACATCCCTGACCAGCTTCTCAAGTCGAAGGACTAAGATGTTGTTCACCTTGTTGACAGCCAGACGACGCTTCATGAAAATTTAATGGAACCTCTCACTAATAGAATTAAACAGGGCGACCATCAAGAATACCCTTTCGTCCAAGAACATTGCGTTTACATATTCTGAAATATTGGTGGTGATAACTTCGTACCTGTGACCCGGGAAATATGCCCTGCTCCATTTTTCTGCTCCAACTTCATTTTTAAGACAGTCAGCAGCAACTGCATTTATGTCACGAAGCTTTTTTAGTTCGCTATCAAACCTCGTGAGGCTGTAAGTTTGAGGTGCAGCATAATAATTATCCATAAAATCACCGCTCCTAAACCTTTTACGAAGGTATCAGCGAGGTGCCTCATGCAAAATCCGTGATGCGCTTCCATTGAAATTCCGTTAGCTATGCTACATACTAGCGCAATCAGAGATGATGCACAACTCCGAACTATCCGGTACCACCGCCAGCAGGTTTCCAAAGAAGAAGGTCCAAAAATCGTCGCACTCCACATCGACCACACAAAATGCCAACATTAAAATATGGTTCTCCGTGTCCAGCACCATCACAGCTAACATTATACCTTCGTAAGGCCCCGACAAATGAGTTCCATCAACAGATATTAACTTTCTCAAATAATGATATCCATTAATCCAAGTACCAAATGATACAAAAAAATAACGAAATGTATAGTCGTTATTCACAGCAAGTGTAACATGACTTCCGAGATTCTCTCTTTCGATTGCAAACCGATATACATCTAAAGCAGCATACCCGTACTCCGCTGTCCCTTTCTCTCCAAGTCTTCCAATAACTAACATTTGTTTTAGATAATGAACAGCACTTGAGTTATATCTTTGGTCGATGGACCCTTATTTTCAATAAAATTAGTTTTTAACAAGACGAGCGAGGACCTCTACCGAAGCTTGAGGATGGTGTCTCGTAGCTTTATCTACCCCGCATGTATGATCACCACAGTACTTGGTGATCTTAAATCTATCACAACTTTGGTACTTTATAGCGCGTACCATCCACTTGCATTCCATCGATGCACATGCCACAGAATACAAAACTTTTGTACTCTTTTTCGTGCGGAAAGTATACATTTTCTTAATCGCCGCTAAATTCAATGGAAGACCAACTTGTTCTTGTTCAAGAATGATTTACCCTTATAGAAACCTGTGCCATCTTGAACAATATTGCTGGACTCTGTTCCAGTAGATCCCCAAACAACATCGCTTTGCGTTTCAGCAGGCCCCTCACGCTCAGATTCATCACTGCCGGTGCTTTCCTCTTTATGCACGTTCACAGGATAATCTCCACTATCCTCAACCACAGGCCTAAAAACATCTTCACATTGATCATCATCAACTGCTAGAGGAGATGCTACAACAGCATTTGAAGCTGGGGCGGACCCCTCGACCATCAAATATAAAGAATATGCCTACTTCCATTACCATCTACATCTAGAAGGTATATGCGCAGGTCACTGTCATTCCTAATGAATGAAGGAGCTATTTTCCCCTTGTAGGCGCAGCACCAAGCATATAACTAATGGACATATCGCCCAGATCACAGGTTAATTGTCCACGTTCAATGGTGTTGTCAATCAACTCGTCAAATGTACCCTCAAATTTCAATGCAATAGGTATTGTTGCACTAGAATTGGAACGCCAAGACCAGCATTTAGTCGTCTCTACCCATTTTCCCTTGAAATCAGCACCCACTACAGCATAGCCCCCATCACAGCTCTATTTACAGATATATGAACCAGTCGACAATATAATGGAATAGGTCGATGAACTAAAGCAGAGTTCTAATTGAACAAAAATAATGGCGGAGATGATAAAGCAGCTTACCAGCTCAATAAACACCTTGTATACCACGAAGAAGTTGATACCAACTCAATTCGATGTCAATGCACACACCATAATCAATGGATTGAAGCTATTGAAAAAGACGAAAACTAAAAATTTAAAACCGTCTCACGACCAGAAATCATGAAATGAGAACAAATTGAAGATGGGAATTGAATTTTGTGATAGCTATGGAATAAAATACAATGAATTTGGGGCCTGGATCGATGTTCAACTGAAGAAGAAGGCGATGAACGAGCTTGAGAAGAAGAAGAGGTAGGGGAATTGTGGGCGGGAAATTTGGGGAGGGAAGGGGAAGATTTTTTTTTTTTTTTTTTTTTTGTGTATGAGCCAAAGTAAGTTTTAAATATAATTAAATAGGAGGAGTTCATCTACCCAATTTTTAAAACTTAAAGGTCATTTAACGAATTAAAGACTTGAAAGAGGTCTTTTACCCAACTCTCCCCAGTTAGTTGGGGCTTTTTGCTGCATGACCTCCTCTAAGTCTTCAATTAAAAAAATGACCTCCAAGTTTTAAGAATTGGGTAAATGACCTCCTCTTTTTTAATCATGATTAGGAGTTAAGCATCCTTTAAAAAATAGAAACACTCCAACTCCCCCCAAGTTCTGAATATGACAAAATGGTCCATCTTCATAAAATTCTTTTTTACCAAAAATAGAAAATTTCTTCCCCCAAAAATTCACCCGCCCCCAAATTTTCTCCACCCTGTTTTAGCTCGAAAACACACCAAATTCAGTATTTGAGCTCAGAATTTATTTCAATCTCTTACAAATCTTAGTTCCATCTTTCTTATTTCACTATCCATTTCATAATTATTATTTGTAAGAAAGCTCAATAATTTTTTATTTACTTCGGAGCAAAAGCTTCAATTTTTTGATTTTGCAAGGTATTTTATCACTACATTTGATTGGGTTTAGCTCTTTCGAGATATGCGTTGTGTTTTCGTCATCTAATAAACTTGAAAAGCTCTGTTTTGTTGCTTTGACGTTGCTCCATTAAAGGTTTGGTTTTCAAATCTGTGATTTGCAGGTCTGCTGTAATAGTTTATCATCAACAAGTTATAGTCGATTGTAGACCTTATCGCAATTAATAGACCATTGATTGGACGCTATGCAGTAGTGGATGCTGATTTCTAGGATCAATGGGTGGAGATGGCAACATGTTTGCTTGACATTCTATGACAAGTGCAACAGTACATATTCTCTTAAAATTAGACGCTATGTATGACAAGTTAGTTAACAACATCATTGAACGTTGTTAATTAACTTGCTACCGACGTGTCGTATCCATTAGATACATGCTTAATATTGCGTCTATAAGGGTGAAATAGTTCGTTCATTCATAAAATAATAGTAATATGTGTGTATTTCTCCTTGATGTCGCTAGTAATACCAGTAGACCTATTTTAAACATATTTATTACAGAAATGTTCAAAACTTCTAATTTGAAACAAATAAAATAAATATATATTTAAAATAATAATAGCACTTTACTAAATTAATAATTAATTATTGAAATTTTATTAATAGATTATTGTAAAAAAAAAAAGATAATATAAAGAAGGACTGCATGTGAACACTTCAAATTTGATACCATAAAAATACTAACACTCTACTAAATATATAATCAACTACCTATGGTTTATTCATAGATAATTATAGAATAAAAATTAGTTAATATTAAGAAGGATGACGCGTGTCCATTTCAAATTTGATACAAAACAAAAATAAGCAAACATTCAAATATCAGAAGGGATATCTCTGCATCGACATAGTAATTTTTTTCATCAATCAATAATATAATGTCGTTTGATTAATAGAAGATATACATTCAAAGAAAAAAAACACTTTGCTAAATTAATAATCAATCATCCTAAGTATATTACACATGTCCCATAAAAATTGATATAAATAAACGTAAAGAATCATTTCAAAAAAATATCAAGTTTGTGAACTTGATAATCAACCGTTCTAGGTATATTAACATTTGCATACATTAAGACGCAAATCCACCACTGGAAATGGTTGAAGAATCTCCACCAAATTCATCAAATGCACCCGGTTCATTAAATGCACCCGTTTCACCAAATGGACCACTGGGTATGATTGAAGAATCTCTACCAAATTCACCAAATCAACCAAACAAGTCGTTTTTTATTGGTCTATTTTTTGTTGTTTATGTTTTAATGGTCTAGACCTTTTAATTACGTAATGTTGCTTCAATTGTTAATATTAGATTCAGTTGTGTTTTGATTATCCACAATTGTGGCTTATTGATATTATTCATCTCCCTGTTTTAAGTTTGATTCTGTTGTAATTTTGATTGTCTACCAAGTATAGTCTATTAGATAAATTGTGGAAACACAGGAAAAGCGCTCAGAGTTAACAGTAATCAAAACAATAAAATAACTAAATTACTAGAGAAAATTACTTTCACCTTAACAAAATTAACTAGAGCAACCATCTCAATTGAGGCATTTAAAGACTAAACTAATTGGAAGATACGAATCAACTTCTATTTGGTCTAGTGTACACTTATTGAAAAGTTGTGCGTTGAAGTTTTACCGTTCAGGATATTATCACGCGCGTGTTTGGCATTTGGGTTTGTGATGTTTGGGGTTTAGGGTCTAGGGTCCACACGCTTGGAGTTTGGGGTTTGGGCTCTAGGATTAAGGTAGATCATTTTGGCTTGTGGGTATATTATCAGCGATCCGAAATTACACTATTTTTTATTGTCAACATTGCTCAGGTTGATAATACACGCTCATGATTTTGCTTAAAATAATATAAAAATTCTATGTTAAACACTAGTAAGGGATAATTTAGTAATCTACGAACTAGGAAACCACTCAAATGACAATTTCGTTGCATAATGTACCTTAATGATGGAAAATAACATTGATAAGGAGTGACATATATAACATAATGTATACTAATGTTAAGATCTGAGAAAGCAGAACATCTTTCTCTAAGCATGGAAGAATATCACATTGCTTGCTTCTCACATTATGGTCATGTACCACTCACATTGCTTGCTTCTCACATTATGATCTTCTTCCTAATGTGAGAAGCAAGCAATGTGATCTTCTTCCATGCTTAGAGAAAGATGTCTTACTTTCTCAGATCTTAACATTAGTATACATTATGTTATATATGTTATCCAATGTCACTCCTTATCAATGCTATTGACCATCATTTAGGTATATTATGCAACAAAATTATCATGTGAGTAGTTTCCTAGTTCGTAGATTACTAAATTACCCTTTACTAGTGTTTAATATAGGGTTTTTTATATTATTTTAAGCAAAATCATGAGCGTATATTATCCACCTGAGCAATGTTGACAATCAAAGATAGTGTAATTTCGGACCGTTGATAATATACCCACAAGCCAAAATGATATACATTAACCCTAGAGCCCAAATCCCAAACTCCAATATCAAGTCTGCTGGGACGTCATAGCTACTGATCTTACTAGTATGGTGCAGGCTTTCTTTGTGGGACATGAAATTCCTAGATTTGTATCCCATACAAATTTAGTGCTCCTCCCTAAGAAGCCTAATGTTGCTACTTTTTCTGATCTCCGGCCTATTAGTTTGAGTAATTTCTCAAACAAAGTGATTTCCAGGGTCTTACACGACAGGTTAGTTGATTTGTTACCTAATCTGATATCTCCTACGCAGGCTGGTTTTGTTAGGGGAAGGAGTATTGTTGAGAATGTGCTGCTGGCTCAGGAGATTATTGATGATATTCGAAAAAGAGCCAAAGAGGCCAATGTTGTCATCAAACTTGATATGATGAAGGCCTATGATCGTGTGTCCTGGTTGTTTTTGTCCAAAGTTCTGAGGAAGATGGTCTCCTACTTTATTTATTCTTTCAGCTGAGGTGTTGTCCAGGGCCCTGAATGCTTTGCACCAGAATGCTATGTTCAAAGAATTTGCTATGCCTAAGTGGAGCCCTCCTATCAATCACTTAGCATATGCAGATGATATTATTTTATTTTCTTCAGCAGATACTACCTCCCTGCGGCTGATTATGGGGGTGTTGGATGCTTATGAGGGTGCCAGTGGCCAGAAGATTAATAAAGAAAAGAGTGCTGTCTATTTGTATCACAGGGTGCGGCAAGACATTGTTGATAGGGTGGAGCATATTTCTCAGATTCCAAGAGGTACCTTTCCTTTTACTTATTTAGGGTGTCCTGTTACGCACAAAAGAAGAAATAAGGCTCAGTTTGATGATCTGGTGTCAAAGATTAGGAAGAAGTTGCAATCCTGGAAGTCAAAGATGTTGTCTTATGGAGGTAGGGCTGTTTTAATTATGCATGTCCTACAAAGTATGCCTATTCATCTGTTGTCTGCAACCAATCCGCCAGATAGTGTTATTGATCAAGTTCATAAAATATTTGCTAATTTTTTCTGGAACAACTCTGAGGAACATTCAAGAAGGCATTGGGCTTCCTGGGAGACTTTGTGTAAACCTCCAGCTGAGGGAGGTGTTGGTTTTAAGTCCTTGTATGATGTTGCGAATGCTCTATTTGCTAAATTGTGGTGGAATTTTAGGACAAGGACTTCTCTTTGGGGTACTTTTATGGCCAATAAATATTGTAAAAAAATTCATTATTCTATTGTGCCTTACACTGATGGCTCTCCTGTTTGGCAAAAAATGTTACTTGTTAGAGGAATGGTAGATCATGCAATTATTTGGCATGTTAGGCAAGGGTTGTCACATTTTTGGTATGATAACTGGTCGCGTATTGGCGCATTGTATTTTGTTGTTCCTCGCAGGTTTCATGTTAGAGAAGAATTAAATGTGGTGAGGGATTTTTTTGGACTTGATGGATGGAATCAACCACTGTTGTATGAAGCCCTTCTTAGTGAGTTTGCGCAACATATTGTTGATAATGTACAGCTAGGGAACAATACTCAGGCGAGGGATTTTGCATCTTGGGAGCTTACATCAAATGGGAAGTTCACTGTACAAAGCGCCTACAACTATGTTCGAGGCAAAGGTACTGTGAAGGACATTTTTAAGCTTATATGGTTGAAAGGGATGTCATTCAAAATTTCATTTCTGTTGTGGCGTGCATGGAAGTTTAAGCTGCCCATTGATGAGGAATTAAAGAGAATTGGGTTTCAACTTCCATCACGATGTTGGTGTTGCTCGCAGCCTAGAGAAGAAACCAGGGAGCACTTGTTTGTTACAAGCTCGTTGGCCAAAAACGTTTGGATGTACTATGCAAACGCTGTGGGTTTCATTATTCATGACTGGAGATTTCGCCAAGTAATTACCAAGTGGTGGCAGGTTCGAAAGAGACCATGGTTGAGGTTATTGTGTCAAGCTTTATCTGCGTTTGTGGTGTGGGAACTTTGGAAGAGAAGAAACACGGTTGCGCATGGTGGTCGTGTGTCTTTTCAGCGTGTCATTCATGAGGTGAATTGGAACTTGTACAAGCTATTGGTGGTGCGATATCCAGGTATGTCTTCTGCTCCTCACGACTGGCCTATGTTGGTGAAGTTTCTTGAGGATTTTAGGCCTCGTTTCAGATACACCAAGGTGAGTTGGAAGTGTCCAAACGTGGGTACGATTAAATGTAACACGGATGGTGCTAGTCGGGGTAATCCGGGGCTAAGTTCTATTGGGTTTTGTTTACGAGATGACGCTGGGAATTTGGTTTATGCTAAAGCAAAACTCATCGGTGAAGGAACGAATGTTAGGGCGGAGGCGTTAGCAATTCGAGAGGCCATGAAATATTGCATTGATCATGTGGACTGCCCGATCGTCATTGAAACTGATTCATTGCTCCTTAAAAAAATTATTGATGGAGTGTGGGAGGTGGTTTGGAATATTGCCGAGGTGATTGATGAGATTATGGAGTTGCGAACTAGAGGAAACTTTAGCTTCGCACATGTGTATCGTGAAGGCAATAGGTTGGCAGATTTGTTGGCGAATTTAGCGTATGAGATGGATAATCTGGAGCTTCATAGTTTCATGGAATTGAGTGTTGATGGAAGGAAAATTTTGAATTGGGACAAGGCTCAATTACCTACTTTTCGATCAAAAGTTGTCAAGAATGGGGCAAGTCGATTGCAAGGATGAGGGGGGTACTTTTTATACTAATATTGTGTGCTCGTTTTGCAGGTTTACAAGTTGGATGACGTTGTTTTTTATTTCTTATGGAGCAGTAGGGGCTTTAGGCTTTTCATGGGTATTTCACTTGTTGTGCATTGGGTTCCCTGGAACATCATGTTCGTGTTTCAAAGTTTTTTGGAGCCTGGGAATTTTGTGCACTATCCAGGCAGTGTTGGTGACGAAAAATGCAATACGTTCGAATTTGCGTGTTTGGTTTTGTTCTTGTTGGTACCTGCTTGTTCGTAGTTTATTACTTATAGGAAGGTCATCTAATTCCTATATTGTACTCAATGGAACGCTGCTGTGGATCGTTGATATTTTTGGACAGTGTTACTATGCATCGTACAAGGTGATGGGTAATAAAGGTGGAGCACCGTTGCTCCTCTTTGTTTTGGTTGTTCGTGATCTTGGGATTACTCCAGTACCCACATGGTGGTGTAGGCTGCGTAAGCTATGGATGAGCTTTCAAATTTGTTGCTTGTCCATAGCACGAGCTTACTTATTATTTCCAACTCTTAATTGTTTTTGCTAATGATTGATGTCATTGTTATTTGTGCTCAGGTGATTCCCCTTACATTTGAGCAGAGTTTGGAGAATCTTCCTAGCTCACTCTTGGTTTGTTCGTGCTTTGTGATGATTGGGGAATGTGCTTGTTCTTATCTTCTTTGGAGAGCAAGAGTCCTCATTTACATAATGAAGATTTTCCAATACTTTGGGCTACTGCATTTGCGATTTCACTTGGTTGCCCCATGCACAGCGTGGCAATTATCTAGATACATGTATTTAGTCATCTACAAGTCTTTCATAGTATATAGTGCATCATGTGTTAAGTATTTTGTTTTTGGAAAATATTTTTTCATATTGGTGGTATTAGCGTGTTCTCATGCTCAACCCAATTGGGGAAATATATTTCAAGAACAAATACATAGGAGTGCACTAGTTACTCAATTTAGTCAGAACAAGTTGTTTGTTGTTTTATTTTTATACTTTGTAAAGACTTATTTAGTTTGGTTTATTATTAATAAAATTTGTCACTAGGCCTTGAGCTTAGTGATATTCGCTAAAAAAAAAAAAAAAAAAAAAAAAAAAAAACTCCAAGCGCGTGGACCCTAGACCCTAAGCCCCAAATATCATAAACCCTAAATGCCAAACGTGCGCGTGGTGATATCCTGAACGGTAAATCTTCAATGCTCAGCTTTTCAATAAGTCTACAATAGACCAAATTGAGGTTGATTCGCATGTTCCAATTAGTTTAGTCTATAAATGTCTAAATGATCTATCTTAACCCTAGAGCCCAAATAACAATCCGGATGAATATGGAGATGAATCTGATGTTATAACTATTTTATTAAAAAATATGTTGTCTCCGTCATATTAAATTAAGTTTAGCAGTGATGATTGTCACTCCTATATAGTTGATTATCAACTTTTATAGAAATCATAGTAAATTTAGAAAGTGTATTGTACTATGTTATGACACATTGAATATATTTTGGTTGTTTGTATACTTGACGTGGGTTATCAGTTTAAATGCCAAACGCGCGCGTGTTATATTCTCAACGGTAATAATAACAACAGCAACAACAACAACAACAACAACAACAACAACAACAACAACACATCACCTGAGCGAGAGGTGTACAATAGATTACAACCATGTTGTGCATAGACTTTTTACTGAATTAGTATTTAACTTAGTTTGTAAATACATCAAAGTTAAATTGATGAGATATTATAATAGACCAAAATTGAGTATTTAAGATGTTGCTTCTTTCTAAACATAATGCTAAATATTTTAAATCAGATATATTTTTTTAATAGTTGATAATCGACTGTTTACTGCTTGAGTGTAAACCACTTGTTAAATACTATCAACCACTGTGTTTCATAATCAACTATCTTCGTGATGGTCATTAAATAATAAATTGAGTAGTGGATAGTTGATTAAGTATAAGGATTTTTTGGTTGAGTATCGTTCAAGTTCGATTTAGGAATTTTAATGAAAGGTATTACATTGTGTGGATTAAATATTGGCGCAAGCCAAGTAAATAAAAGCACACAAAATTTGTATAAACCAAAAGTCTTATTTAACTAATAACAATAACAATAATTTTAAAGCTTTCAATACTGAAAATTCTTTTTGATACATAAAAGATACAAGATTATACAGGGACTCTTGAAAAAGTTGTAAGGGTGATGTAGTTTTCTTCTTGGTCGATTATTCAATACGTTCGTCTTCAATCGATCAACTGACATTTTATAACTTAAAGCAACAATTCAAGCACGACTAAATAGCCCTATCAACATCCATCTCGCTTTCAATATTATTTTTCTAATGCAACAATTAGTGATAATTTCACTTGTCTTGGAATATCAAGTCAATATGTTGCCACCTCCACAAATTGATCTAAAAAATCAGTATCCGCTGCTGCATAATTGCCTATCATTGGTCTATTAATTGTAATAAGTAAAGTCAATCATCGACAGGATTGGTCGATGAACTGTTACAGCAGATCTGAAAATCAAACCTCTAATGGAGCAACGTCAAAGCAACACAACAGATCTTTTGAAACTTATTAGATGAAGAAAATACAACGCATATCTCGAAGGAGCTATGATATTTCTCACGATACACCACTTTACCGTTTTAAGGACCAATTCCTTAAAATGTGTTCCTTTACTAAACTATATGCGGAATTAAAACTATAAGTAAATGAACACCAGATATTAGCATGGAAAAACCCCTTGACTCGGGCTCAAAAAACCACGACCTACTTCTCAAGTAGGATTTCAACTTCACTATGTAAAAGGACCCACTTGGTTACAAGACTCCCTCTTACTAACCTAGGACTAACTCTAATCCTTTAGTGATCTTTCTCACGATCAGTGAAGTTGTGTCAAGTCCACGACTTGAACCAGAAAGTTACAACTCGATTTTTGCTTACTACAGTTGAACTAAGACTTGAACCTTTACAAGACTCAATCTTAAGGAACAGGTTCTAACCTAGTTCTACTCTAGCTAACTGATTACACAAATAAGCTAACGACTCTCTTAAGCTTTGCTCGATGCTCTCTGTATTTGTGCACACTTCAATAGCTGATATGCTCCACGTTTTATAGCTTCAGCAGCCAAGAAGTCTTCAACAATTAGAACTCCAAAGCTCCCATGAGTTTGAGTCCTAATTGGATTCTTCTCTTTAGTATCCGGATATTCTATCCTTTATCCTTTATTTATGCAATCTTTTCATATCCGTTTAGACCTGCATAATTATCAAGATAAACATTAGTATTAGGATAATTAATAATATCTCGGCTTAAATGATTTTGCATGAATTATCTATTTAGCTGCAGTGATTCAAAGGAACATGTCCTTTGAATCCGTTCCTCAATCATCAGTCAAAACTCCAAGCTTATCCAAGCTAACATTTTCCCCCTTTTTGATGATGGCAAATTCATAAGCATAGCTGCATATCCTTAATGTCCTGAAGTACAACTTAAGCTCAAAAACAATCAATCAGTGGAGAGTTTATCATTAAGGAACAGATTTTCAATTAGGTATAACTTCATGCAAAATCAGACTTACTCTTCCCCCTTTTGGCATCATTGAAAAGGTTGCATAAAAAATATAACTCAAGTGTTAGAATTAATCAGCACATGGCCATTGAGGCAACTCAAAATACAAACATAAATCAGATTAAAGCAACTGCAAAACAATGATATTAGCCATCAAAGACAATTCATTTAATCAAAAGGTGAAACCAGGGGATACAAGAAAGTACTACAGAATTATTCAAAGACTAGAGAAGGAAAAGACTAAGGCACTAAACTAGGCTAAATCCCACTGGACAAAAGATGGCTAAAGGCTAAGGTGGTCAGGATGTGGAAGGACCAGGTCCCTGAGACTTGTTAAGCAACTCAAACATCTACTTGAGCATTCCCTCATTGGTCTCCTTTGCCTTTGTGGCCTCTTCCTTCCAGTAATTTTTCTCCTCTTCCAACCTTGCTATTTCAGTAGCCTGGATAGCAACCTGTTGCCTAAGTGCCCTTACCTTATTGTTCAAAGGCTGCCTCCCAACATCAGCCTGTGGAGGATCAGCCTGAACAGGCAAGTCACAACTGATCAATGTGGCACAGCCAAACTTTTCCTTCTTAGTAGCCTTCACTACCCCTTCCAAGGGAATCTTCAATTTTGCAAACACATCAGTTAAGATGAACCCAAACGGCAAGGAATGCTTTCTCTTCCCAGCTATCACCCTTTTTATCAGGTGGATCATAAAACTGGGCCAGTTGATCTGCTTTTCAGTGTCCAACAGTTCCATAAGGACCAGGTCCATGAAACTGGCAATTCCTCTTTTCTCCTGCCTTGGCATCACAATCTTGTTCACAAACTCGAATAACACTTGGTGCTGTGGGTGCATCCCACTCTTCTGCACAGCCCTGGGTTTCTCTTCCCCTTCATTCTCAGCAAACTTCCTAGTGATCTCCAAATCAGTTGGCAAGTTTGTCAAGTCAGGCCATACCTTCTTGACATAGCTGTCATACCCAGTAAAAGGAATACCCAACAGCTCACCAAGTTCCCTGGTGTCAAACATAATCACATTATCATTAACAGAGGTAATAATCCTGTCATCTTTGATGGAGCACTTCTTGTAGAACTCTTGCACCATCCCCTTTGCACACCTGCCAGAAATCTGAAGGACCATGTCCCTCCAGCCCTGAGCATGCAGTTTTTGCAGCAACCATAGCATCCCTTCTTCTTGCACATCAGACAGTACTCTACCCTTCAACACCTTCCTGGTAAGCATGTCATCATGAACACAGTGTACAGTCTTATCTCCCTCAGCTTCACTATCACTTTCATCTCCAGCAAAAGACTCATCACTGTCACTAGCAGAACTTTCAGTTACAACAACTCTTTTAGAGGACCTGGTCCTCTTAGCAGATTTTTCTGCAGCCTTAACAGAACTTCTTGTTACTCGTTTTTGAGCCACTTTTCTTTTCTTTGACTGAGGCACAACCTTCTCAGCATCTGCCATCTCATCATCTTCACCAACATCATCAAATTCAATATCCTCCACTTCTTCCTCTTCAACAACCTGTTTTCCTTTCCCTTTTCTGCTTTTTTCTAAGGCAGCAGCTAATTGTTCATCAGCAGCTTTAGCAGCACTTCTTGTCCTCCTAACCCCAGAACCAGGGGTTGAGGCAGAAGGAACAGGTCCTTTTGCCTTGGAGGAACTTTCAACTTTCTTCTTAATTCCGGGCTTATAACTATCACCTATTTTCTTCAACTTAGCAGCAATTTCAGCAGTCACTTGGTCATCAATGGGTCCCTTTCTAGCTAATTTTATTTTCAGACTACTAATGTTGATCAAATCCACCAAGGGCCTATCACTATCACTTATAGCTTCATCAACATCTATAACATCCTTCATGGGTGCTCTAAAAGCAGCCTCTGGAGACCCCGATGACCCATGCATGGGTGCTTCCAACTTTTTAACAGTTTCCCCCTCAGGAACATCCTCAGACCCCTCTCCCTTTTCTTCCTCATCTACCACGACATTCAAGGGACAAGCAAAGTTTTCCTGATACTGATACATAACCATAGCTCTTGACAAATCCTCAACCTGCTCAGCAATTGATTCAGCCGTGGGAACTGGTCCTTCCCCCTGAATTTCAGGTTCAGGTACTTCTGGGATTATTTCAGGAATTTTAGGGTTTAGGTCAGTGGTATCCATGGGTGAAGGAGGGTTGAGATTTTGTGGTTGTTCAGTAGTGGGTGCAGTTGAAGAATTTTCAGGAGAAAGAGACATTCTAGCAATTCGAATTAAGAGATAATTGATTATTCTTTCTGAAATTTTGAGAATTCAGTTTATGAGCAAAGTGAAAGAATAATGAGAGAGAATGAGTGTATTTATAGAATGAATTTGGTAGTGGAGATTGAGTGTGAGACTATCAGTATTACCTTATTAAGACATGCAGCCGTTATGGACTCTTGGGAGTCTCCCGAAAAAATAGAGCCGTTGGGCTGCCAGGTTACCTTTCCAGAGTGGGAAC
This sequence comes from Petunia x hybrida, assembly GCA_037355625.1. Taxonomy (NCBI): domain Eukaryota; kingdom Viridiplantae; phylum Streptophyta; class Magnoliopsida; order Solanales; family Solanaceae; genus Petunia; species Petunia x hybrida. Next base: position 185,936 of record JBBBVM010000208.1, read on the forward strand.
TGTTCCTCCGATGGGACTCTTATGCAATTTGGATATGGTTAGGAAACTTAGTGGGATTTATCCTAATTACAAGTTACCTATAGCCTTTGCACTTCTAAATTAACTGAATAATAACTAGTACAAACCTGATTTTAACACAAAAATTCAGTGTCCTTCCAATTTGCAACATTTTGATCATCTGAAATTCTAAGAGCATAAGGGTAACATCATTCAATTTTAGCAACTCTAAATAAGAAATATGGCATAAGAGTATACATTTAAGTATTAAACTGGACTGAATTATTCATAAAGACTTGAATAAAATTCATTTTGAGTGCAATTTCCTAGCCAATTATGAAGTAAAGCATTGATGATTTTATGTGAATTTAATCATCCCTAATTCCAATCTATTTCTTTCAAAATCATCTCTTCCTAGAGCTTTTGTAAAGATGTCAGCAATTTGCTTTTCGGTGGGACAAAATGCTATGGTGATCAAACCTTTTTCATAGTTGTCTCTTAGGAAATGATGTCTTATATCAATGTGTTTAGTCCTTTTGTGATGTACTGGATTCTTTGTCATGTTAATAGCACTAGTGTTATCACAATAGATAGGAACAGTTCCTACATCAACACCAAAATCCTGTAATTGTTGTTTGATCCATAACAACTGTGAACAACATGAAGTAGCTACCACATATTCAGCCTCAGCAGTGGAAAGTGCCACTAAATTTTGTTTCTTGGTTCCCCAAGAAACTAAACACTCACCAAGAAAATGTGCCATACCTGAGGTACTTTTCCTATCAACAAGGAAACCTGCATAGTCAGCATCAGTATATCCAACAAGATTAAAACTACCACCTTTTGGATACCAAAGTCCCAAGGGACCTATTCCCTTCAGATACCTCAATATTCTCTTAACAGCTTTCAAATGAGATTCCTTAGGATCTGATTGAAACCTAGCACACAGACCAACACTGAACACAATATAAAGTCTACTAGTAGTTAGATAAAGTAAAGAACCAATCATACCTCTATACAATTTTTGATCAACTGATATTCCATATTCATCAAGATCCAATTTTGTGGCGGGTGGCAATAGGTGTGTCAATTTCCTTAGAATTATCCATATCAAATCTTTTAAGTAATTCCTTAACATACTTTTGTTGATGGATCATAGTTCCATTTGAGGTTTGCTTAATTTGTAAACCCAAAAAGAAATAGAGTTCACCCATCATGCTCATCTCAAACTCACTCCCCATCAAGTTTGTAAATTCCTTACTTAAATTTTCACAAGTAGCACCAAAGATTATATCATCTACATAAATTTGAACAATTAAGAGATGCTTACCTTTTTCTTTCAAAAATAATGTGCTATCAATTTTACCTCTCTTGTATCCATGCTGGAGTAGAAATTTTGATAGCCTTTCATACCATGCTCTTGGTGCCTGCTTGAGCCCATACAAGGCCTTGTCCAACTTGTACACATGTTCAGGGAACTGTTCATTTTCAAAGCCTGGAGGTTGCTTGACATTCACTTCTTCTTTCAAGTAGCCATTCAGAAATGCACTCTTAACATCCATTTGATGTAAAGTGAATTCCATGTATGTAGCAAAGGCTATAAGAAGTCTTATTGCTTCCAGTCTTGCAACTGGAGAAAAAGTCTCATCATAGTCGATGCCCTCCTCTTGACTATATCCCTGAACAACTAGCCTGGGCTTATTTCTTGTTACCATGCCATCCTCATCGAGTTTGTTTCTGAAAACCCATTTTGTTCCAATTATGGACCTGTTCCTTGGCTTGGGTTCCAGATGCCAAACTTGACTCCTTTGGAATTGATTCAATTCCTCCTGCATAGCATTAATCCAATCTGCATCCTTCAGTGCTTCTTTCACATTTTTGGGTTCAATAAGAGATAGGAAAGCACTTAAGGCACACAGATTGAGATTTTTGACTGCTGATCTAGTTTGAATCCCAGCAGTCTTGTCCGAGATTATTTGATCCACAGGATGTGACCCTTGATACTTGTAAGGCTTGGGTGTCAATCTATTGTCAGAAGTCCTCTGCTGAGGAACAGTTCCTGATAGAGTAGCACTACCAGTTTGTGAGGTGGAACCAACATTTGTTCCCCCTGTTTCTGTGCCACTCTTCTCAGTTCTGTCCTGAGGAACAGTTCCTTGCAGTTCACTTCTCATATCCAGACTCTGCATTTGTGGATCAAGTTTATAAGCTTTCAGCATTCCAATTTCTTCATCCTCCTGTACCTGTTCTTGAGTAAGACTGTCAGTTTCATCAAATTTAACATGCATGCTTTCTTCAATTTTCAATGTTTTCTTGTTAAACACCCTATAAGACTTACTATTTAAAGAATAACCAACAAAGATTCCCTCATCACTTCTAGCTACAAGTTTTCCTAAGGCATCTTTCTCATTGTTGTGTATAAAACACTTGCAACCAAAAGCCCTAAGATGAGAGATATTTGGTTTTCTTCCCTTAAGCAACTCATATGGGGTCTTTTCTATTAATGGTCTTGTCATACATCTATTTATTATGTAGCATGCAGTATTAATAGCCTCAGCCCAAAAGTTTTGTGGAAGATTTTCAGATATTAACATAGTTCTTGCCATTTCCTCTAGAGTCCTATTTTTCCTTTCCACTACACCATTTTGTTGTGGAGTTCTAGGTGAAGAAAAAATGTGATTGATGCCATTTTCATTGCAAAAATTGAAAAACATATGATTTTCAAATTCAGTTCCATGATCTGACCTAATGCCAACAATATGACTATCTAGAGTTCTTTGAGCTTTCTTAGCAAAATTGAAAATGCATTAAATGCTTCTTCTTTAGATGCAAGAAATATAGTCCATGTAAATATGGAGTAATCATCCACCAATACCATAACATACTTCTTTCCTCCACGACTCATTGTTCTCATTGGACCACATAAATCCATATGGACCAGTTCCAAAGGTTTAGTGGTACTTACCTGTTTCTTCAGTTTGAAGGAGGATTTTACCTGCTTCCCCCTGGCACATGCTTCACATACTTTTTCATCATTAAACTTGATGTTAGGAAGACCTATCACCAAATCCTTGGACACAAGTTTGTTCAATTGTGAAAGACTGGCATGTCCTAGTCTTTTGTGCCATATGAGGGGATCATTTTGCACCACACTTAAGCAACTCAAGCTTCCATCAGATAGTGTCAGCAAGTCTACTTTGTAGATGTTTCCATGCCTATTTCCCTGCAAAATAATCTCTCCAGAAGTTTTGTTAGTCACAGTGCATCCAGTAGATGAGAAATTAACATTATTACCTTTGTCACACAATTGAGATATACTCAATAACCAATGTTTCAGCCCATCTACTAGAAACATATTATCTATACAGTGTGAATCAGACCTACCTACCTTTCCAATTCCAATGATTTCCCTTTTCTTACCATTACCGAAGGAAACACTTCCTCCTTGGAAGGCTGAGAGTGAAAGGAACAGTTCCTTATGTCCTGTCATGTGCCTTGAGCAACCACTGTCCATGTACCATTTGTGGTTTATCTCCTTCACTCTAGCCTGCAAAATAAAACCAGGGGTTAATTTTATCCTTTAGAAAAAGGATGAATCAGATCTCTCCTAGCCCAGAATGGTAATGGTTTCTTTGTGTGAACAGTTTCCCTTTTTACAGAATGTTGAACAGGTTTATAGGACCTATTCTTCTGTTTCACAGAATTTTGAACAGGTTTATAGGACCTGTTCCTCTGGGCAGCCCTTTTTAAAGATTGACAATTGTCTTTCCGGTGATCAGTGTTCCCACAATAGGTGCATAGCCAGTTTTCAGGAAATGATAAGTACTTACTCTTTGGATCCCATTTGGATGAACTCTGTGCTTTCATGAATCCAATACCTTTCCTGTTACTACTATGATTTTCCTGTAACCATTCTAGTGCTTCAGAAGACTTGTTTCATTCTACAGTTTTTCTTAGTTCCATTTTTGTTTTAACCAAGTCTTCTTCTAAAGATCTTATCTTCTCATCTTTTTACACAGTTCATCAACTGTGACTTTCAGTTTCTCTTCAGCAATGATATGATGAGAATTAGCAATACCTTTACCTTTTTCAACAGTTTTAACATTTTCTAATTCCTGAGCAGTTGATTTAAGTGTGAGGACCTGTTCCTCAAGCATGCTAATCTTCCTTTCCAGAAAATTATTTTTAATTACTTCCTCTTTGCATTCTGCTTCTAAACAATCAATTTCATCATGCAGTTGATGATTGTCATCCCTTAGAGATTTAAATTCATTTAGCACAATATGGAATACTTTAACCAATTTTTCTCTAGACATGCTTTTTACATCTTCTTTAAGTTTAGAAACAAATACCTCAGCATCTTCTTCATTTTATGAATCTCCAAGAGCCATTAGAGCAAGATCCTCATCCAGATCATCATCAGTTATTTCGTCTTCACTGTCTTGCCATCCTGCAACCATTGCTTTGGGATTTCCACTTTTCTTATGGACCTGTTCCCTAGCCTTTTTCCTTTCCTCAATGAATCTCTTCCTCCATTCTCCTTCCATAATTGGACATTTGCTGATGTAGTGCTCCGAGCTTCCACATTTGTGGCATTCTCCAGCCTGTTTCATGTTAGTAGACCTACCCTGTCCACTAATTGCCTTTTTCTTAATCAAATATTTCTGAACACTTTTAGCAATAAGGACCAGGTCCTTATCATCAATAATCTTATCAGCGGCAGTCAAGGCTAGGTTAGGCTCAGTTTTAACTGGAACTCCTATGTTTTTAACCTTTTTCCTTAGTTCATAAGTCTTTAAATTGCCTATAAGTTCATCTAAGGATAGAGTGGTTAAATCTTTGCTTTCTATGATAGCACAAGCTTTGATCTCCCAAGAGTCTGGAAGAACCCTAGTTAGAATCTTTTCTACTCTATCTTCCACAGTTAAAACCCTTCCCAAAGAGATAAGTTCAGAAGCAATGGCATTAAATCTAGTATACATTTCAGAGATTGACTCTTCTTCTTTCATTTTAAAACTTTCATATTCAGCATAAAGAAGTGTACCTCTGGACCTTTTTACCTGACTTGTTCCTTCGTGTGCAACTTGTAGAGCATCCCAAATCTCCTTTGCAGTGGCATACCCTCTGATTCTAGTGCATTCGTCCGGACTAAGTCCACCAACAAGCCACTTCCTAGCTTTTGCATTCTTTTCCCATTGCTTTATATCTTCAGCATTGCATTCCTTCCTGGTTTTGGGAACATTGTTTCCCTCAGCGTCCTTCTTCATAGGGATCATGGGACCTTCAGTTATTATATCCCACAATTCATAGTCCTCTGCTTGAAGGTGATCACGCATCCTTTCTTTCCACCATGAATAGTATTTCCTATTGAAATAAGGAGCTCTAACCATTGACTGACCCTCACTGTTCTCTCGTGATGTACTCATCTAATCCTAGGTGTTAGCCTTTTCAAGGATAACCTGCTCTGATACTAATTGATATTTCCCACGATACACCACTTTACCGTTTTAAGGACCAGTTCCTTGAAATGTGTTCCTTTACTAAACTATATGCGGAATTAAAACTGTAAGTAAATGAACACCAGATATTAGCGTGGAAAAACCTCTTGACTCGGGATCAAAAAACAACGACCTACTTCTCAAGTAGGATTTCAACTTCACTATGTAAAAAGACCCACTTGGTTACAAGACTCCCTCTTACTAACCTAGGACTAACTCTAATCATTTAGTGATCTTTCTCACGATCAGTGAAGTTGTGTCAAGTCCACGACTTGAACCAAAAAGTTACAACTCGATTTTTGCTTACTACAGTTGAACTAAGACTTGAACTTTTACAAGACTCAATCTTAAGGAACAGGTTCTAACCTAGTTCTACTGTAGCTAACTGATTCCACAAATAAGCTAACGACTCTCTTAAGCTTTGCTCGATGCTCTCTGTATTTGTGCACACTTCAATGGCTGATATGCTCCACGTTTTATAGCTTCAGCAGCCAAGAAGTCTTCAACAATTAGAACTCCAAAGCTCCCATGAGTTTGAGTCCTAATTGGATTCTTCTCTTTAGTATCCGGATCTTCTATCCTTTATCCTTTATTTATGCAATCTTTTCATATCCGTTTAGACCTGCATAATTATCAAGCTAAACATTAGTATTAGGATAATTAATAATATCTCAGCTTAAATGATTTTGTATGAATTATCTATTTAGCTGCAGTGATTCAAAGGAACAGGTCCTTTGAATCCGTTCCTCAATCATCAGTCAAAACTCCAAGCTTATCCAAGCTAACAAGCTACATCCAAGCCAATGTAGTGACAAAACACCCTTCAAAATAGAAAAATTGAAGATTTTTCTTCGAAAAAAATAATGAATTGGAAAGAAGAAGAAAACAAAATATAAAATAAATAGCATTATCAACGTCCATCTCGCTTTCTATATTATTTTCTTAAAGGTGTCGCGAAGATAAGTAATAATTTCATTTGTCTTGGAATATCAAACCAACATGTTGCCATCTCCACCCATTGATCCAAGAAATTAGCATCCACCACTGCATAGCTCCCATCAATGGTCTATTAATTGCGATAAGGTCTACAATCGACTCGGACTGGTTGATGATAGATCTGAAAACCACAGATCTGAAAATCAGACCTTTAATTGAGCACCGTCAAGGCAACGAAACAGAGCTTTTGAAGCTTATTAGTTGAAGAAAAACACAGTGCATACCTCGAAAGAGCTAAACCCAAGCCAATGTAGTCACAAAACACCTTCAAAATCAAAAAATTAAAGCTTTTGCTAAAAAAAAAAAAAAAAAAAAAAATAGAAAGCTTTTGAACCGAAACGACGTGTTGGATATGGCGGGGTGGGGAGGGGAGGATGGGGGAGGCAAAAAAATTATGGAAGAAGACGAAAGGGTTTCGAAAAAATTGGAAGAGAGGATGAAGAAATGGTGCAAGACCCATTTTTATTTTTGACCCGAAAAAAAACCCATTTTTTACCCGTTTTCGAAGAAGATGACGTGTTGGATATGGCAGGGGGATGGGGGAGGCAAAAAATTATGGAAGAAGATGAAAGGGTTTCGAAAAAATTGGAAGAGAGGATGAAAAAATGGTGCAAGACCCGTTTTTATTTTTGACCCGGAAAAAAAATCCGTTTTAGGGTGAATTATATACTTTCCCACAAGTTTCAAAACCACCCACAAGTTTTTCTATTGCTAATTAGGCCCTAGCCCCCACTTAACCACACTTAAGATATTTTTCCATAAAATAAATCAAAAAAAAAAAGAGGTTATTTAGTTAGACAAATTTTTTTGGAGGTCTTTTAGTTAAATCTTCTCCAGTTAGTTGCCTATGACACATGAAATGTTCCGGTGAAAGTTGGAGCTATTTTTTCGTTTAAAAAAAAATATATATATATATGCTGCAGGCCCTTCTCCACTTCTTTAATAAAGAATAAAGTTAAAAATAAATTATGAATATCTGAACCAATGGGAGATTGATACATAGAGGTTCAATAACTTTATCTTCTACTGTGCAAAAGCAGCTTAAAGTATATATGCTTTTTATTAATTAAACAGTATTTTATGGGATAGAAAAGATTTTTTTTAAAGGAACCAGAATTCTTGAGAAAGGATCTGTCCACTACGCAATCTAGCTGAGGATGTCACACATTTCCCTATTCCTTTCTAAAGTGTTCGATCAATTCCACTCTGTGGGGGCTTAGACACAAAATATTTTAAAATTTTGATTTGATCGGTTTAACGAATCATTAATTATTTCATAAACATAGATCCCATCTCACGTAATCATATGTTATCTCATGCTAATTAGCCCGATCATTAAAGCTCTTATCCTCATAATCACCAACAAAATATACACTAACTCCCCCCCCCCCCCCCCACCTTTCACCTTATCCCTTTTGAGCATGCTTGTTGGATTACAAATTAGCGAGTTTTTGTAGGGATTTTAGTACTTTTGCTATTAGACACCTCCCAAGCGCTTCACCGCGATATATTGATGTAGGATTGGTGGATACTGCAATTTATCTATTCTAATTTATGTGACAAATATTGAATAGGTATGAAATTTATAAAAAAAGAAAAATAAGTATTTTTGAACTTTTGATCACAAATTAGCATTGCAGTTGTGTGATTATAAGACTTTTGAAAATAATGTCTTAAACATTTCATATTTCCAATCTTAGTTATATTTTAGACATAGAGCACAGTGGTAGCGATAAGAAGTAAGACAACCTTCGGAAATCACCTTGTATAATCTATTAAAGTTATGAACAAGTATGGGTTAATGCCTAACCTCCACCAGAAATATGTGAATCCTATTAAAAAATATTAAGAGTAAAACGGAAAGATTAGGTTGAATTATTTAAAAATCAAAAAGTTGTCTTACTTTTTTTGGAACAATCAAAAAGAAAATATTGTAATGTAAACTGGAATGAATGAAGTAAAAGACAAGAAATTCTTGCAATCGTTAGGTGAAATTGACATAGATTTAGGACGACGTAATCATCCTATATCAGGATAAGTGTAAAAGAAGTAACAATTCAAATAAAAAGGAAGTAAAAACTTCTAATTAAATATTCACGTAAGATTAAATATTTAGTATTATTATTATGTAAACAAGCTTAAAGATTAGAAGTTTTTCACAAAATTAAAGAAAACTTAAAGAAGAATTTGTTTCTCTCTCGAAGACAGTGGTGGTTTGTGGCTACTCCACAACGAATTTCCCTTTACGGAAGTTGGGATGTGTTTGACAGGCTCTAGAGTACTCTACGAACCTTTCCTTTTCTGGGAGTGATGTTTAAGCGAATTGTGCCAAGTTTCACCTTTATTCCAGTACATATCATGATAAGCATCTTGTGGCAACCCTCATCACTTATAGCACGGCAGGTAAGACACACCATTGAATCTGTTTGGAATCAAGAATTTTATCCCTTTTGTAGAAGAAATATCTGCGTGCCTTTACTTTTAGATGTTTCTGTACTCTTTTACTCAATTGGCTCTTTCTAGGCTTAGATTAGCTTAATTCAAGAAAACGATGAGATGCAGTATATCCGTCTTAGCGCTATAATTAAAGATTTTCAAAGACTTGGCGGAAGCCAACAGGCCACTATCAAACGTAATGGGAGGCGAACTAATTAATTTGAAGAAGCAAACGAAGAACACCAACACGAAGAAGATATGCTTAAAAAAAAAAAGAAAAAAAAAGATTTGCTAATAATATAAGAGAATGCGCATAAATAAATGAAGTTTTCTTCGTACTGATTTGAAAATGTGGCTTATGACAGATTTAATTTTAAGAAAGTTTATTAGTTAAATTTCCAATGGTACCAAAAAAGCTGGCCTTCTAGATTAGAATAACATATACTCCTACTGGTAGTGAATTTCGTTGTGCAAGACAAGATGGATCAAAATGTCTAGTCATAGCAGACTCTTACCATTATTGTTCTTTTAGCATCACAACTATAATCTTTTTCTTCTCACATAGTCAAACAGATTCTAAAAATTCATACACCACGTTCCAAAAAAATTATGAACCACATAAAGGTACGCGCTAAACCCTATCTTCTTCTGATGCCTTCGTGTCTCTTCCATGGTTTTTGCACTTCCATACATTTATTAAAGATTGGAACCATTAAAGAATGTCTGATTGAAAATAATTGAAGAATGTCAGAGTAGGCATGGGCTTTCAGAAATGATAAAATTTGCATGTTGTGGAAAAAAAGTAGATGGGATATTTATGGAATTTTTCTATTGGTGAAGCATGTTCTCATCCTATCATCTTCTTTCACTTTCGGCAAAACAAATGAAAATGAAACGTGGTTGCCTCCTGTATCAACAAGCATCACAGGGGGATTGATCTACCTTTTGGTGAGGGGTGTATCCCAGCCACAACTTTCATATCAGTCACATTTTATTTATTTTTTATTCGATCCCGTGGAATTTTTAAAACTGGCAAATAACTTTTCCTGGTCATGTGGACTCTTTCTATAGCTGAGCTATCTTTTATTTCTTTTATTCTTTTTTTGGGTTAGCAGAATGAGGGTAAGGCTGTTTTAGACCTGGCAATTTTGAATCTTGAATCTTCTTCATTGATGCTTTACCATTTTACCTTCTTGTAGTATTATTACTACTAAAGAGACCTTCTTGTAGTATTATTACTACTAAAGAGATAGATCCGTTTAAAGAAAGCAGCTCATTTGAACTGCATTCTAGTCAAAATGACTACTAAATTGGCTATTATACTATTTTCATTACTATGCAATAAGTCAAAAAATTCATCAAATCGTTTGGTTGATTAGGTGATTGCGACTTTCCACTCTAAACAAAGAAACAAATAGCGGATTCGTGTTATGTAATGGAGATTCTTTCCATATAGAGCATGTTACCGTTTGGAATTTCGATAGACAAGGGATAGATAGATGGAAAAGGGAAAGGATGTTCTTTAAATTTCTTTTCATTATCGACAACTTTGCCGTTAGTTATTCTGTCACTAATTTGTTCGAAAATATTTTCCTATACCTTTGAATAGATAACTAATTAATTACACTTTAAAAAAATTTAAAAGTTGTATATTATCGACGAAGGCAGCTGTCCAAATAAGAAAAACAATATGTTAATGACGAGGTTGCTTTCGGAAATTAGCGGTCCATTTAGAGCCGTCACTATGGCCTGGCCTGGGATTTAGTAAAGCTAAGTTAAGATTTCCAGAGTGCTCTTTTTTAAAATATACTGTTGTTTTTCAAAATGCAACATTTTTTGAAAATACTACCAAACATAATAAAATTAGGAAAATTCGAAAAAAAAATTTCCCTCTTCTCTCTCCCCTTCCCCTCTTCACTGTAGTCGTTCGCCTAACTTTCGGCGACTTCAGGTCGTTGCGCTCCCTCCCCAACCAGTGGCGCAGCCACATTGAAGGAAGGGTGGTCTCGCTAGAAAATTATACCGCAGAGATAGGTTAAATTTAACTATTTATGGCTAAGTATCACGTTTTGAACACCTTTGGCACAACTAATAGTGCTAGCCTCGTGGTGCACGGTGTTCAAAATTAGTTAAACAACTCAGGATCAAGTCCCATCCTATTCATTTTGATAGAAGAATTTTCTTTTTTTTGTTCGAAGCTTGAACACCCGTTGAGAAATTTCTGGCTACATCATAGTCCCCAACCCCTTTCCCCCGTTGTGGCTGCTGATAGCAGCTGTTGGTGATCTGATGCAGCTGTTGTTCGCCAGTGTTGCTGCTTGCTGGCACCGTCATCGGCACAGATTTTGGCGCGCGACGAACTGCAACAATAGAAAAATCTGGCTTTCCTGCGTGGTTTGTTCCCAGGAACGTTGTTGTTTGTTTTTCAATTTTATTTTTTCAGTTTTTCCAATAGGACACAGCGACAATTGTGGTGTATATTTGGTGGTTGTTGATTGTTGGGAATGTATGACATGTGTATTACCATTGTATGTGGTGTATGCACTGTATATACAATGAATATACACCGGACATACAATGGGTCTACACTTGACATACAATAAATATATAAAATATATTTTGGTTTATCCATTTGTATATTGTGTGTCTTTCCAGTGTATGAACATGCATATACTATACATATATATATTAACCATACAAAGAATATATAAATATACAATAATCGTATGGGTGTATGTCTACTGTATTTTCATTGTACGCACAGTGTATCATTGATCATACAATGAAAATACAGACACATACAAAATTCCAAAAAATAAACTAAAAAAAATTATTCCGGCGACTGGCGGCAGCCTTCATGTGACAGTCATAGGGTGGGCAGATGGGGATGGCATGATTGTGTTGGAGGAAGATCAAGGGTTTTATCACCCTTTTATATGTATTTGCTATGTATTGAAAAAAAATATTGCTATGTTTTGAAAATGACATAGTATTGATATTTTTGTGTAAAAAGAAATTATTTATTTGTATAGTTATGTAAATTGCCCATAAAAGATTCAGGCTTTTTAACGCATCTCATGTAAGCCCCCAACTAATGAGGTGTAGTTAAAAAATTAATTCAAAAATTTAAGGTATAATATAAGAGTGAATGGTTTACTATTCTACTCTAGGAGTGTGTTTGGTACGGATCTATGAAAAATATTTTCTTGAAAAACAAGTGATTTTCTACCTATTTTTCTTTGTTTGGTAGCAAAATGGAAAATAACATTCTTAACCAAATTAACCACCTCACCCGTCATCACCACACAACCCACTCCTCACCCCACCTGTAACACCTCAGTTATAACACATGAGAGATGCTGGGTATATAAGTTAACTGGCCTTAGACCCTAGTGACGCATTTAAAGCCGTGCGGGCCTAGGCCCAGTGCGGACAGTATCACTAACGGGCTGGGCTGTTACAGATGGTATCAGAGCCACTCTGTGTCAGCCTTGTCGATGCGGGACAAAGTTCAGTGCTGAGTCTAGGCGAATCCCAGTATGCGGGACAAACCTCAGCGAGGACGCTGAGTCCATAAGAGGGGATGTATGTAACACCCCAGCTATAACACAGGAGAGATGTTGGGCATATAAGTTAACTGGCCTTAGACCCTAGTGACGCGTTTTAAAGCCGTGTAAGCCTAGGCCCAGAGCGGACAATATCACTAACGAGCTGGGCTGTTACACCACCACCCTCCACCCCCAAAAACTCATCACCACCCAACCACCCCCTCCCTTCACATAGTGTTGTAGGTAGATAGGAAGATCCGGCGCGGACATAGACGGCAGAGGCAGATTCTGGTGTAAAGATTGACGGCGGAGGCAGATTCCGGCGAGGACATCAACGGCGGACATCGTACACTAGTACCGCAACGAGGCATGGAAGATACAGCGACGAGCCTTTCCTTAGCGAAGGACAGATTCCAGCGTTGGAAACATACTCCGTTTATGTTGCCGACGTCAGAATCCGTGTGTGCGTCCGTCTCCAGCGTCGAAAATGCAGTGGCATTTCCTGTGACGTGGGGGCTGTGGGGGATTAGGGGTTCGAAGTGGTGGGAGGGAAGAGGTTGGGGTAGGGCAGCAGGGGAATTTTGGTGGGGAATTAGTTAGGGCACGAGGTTGGATTAGGGTTTAGATGTGTTTGAAAAATATTTTTCCTTCTTTTTTTGGAAAAATATTTTTCCCTATTTGGTGAAAAATAACTAGTTTAGGAAAATATTTTCCATATCTTATGAGCCAACCAAACAAAAAAAAAAAGGGAAAATATTTTCCCCATACCAAGCACACCCTAGATGAGCAAAAATACTATTTTCAAATAGTAGACATTTCTATTGAAGCAGCAGTAAAAACTTTATATACATGAAGATTTAAGGATATTTTGGATTGAAAGGAGAAGAGAATCATCACGTAGCAATAAATGAAGTAGAACGATAGCATCTTAACATATTCGTGTTTTGAATAATTAGTGAATGAAAAAAAGCTAGCAAACTTACTTAAATAATGACATTAAAGCTTGTGATGAAACTTGAGGTTTTGATCATGATTACCTTACGTGTGACTTGCCTTTCTCTCATAATGTTAAATTAAAAAAAAAAAAAAAAAACAGTATTATTACATCTTCCCCACTTAAATTTAGCTTGTCATTCCAAACTCTCTTAGCATGTAAGATCTAAGTGCACAACATTGAGTATTACTTATTCTTTGATAAAAAATTATATGCGGAAAAAATTATGCCTATAGCATTATAGTAAGATGACAACATAATTAAGGAGAACTTGAAAATTAAAGTAAGCCAGTGAAAAAGTGTGTTAATCAAATACAAAATTAAAAAAGAAAACCAACTGAATGTTATTTATACCTATACAATTAAAAAAGTTTTTTAAAAAAAATACTGGTTGGCATGCTCAGCCTAGACGACTGGCCACTTAGGCATGGGCTGGGCCGATCATTTAAAGGCCACACAAATTATGGCCCGGCCCGGGCAACCCTTAACATTGCAGCGCGGATTTGATGACTAGCCAATTTTGCACACGTTAAATGAGTTCCATCCACGGTTTCAAAATTCATTGAGAAATAGCCAATAAAACACTCACGTGCATTCAGGCTACTGCCGCTTATATTGAATTTACTGAACTACCCTTAAAAACCTACAGCTAAACAATAAATACAAATAACGCGTGCAAAAAAACAGAGCAAAGCACACATTACTTCTCTCAACTATCCAGATCATCATCGTCTCTCTCCCGGAGCTTTCAAATTCAAACTGTAAAAGGTAATTTCAGCTGCGTTTTCACAGTTTCTGCGACGTTTCTGTGCTGAATTTCAATTATTTTGCGTAAATACATCTGTTTTCGTGATTATAATCTGAATTTGTTTTTCTGAAACGCGAATTTACTGTTATATATAATTAATATGAATCTGAATTAAGTTCATAAGAGTATGCAGCACCTAGTGCTGGGGGTTTGTGTTACATTGAAGCAAAGCCCCATTATAATATCCTGTAGCTATGATTACATTTTAAGCACTTTAAAAATGACCTGATAGCCCCAGGATATTGTGATGGGACCTTGCTTCAACCTGCAGCATTTAATGCTGGGGATTACTGCTGAAGCAATGTCCCATTAGAAATATCCTGTTGTCCCCAGCACAAAATGCTGGGGTTTAGTGTTACATTGAAGCAACGTCCCATCACAATATCCTGTAGCTATGCTATATTTTGGGATATAAAGTTGCACTTCAACAAAACACCCCTGTTGTCCACCACATTAAATGTTGCGGCTTACTGTGAACTTGAAGCAAAGTCCCATTACAAATATCCTGTAGCTATGCTATATTTTACCATATAGAGCTGCACTTCAAAAATCCCCTCCCCCCCCCCCCCTCCCGCTGTATAATTACCCATTAAACTATGGAAATGTATATTTATCTTATAGGTTAGCAGTTCTTAAGCTTACATTATTAAGCTACAATTACAGTATTTTACCATGTGGTTTTCTTTGTGAGTTAGTTTAGTATTTTTACTGTCTTTATAACTACAGGTGATGGCTAAACAGTGTATTGTTCTTGCATTCAATGGGAAATGGACACCAGATTATAAGTACATAGATCATGAGACAAGGATTTTTCTACATAGTGAAACAGAAACTTTTGAAGATTTCAGAAGAAACATTTGGAAAAAGATAGATTTAGATGAAGAACATTCTGAGACATTCATATGGTTTGATATGGAACTTGGAACAAGCAAAGGTGTCCCTATAAAAAATACCGATGATTTAATCAGTTGTTTACACTTGATGAAGAACAATTCCGAGTATAGGAGTAGACGTTTCATAGTTGACATTACACAACGATCTCCACAGTCTAAGAGAGTTGATTACACTGAAGGGCAAATGATAATGCAAATAGACAACGATGATGCTTTTGAAGTGATAGTTTTGACACCTCCATCTGTGGAAGCTGTAGCAGTAGATCAACAGTTAATACATGCTGAAAACACAGAACAACAGCTTGTAAATATTCAACTTCCTGAGACATCAAGTGCTGGAAAAAAGAGAAAGAGGTATTCAAGGAAGAAAATAAGAGAATCTCCTCGTCCAATACTAAAAGAAAATGCAGACTTGGACGACATCAAGGTTGGATCAATTTTTTTAAACAAACAGTGTGTCACTAAATGTTTCCAGACAACTGTAATTGCACACCATTTTGAATTCACGGTTGTGAGATCAAGCACAACGAGATATACACTGGCATGCATGAATGAAAAATGTGAGTGGACTGTTCGATGTTCCAGAATTAAACAGTCCACGCTGTTCAAAATACTGAAGTTTGAGAAGAATCACACTTGCTCGGTGGATGATAGAAAAAGAGACCAAAAATATGCTACGTCAAAGATTGTTCGAGATGAGATAGTTGAGAATCTGAGAGACGATAATTATCCTGTTAAGCCTAATTTTGTTGTTGCAGAGATTAGAAGGAAAATGGGAGTTGTAATCTCTTATAATAAGGCATGGCGTGCTATAAAAGAAGGAGAGTCTTTAATTAGAGGGACGCCTGAGGAGAACTTTCAGAAGTTACCAGCATATTTATATGTGCTAAAAGACATCAATCCAGGCTCACATATTGCTCTTCAAAGAGATGGTGAGAACAGGTAAAAAAAAAAAGTGTACTTATATATTTTTGTGTAGAATTCCAGTAATGCCAATTAAAAAAAGCCTGAGACTGCAGTGTTATTTGTTGGAGTCCCGTCACAAAATGCTGTGACGTCGTGATTATGTATAAGTAGGGCTCCAGTACTAAAACCTTAGACTCAAAAATTTTAACATGAATTTTACTGATAACACTGCAATTCTATTATCCAGGTTCAAATATATGTTTTTTGCTTGTGCGGCATCTATCAAAGGCTGGAAACATTGTAGACCTGTGATAGTTGTCGATGGAACATTCCTTAAGGGGAGATATTCAGGCACACTATTGGTTGCAGTGACGAAAGATGCAAATAACCAAATCTTCCCACTTGCCTTTGGAGTTGTGGACTCAGAAAATAATCTGGCATACAATTGGTTCTTTACACAGTTGCGCATTGCATTTGGTTGCCGTGAGAATTTACTGTTCCTTTCAGATCGTAATCCTGCAATTGCAAATGGGATTACAAATGTATATCCTGAATGTGCACATGGTATCTGTGTATATCATCTGGAAAAGAACCTTAACAAAAGGAATGTGAGTCCTGCAGTGATAAGTATATTCAATAGTGCATGTCGTGCCTACACGATTGCAGAGTTTAAAACAGACATGAATCAAATGAAAGAAACGGATAGGGCAACCTATGATTACCTCATGGAAGAACCACCAGAAAGATGGACTAGAGCTTGCTGTCGAAATCGAAGATATGACATGATGACATCAAATATTGTGGAATCAATGAATAATGCTCTGTTACATGCTCGGGGGAAATCAACACTGTCAATGGTGGACAACATAATGAACAAGCTACAGACCTGGTTTTATGAGAGACGGAAGAGTGCGCAGGATATCTTCTTTGCAACATCAAAATGGACAGATGATGAATTGAAAAAAAAAATAAAAAAAGCATATCGAATGAATGTGAGTATATCAACTAATACAGTTATTTTGGGATATCATTTGTATTATGTCAATGATAATTCATGAAGTCCCAGGTTTTGTGCTGGGACTACATGGTATGCAAAAGCGGGGGATCCAGTAATTTGCAGCATCATATGTGTTATGCTAGTCAAGTAATCTTATACATTACATTTTTACAGGTTGACCGGACTGCGGATCAAAGCTTTAAGGTAACAGATGAAGGGAGAGAATTCATTGTTTGTTTGAAGAAGAAAGAATGTCAATGCCTAAAGTTCCAGATGGATGAAATGCCTTGTGAACATGCACTTGCTGCTATAGACAGAGTGCACCTAAACAAGTCGGATTATTGCTCTATATGGTATAAAAGAGAAACATGGTTAAAACAGTATGAAGCGGAAATCAACACTGTTGGACATGAAGAATCATGGGTTGTACCTGATACCATTAAAGAAGAGATAACAAAACCCCCAGATTTTAAAGTTAAGGCAGGTAGAAGACAGGAGAAAAGATTTGTCTCGACTGCAGAATATGTAAGACAAAAGGGGAAACATTGTGGGATATGTAGAAAGCGTGGACACAACAGAACATCTTGCAGACACACTCCAGTACTTCACCCATATTCAAAGAAACATAACTCCCAATAGGTATGTCTCTCTATATGCATTTTATTTTTTTAATTCTATTTTAGTGCAATTCAACACCCAAAGTTGCTATGTTAAAATTTTTCTTTTTTTTTTATTTTTCAGTTAGGAATCGCGTCGACACTAGATAGATAGAAGAATATTCTTCCCTATTTTCATCCAGTCGCAACAAATCTGATGTCAAAAAGGACTATTCACTTGTAGAGAACTTTTTTTTTTTTTTACATTTTACTTCCTCTGTATTCTTTAACAAGGATTATTATATATAAAAAATACACTTCTCACTCGTTGCTGTGCAAAATAGTTGTCTCGATTTATCTATTTTCTAGTTTTTTTACTTATTGAACAACAAACACTTTGATCTTACTAAAAATAATAAAAACACAGTACTTAGAAACACAGTTCATAATAGGAAAAATCATTGTTCATAATTCATCAACTGCTCAAAAAAGCTTAAAAAACACACATGAAAAAAAAAGACAAACAAACATCCCACATTAACTGAAAAAACAGAAAAACTACTAAAACTTATTCAATCACAATAGGCTTCTGGGCTGATCCTACATCTTCGTCACTGCTGCCATCATCATCATTTTCGTCATCATCATCATAATCATCATGAACATCATCATCATTGTTGTGGCCTTGACCAACCTGACGGTTTACTAATGAAATTTCAAAAACCATAGTGGCAACGCCGTTGTAAACCTCATGAACAACATGATTAAACCGAAGAACATCACCCAGTCTGTAGCCTTTACGCAGAAGCATCTCCTTCCATCCATTGCACAACCTTGAATGTACCTTCCCAGCCTTGAACTTCATTTCATAATCAGTGTCATCGTTTTCACAATTTATAAGTGCACTTCCATTGACCTTTGGCAGCTTCTCTTTCCAACTCTCTGGAAAGATCTGAAAAAATAAACTTTAACAGTTAATACAAAAATCAAAGACATTGAAAAATTAGATGAACAAAGTAAAAAAAATAATTTGGTAATTTTTTTAACATACAAAATCATCTCTTTTGAAGTATGATTTTGTTATTCGCATAGTGAAATTGCCTAGTTCCTCCCAACGATCGTCCTCCATATTAATGTTGCAATCTTGTTATTGTTTACTTCAACTGCAAAACCTTATTTATAGGCTAGGAGTTACTAACTTTTGTTCAACTGTTATGGTCAAAGAGAATATGTATAGTCAAAAATAGATTAAGTATCACTATAAATGTAGTCAAAAAAGCTGTGTTTCCATGTTCTTCCCTATGTTTCTTCCAGTTCGAGGTCTTCTTGTATGCCAATGTTATCCTGATAAAATGCTGGTACCCGAGATATTTGCTGACACACTCTTAAAAACTGTAACAGCTTCTATATTTACAGTAACGTCTGAGGATAAAAAGCTTGAGCACCAATGTCCCTTAAACTACTGGTCACAGCATAAAAATCTGGGGATTAGTATTACTTTGAAGCAAAGTCCCATTACAATATACTGTACCTGTGCTATTTTTTAGGTTATAAGCTTGCACTTCAAAATCATCCCCCCCTGATGTCCCAGCATTAAAATGCTGGGACTTCGTATTACGTTAACGCAAGGTCCCATTACAATATCCTGTAGCTATACTACATTTATCAACAGAAGAGTTGTTACTTGTCACCCTTCTCTTCTATAGCATACCCGTTTAATTTACATCGTCCAGACGAATTTTGATCAGAAATGCTGAGGCATGTATTGCTAGTACTATACATAAACATTATTTAAGAGTCAACATTTTAAACAAAAGGCAAACTTACAACCAATTTCATTAACACTGACATAAAAATTACATAAAAGCATACTTCTAAAAACACAATCTGTTTGACTTTTTGAATACATGATATCATTGTAAAACAATTACTAATATGTGAAAGAACAACAATACATAATATATCAAATTAAAACATTGTTTATTCTCCATAATTCCTAAACACGGGCTCCCCTGGCCCTGCGCTGTGCAATTGCAGGGGATCTGCCATCACCTTAAGCAATTCCATCAGTTTTTCATAATATTGTCGCTGCGTGTACCTTAAATTCCACAACTCATCTTCACATTTCTTTCGGAATTCTTTCAAGTATTCCACCTCCTTCTTGGTATTGTAGGCAAGTTCGTAACATGCCTTTGAGTTGATGGTCCATGACCATTCTGGAAAACCTGTCTTCCATTGGATGGTCCGTGGCCATTGGATTGTCCGTGGCCATTTAATGGTCGGTGACCATTCTCCATAGATACTTTTTGATCAAATACTATTTGACACAATATCTTTTTTTTATTTGTTCAATAACAAAAATGACAAATTGGATTCCTGTCTAACTGTTTTATGGGTGGAAATTTATATACATTGGCATTTGTTTGTAAGAGTCACTTCTGGAAATTCTGAAAAGGTACAATGTGTATTTTTTCATAAGTTCTGATAAGTCACACTGTTTACAATGGGTCACACTGTTTAACCGGATTTTGAATTACTTTGTGTGTTGTCCCCAGCACAAAATGCTGGGGTTTAGTGTTACATTGAAGCAAGGTCCCATCATAATACACCCCCTGTTGTCCAGCATTAAATGCTGGGGCTTATAAAGCTGGACTTTAAAATCACCCCTGTTGTCCCAGCATACGAAATGCTGTGTCTTGGTGTTACGTTCAACGAAAGCCCCATAACAATATCCTGGGGTTTGGTGTAAAAATACTGGGGAATATATTGCTGAGACTATACAAAAACATTATTTAAGAGTCGACATTTTACACACAACACAACAGGCAAACTTACAGCCATTTTCATTAACAGTAACATAAAAATTACATAAAAAGGATACTTGTAAAAACACAAAAGAAGTATCCTCAAGTACAATAAAGATAAATTACACTTGCTTCACATGGAAGCATAAAAACAGAACACTGCGAAACACATAAAAAAAATACAGTAAAACATTAATGATTACTAGGAACGCGAGAGCTAGAACCAGAGGTTGAATCTTTAAAGTTCTGCAATTCAATGTCCAAGAGTTTGTCAAAAAGTCGATCCATATCTCTGTTGTTTTTCTCTCTAAAAGCTACAAAAAATTCAAACAACACATCCAAGTTATTCTTCACGACTGATACCTCAGTTTTCAAAAACTCAAGATCACTTTTCAAATTCCTAACATCGTTATTCAACTGGCGCCATTGTTGTCTTCTTACTTCATCATTGCAAGCCATTTTTTATTTTATGCTTTGTTATTTTTCCTTTTTTTTGGAATAATATTTTGTTTTGTACAAGTGAAAAAACAAGACCACTGTCTAATTTATAGAAATCAAAAACAGAAAAAATATGTAAAGAATATTTGTTCTATTTTAGCTGACATTGTAACTCAAAATAAGCTGTAAAGATTCCTTGCTTCTTTCTCTGTAAAGAAGATGTCGTAACTGTATAGGAAAAGATTGAACTGAGATTTTCAACTGTATTAAAGTAACAGTATTACACAGTTGACAACACAAAAAGAAATCAAACAGATTCTGGGAAGATTCTATACTTTAGAACAGACTTCTGTTCCAAAAATATATTGAAATACACAAAATATTCCCTACTTTAACTTTGGAAATCCACAGCATTTGTGTATTGTCAAAAAAGTAGATAGATTCTTTTGTCATTTTACATGACAAGTCAAATCAATATAAAATCTTACAAGATTCTGCAAGTTAAATTACTATAACAACTCTTTTACAATATTTAAAATGCACAATAGATTTTGTTTTTTGAATATGAGCAACATTTTCATAATTATATAAATTAATAATATTTATTCATATATTAAAAACTGCTATCACATACATTAGTCCCCAGTACTTATGCTGGGGCCATGGTGTTATGCAGCTGAAAAACAACAGCATTTTGATCTGGAGGGTCCTATGCTCATATTTGTAAACCTAATCCCAGTACTTGTGCTGGAGCAATGGTGTTATGCAGTTGAAAATAGCAGCATTTTGTTCTCACTTATAGAGAATTTTTTTTTTAAATTTTACTTCCTCTGTATTGTTTAACAAGGATTAATATATATAAAAAATACACTTTTCATTTGTTGCTGTGCAAAATAGTTGTCTTAATTTATCTATTTTTTAGTTTTTTTACTTATTGAACAACAAACATTTTGATCGACCACAACAACACAGTACTTACAAACACAGTTCATAATGCGAAAAAAGATTGTTCATAATTGATCAGCTGCAGAAAAACTTAAAAACACAGATGAAATAAAAAACACATACAAACAAACATCCCCATATTCTCTGAAAAAACTTAAAAACTACAAAAACTTATTCAATCACAATAGGCTTCTGGGCTGATCCTACATCTTCGTCGCTGCTGCCACTACCATCATCATCATCATCATCACTGCTTTCATCATCTTCACCCCCTCCCTCACCATCCTGATGGTTTATGACAGAAACTTCAAAAACAACAGTTGCATTACCGTTGAATATCTCGTGGAAGTGGTGATCAAAACGAAGTATATTGCCTATCCTGAAGCCTTTTTTATTAATCATATCCTTCCATCCATTACACAACCGTGCATGCTTCCCAACTTTGAAGCTCATCTCATATACCTCATCATCATCTTCACACAATATGCATGCCATTCCATTTATATTTGGCAACCTCTGCTTCCAACTTTTTGGAAAGATCTAAAAAGAATAATATTTCACAGTTAATATAAAAATCACAAAACAATAAAAAAAATACATGAAAAAAATAAAAAATACTTTGCTCATTTCTTTTAACATACAAAATCATCTCTATCAAAATATGATGATGTGATTTTCTTGACAAAACTTCCTAGTTCCTCCACACGATTCTCTGCAACTGCCATATCTTCTTTTCAGAAAAAAACTTTACAGTTTATAAGAGGAGATGAAATCTCAAAAAACTTTGTAGTTTGCTTTAACTACAAAGGGTTATTTATAGTAAAAAAAGTGAGTAACTGATAGTCAGTCGGCATGTATTTTGGCAAAAATACATTAAATGTAGTCAAAGAAATTATATTTTCTATGGACTTTACAGTTTCTATAGGTTATCAATTTCAACAAATATTGTGTAACTTAAATTACTATCACGAAATTTAATAAATATTTATTCAAATATAAATAACTGCACTCAAATAAATTAGTCCCCCAGTACTTGTGCTGGAGCCATACTGTTATGAAAGTGAAAATAACATTATTTTGATCTGTGGTCCTATACTAATAATTGTAAAATAATCCCAGCGCCTGAATTTCGAAGTAAGGAGATTCTTCCCGGCATTTGAGCCCGAATTTCGAAGTAAGTGAGACTTGACCTCTATTGTGCTTGTGGACTCTTCCTTCATGCTAGTATGCTTCATGTACGCATATATATACCTAACAATGGTTAGGATTAATGATGTGAATTACTTGCTATTATTGTTTCTTATAAATAGCGAGATTGTGACTCGACCGAGGTATGTGCCGGTCTAAACGCTACGTCGAGGTAGCTTAAATTTATATCGTAGTAACGCTTGCTACGCCATTCTTAGATAGCAAGAACTTGGGACATGGCCGAGGATGTTGCCGGCATGTCATGATAAATGTCTTGCCGAGGATTTTGCCGGCTTTTGTATAATATTGGTACTTGATTTGTTCACGTGCCGGGTTGGGTAGTGCTGTCTATACGTAACCTTGGGTTGGACGACATGGGAGTAAGGATTGTACCCCCAAACTGTGGTCGGGTTAACCTTCGCCTTACGTTCAGCTAGCATAACCAACCTGGGTTACGGTGACTGTGAAATATTATCGTTAATAATATTTCTGTTATTATTTCTGTTATTGTTATTAATGTCGTGGATATTAGTACTATTAGAGGGACACTTGACAGGGGGTGTGGTGTCGCCTATACTATGAGATGTGTCACACTTGACAGGGGGTGTGGTGTGGACACTTGATCTTTGAGATGTGACACACTTGACAGGGGGTGTGGTGTGGTCACTTGATTTATTGAGATACGACGCACTTGACAGGGGGTGTGGTGCGATCGTAGACAGATTTGAGATGAGCCAACGACTACGGGTCGTTGGTCTACTTATTCATGATTGTGATAGTGACTTCGGGTCACGGTATATGGTTGATACTTAGTAGTGGTGTTGCTAGTCCATCGTAGGTCTAGGTTAGTCGGCACGGGAGTAGAGATTGGACCTCCAAACCGCCGCTGAGTTGACCTATGCCTTACGTTGGATGGGCATAATCCTTGAGACTTCTGGTTACTACTTGTGTGTATGGAATGTGCTACATCTATTTGTGATTTCACTACTTTATTGTATGATTACTATAGTATGTTGTTGCTTATGATGCATGTAGCGACTTGTCCCGCAAGGGTACCTTAGCGGGCCTGTCGGTGATCTTACTGGGCTTCGGCTCATAACTTACTCTGCTACGTGCGCAGGTCCTTCATCCAGTCAGCAGCCCGGACGTTAGTGGTTCCCGAGGCTTCTGAGACTTTTGATTGAGGTGAGCCGACCACACAGACCGTGGTGGCATACCGCCGGAGTCACTTAGAGATAGGACTCAGATTTCTTTAATGTATATTCATACTTTATTGAGTCACTCTTAGAATGCTCCAATTCTTTTGTGGATATATTCTTTTGGACTTCACACTTTTATATTTATATATCCATTTGTGATCTTTTCACATTATTGTTCTTTTCCGCATCTTGTTTCATTGGTTCGCCTAGGCAAATGTTGTTTAGGTGCCATCACGAGCCCTTGGAAATTGGGTCGTGACACTTTAACTACAAAGGGTTATTTATAGTAAAAAAAGTGAGTAACTGTTAGTTAGTCGGCATGTATTTTGGCAAAAATACATTAAATGTAGTCAAAGAAATTATATTTTC
The DNA here is from genome assembly GCA_037355625.1 of Petunia x hybrida. Classification (NCBI taxonomy): domain Eukaryota; kingdom Viridiplantae; phylum Streptophyta; class Magnoliopsida; order Solanales; family Solanaceae; genus Petunia; species Petunia x hybrida. The sequence continues at coordinate 210,548 of JBBBVM010000208.1, forward strand.
TATGGACTTTACAGTTTCTATAGGTTATCAATTTCAACAAATATTGTGTAACTTAAATTACTATCACGAAATTTAATAAATATTTATTCAAATATAAATAACTGCACTCAAATAAATTAGTCCCCCCAGTACTTGTGCTGGAGCCATACTGTTATGAAAGTGAAAATAACATCATTTTGATCTGTGGTCCTATACTAATAATTGTAAAATAATCCCAGCGCCTGTGCTGGAGCCATACTGTTATGAAGCTGAAAATGACAGCATTTTGATCTGGGGTCCTATACTCATAATTGTAAACTAAAATCCCCCAGTACTTTTGCGTGACCTATATTGTTATGCAGTTGAAAAATTACAGCATTTTGATATGGGGTCCTATACTCATAATTGTAAACTAAATCCCCCAGTACTTTTGCTGGACCTATATTGTCATGCAGTTGAAAAATAACAGCATTTTCATATGGGGGCTGCTATCAAATTGATCCCAGAATCACAAATTTAATAATATTTATTCATACATTAATCCCCCAGTACTTTTGCTGGAGCTATATTGTTATGCAGTTGAAAAATTACAGCATTTTGATATGGGGTCCTATGCTAATGTCTGTAAACTAGTTGGAAATTATAGACTAATAATTAAAAATGACAACATAGAAACTTCACATAAAAACTTCATAACAACTATAAGTTGATATGTATTTATAGAATAAATTCAATAATTTAATAACAGATGCAACTTATAATTGAAAAGGCACCATTACATAATATTTGTGATGTTGTTACTGAACAATCACAATTCAAAAAACAACAGTTACATTACCCATATAAAACTGCCCCAAAAACTCAGATATTGTTTACCAAAAACTCAGATATTGAACTAAAACACACAATATATGCTATCTTATTCAAGCATCTTCAACAGTAGAGCCAGAACTAGAACTAGAACTAGAACTTGAACTTAAAGGCTCTAGTTCAGGCTGCCATATACGAACGTTTAAAACCACACGATCTAAGGATTCCAGAACCCTAAAATGTAACGTACTTCCTACTCCAAGATTGTTAGTACGAACAAACTCCCTCCATCCATTACAAAGTTTTCTCTGTCTTCTCACTTTTAGGTAGTTCATCTGGAAATGAATACCACGGCAAATAAGAGTGGCTGGAACATCACGTCTGGGAAGCCTAATTGCCAACCATACTGGCAAAATCTACAAAACAAAACAAGAGAAGAAATGCAAACTTTTATAATAACATCAAACTAAAACAACACTTTAAAAAAATGCTATGATTAACTCACAAACTGATCTAATTCAGCATCCAATTCACTTAACACTGCTTCGACGACTGTTCCCATCTTATTTATGAAAAATATTCTCTAATATGCTGGGTATAGATTATTTATCTAATATTAACTTTTGTCCAGCTCTTATGGTGAAAGAATCGATTAAAAATATCACAATAAATGTAGTAAAAAATGGTAGGTTTGTTTGGTCTTCCCTAATAAAGTCCTGACTTTTCGAATCCCCATGTTGCTGGTATTTCTGTATTTTTAGACCAAAAACCACCACTTAAAAAAACCTGGGTCGCCTTATATATTTACCATAACGTCCCAGTGTAAAGACTGGGTGAAGTCTGCGAATCATAACAAGACCAACAAACAAATAACACTTTAAAAAAAATGGTATGATTAACTTACAAACTGATCTAATTCAGCATCCAATTCATTCAACACTGCTTCAACGACTGTTCCCATCTTAAAAATACAAAAATATTTGCCTCTTCTATTCAGTAACAAAGTAGTCTATTTATATTAAAATAATTATACAAGAAATCTTCTCTATTATACTATATTGTCCTTCTGCTTTTGGATGGTAGTAAAGATTCTTCATTCTTTATATAAAAGCTGCACATTGCTTCTTCTTTTCCTTTACGATGCAGAACTGGGGCCAACTAAAAAGAGCATTGGAAAAATAAAAATAAAAACTCAAATGTCCATGTGCATTAATTTACTGCCCACAGCAAAAACATCTGGGGCGTCCATGTGCCTTAAAATACTAGCCCCAGGATAAAGATCTGGGAGGGACTGTGATCCATGCGCCTTGTTTTACTACCCATGGCAAAAACATCTTAGCCATCCCCCAGCATATTAGATAACATTTTTCACACAAAACAAACGCAAACTTACAGGCATTTTAATTAACATTATCATAAAACTTACAGAAAAACGATACTTCTAAAAACACAAAAGAAGTATCCTCAAAGTAGAAGAAAAGATAAATTACACTTGCAGATGCAACCATTAAAAACATAAACATTTATAGAGACCCAAACTTTTTTCTATTATCAAGTTAATACAACATAAGTTTATTAAAAATAGTAAAATTAGTTCTCTGGTGACCCTGGTGGAGTATGTACTTCATTATAGTTTGGCATTTGTCTGATTGCCCTCATCATCCTTGTCATTTGTCGTTCTCTCCTTTCAATCTTCTGATCTTGCCGAATAATTAATAATCGGAGGTGATCTACAGTACGAGTCAACTGCTCGATGTCTCCCTGCAACCCTGCAATCTCCCAATACAAATCACGCCCTGTTTGATCTGTAGATTGCACATTTTGAAGTGCATGTGCATTCTCAACTACATGCCCATTTTGAACTGCATATCCATTCTCAACTACATGCCCATTTACCTGTGGGAGAGACATTTTTCTTTCCAAAAACACTGCAAGTAAAAAATTTGAGACAAATTTGAGTGATGATTCTATATTCAAAGACTCTTTATTTATAGACAGATACGCACAACTGCACCCCCTAAAACAGGAATGCTAGTAACCAACTCATAACTGCAGACACCTAATTATTTTGGTGAAAATAATTATACTAAGTAATTATACCCAGTATGTTAACTGGGGGCGCTGGTACTTCATAATTAAACTCACAGTATTTTGGGCTGGGAGGGGGGGGATGGAAACGTATGCTAAAATGCTTTTATACAAAGTCCCAACATAATTTTTGAACTGGGGCACAAGTACTTAAAAATGCAGAGTCCCAGTATTTTATAATGGGCACGAAAAGATTTTAGCAGTCTCGGTACTGGCTGTGCAAGTGCTTCAGATGTAAAGTCACAGTATTTTTGGCTGGGGGGGGGGTTAAAAACATATGCTAAAATGCTTTTATACAAAGTCCCAACATAATTTTTGAACTGGGGCACAGGTACTTAAAAATGCAGAGTCCCAGTATTTTATGATGGGCACGAAGGGATCACAGGGTATTGCTGCTGGGGGGTGCAAGTGCTTCATATGTGAACTCACAGTATATAAAAAATACTACAATTAAAGTATTTAGCATTCCTATTTATATAGTTCCCAAGCTAATAAATAATAACAAACAAACAACATATTAACTATACATACTTCAAAAAATGTGTACACTGCATTGTTTATAAAAAAGATTAATAAAGATTCAAAGAAGAGGCAGCCTTCCATGTTCACAAGCTAGCTTCTCATCATGCTCTCCATAATCATCAGTCAATTTCTCTGGTGGAGTTTCATAGCCTTCATCTCTTTTCGATTTTCCATGCGACAGTAGATTAACAGCAACCATTCTCCTGTAAATACTAATGGCTTCTACTCCCCATTCATATTTAAACAAATCCTGTCCAAGCATGAGTAGATCTGTAAACCTTGTTACAAAAAGACCACAGTCTGTATCTCCTAATTGTTTTGGTGCTGCTTGATAAACAATATCAAGTTTCTTGTACGTCGTACCAAAATTAGGATATTTGTATGAAAATCCATCTCTTTTAGTAGCTTAGGTATAGCAATTGCATACATTGCCATCTTGATCTTCACAAAATCTTCATCCCCATCAAAAACCGAATCATAGACATCTATTCTATGATCTTTTATAGAATAAACTCCCAACCAATAATGAGTGCAAGACATGTAATCATCAGGATCAACTGAAGTCTTCCTAATTGGCATAAAAACTTTTTCGACTTGACCCCATGCTATGCCACATTCATTAGCAGACCCATTCACACACTCAAGTAGGTTATTCTGTGTAGTTCCTTCATACTGTGCTAGGTAGAAATCTAACTCAATCTTCTCTAAATCGTCCAATGTCAAGTCATGAATTCCAAAAACAACTTCTGCTGGAGGATCATATTTTTTTTTCTTTTGTTGAGCACGAGTCCTTTTTGCTCCTTTCTTTTGTTGGGCCTTCATTTGTTCAAAATTTTCTTTCTCCTTCCACTCTTTTTCCATTTTATCCTTCTTCTCTTTTATTCTCCTGGTCTTCTCTTCCTTTCCCATATTTTCAAAATAGGATTCAACCTTCGAAAAGAACAACGACTCTACAAAAAAATCAAAATTCAAGTCTGTCGTTGTGAACAACGCTGAGTAGTTTGTGAAATGATATACATGTTTCTTCCTCAGATAGTACAGTATAACATCAACATGCTGCACACAAAAAAAAATCACAAAACACAAAAAAAAAAATTAGTTAACAAATATATATATAAAAGGCTACAGAACCAATAATTAAAAAAAAGCTGTAGAAAACCTCATTGGTAAGTGAATATCTTCTATCTGCAATCTCTCTAAACCACATTTTGCTCTTCACTGAAACACTATACAATCTAATTTTGTTCTGTGAATTGATGTCTGCAATTTTGTCATCATAAAGATCATCACCCCTGAAAAAGTTAAACACAAACAACATAAACAATACAAATTTACTAATATAATCTACAACGCCCTGTAACTTAAAATACACAATAACTAAAAAAAATAAAATAAAATAACTTACACTTTAGAGACACTGTTTTGATCAGTCACTTTCAAGCCTTGCTTCAACCATTTATCAAAAATTGCCAAACAATTAGACGTGGCATTCACAGTATGAAAAGGGCATACACGCCTATAAGAAGGCTTCCAATCACACTTTTTCTTTGGCTCAAAAGGCCTGAATGGAGATAATAAGTGACGGCTAATCTTACGAACCCTATGTCCCCTGCGTAATAGCTCTCCTCCTTCTGGATCATTTGATGGTTTGTCTGGCAAAACAGCAAAATCCATAACTTCCTCCTTTTTCACTGAACACTGCATAGCCGGCTGTTGTTTAGATGAACACACATCTGCATAATTACTTGCACAGACATCTGTTCCAGCAACCTTCCATGGTTGTTCAGGTGTTTTCATGGCCGAATCCAAAGCAGACTCTTGCTCCAGTACTACAACAGATGCATCAGCAAGTGTCGTAAGTTTTGAATTGTCTTTCTCTATTAATGCCAATTCTGTACCACCCTTACTTTCTGAGCGATCGATATCCATAGAATCATGCCTCACACTATCAATCACTGCTGCAGTCTCTTGCGATGGCTGTGTAAAGCCAATTGAAAATGAAGGTGCATCTATGCAACCAATATTCATGATGCTTTTCCTTGCATCAGCCAAATTTTCACCAATTTTAGGTTTGAGGGGAGATGCAATTTCAGGAGAAGCATCATTATCACGTTTCTTCCTTTTCTTGCTGGAAAATGCTTTCAAAGCCTTTTTTGGAGACAAATGCTCAACACCTTTTTTAAGATCTTCTTTAGAACCTTCTTGGGAACCTTCTTGAGAACATTTATAAATAAAGATAATATATCACACATTTGCGAACAATAAAAAACACAAAATAACTATAAAAAAGACGATTACATACCTTCTGGTGTAAAAACAAGACCAGCTATGCAAAGCTTGCTGACAGCCTTAACTTCAAGTTGAACCTCAGCACTGTGACTGCGTTGATTGACAACATCTTCCTTATCAGCTTTAACATTTGTTGCTTCTGTAAATGGAACAAGACACACTATTCATTGACCAACCAACAGGGTATTTTATGCTGGAGTGTGGACCATGCAAAATATGCAACATATTTTCGCATACCAGGAGTCAAAAACATTTGGTTATCAGCAAGCTTAATTGGTTGACAACCTTCTTGAGAACTTTCTTGAGAGACTTCAAAACAAGATAATTTGTTACACATTTTCAACAACAAAAATAGGAACACTATTTATTATATAAAAATTACTTTTACATACCTACTGGTGTCCAAATACCAGTTTCAACAAGATGCTTTAATTCATTAATTTGTTCTTCAACCACAGCACTTTTCCCAGATTCACCATTATTACCTTCTGTAAAAATAAATAAGCACAATACATTACATTTCTCTATAGAAAACAGAAGTGTCAAAACACACATATTTAAAATACATTTCCATTACTATAGACTTCCCAGACATTGGGGCTGGGGCACAAATACTTCATATGAAAAAGTCACAGTATTTTGTGCTGTAGATATAGTGCTTTGTTATAGAAAATCCCATAATTTAGAACTGGGACACAAGTACTTGTTAAACAGAGAGTCCCAGTATTTTATTATCTGGGACATTAGCATATCATAAAAACACAGTATTAGTGCATAATATGTTGGTTCAATCTACCAACAAATTTTTTTCTTCTTACCATTCAGTGTGGGATAAATTCTTTCATCACGAAGCTGAACATCTGTTGGATTCAAAGATACATCATCGTCTTTAGATGGACACTTGTCCAATAAATCAGATGAAGGATTCTGTTTATCTGCATATACAAAAAATAAAAAATCATTACATTAAACAAAAAAATTCCCTTTTATTTAGATTACGACTATACAGAATACTCTATTTGACTACCATGACTTTGTTGATGATGGTCTGAATTTGATGGCGCCTTTTCTAAACCATCTGTACCTTTTGCTTCATCAATAGGGTCACTGGTATCAGCTTTGTAATGCTCTAAAACATCCACAATCATTTGATCGCTTGTATCTATTAAAGGAGCTGCAATACCATGATCACTTTGTACACTACCACCAAGATCTGGCTGATTAAATGTTTCTTTGAAAAAACTATTGCGACCATCTGAATAAATCAAATTATCAACAAAATGACTCTTTTCATTTCTACTCCTGGTGTCTGATTTACTTACAGACACACCACAGTTTTCTCCGAGATCACTTGTCTTTGATTTTGCACCAAGAAGCAGTAATGCATCAAACTTTGCATTCAACTTATCTGTAATCCTCTTCTCCATGTCAGCAAGATCTTTCTTTACACTATTTTCTGAGGAATTGATCATATGTTGAATCTTGCTCTCAGTAGGTAAGTTTACTTTGAGATTAGCTGTCAATCTCTGGTAAAAGAAAAAACATTAAAACCACATAAGAAAAAAAAATTAAAAGACAAAACCCACGAAGAATTTCACCTTTACAACTTCATTCATGTCAATAGATTCTGCTGTTGAACTAGTCTTTGAAGATGACTTTGAGGGTGATTTTGAAGTTGAAGCATGTTTAGATTTATGCCTTATTGGTCTCACTGAGGCATCCTCCAAAAACTATTAAAAAGTACATTTCAAAACCAACAAAAAAGTAAAACAAATAAATAACAAACAAAAGCAAGTACTCATAAAACTCACCTGTTCATTATGAAAGTAGTCATCGCACAAGACATTGTATTGAGGGGTAAAAGTACATGTGTAACGAAGCATCACAGGTTTGATCCTAGGGCGAACAGTAAAATACTGCCTGAACACAGGGAACACCTCTGCCACCCAGCAACAGAATAGGAAGGGCATACCAGGAAACAAATAAGTAGAAGAACTTGGCTTTATGATTGATTGCAAATGTTGTACCATTTGACGATATATCTCAATACCCCACTGATAACAGCTATGCACCTCTTCATTATCAATAATAATCATATGTTGATCATCCACTACTCTAGGTAATGGCCGGCCCAATAAAACAGAATTAAGCAAATATAGTTCGGCTAGTTTAACAGCATCATCTTGCTCTAATGGAACATCCAATCGTGCAGCTGACACTCTATTCACATTGCCCTTGCTCTTTGGAGCCACTCTCACATAACTAGAATGATGTTCAATCAAATCAAGCAAGTCATATAACTTTAAAGTCCACTTGCTGTCCTTTTTATTAACATCGTCTTCAGGATTCCTGAAATACTTCTCTTTTAATCTACTCTTTGAAAGCTTAAAAATACTTATATCTACAATACTGGAAATATTAAGACCACTAACTACATGAAAATCATCAGCTGTGAAATCCACTGTATCACCAAAAACTTTGAAGCTAAGCTTAGTGTTGTCTGAAGAAACTATTTGAGACTGGAGAAAACAATTTATAAGCCTCCCAGAATATTTAGCATCTTCCAAAAGCATAAACTTGCCGAATGGCCCTTTCTTCAGTTTCTCCAGGTAATCCGCAGACAACAACCCTTCGATTAATCCACGATACTCTGTGTCACCTTTCCACTGGCAATCACGATTTTTTCACTGCGCAAATGGAAGCAATATACCATCGTCGTTTGGCAGATTATCCGTAACCTCATCACTTGGTAGAATCTCCATTGCTGTAACATTAGCGCATGTATTAAAATAAAAACAAAGGAAAATTAACACATATATGCTGGGGGTACAAGTAGTTTATCTGCACAGTCACAGTATTTTGGATGCTGGGGGTACAAGTGGTTCATGTGCAAGGTCGCAGTATTTGTGTTGGGGGAGAGCTTAGTAGCCCAACCCCTCCCCCCCCAGACATTGGTGCTGGGAGCACAAGTAGTTCATGTGCATGGTCACAGCATTTGGTGCTGGGGCCTATGATGCTTTGTTATGCACAGTCCCAAGTTTTAGAACTGGGACACAGCACTTGTTAAACACAAGGGTCACAGCATTTGGTGCTGGGGTCTATGATGCTTTGTTATGCACAGTCCCATGTTTTAGAACTGGGACACAAGCACTTGTTAGACACAAGGGGTCGCGGCATTTTGTCCTGGGGTCTATGATGCTTTGTTATGCACAGTCCCATGATTCAGAACTGGGACACAAGCACTTGTTAAACACAAGGTTCACAGCATTTGGTGCTGGGGCCTATGATGCTTTGTTATGCACAGTCCCATGTTTTAGAACTGGGACACAAGCACTTGTTAAACACAAGGGGTCACGGCATTTTGTCCTGGGGTCTATGATGCTTTGATATGCACAGTCCCATGATTTAGAACTGGGACACAAGCACTTGTTAAACACAAGGTTCACAGCATTTGGTGCTGGGGCCTATGATGCTTTGTTATGCACAGTCCCGTGTTTTTGTACTGGGGGAGAGCTTGGTGGCCCACCCGCTCCCCCAGACATTAGTTCTGGGCACACAAGCACTTGTTAAACAGAGTCGCAGTATATACTTCTGAGGCAAAGGGTTTCACAAAAAAAAAAAAAAAAAAACCGTTGCCCCCTTTCTAAAAAATAACCCGCCATTTACAATGGACAAGTACCTGTTAAAAACACACAGTCCCAGTTTTTTATCATGGGCAACAGCCTATCCACAACAGAAGGTCACAGTATATAGTTCTGGGGGCAATGGGTTTCACAGAAAAAAAGCGTCCCCCTTAAAAAAACCCCACCATTTTAAAGGAAATCAAAAGCTTATACTGTACTCCAATGGAAAATCTAAACATTGTTCGAAACAAAATCAAAACCTAAATAACCCATATACACGTACAAAAATGAAAAAAAAAAACAATACGAAGTAAACACAGTTACCTTAATATACGAAACAGCAAAACAAAGTTTTTTCCCAAACACAAAGCTTCAAAATCTCAAAAATAAGAAATTGCTGTATTTCGAAAGAGAGTTCGTATAGTTTGATAGAGTTCAAAAGTCACAGTATTAAACAGAGAAACAAAAACACCGAATAAGTTAAAAATAAGGAAGGGTAAAACCGGAATTTCCAAAATGTGTAAAACGACGTCGTGATACTATTATTTTTAAAAAACGCGTCTAGTGGCTAATTCTCAGCGAATTTGTAAACAGAGGCTACGCATCACAAAGCGGGTGCCAAAGTGGCTTCCCCGCGAAATTTTTACAACATTGCAACGCCAATGCGGTCTAGGTCGGGCTAAGCTAGGCCGACCCATATTTACAAAGTTATCTTGGGTTAATTCTACACAATACAAAATTGAATATAGATGGGCAAGAATAAGCTTAATTGCAAAAGGATAATTAATAAGGTATCATATATTTCATGTGACAATATTTGACTAATCGTGGAGTTTAAAAAAATAATAAAGATTTTTTGAATTCGGTATAATACAAGTCATAAAATTCTCAGTAGCTATAAATCATCTCATAATTAAGGGTAATATGAGAAGTTTGCAGTTAAATTGGTATAAAGTATAATGATATGTTTTTTTTTCTTTTTAATAGACTAAAAAAAATGGTGTCAGGGAGATACTAATATTTCTTTTCAATATTCCACCCTCATGTATTCTAACTAACTATTATTAATAAAGAAAAATTAATTTAATTAGAAATATCCCCGAAATGTAGCTAGAGTTCGGACAATGATTTGGTTGAAACTTGAAAAAACAAAAGTTTTTTAAGTAATATTGGAAATAGTTTTTGGAAATTAAAATTGTGTTTGAACATACATTTTACCGGAAAAATAAGTTTAAGTTTTGTGAGTGGAAGAATTTTTTAAAAAAACTTAGTCAAATTCCATGAACGAACAATGTTTTTTAAAAGAATAAATGTAAAAAAAATAACACAACTATATGTCCAAATGGGTTCGCAATATAATGTAGTAATATAGGTAAAAAAATCTGTAACAAGACTAAGAACTTGTTTGGTTAAGCTTTTAGTAAGCCAAAGTAATTAGTTTCTTTTTTCTTTTTCAAAAAATGCTTATTTGAAAAATTGGTGTGTTCGGTCATAAGCTTTTAAGAAAATTAAGTGTTTTTGAATCGCAATTTGCAGCAGAGCTGTTAATAGTTGTGCAGAAGAAGTTGAAAACAGTAGTTTTTACCTAAAACCAGAAACAAAAGTTGTTTTTAATTTTATTTATTATAAAGATATTCTTACCAAAAATATTTATATACTTAATTATGTATATTTATTTAAACTAATGATTATAAGCTATATATAGTAACTTATCACTTTTTCTTTGCCGTTACTAGTAATTTAATACTCATAGCACTTTTTGAAAAACTTTGGCCAAATAAAAATTGGTACTCAACTATAAATAAAAGTGCTTCTCAAATGAGTTGGTCGAACACAGACCGGTAATCACCAAAATTACTTTTATAAAAATCACTTTTGAAGAAAATACTTTTCAAAATAAACAATTTTTAGATGTTAACAAGCTCTAAACGAGGAAACGTTAGAAAGTACTAATGGCTAAGCAAATCGAATTAAAAATAAAAATGTGACTGATCAGATGATCGTGGTTGCACCAATGATGGTCCTTTCCCATGGAATTTTTTATTTTATTTTTTTTGCTAGAAACACAATTTGAATTAATAAAATATTATGAGGGATTATATAAAATGTTCATGTGGATATAGATAGGATCCAAATCACCAGCATTTGAATTGTTAATATAACACGTAGAAATGACATTAAGTGCATTCAAGTTTTCTAAGGAAGTTAAAACATTACAATTACTATCTAATATGGTGGTGATAAAATGTGTACCAGAGCTATCTTCCAACAAGGGTTACTGGACAAATTAGGCGGCACTGCATAATGGATGGTAAAGTTTGGATTGGATTGACTGTGAGCTCTTTTAGCCAATAGGCGTGCAACTCTGTTATCTTGACGAAAGTTAAACCTGTTTATTGACATTTCCAACTTGCACATCTGCAATTTTCAATAATAGAAATACAAGTAGGTGTAGGCTTATCTAGCAGATTTTTAGTTTCTACTTTAAGTGGAATAAAATTTTGTTGTAAAGTCAAAAGTAATCCATGTAGTAGGGCCAAGAGTTCAACATGTGTGTGATTGTGACTATAACATTTTTTATGAAATCCTAGGATCAATCACCCTTGAAGTTTCTGAAACCCCGCCCCCATGCTAGCTGCATTGTTATGGGCTATAAAGGAGCCATCAACATTAAGTTTAATAACATTAGGTCTAGGGGAGTACCATGTTAGTTTGATGCTTCTAGTACGAACATGCTTAGGCTCCATTGAAGTAAGAGTTTATATTCAAGGGTCTTTTGGTAAATTTGATCATAGAAAAATTTATTTTCTAGGTTGTGAATATTGTTATCATTGCGATTAATCCATAAGTTCCGTAAAGTAAAAGACATAAATTCCATCCAAGAGTAAAACTTGGTGATAGAGCATTCCAACCAAAAGAATTTAGCAATTGAGAAACCCAAAAAGATATGGAACAAAGTTTCAGTAGAATTTATACATATTGGGCACATATAGTCAATGTTAATGCATATTTTATGGAGGTAGGATCGAGTAGGAAGTCTGTCGTGTTGAAATTTTCATAAAAAATATTTAATTTTATTGAGGGTGTTAATTCTCTAAATCCACATAAAGTCATTAACAGTATTCGTTGGAGTGACAATTAAGCTATAAGTTTATTTCAAGAAAAACGTACCATTACTATTGAGAGCCCATATGGGGTAATCTACACCCGTAGAGGGCAAAGATGGGTAGAATATGAGAATAAGTTTTTAATATTGTGAGGAAGATAAAAAAAATCCCAAAAAAGTCTCAAGCCTAACCATTTGTGACATCAACGACTTTAGTATTAACATCATTTATAGTGAGGGGACCATAGATTAAGCTTCGAAGAGTATCTCTATTAGGTAGACAGCTTTGGTTCCATGAGGAGATATTTCTACCATTTTCTATAATCCAATGGGTGCATCTGTTGCAAAGAACCCAACCGTTTTAAATACTATTCCAGATGAAGGAATGACATTTCGTGGAATCTTTGGACATATTTGCAACTTATGACTTTAGCCCAGAGAGTATTTGGATTAGTTAAAAAATGTCAAGTGAGCCCAATAGGCATAGCTGTATTTTTTATGCGAGATTTAGTAATAGAAAGACCTCCTAAATGCTTAGATTTGGTAATGGTATCCCAGGATAGTAAATGAAGTTTTTTTTTAGAATCAGTAGTACCTCAGATGAAGTTTTTTTGAATTTTTTCAATCATGTTCAAAGTTTTGGCTGTGAGAGAATGATATTGCATGATATGATTGAGAATTGAGAGTCAATTTGACTAGAGTTGCCCTTCCGGAAGAAAATTTATTTTCCAGCTTGAGAGTCTGTTCTGAAGGTTATCAAGAAGGAGTTGATAATCACTATTTTTAGACTTATGATTTGAAATTGGCAAGTCTAAATATTTGCCAAAATGATTACCTACTTGACATTTAAGAATGCTACCTCGATTAGTAGCCAAGGAAGTATTAATATTCTTAAAAAATGATTTTAGACTTTGCATGACTGACTTTTTCACTGACATATCACAAAACATGTCTAGGGTAGCTTTTATAGCCCTAACTAATTTTTCATTAGCTTTGGCCATGAAGGTAAGGTCATCCACAAAGAGAAGATAAGACAAGTCCGGTCCTCTAGGTGAGAGTTTAATAGGATCGCATATGTTCATCTCCACATTGTGATTAATATAAATTGAAAGTAGTTCCAAATAAAGAAAAAAATGTAAGGGGACATTGGCTCACCTTGTCTAATACCTTTAGAAGGATTGAAAAAAGGAGTTTTAGAACCATTTACTAGAATAGATATATATAGTTGAGGAAGTTACACAAGATAGGATTAATTTTAAGATGTTAGGAGGACATTTGAAAAAATCCAACATCGTGCGAATGAATGACCATTCAAGCCTGTCAAAGGCATTTTCTAGATATATTTTAGTTATCATATCTCATTTTGCACCCTTCATGTGGGCAAATTTGTTCATAATTTTCTGAACAATAATAGCATTATCTGATGCCCTCCTATTTTTAGAAAAATTCATTTGACAAGGGCTAATAAGGTTGTCAAGGTAGGGCTTGATACGATTAGCTAAATTTTAGTGATAATCTTATAAATTATATTACAAAGGCCAATAAGGTTTGAAATACTCTAGGTTAACTTTATTTTTAATTCTAGGAACTAGACATAGGTAAGCAGAACTAAAATGCTGAGGAATAACCCAGTTTGTAAAAACTTGGTGACAAAAAGATTTAACCGAATCTCCTACAATGTCCCAATATTTCTGAAAAAAAAAAAGGATGAAGGCCATTCGGGCCAGGAGCTTTGTAGGGCTTAAAAGAAAAAACAACTTTAGTAATTTCATCATCTAGCACAGGTCTATTTAGACTAGAGAGGTCAGTTCTATTATACCATTAAGCAGTATCCTTCAGGGATTTAATATGACTAATGGTATGATTTGAGGTGAATTTTTTTTCAATATAGCTTATCATATGCTTGGTCACCTCATTGAGTTCAAATATCAAATTACCATTGTCATCTTGAAAATGAGTGATTTTATTTTTCCTTCTATGATTCAGGGTAGTGATATGAAAAAAATTAGTGCTAGCATCACTATTATTAAGCAGTTTACCCTAGATTTTAGGCTCAAAACTCTTCCTCATGCTTCAGAATAGTATTATAATCTAGGACTAATTTCTTCTCAAGATTCTGAAGGAAAGTACTAGTGGTATAGTTCGAAGAAAAATGAATACCATTAATTCTAGCTATAAGATCAGACTTTTTCTTGAAAATATTACCAAATTTATTTTAGGCAAAATTCTTCGCTGGCCCCCTATACTTGGCCGGAGCTGTAAGTTAGCTACTCAAACTTTCCAAGTGACCAGTTAGACACTCCAAGTTGTCCCAGACGTAATTTTTAAACACAAGCCTCCATGCTGGCACACTGCGTGTGCTTTTCTCATTATTGAGCGCGTGAGGTCTTATTTTTGACCGTTTTTCTGACTTGTTAACGGTAAAAAAAACAACTTATTCTGCCCCCAACCCATAAACCCTCATCCTAACATTAATTTAAAGACCTACCCCTTCTTCTCCATTAAAACCACCATTGTTGACCCAAAATCCTCCATTTCTTTCTTCTTCTTTTATTTATATATTGTAAATTTCTCTATTATTTCTTCTTCTTTGCCTACTTTTGATAACATCACGATGAGACAAGTCAATGATGTTATTTTTTGTCAATGTGGAGAATTTGCACAACTAAAGACTTCTTGGACTCAATTGAACCCCGGACGAAGATTTTATGGTTGCAAATATGGACGAGTAAGTCGATTTTGCTTATAATTTTTATTGAGCTTGTGATTACTTGGATATATTCAATTGTGTTGATTAAATAGACATTTTCTCCCTCTTTTTCTTTTGCTTTTTTGAATAGGTTGCTGGTGGATGCAACTTCTTTAGATGGTATGACGATGAGATGTCCGATCAAGCTAGAAGAGTTATTTGGGCATTACTGAAACGGGTGAAAGAATTTGAAGAAGAGAAAGAGCGTGAAGCAAAGAATAGGAGGAAGTTGCAATTTGCTTTGTTTGTTCTTGTATTAACGTGCGTTTGTAACAAGTGTTTCATGTAATCAACTGTTAACGTAGTCATTTTCTAGTCCTCAATGTGTTGTAAGCAACTATTTAATCGAATATTATGAAGCTGGTAAGTTGTGTAAGTTGTGTGTAAATGATAGAAGCCTAGACATTGATGGATAATAATGTTCACAAACTACATAGCAGTACAAAAACAAGGCAAACTTTAGGTTAAAAAACAAAACCATAACATTGAGCAAATATCACAATAGTACTTGCAATCTGCACAACAGTACTAGCAAAATCAGCTCATGAAATACTTCTAAGGTTCAATAACATGACCATCATAGTAAACCTCGACATAGAAAAGAAACCAAATGCTAAACACATCTTCAAAGTGCCACTCAATCATTTGCTGAAGTTGTTTTTGTCTTTTTGGAACTAGCTGCAACATTTCTTTGATGCTGAAGTTGGGAAGAACTGACTGCATTCTTGCCCATCCATCTTAAACCTTTAGGTTTGTAGCCAAGGTCAATGTCATTCCCTGAATGTTTGGGACCTTTTCCAGGGGCTAGAACCTGCTGAATGGGCATTCCTTTCTGTAATGAGGAAAAGCAATACACTTAGGACCCTCTACTTGTAATAAACAAACCAACTTGTATCTTGTTTTAAACAAACCAACTGATATTACTTGTAATAAACAAACCAACTTATGTTGTAGATTGATGCTCCAGTTCTTACATCAGTGTAAACACCATATCCCTGTACCCTTGGCCGTTTGTATCTTGAAGTGGTAGCAGCAGGTTGTGATAAGTTTGTAGCTCCAGTTTTTACAGCTGGTTGAGATGAAGTTGCAGCACCAATAGGTTGAGAACTACTAGCTCTTCCTCTGCCCCTTCCTCTTCCCCTTCCCCTACCTCCACCAACTCCAAGGAGAGAACTAGCAGGTTTGAACTGAGTTCTTCTCACTCTTGAGCTATCATCACAAATAGAAGATGCAGCTGTACCAGATTGTGAAGCTGCAGTCTTTGAATTACCATTATGTGCTGCAGCAGATTGAGATGGAACAGGGTGAGTAGCAGCTGCAGTACCAGATTGTGAAGCTGCAGAGTGAGATGGAACAGTGTGAGTAGCAGCTGCAGTACCAGATTGTGAATCTGCAGATTGAGATGGAACAGGGTGAGTAGCAGCTGCAAGGCCAGATTGTGAAGCTGCAGATTGAGATGGAACAGCTGAAGTACCATTTTGTGAAGCTGCAGATTGAGATGGAACAGGGTGAGTAGCATTTTGTGAAGCTGCAGCTGAAGTACCAGTTTGTCCCCTTGAAGTACTACTCTGACCCTTCACATTCACCGTACAATGAAATATTAGAATACAACAAGAATTTGCAAACAAAAAACTTGAAAAAACTGCAATAAACATATACAGAATAGACATTCTTACTGCAGATTTGCATCCCTTCTTATTGTGACCTGTCTGATGGCATCTTGAGCAAGTCATCTTCACTCTAAGCTTAGAAACCTTACCAAATTTCTTCCTTGGTTCTGTCTTTTCTTTTCTTCTGCATCTCTTTGGTCTGCCTGGCATAGGTTTCACCTCTGGGGGCTCAATTGGAGGATTAGTTGACTCAGGCCACATTTTTAGGTTTGGAACAGGTTGGAGGCTATACTTATAAGCTGCCAAGAATGTTTCCTTTCTATACCAATGATCCACATGGTCCTCTGGTTCCTCCCCAAGGTGGTAGAATGCACAAATAGCATGTGCACAGGGGATTCCCTTCAACATCCAAAGTCTACAAGTGCAGGTCCTTGTGGTCATGTTCACAGTATGTTGGTACTCTCCATCCACAATCTCAAAGCCATCATCTCTATAAAATCTAAGATCACAATCCCTAGCTATTTTTTTGTTGTCATCAAGAATTAACCTAGCCATAGGTGCTATATCATCTTTCCATTTTTCTGGAAATTTCCTCATATCAACAGTCCTAGCCATCATTTTGTGTCTAATCTCTTCTAGCATACTAATGATAGATTTATGTCTAGGCCCTACAATCCATGAGTTGAAGGTCACACACATGTTGTTTTCTACTATATCACACCTAGATGTATCCCTAAAGTAAACCTTACACCAGGTTTTCTTAGGATATTCTAGTAAGGAATCAAAAATTTTATCTCCTAATTTAGCCATTTCATCAAGTTCATCCTTAAGTTTAACTTTAAAACTTGCCTTAGAACACCTCCAGAACTGTTTTCTTCTTTCCTCTCCAGGCCAAGTCCAAGACTTGAATTCAATCAATATTGGAAAAGCACAAGAGTCCATGACTTCTGTTGGTACCAACATTTAGTTTCACACTTGAGAATCCAACCAAAATATTACCATCCACGAGAACCAAAGTCAAAAATCACGTCAACTAAAGCTTCTAATGGTAACTAGAGCATGATTAGCACATTTTACTCACACGTCTCACTCTAGGCTCATGATATTGTGTTTTCTATCTTTTCAAGTCCCAAGTGCCCTCACCGGAAGGAATGGGTCTCTATCCCACAATGAAATTTAAATGAGGGACCCTTAATCTAAAACTCTCACGCTCACAAATAAGTGCAAGCTATGTACAAAAATGCCATATGCTTGGCTATAGTGTCATATGTTGCTCTTTTCACATCACTTGGCAAAGGATCAAATAGGACTTCTAAGGTTGTAATATAGGCTTTTGGACTTAGGTAGGGTATCTTTGGGATAAGAAGTGACTAATCTCCCTCCTTGGGCATTACACTAATTTGCAATTCCATTCTCTTTGAGCTTTTTTTTTCCCCAATTTTTCACTCTCAGTGTTGCTTTGTGGCTTTTTTTTTAATATTTATTTTTCTTTCTTTTCTTTGATTTTCTTATTTTCTATTGCAACTTTCTTTCAATGCTTCTTTTGTAGAGCCACCTAACATTTACTCCCTTACTTCTCTCCCCCAAACTTAGACTTTAGTCAAAGTTGCACGTCTTTCAATGCCTCAAGGAGATAGAGCCAAGAGAAGGTTAGTGCTATAAAGCACATAAAATTTGTTCGGGCTAGTAATGTTTTTGCTAGAGCTTTTGAGTTGGTGATAGCCAATTCGACTTTCCAGAAGAAGGAGGAGCACTTAGTCACCTTTTGCACTTCGACAACAAAGACTTAAATCGACTTCCTACTCCTTAGAAAGAGCGATAGAGGAGTATGTGCAGATTGTAAGGTTCTCCCGTATGAGAACCTTGTGACCCGACATAGGCTCTTGGTTATGGATCTTGAGATCCAATGGAAGAAGAAAGAGAGGGCTTCAGCTGTTCAACCTAGAATCGGGTGGGGGCCTTGACTGGTGTTAAGATTCAGGAGTTGGGAGAGAAGCTTGTAATTATGGGGGCTTGGGAGAGTAGAGGAGATGCAGATTGTATGTGGTCCAGAACAACATATTGTATAAGGAGGGCTGCTACAGGGGTCTTAAGGGTCTCGAAGGGCAACCCTAATAGACACAGAGGGGACTGATGGTGGAATGATGACGTCCAAGCAAAAGTGGAGGCCAAGAAGGCGGCCTACCTAAATTTAGTAGAGAGTAAAGACGAGGAGGAAAGGAGGTCGAATAGGGAGAGTTATAAGAATGTGAAGATGGAAGCGAAGTTAGCGGTTTCAAACGCTAAAACGGCAGCTTTTAAGCACTTGTATCAAGAGATTACGGACATAGGTGGAGAAAAGAAGTTGTATAGCTTGCCAAGGCCAGGGAGAGGCAGGCATGCGACCTGGACCAAGTAAAGTGCATCAAACACGAGGATGGAACGGTACTAGTCGAAGAGGCCCACATTCGACGAAGATGGCAAGCGTACTTCCATAGACTTTTAAATGAAGAGGGGGACAAGAGCATTGTGTTGGTTCATCTCGAGCACTCTGAGAGTCGTTGTGAGTTTGGGCACTGTAGGTGTATTTTGATGAGGTTCAGGAGAAAATTCGCAAGATGAGAGGCAGAAGAGCGACCGGGGCCTGACAAGATCCCAATAGAGTTTTGATAGAGTGCAGAAATAATAGGTTTAACCTGGCTGACTGGGTTGTTTGATGTTATCTTGAAGACGGCCAAGATGCCTGAAGAATGGAGGTGGAGTACTATGATTCCGATGTACAAGAACAAGGGAGATGTTCAAAATTGCAACAATTATAGGGGCATCAAACTATTAAGCCACACCATGAAAGTATAGGTGAGGGTGGTTGAGAAGAGAATGAGGAGGGAGGTAACAATCTCGGAGAACCAATTCGGTTTCATGCCTGGGCGATCGACTATTGAAGCCATCCACCTTCTGAGGAGGCTGATTGAGCAGTATAGGGACAAGATGAGGGACTTATATATGGTGTTTATTGACCTGGAGAAGGCTTATGATAAAGTCCCAAGGGAGTTTCTGTGGAGATGCTTGGAATCTAAAGGTGTTTCAGTGGCGTATATTAGCGCGATTAAAGACATGTACAATGGAGCCAAGACCCGCGTGAGAACAATTGGAGGAGACTCCGATCACTTCCCAGTTGAGATGGGATTGCATCAGGGGTCAGCTCTTAGTCCGTTCTTATTTGCTCTGGTGATGGACGAATTGACAAAGGGCATTCAAGGAGAGGTTCCGTGGTATGTGTTATTTGCCAACGATATAATGTTGGTCGATGAGACCTGTGGTGGAGTTCAGGATGAGGTGGAGGTTTGGAGGCATACCTTGGAGTCTAAGGGTTTTAGGCTGAGCAGAACAAAGACAGAGTATATGGAGTGCAAGTTTAGTGATGCGTCTCAGGAGTCAGAGGGGAAAGTGACGGTTGGTTCTCAGGCAATCCTCCAAAGAGGAGCTTCAAGTACCTTGATTCTATCATTCAAGGTAATGGAGAAATTGACGATGATGTCACCCACTGTATAGGGGCAGGCTGGACGAAGTGGAGACTCGCATCAGGTGTCCTATGCGATAAGAAAGTGACACCTAGACTTAAAGATAAGTTCTATAAAGCGATCATTAGACCAGCTATGTTGTACGGCACAGAGTGCTGGCCCGTCAAAACCACACACATTCAGAAAATGAGCGTAGTACAGATGCGTATGCTTAGATGGATGTGTGGACACACGAGGTTGGATAAGATTAAGAATGAAGCCATTCCTGATAAGGTAGGAGTGGCCTCAGTGGTGGACAAGATGCGAGAAGTGAAGTTATGATGGCTCGGACATGTGAAGAGAAGAGGCACCGATGCGCCAGTGAGGAGGTGTGAGAGACTGGCTGTGTTGGGTCTGCGGAAAGGTAGAGGTAGACCAAAGAAGAATTGGGGCGAGGTGATTCAACATGATATGGCTCACCTCCAGATCACCGAGGACATGACCCTTGACGGGAAAGCATGGAGGTCTAGAATTAGGGTAGAAGGTTAGGTAGAAAGCGATTGATGGTTGACATTTTAGCGGTTGTATTCTTATGCATAGTCGTTTTATCTTGTCCTGTTCGCTATTGGCGTCTTCTGTTTGCTCTGGTTATAGTAGTTTATATGAGAACTTGAGCACTAATAGTGTTTCTTACCTTGTTTGTTTTTGTCTTATTTTCAAAATATTTGGTTTGCCTTCAAAATTTTCAAATGGTTTTTAGCCGAGGGTCTATCGGAAATAGCCTCTAAGGTCTGCGTGTATCTTACCCTCCTCAGACCCCACTTGTGGGATTACACTGGGTATGTTGTTGTTGTAGAGTGTTTACCTTTTACATTTTCTTATTGTACTGGTTTTTCTCGTTATATTCAAACAGTATACAATCCATCTTTTCAAGATTTTTCAAAAACTACGGTTAGAAGTGATATTATAAAATCTAAAAATGAATATAGACAATATTTATGATATATATGTTTTATCACATTGATTGTAAATTTTGTATTACTACTTATATGGGTCATGGTGTTAATGGGTATGAGTATTTAACATTTACTTGTCATTGCATAGATCCTAACTGGATAATACAAAAAATAATTTTAGCATATAGCGTTGTTGATGACCACATATGGGAACATTTATTCAGACAGAAGTAAATGATATTTGTAAGGCGTATTTTATTAATTAGAAAAATTTAAGTATAACTGTTGATAATGCTTCAAATAATGATTATGCTATTGGTCAGTTATAACCAAAGTTGAACCCTCCTTTTGAAGAATTATTTCATGTTATATGTGCATGTCATATATACAATTTAGTTGAATAAGATGGCCTTAAGTTATTTGGTTCTATTATTAAGAGGTCAAACGTGCAATTAGTTATATTTATAAATCTAAAAAATCGGATGGATGTAGGGAATTTAAGGCAGAGTGTATAAAAGAAGGTTTGGATCCCAGAAGTTCTTAAGGAAGTTTCAACTAGGTGGAACACTGTATATGAGTCTTTTTCTGTTGCTTACAATTTACGAAAGACTATAACTAACATGTTTAATGGTCATGTGGCTGTAGAGTATCACCTTAATGAAGATGATTGGAACCTTGTTCTCCATCTTCTTACATTTTTAGAAAAAAAATTTCTTGCTACTAAAGAATTTTTCGGTCAATATTATCCTACAATTCCTACTATGTTGTATTTTATAGCTGGAATAGCAGAATTACTTAATGAATATAAAGTAGTGCCTGGTTATGAAAATGTCGTTTCTCAAATGATTGAAAATTTTAAAGAATATCTTTTCCCTATTCCACCACTTTATTACGTTGCTTCTGTTTCACATCCCTGTTTTAAACGATTTAATACCGAAATGCTTATTAGAGAAATTATCGAATATTGAAAATTACTACGGTGAAACACCAAGTGTAGAACAAGTTTGTGTGCAGGTATTTCCAGATTGCCAGTGGACTTATAAAAGATATAGGAGTGCATCTGATAATATTGTTCCAAGTGTTCCACATTCAATCGGTTCGAGTTCAACGCAGGGGAGTAAAAGAGCTGCAGCCGCGTTGGGAAGTTTTGCCAAGCCTTAATCAGTTTTCTAGCAGTCAATCGAGTAGCGGGGCGTTCAACGAGCTTGATATTTATTTATTTCATGCTCCAAAAGAAATTGTGGATTTTGGCAGTGATCAACTACTGCAATTTTGGAAGGCTCAACAAGCACAATTTCAAGTTTTACCAAAAATGGTGCGGGATATTCTAACAGTTCAAGCATCATCAGTTGCTTCAGAAAGCGCGTTTAGCCATGGAAGATTATAAGTTGGAGATAATAGACATTCATTGAAGGAAGAAGCATTAGAGACAACCGTATTATTCAGAGATTGGATTAGATCTGAGCGAAGAAATTTTAGATTTTCTGAAGAAAAAAAGAAGCAGATACAACATATTCAACCGAAATCTTATCAGGTGATGGAAGTGTGGATAATAAAAATTATTATGAAGAAGATCAATCTTTATCACCGGTTCCTCCTGATTGCCAGAAGAAATTATTGAGAAAATGAGAAGCTTTTTTATTAATATGTAGTTTTGCAATTTAATTTATCTATGTACTTTGCAAAAAATTTAAAAATTATTCAGTAAAATGTGTTACACTTTGCTGTTAAGTTATCATTCTTTGTTATATGCTCTAAATTTTTGTACCTTTAGTTCAATTACCTTTTGTTATATTTTTTTGCAGTTTAATTTAGCTATGTTACTAAATACTAAATACTAAATACTAACTTACTATTTACTTTGCAAAAAAATAACAGGTGTTGGGGCTTCCTATTAAGTTATAATTGTTAGTTATTTTTTCTTATTAATATATAATTTTGCAATTTGATTTAGCTATGTTACTAAATACTAAATACTGAAATACTAAATAGCAAATACTAAATATTAACTTACTATGTACATTGAAAAACCTAACAAGTGTTAGCCCTTACTATTAAGTTATAATTATTTGTTATATTTTCTTTAATTGCTTACTTAATTTCAAATTATAAACTACTTAAAAGCCAAAAAAAAGAAGGTAAAAATGCCGAATCGAGCCGGACCGGTTTGCACCGCATTGAAGAAAAAAACAAAAATAAAAAAAAGAAAATCCGGCTTTTGAAAAATAGTCGTTGGCAATAGCCATAAACCGCTATTTTACCCTCCCCCACCCCATAATCGCCCCAATAGCCCCCCAACCTATTTTTTCCTATAAATACTCCCTTATTTCATCAATTTTATCACAATTCAATATTTTCTATCTATTTCTCTCTAAAATTTCTTTCAAAGGCTATTCTCCAAATTTCTATCAAAATGTCTGGAAATCAAACTAGTCAATCTCAACGTGAAGCCCAACCAAATCCGAAGTTTGGAAATTTATCACGAAAAATAGTGATACTTAAACTGCTAAGTGTAATCATTGTAAGAAAGTTTGGAACCACCACACTGGAATATCTAATGGAGGGACTATGAAGTTTAAGGATCACTTGAAAAGACAACATACGCGAGAATGGGCTGCTCGGGCTGGGTGACGAAATACTTGAGGAAACATCTATAATTTATGTATTTTCTAGTTTCTACTTTCTACTTTCTAGTTTGTCACTTTAATTATGTATTTCACAACTTAATGTATTTCTGTATTGTTCAATAAATTGCTTTTGTGTTGCTATTTTTATCTATAATTTTCCCATACAATTTAATCTATTTTCAAAAAAAAAAAAAAACAAAAAAACCAAAAAAAAAAAAAATATAGGTATAACCAAAACCGGTACTGGACCGAGTCCAACTTGGCGGTACCAATTCCTACACGGCAGCCATAGAAGCCACCGGTGGACCAAACCGGTAAAGACCGAAAAATCGACGAATTTTTTTTAAGCACCGGACCGGATCGGAATCGACAAGGCGCACTGGAATCAGACCGGTTCGGGCTGTTAGACACCCTTCATCATGAAGCCCTTATTTATAAGCTGAAAGAGATAAGAACGGATCACGAAACGGTCAAGCATAATTATGGCTTGAGATATGAAACAATTCGGTGCAGCAGAAAGTATTCTTGGAAAGGTGCATGGAATCGACATCAACCAACCAGATGAAGACGCGTGGAGTTCTAGAATAAATTAGTATCAGTCTTGGTCAAAGAGACTGCGAGTTCCAAGGAGTCGGTGAGATATCTTTCACACCGTTTTCACTCCTGACTGCTTGCATCAGCACTCAGCAAGTGTGGGGATTGACTGTGTGGGCAAAAATACGTCACCTACTGTTACGGGGATACGAGTCCAATTGGTGAGACTAGACTTCCCTCACTGAATGAAACAAGAATAACACACAAGAAGGCAGTCCTCATAGCCTCTATCATGAGCTACTACAACATTGATGTGGGGAAAGTAATATTTGACATAATTGACAGTAAAGCTCATCAAAATGAAATTGCCTATGGTTTTCCCTGTCTGCTCACCAAACTCATGAGACATGTACCCATACTGCTTGACAAGGATTACATTAAGGAGGTGAAATGACCTTAGGTAGTCATTTCAGAAGTTAGGGCTTCGATTGGCATGTCGACAGTTTTAAAATATTCATAAGGTCCATTAGGACCTGTCTGTAAAATTTGAGCTAAATCAAACCTTGTTTGGTAGGTATCAGAAGAAGGTTTCAGTTTTCGTTGTCGGTAAATCTTAAAAAGAGGTTTTCGAGCTCGATTTTGGCGAATAAGCCCCGATTCAAAATCTGAAAGCGTCGTTATGTTCGTATAGTCATTTGTGACTTGTGTGAATTTTTGAAGTGAATTTCGAGGTTGTTCGGTTGATTTCGGCTAAAGTTCTGAAAATTAATAATTTGATCTTTTTCCATTTAATTCGCATCTTGAGTTTCGGGAATCTGATTTGAGATCCGCCTTAGCGAGTATGTTACATATATTTTGTATAAATTGTATGCGAAATTTAAGATTATTTCAAATTTTATATGGTTCCATTCACCACGAAAACGAAAAGAAAAGAAAATTAAAAAAAAAAGAAAAAGAAAAAGGAAAGCACAATAAAAACAAAGGTGGTGGTGGCAGGGATAATAATCCCTCAAGCTTCACTTTCGAAGCTTGAAAAGGAAACATAAACAGAAACAGAAAATGGAACGCAGAGGGAAAAAATATCAGAAAATAGAAAAAGGAAAGGAAAAGGAGCAGAAAAAAGGTAGAATTTTCACCCCGAAACATCCAGGTAATAACGTTAATTCATTATTTCAGTTTATTACGTGCGTTTGAATATATTTTAACGGTAGAAATGGGGATATTAGACATCATTCCAACAAGTTAAATTGATAGTTTAAAGGGTCAATTGGACCCCGATGATGGAATTGATTATATATTCGTACTCAGAGAATTATGGGCAACCAATAAATGTAATTTATTTAGGGTTTGGTTATATGACTTTGAACCCTATACATAGGCCTGGCATGCGTATCCCGTATGCGAATAGGGTGTCGGGTTATTTTTCTGCTTATTGAACACAGTGAGATCGTTTGGCAATGAATCCAAAGGACAAAGCGGTTGTCGAGTAGCAGTGTTAAATTTGGAATAAGGTAAGTGTTTGTATCCATTTCTTTGGAGGCCCTTGGCCTTGTGGATATTCTACCACGTGTTCCTTACGTGTGTAGCTGCCGATAGGCGTACTCATTACGCCTTAGCTTTGAACCTACATTGTATATTATGTGTTATGCCCTGTTGTTGGTATTGCATTGAGCATATGAGCATTGCACTCTGGTTTTGATCATTTCATACACTTCCTGGTAATCGATGAGAGTCCTGAACCGGTGAAGGGTCATCATTGCATATACTTCCCGGTAATCAATGAGAGTCCCGAGCCGGTGTAGGGTCATCATTGCATATACTTCCCGGTAATCGATGAGAGTCTCGAGCCGGTGAAGGGTCATTATTGCATATATCTCCTGGTAGATAATGAGAGTCCCGCGCCGGAGATAGGTATCAGGCATATGTGACTGCATTGCATCGTACCGTATTCATCCCATCTCATTGCACCGCATACTGATTATTGTGTGTATTATGTTGTGTTTATGTATGCGGTATGTATACTATGTTATGGACATATCTCAGTTTGCCAATATATTTCTGGCTCGTATCCTGGATTGCACTCCGCAATAGTATAAATATATGGATCGGGTTGCACGCCGTGACTGTATAAATATATGGATCGGGTTCCACGCCGCGACAGTATAAATATATAGATCGGGTTACACGCCGCGAAAGTATAAATATATGGATCGGGCTGCACGCCGCGACAGTATGAACATATGGATCGGGTTGCACGCTGCGACAGTATGAATATGTGGATTGGGTTGCACGCCGCAACAGTATAAATATATAGATCGGGTTGCACGCCACAACAGTTTAAATATATGGATCGGGTTGCACGCCGCAACAGTATAAATATATGGATCGGGTTGCACGCCGCAACAGTATAAGTATATGGATCGGATTGCACGCCGCGACAGTATAAATATATGGATCGGGTTGCATGCCGCGACAGTATGTATTTCTGATTTTTGATATGTTTGGGATACTTAAAAACCTATATGTTTTGTCTATCTTATGTCCCTAGTTGTTTATGAGTTTATGATTCCATACGTGTTTTCAGTTATTATCTGGCTCTGCCTTTTTATAGTTTAAATAAGATGGATTTGGTTTACCTGTTTTTCTTTTCCCTGGCTAGCTATCCTATTCTTTGAGGTGGCTAATCTACCCCACTTATTGAGTCATTTTGACTCACCCTTGTTTGTTGTTTGTTCTTGTCTATCTATTTCGTTTCGGCAGGTTCGCTTCAGGATTGAATTCGCCACGTTGTGAAGGAGCGAAGACGACTTCAGCTGTCAAAGTGAGCCAACTTTTATTCTGGATGACCACAGTTTTATGTTTATTATTTCAGTTGCATTTTGCTCCCTTCAGGAGGTATCTGTCTTCTTTCGTACTCTTAGATGTCTAGTCTGGATAGCCCTAGACCTAGTATGTTGGGTAGTTAGCTGTAATTTCTTTACACAGCTTAGAGGTATCAGTATATCTGTGGTTTTTTAAGTCTTATTTTTATTCATGAGTTGGATTTATATTCA
Organism: Petunia x hybrida; assembly: GCA_037355625.1. NCBI lineage: Eukaryota > Viridiplantae > Streptophyta > Magnoliopsida > Solanales > Solanaceae > Petunia > Petunia x hybrida. The sequence goes on from JBBBVM010000208.1 coordinate 237,973, forward strand.
TTTTCCTAATTCAGTTATTAAGGGTTCGCCCAACGGGTCTAGGGGAGAATGTTGGGTGCCCACACGACCTAGCCGAATTTCGGGTCATATCAGTTGGTATCAGAGCCCAGTTTAGGGTCTATCCAGACTATGACAGTGTCTAGTTGAGTCTCGCTGATGGGTACGTAGAGGTCCGTACTTATCTACGAGAGGCTATGATGGCATTTAGGAAGTTTCACTTCCTTCTTTCCTAATCGTGCGTCAGTCTGGGATGCAAAAATAATTTCGTTAATTCCGTCGTAGTAATGGTGAACCCTTGTGCGACAAGTCAGCAAAGCGTAGGAGTTCGGGATGAAGTAGTCTAGCCTGGGGCTAGCGCTGCTCAAGCCCCGAGAGTTGTTGTGCTGACGATCCAGTTGCGGAGGCCCCAGTTGTACGAGCTCGCGATGGGCAAGGGAGTAGGGCCTTGTGGTTCCCCTGGCTCTCTATAGTGCTTTTATGACAATCTTGGCGGCACAGATACTGCCAGAACTTCCTTTCAGGTTGTCGTAAATGTAGACATTCGGTCTCAGGGAGCTCTGATTCCAGTTCCTAATATTGCCACAATAAACTATGTTCCCGAGGCAGCATATGCTGTGCCTCTAGTTATTCTGGCTGGTTAGCTAGCCAAGGTAATAGTTCGGTCCGGGTGCGTAAGGAGGTTTCATTATGTTACCCTGTTGAACCTTCTGATGTTCTCAGGCCATGCATCAGATGATCCCCATGATTTTTTAAAAGGGAAAAAAATGATGTCAGTACATCCTTCAAGCTCTTGGTTATCTCGACCAGTATGGTGTTTACTATTCTTCTTTCTAGTTTCACGGTCCAGCCATGGATTGGTGGACCACTCTTTTATCAGCTAGGCAGGGCTTGCCTAAGCTGACTTGGTGTGAATTTTCTTATAGATTCATGAAAAAGTTCCTTTCAGGCAGTGAACGAGACGAAAAGCGTCGCCAGTTTGGGGTGATTGGATAGGGTAGCCTGTCAGTTTTAGAATATGAGATTAAATTCTCTAGGATGGCTGGATATGTTCTAGAACTAGTCCATGAGCCATCCGAGAAGGTTGAAGATTTAGTGGTGACCTTTCTCCTTCCTTGAGATCCCAGATGGCTCGAGAAATTGAGGTTGGGACTTCATTTGATGTCGTTGTTGATAGTGTTGATATTGCTCAGAGATATTAGGCATACCATAAGTTAGAGCGGGAAGAGTTAGAGCGGGAGAGCAAGAGATCCCACGGTCCTAGTGGGTACCATACCTCCTTTAGAGGTAAGAGTTCTGATTATTTTGGAAGATTACTTGCCAGGTTATCTCAGCTTGTAGAGCGTGATTCTCAGAGTGCGCGAGTAGTTCATCAAGATTAGACTCAGCTTTCTCTTTGTAGCTTTTAACAATCTGTCCAGCTTCCATTTTCAGCGAAAAGGTGTTATCATTGTCTTGAGTCTGGTTATCCTTTGAGGAGTTTTCCCTTACTCTGGAAAGTAGGCAGCCGTCCTTTCTCTCGTAATCAGGCACCTGCATAGTCGCAAGGGATTTCATTTAGATCTCAATCAGCCAGAGAAATGCCACCATCCAGTAGAGGTCGAGAGTGTGGTGGCAGTGGTTCTTCAGAAGGTGATTATCAGTGTAGTGGCTCAGCTCAGCTGCAGAGGCAATTCTATGAACTGCCAATCTGGCAGGACGCTGAGGTATCCGATGTAGTACACCCATGTATTTCTTCTTCCATTATATGTGAGTAAGACTGATTCTTCCGATTGGTCTGGACTTCGTTTATATTACTATGTTTTCATGGCTTCCTTGGATATTGTTTCTATTAAGAATCGGTTGCGGTAGAGGGGCGAGCTTCTGGTATGATTTATTCCTGGTATTTTGAGACCCTACTAATTTATCTGGTCTAAATATGAGAGATTTGACAGTGAGTGTCGCTATTTTCTACCTGGCATCTTGTCGTGCCACCTTCTGTTATTATGTCAAATCAGTTTACATCTCTTCTCGGAATTCCGTGTTGGTGCGATGATAGGATTCTTATTTGTCACCATCAGAGAGTGTCATTGTTTCTTTCGGTGTACAGTGGTTAGTAAGTAATATTCGATCTACGTGTCTCCTCTTGGTTTGAGACGCTAGTAGAGTCATGTTATTCTATTAGCTTATCTGGGTTATAAAAGGGTTCTCTGGTAAATTGTAAGAGTTTCCTTCTTATTGGGAGGTTAAATTGGCATGTATGTTGTTCCATAGAGCTCATTTAATGTCTATTTCTTCAATTGCGATTCTTTGGTTAGCCTGACTCGGAAGTAGTCTCGCTCTGGTAGCCAAGCAAATAAGAAGATGAGCTTCCTAAAGATCTAATTATTTCTATCCTCAGTTTATTGCCATATCTTCTTCTTCCGACACTAGTGATCTTGGGCGTTTAGTAGCCACTTGTAATGTTCCTTGTATTAAGCCAGAGTGCGTGTCAAGTTAGCCTGGTAATCACATTATTTTTTTTCAAGGCTACTAAGGCTAATGAGAAGCGTCAATTGACCCCTAAGTTGATCCATCAGGCGGTGGTGCTTATGGTAAAGGTATGGAATTATGAACTCAAGAGTTGCAGCCGTTTGGCAACTCGAGAGGATAATTTGGTAGCTCAGGTGATGTTTGGCAACATTTGCCTATTTTACCTTAATATTTCCTCGCATTTTGATACGTTATTCGCCCATTGTACTAAATAATTGCGATTGTTGTGCTCACCTATTGTGTTTGTGATTTTAGGAATGGTTTGGATGAATACGAGTGCAAACGGAGCGAAGATGGATACAATCGAGCAAGAAATTGATGAACTTAGCTAATTGTGGGATATGGCATTAGAAGGCAAAGCTATGGTGCAAGCTGTGGATCTGTCGTAGCTTCAGACTTTGGAAAGCCATGAGCCATGAAAGGCTTAGGGTATAGCGCGCGACATCCAGATGCTAGGAGCCATGCGACACCTTCCGTATAGCGCGCGACATCCAGAGGCTATGAACCATGCGACGCCCAGAGAAAGCTTTTGGAGATTTGAGCACCACTGTTGTGGTAATGCTATGAGCCATGCGACGCTTGCCCTGTGGCTTTTAGTTCAGCGACCCCAACTTTTCCAATTTAATTTAGGCTTTGGTTTCACTTATCCTAGCACTTTGTAAACACTATAAATACATTATTAGGAGTTCTTTTTAGGGAGTTAGACGTGGAGGAGAGCAAGGGAGCCCTAGATGTCTTCTAAACAAGTTCTTTCTCTCTTTCTCTTATTCTTCTCCTTAATTCTATAGTTTGTTCGTTCTAGGGTTAGAGCAATTACATGAAGGTTGATGTTTGAAAGTTGATTTCTTCCTATTGATTTACCATTAAAGATTGTTTATTCTTTCTTGAGCCTAATTGTTTGGTTATTAGGGCCTGATAATTGAACACTATCTACGGTTTACAAGTTGAACTTGATAGAGGAAACTTGTGAATGCAAATAAGAAAGAATAGGGCTTGATTGTGAACGTGGGCATCAGGGAATCGATTTATGGGTAGGATAGACATATACCTATTCGCCTTGCTTAGCTAAATACAGAGTTCGTTAATGCGTGCATGTGATTTAATTCCATTGAAATATAGGCGTTAGAGTAGCTTGCATAGACTTGTGAAGAATCGACAGGTTTTCACGAATATAATTGACCTGTTAGTTAGCAATCTAGGAAATTGAGAAGCAGAATCAACTAAAAAACTCAACTGGATTGTTTGTAGCTCTGACCCTTGACCGTTTCTCTCTTATTGATAACAACCCATAATTTTCTCTCTATTACTTGACTTCAACTACTTGTTTTTAATTATTTTTTGCTTAGTTAGTAAATTACAAACCATCATCGAAAAAAATCCCTAAATAGTTTTTAGGAAATTGTTTGCTAAGATTCAGTCTGAATAATAGTCCTCGTGGGAACGATACTCAATCTTATCACTTTATTACTTGTTGTCCACGTATACTTGCGTGTGCGTTTTGGAGCAACCTCAGGTCTGAACCGCATTCTATTTTAGCTAAGTTTTCCTTAGTCCAACAGACGGTGCGAGGATGGCTATTGCTATTCAATTTAGCTGTATGAGCTTATGCTCTAAGTGGAGGAGTCTTCCTCCTATACAGAATGCTAATATTAAATCTCTAAGGCATTGCTGAAGTATAAGCTAATTTTTAGTTTCATTGACCTGTTCCGTATCGCAAAATATATCGATGAGGTGATCTGTTGCATTAATCTATACAGAGCTCCATGTATCCTTGTTTCGAAAATGTAGAACTCCCTTCTCGTGATCGAGGAAGGATCAGCTTAGTCAGAATAAGTTGTGCAATGGACTTTTCATATTATCCAGATATATTTTATTTCAAAAGTTTGATATGCGTGTTATATCCTGTAATCAGGAGATAATGCCCGTGGAGTAGCTTATGAAGGTTGTGCAAGTTCTCTTGTTATCTGTGCGAATTTTTCTTTAGACTTAGGCTCGTTCGAGGACGAACGAGAGTCTAAGTGGAGGAGAATGAAACGACCTTAGGCAGTCACTTCGGAAGTTAGGGCTCCGATTGGTGTGGCGACAGTTTTAAAATCTTCGTAAGGTCCATTAGGACCTGTCTGTAAAATTTGAGCTAAATCGAACCTTGTTTGCTAGGTATCAGAAGAAGGTTTCAGTTTTCGTTGTCGGTAAATCTTAAAAAGAGGTTTTCGAGCTCGATTTTGGCGAATAAGCCCTGTTTCAAAATATGAAAGTGTCGTTATGTTTGTATAATCATTTGTGACCTGTGTGAATTTTTGAAGTGAATTTCGAGGTTGTTCGATTGATTTCGACTAAAGTTCCGAAAATTAATAATTTGATCTTTTTCCATTTAATTCACATCTTAAGTTTCGGGAATCCGATTTGAGATCTGCCTTAGCGAGTATGTTACATATATTTTGTATAACTTGTATGCAAAATTTGGGATTATTTCAAATTTTGTACGGTTTCGTTTTTATTGTCGCCACGAAAACGAAAAGAAAAGAAAATTAAATAAAAGAAAAAGAAAAAGGAAAACAAAATAAAAACAAAGGTGGTGGTGGCAGGTATAATAATCCCTTAAGCTTCACTTTCTAAGCTTGAAAAGAAAACATAAATAGAAACAGAAAATGGAACGCAGAGGGAAGAAATATCAGAAAATAGAAAAAGGAAAGGAAAGGGAGCAAAAAAAAAAAGCAGAATTTTCACCCCGAAACATCCAGGTAATGATGTTAATTCATTATTTTAGTTTATTGCGTGTGTTTGAATATATTTTAACGGTAGAAATTGGGATATTAGACATCGTTCCAACAAGTTAAATTGATAGTTTAAAGGGTCAATTGGACCCGATGATGAAATTGATTATTTATTCGTACTCAGGGAATTATGGGCAACCCATAAATGTAATTTATTTAGAGTTTGGTTATGTGACTTTGAACCATGTACATAGGCTTGACCTGCGTATCCCGTATGCGAATAGGGTGTCGAGTTCTTACCCGGATTGTTCGAAGATGTAAGGAATGAAGCCTTTAGCCTTATGAGATATATTTTCTGCTTATTGAACACAGTGAAATCGTTTGGCAATGAATCCAAAGGAAAAAGAGGTTGTCTAGTAGCAGTGTTAAATTTGTAATAAGGTAAGTGTTTGTATCCATTTCTTTGGAGGCCCTTGGCCTTGTGGATATTCTACCACGTTTTCCTTACGTGTGTAAAAGCTGATAGACGTACTCATTACGCCTTAGCTTTGAATCTACATTGTATATTATGTGTTATGCCATGTTGTTGATATTGCATTGACTATATGAGCATTGCACTCTGATTTTGATTATTGCATATACTTCCCGGTAATCGATGAGAGTCCCGGGACGATGAAGGGTCGTCATTGCATATACTTTCCGGTAATCGATGAGAGTCCCGAGCCGGTGAAGGGTCGTCATTGCATATACATCACGGTAATCGATGAGAGTCCCGAGCCGGTGAAGGGTCATCATTGCATATACTTTCCGGTAATCGATGAGCGTCCGGAGTCGGTGAAGGGTCATCATTGCATGTACTTCCCGGTAATCGATGAGAGTCCGAGCCGGTGAAGGGCCATTATTGCATATATCTCTGGTAGACAATGAGAGTCCCACGCCAGTGATAGGTATCAGGCATACGTGACTGCATTTCATCGTACCGCATTCATCCCATCTCATTGCACCGCATACTGACTATTGTGTGTATTGTGTTGTGTTTTATATATGCGGTATGTATACCATGTTGTGGACATATCTCAGTTTGCCTATATATTTCTGGCTCGTATCCTGGGTTGCACGCCGCAACAGTATAAATATATGGATCGGGTTGCACGCCGCGACTGTATAAATATATGGATCGGGTTGCACGCCGCGACAGTATGAATATATGGATCGGGTTGCACGCCGCAACAGTATAAATATATGGATCGGGTTGCACGCCGCAACAGTATAAATATATGGATCGGGTTGCACGCCGCAACAGCATAAGTATATGGATCGGGTTGCACGCTGCAACAGTATAAATATATAGATCGGATTGCATGCCACGACAATATAAATATATGGATCGAGTTGCACGCCGCGACAATATAAATATATGGATCGGGTTTCACGCCGCAACAGTATGTATTTCTGATTGTTGATATGTTTGGGATACTTAAAAACCTATATGTTCTGTCTATCTTATGTCCCTAGTTGTTTATGAGTTAATGATTACATACGTGTTTCGAGTTATTATCTGGCTCTGCTTTTTAATAGTTTAAATAAGATGGATTTGGTTTACCTGTTTTTCTTCTCCCTAGCTAGTTATCCTATTCTTTGAGGTGGCTAGTATGGCCCACTTATTGAGTCCTTTTGACTCACCCTTGTTTATTCTTTGTTCTTGTCTATCTATTTCGTTTCGGCAGGTTCGCTCCAGGATTGAGTTCGCCACGTTGTGAAGGAGCGAAGATGACTTCAGCTGTCAGGGTGAGCCAGCTTTTATTCAGGATGGCCACAGTTTTATGTTTATTATTTCAGTTGCATTTTGCTCCCTTCAGGAGGAATCTGTCTTCTTTCGTACTCTTAGTTGTCTAGTCTGGATAGCCCTAAACCTAGTATGTTGGGTAGTTAGCTGTAATTTCTTTATACAGCTTAGAGGTATCAGTATATCTGTGCTTTTTTTTTAAGTCTTGTTTTCATTCATGAGTTTGATGTATATTCATTTTCCTAATTCAGTTGTTAAGGGTTCACCTAACGGGTCTAGGGGAGAATGTCGGGTGCCCGCACGGCCTAGCCGGATTTCGGGTCGTGTCAGGAGGCTAAGGGCACAGTCGATCTCAAAAGGATCCAAGACGATGAAGTGAAAGAGAGAGAGATGGGAGTCATGATGGACAAGGAAGAAATAGCAGCTGCTACTCCTCAAGGGGGAAAGAAGTCTCCAGGAAAAAAAATTCCAGACCCTCCTCCATCATTGGAGGAAGTCTGAGCCAAGCAATTTGAACTCTTCCAAATTCCCAAAGTACTGAAGGAAATCAATGACAATATCGTGGGATTCGATACCAAAGTAGGGCTTCTAAGAGGACCATTTATGGAGCTGGAAAGAGCTCTAAAACCCATTGTTACTACTATCAAAAAACTCACCAAGGCTGTGACAGATAACACCACAAAGGTGACTGAGTTAGCTGATAAAGTGGCAGACCTGGAGCAATCAGACTTGAGAACCTGAACAGCACTGAAACAATTGGAGATTGATCAAGGAACAACCCAAAGAGCTGCACCAAGTAGGGTAAGTAAAGAAGTACAGGTGGAGATAGACAGTGATGAAGAAGAAGTTGATAGTGAAGAAGAAGAAGTTCAAAGTGAAGAAGAAGAAGAAAAAGAAGAAGAAGAAGAAGAAGAAGAAGAAGAAGAAGAAGAAGAAACTGGAGGTAAAGATGAACCAGAAGAAGAAACTGGAGGTAAAGATGAACCAGGAAAAGAAAGCACTACAACAGAGGTGAAAGAAACTCCTAAACAGGTGATGGAAAGGCTTGAAGCTCACAGAAAAGAAAGTTCAAAAGGCAACAAGAGATCAAAAGACAAAGGAAGAAGAAGCATAGCAAGCAAGAAAGGAAGGTCATAAATTGAAAAAGCAAAAGAAAAAAAAAGGAGGTGAAAGAGAAAGTGGCTACAAAGCCAAAGCCAATTTAAAAGGCAAGCGTTCACAGAGAAGATCCTAAAGCCTATGCGAGGAAGAGGAAAGAAGATGACATTGCAAAGAAAAAAGACAAGGAAGCTCGTACCAAAGGGGAAGAGACAGAAAAACAAAAAGCTGCAAGGAAAGAGAATGAGAGAGCCAAAGTGGAAGAAGATAAAAGAAGAATGGCAAAAGTAGGAAAGAAAATGAATGAACAAGCAGCAGAGGCAGAGAAGGCTAGGAGAGAGCTATTAGCCAAGATAGAAGAAGCACACACAAAGGAATTGGCTACTAAACCTACTGCAACATCCATCATCAGCTCCCACAAGAAAAATCCAAAGTCCACTAAGTGAGAAAGAACCACCAACAACTCAACTTGAGGAGGACAAAGCTCCACCACCATCTTCATGATCATTTTAGGGAGCACTCTTACCCCTTACCTGTTTAACTTTTATGCTACTTTGTTTAGTTGCTTGGGGACGTAGCAACTTCTCATGTTGTGGGTGGAGTAACTATCTTTTATTTGAAAATGTCCTAAACTATCTTTATGTTATGTTTGTTTTTATATTGATATGGATGTTTAACTTAGGATATTTAATATAGGATGTTTTTGTGATGTTTATATTCGTGTGTTGTTTATATTCTTGTCTTTAGTTATATCTTTAAAAAATCCTAAAAAGAAAAAAAAAGTTGAACTATGCTTGGGATGTTGCCTCCTCTCCTCTGATTCACACTTGTTGTGATACGTAGGCAACCCTCGTGAAACTCATTTTTACTTGGGCCCGAAACAACAACAACCACCCATTGTAAATACCACTTCTGTAAATAGCTTTGAATTGGTAAAAAACCTTCTTGGTTTTCTTTAACTCGGTTCTTTTCCCAAGAATGCAATTCTTTCGAACGGGGCTATTTTTAGGACTCTAATCATAGAAGTGTCATCCTTGTTTCGTGACTAGTTTAATACCAACACATTAGGAGCACAGATGAGAAAGTTTGTGGATTGTTTGTTGAGAGTCGCGCCTATAACCTTTAAGTTCTTTTGATGACTTTATGCATGTATAGTATAGGATAGATCCTCACCTTAAGTATCGGAAAGTTGATGTTCTTGTCTCTTGTCCCGTATGCTAGTGAGGTGAGTTCTTACTCAAAAGATTGCTAATTGCATATGCATGTTAGAACTTGGCTTGTGTGTCCTTGAAAATGAATAAAGTATCAATTTAGTGGTTGGATATGATGATAGGCATTTCTTTGACCCGTTTGAGCCTTTCAAGTCACCAAATGAAATTAATCCTCTGTGAGCTAACTCTGAGCCTTAATATCCTTTCTTTTGATAGCCATGTAATTAGCCTGAGCCAATTCTAAGTGCTTAATAGCACTAACCCTTCTCTTGGCCCTACCTCCTTGAGGCATTGAAAGACGTGCAACTTTACTAAAGTCTAAGTTTGGGGGAGGGGAACAAAGAAATGAAAGCTATATGGCTCTTCGAAAAGAAAGATGAATGTATAAAGAAAAGTTGCAAAAGAGGATAGGAGAAAATCAAGAAAAGTACGAAAAGAGCAAAAGACAAACTAAAAAGACAAAAACAGAAAGAGAATCAAGTGAAAGAATAAGAGCCACAAAAGCAAAGATCAAGAATGAAAATGGGAAAAAGAGCTAAAATGTGAAAAGAAAGCTCAATGTGAAATGTTTGAAAAGATGATGTAGTGCCCAAGGAGGGAATTTAGTCAGTCTTTATCCAAATTATACCCTACCTTTATCCAAAAGCCTACATTACAACCTTAAAAGTCCTATTTGATTCTCTATTAATTGACATGAAAGGAAATGACAAGTGACGCTAAGGCCAAGCCTATGACATTGTATGTGCTTAACTTGCATTCATTTTTTAGAGTGAGAGTTTAAAAATAAATTGAGGGTCCCTTTTGTTTGCATTATATTGAGAAATAGGGACCCATTCTTTGTGGTGAGAGCATTAAGGGACTCGAGACTTGAAGGTGCAACTAGGAAAACCTTAGGTGAGTTGAGAAAGCAATTGTGCTATACATGCTCTAGTCCCCACTAGAGGCTTTAGTAGATATAGTTGTGACTATGGCTCTTATGGATTGATTGGTTGGATTCTCATGTGTGAAATTAAGTGTTAGCATCAACCAAAGTCATGAACTCTTCTTTTACTCCATTCCCTTGTTGAACTCAATCCCGGTGCTAAGAAAATGAAACATGAGTTAAGTTCTTAATGTGGCTTGAGGACAAGCAAAAGCTTAAGTTTGGGGGAGCTGATATGTTGGTATTTTGTGCTTAATTGCAACTCATTCCGACTAGCTTATATCCTTTTTAGTGATGTTACTTGAATGAATCTTATGTTATTCTTCATGTTTCAGGTTTTTAAGAGAATTGATATACAAAGCCGAAGAAAATATGAAAAAGAGCAAAAACAAGTGCACTTTGGCTACAAATTGAAGAACATGAAGATAAGGCAGCACATAGATCGGCGCCTCGCCGAATCTGTGGCTCAAGAGGTCAGCCATTCGCCGAAGGAGGATAGAGTTCATGACAATCAGCAACTGGAAGGGCGGATGATAAGACCCAAACCACAAGACCCCTCACTCGGAGCCAAGCCAAGTTGATCCAAGACACCCATCTTCATTTGGTGTGGAAGGGAATGGAAGAAGGCTCTAAGAGCGACTTGAAGACTGTGCTTTGGAGTGCCATGGATGGGGGATCACTTAGCCCACTTGGAGAGGTTTCCGGAGCACGTTTGGAGGCAAACCAAGACGCCACAGGAGGAGGCGGACCGCCCACTCTACTAGGCGGACTGCCCCTCAAACTCTCTGAAGTTTTGACTGAACAACTGGGCGGACCGCCTGTTGTTCAGGGGCGGACCGCCTACTGCTGCTGAGAGAAGGAATCAGGCGGGGCGCCTACTACATGTAGGCTGGGCGCCTACTTGCTGAGCCAATGCGGGATTTGCTAGTTTTTGACTATGTTTTGGACAAGTTTAGCCCTACGTGGCCTTTATTGTTTAAACCCACTTTAGGGGTATTTTTGAGCTTTCATTACAATTGGGTGAAGTCTATAAATACTTCACAAACCTCTTTCAAGTTTTTACCTTACACTTTGATTAAAACATTGAATGAGAATTGAGTTCATCTCTTTGGAAGAAACCTTTGTCTTTGGTTGCTTGAATTCACTAGTGTAACCTAGTTGAGTCTTGAACCGCTAACCCGACCATTCGACTTGCGAGTCCAGTGTTGTCTCGAGGGTCGTTGCATAGTGTAGGTCCTCCTTGACGCCGATTCGAGGGTATCTCGGGACAAGTTCCCCGTGGTTACTTCGAAGGGAGTTCGAGAAGTGTCTCGCTCTTCTATCTTTTTGGTTCCGCGTATTTGATTCCTATCATCTTGGTATCAGAGCAAGGCTCGGGTATCGTTTCTACGAACCCCCGACCCTTGATTCTTCGTGCCTAGGTTAGTTTCGTTTTTAGGATCTTGTTTATTGCTTTTGAATAGAAGAAAAACTACAAAAAAATAGAAAAGAAGAAAAACACCAAAAAAAAAAAAAAATTTATTTTTTTTAATCATAGATTCTTGGATAGTTGGATTCGTTGTGTGATTGTTATTGGGGTTTGTTCCTTATTGGAAACCCGTTCTTTTGGTACCCTATACGTATGATTTGGAGTTGAAACACAAGAATTGGAAATTTTGAATCCCTTGAAAATTGAAAAGATTGAAACCCTAGCTATGAACATGGTAAATTGTTGAATTTTGATTGGGGTTGATTAAAATTGATTGGGGTTCGTTCTTTGTGATTGAAACAACATTGGGGTACCTTTGAATTGCTACAACAACATCGGAATCGTTGGATTTTTGGGTGCAAAGGCCAAGGAAAACGTTGTTGAAAGTTGCTGAAACTTGCAGTAGGCGGACCGCCCGAAAAGGAGGCGGGGCGCCTACCCAACTCTCTGAAGTTCAGAGGCGGGGCGCCTACTAAACAGGCGGACCGCCCACTTCTGTTGAGTGTGGTTTCGGGTAGTTTCTTCTAGGTTTTCGTGTTTTGTTGATTGCATTGCATCTAGTTAGCACTTCTTTGAGTAATCTTGCCTACTTGAATTGTGCTAACCCTTCTAAGCTAATAGGAAACTCAAGCCTAGACCGGAGATTAGAACTCAAAGAAGACTCGTAGTCTCTTTTGACTCAAGTCCGCACTTAAAGAGCTATCGTTCCGATAGAGTCCTATTAACTCCACTCACCCCGGAGCTCATTGGGCTTTTGAGTTGAGTGATCTAGTTGAGGTTTACTATTCAACTTAGTGAAGCTTTTGGGTTCAAGCAAGAGTGAAAAATCCACCACCCACTATACGAGTGATCCGAGTGAAACTTGTGAAGGAGTGTGTGAGGTTGTTTTTACTAACGTTTGATACTTGTGCAGGTACAATGTCTACCGAAGGACAAGATTTCATAAAAGAGGCCTTGGCTAATCTTCTTACCAAGGTAGACCTCATTAGCCAAAGAGTTGAGTCTCTTGAAAAGGGTGCCTCAAGTGCCCTAGTTGAGCAAGAGACTTCCAATGCTCAGTCGGAGAAAGGGACCCCGAGTGTCCAAGCTGAGAAAGGGACCCCGAGTGTCCAAGTTGAAGTCTCGAGTAATCCAAACTTTACCCCGGAGCAATTGAGCCTTGTCATTGATATGTTCAGTCAACAACGGGTAAAGGAGGAGCGAGAGAGAGTTGATCCAATGTTGGGCAATCCCCAACGAACGGGCATTCCCCGTATCTTAGACAACCCTCCAAGAAACATTCCACTACCACAACCCATCCGAAATGTGCAACCTCTTGGGCAAGTTGATGAAGCTCAAGAAGGGGAGGAAACTAATGATGGAGATGACATGTATGGGTATGATGATCACTTTCAACCGAGGAGAGGTATGAATTGGGGTCGGAATGTAGATAGAGGTAGGGGCCGAGGTCGAGGGCACCCTATAGGGTATGTTGGGGGGGATGTTAGGAGAGACTATGGAGGTTATGGTGGTTATGGGGATCACTATGGGGGCCAACCGGAGCCTATCCAAGGGGGTCGTGATAACAACAACAACCTCAATAGTGTGAAGCTCACTATTCCTTCTTTCAAGGGAAGTAGTGACCCGGTGGAGTACAAAAACTGGAAATTGGCCATGGAGCGAATATTTGAAACTAATGACATGCCCGAGGTGAAGAAAACCAAGTATGCAATATCTTCCTTCGAGTCTTTTGCTTCTACTTGGTGGGAGTCGGTGAAAAGAAATAGGAGGAGGACGGGAATGGCTATTAACCTTACTTGGGAAGAGTTGATTCGGGTGATGGATGAGAAATACTTGACTAATCAATACCGGGTTGAGCAACAAAAGCGTCTCTATGAGTTGAAACAAGGTACCAATTCGGTTGGGGAGTACTTCAATGAATTCGAGCAAATCCGAATGAACCTTGACATAGATGATGAAGACCATGAGTTGGCCATGATCCGTTTCAAAGGGGGCTTGAACCGAGACATAGCATCACAATTGAAGTTCCACAAATATGATGATCTCTACAAGTTATGTGAGGATGCGGTTGAAGCCGAGAAATGGGTCAAAGAAGAGAAATCCTTCCGCTACAAGAGTAGCACTACTACTCCAACAAGTAATACAAAAGGGTGGAAGACTCCTACCACAAATGCAAGGTTCCCGAGTGCAAGTGGAGCGAGTGGTGCCAGTGCAAGCAAGGATGTGAAGAAGCCATTTGAGAAGCACACACCCAATGTGGGAGGTAATTCTAAAACCCAATTAAATACTCCTTCTTCTTCTTCCATTCAATGTCACAAGTGCAAGGGCTATGGGCACTTTTCTAGGGAATGTCCCACGAAGAGGACCATGGTTGTTGTTGGCAATGATGTTTATGAAAAGGAGAGTGAATCGGAGGATGAGGGGGTAGAGGGAGTAGAGGGAGATGAGGGAGTAGTGGAGGATGGTGAAGATGACACGGTGGAGGATGAGGAACCTCATACTTTTCTAGTAGTGAGGAGGAGCTTAGGAGCTATGATTGCGGAGGATGGTGAGACCTTGCAAAGGGAGAACCTCTTCCATGCTAGGTGTCGTGTTAAGGGTGTAGTGTGCTCTATGATCATTGATTCCGGGAGTTGTACTAATGTGGTAAGTCAAACTCTCATAACCCAATTGAAATTGCCTACCATGAAGCATCCCAAGCCATACCGGTTACAATGGCTTAGTGAATGTGGGGAGCTCAAGGTAGTGAAGCAAGCCTTGATCAAGTTTAAGATGGGTAGTTATGTTGATGAGCACATGTTCGACGTTGTGCCGATGCAAGCTTGCCACCTTCTATTTGGAAGGCCTTGGCAATTTGACCGGCAAGTGGTTCACAATGGACGTGTTAACACTTACACGCTCCAACATGAAGGAAGGAAGTTTGTGTTGAAACCCCTAACTCCTAAACAAGTGAGTGATGACTACAATAGAATGAAGGAGTTGAGGGAAGCGGCAAAGGCCAAGTCAATCATTGAGACTAGCCCGTTGCCCAAAAACATGGTGGCAATCCCACCTACTTCATCCACCGGCGGCATATGTGCCATGATGCAACCGGGCGAGCTTCTAAGAGGTAATGATGGCAACAAGTTTCTCCTATGCTTAGTGCACAAAGGTATGGCTCTTAACTCTAATTATGATGTCTCTTCTAGTCCTTTACCTAGTGCCTTGAAAAATGTTTTGGAGAACTTTGGGGACATGTTCCCTGATGAGATGCCCGATGGCTTACCTCCCTTGAGAGGTATTGAACATCAAATCGATTTTATTCCGGGCTCTCAAATCCCAAATAAGCCGGCCTATAGAAGCAATCCCGAGGATACGAGGGAGTTGCAAAAACAAGTTGATGACTTGCTTTCAAAGGGCTTGGTGAGGGAAAGTTTGAGTCCTTGTGCCGTACCGGTCATTCTTGTCCCAAAGAAAGACGGCACTTGGAGAATGTGTGTAGATTGCCGAGCCGTGAATAAGATAACGATCAAGTATCGTCACCCTATTCCACGGCTTGATGATATGTTGGATGAATTGAGTGGGTCGCGTGTCTTTTCTAAAATCGACCTTAGGTCCGGCTACCATCAAATCCGGATGAAACCCGGGGATGAATGGAAAACCGCATTCAAGACCAAATTCGGTCTCTATGAATGGTTGGTAATGCCCTTCGGGCTTTCCAACGCACCTAGCACCTTCATGCGACTCATGAATCATGTTTTGAAGCCTTTTATCAACAAGTTTGTCGTTGTCTATTTTGATGATATCTTGATCTATAGTAGGACAATTGATGAACATGTTGACCACCTTAGGCAAGTGCTTGAAACCTTGAGAGCCGAAAAGCTCTATGCTAACTTCAAAAAGTGTGCCTTTGGTGTAGAGAAGGTTGTCTTTCTTGGGTTTGTAGTGAGTGCCCAAGGAGTGGAGGTGGATGAGTCTAAGGTAGAGGCCATACGTGATTGGCCTACACCTACTACCGTGACTCAAGTGAGGAGCTTTCATGGTCTTGCTAGCTTTTATAGACGATTTGTGAGAGACTTTAGCTCCATAGCCGCTCCACTCACCGAATTGGTCAAGAAAGACCAACCCTTTGTTTGGGGAGAGCCGCAAGAGAAGGCTTTCCAAGAGTTGAAAAGTAGGTTGAGTACCGCCCCTTTATTACAATTGCCCGACTTTGGGAAGGCATTTGAGGTTGAGTGTGATGCCTCGGGAGTGGGAATCGGTGGTGTGTTAATGCAAGATAGTAAACCCATCGCCTATTTTAGTGAAAAGCTGAAAGGGGCCTCCTTGAATTATTCTACATATGACAAGGAGTTGTATGCCCTTGTGAGAGCCCTTGCCCATTGGCAACATTACCTTTGGCCTCGTGAGTTTGTAATCAAGAGTGACCATGAGTCACTCAAGCATTTGAGGGGCCAAGAGAAGCTCAATAAGAGGCATGCCAAGTGGGTTGAGTTTATTGAGTCCTTTCCCTATGTGATCCAATACAAGAAAGGGAAGGACAATGTTGTGGCGGATGCGCTTTCTAGGAAGTTTGCCTTAGCCACCACTCTCACCTCTAAGCTCATGGGGTTCGAGAGCATCAAATTGATGTATGCTCAAGATCCTAAGCTAAAGAGTGTCTATGATGCTCTAGAGAAAGGGGAGAGAGTTGCAAAGTACCAATGGTCTAATGGATTCATCTTTAAAAATGGTAGAGTGTGCATACCCGAGTCCTCATGGAGGGAATTGCTTGTGCAAGAGGCCCATTGTGGAGGACTCATGGGTCATTTTGGAGTAAGAAAGACTTTGGCCGTTCTTCAAGAACAATTCTATTGGCCGAAGATGAGGGTGCATGTGGAGAAGTTTTGCACTAATTGCCTTGAGTGCAAGCGTGCCAAATCTAAATCCCACCCTCATGGGTTATACACCCCACTTCCCATACCTACTAGTCCGTGGTTGGATATATCAATGGACTTTGTCATGGGATTACCAAGGACTAGGGGGGGCCACGATAGCATCTTTGTTGTTGTGGATAGGTTCTCAAAGATGGCTCATTTCATTCCGTGCAAAAAATGTGATGACGCCCAACATGTAGCTTCCTTGTTTGTTGAGAATGTTTTGAAGCTACATGGTGTGCCTCAGACTATAGTTAGTGATAGGGACACTAAGTTCCTAAGCCATTTTTGGCGAAGTTTATGGGGTGCTTTGGGCACCAAGCTCTTGTTTTCTACGTCCCACCACCCACAAACCGATGGTCAAACCGAAGTGGTAAACCGGACTTTGGGTGCTCTTCTTAGGGCCATGACCCGAGGTAAGGCCGGGACGTGGATTGATAGATTGCCTATGATGGAGTTTGCCTACAATCGTACATTGCATAGCGCTATTGGCATGACTCCTTTTGAATGTGTTTATGGTTTAACCCCTTGATTCCCCTTGATCTAACCCCTTTGCCAAGGGAAATGGTTGTTAATTTTGAAGGTAAAGCTCGAGCCAAGGCTTTGATGGAGCTGCATGCTAAGGCGAAGAAGAACTTGGAGGAATCTTATGCTAAGGTTGCCTCTAAGAAGAACAAGGGGCGAAAGAAGGTGGAACTCAAGAAGGGTGACTATGTGTGGGTGCACTTCCGGAAAGAGAGGTTTCCAAACCTTAGGAAAGGGAAGTTGGCACCCCGGGGAGATGGTCCTTTCCAAGTGCTCTCGAAGATTAACAACAATGCCTATGTGGTCGACTTGCCAAGTGAGTATCAAGTTTCTAATACTTTCAATGTTAGTGACTTGGTTCCTTTGAATGTAGGTAATGAAGAGGTCGTGAATGATGAAGGAGAGGTCGTGAATGATGATGAAGAGGTCGTGGATGATGCTTCGATTTCGAGGACGAAATCCTCTCAAGAAGGGGAGGATGATAAGACCCAAACCACAAGACCCCTCACTCGGAGCCAAGCCAAGTTGATCCAAGACACCCATCTTCATTTGGTGTGGAAGGGAATGGAAGAAGGCTCTAAGAGCGACTTGAAGACTGTGCTTTGGAGTGCCATGGATGGGGGATCACTTAGCCCACTTGGAGAGGTTTCCGGAGCACGTTTGGAGGCAAACCAAGACGCCACAGGAGGAGGCGGACCGCCCACTCTACTAGGCGGACCGCCCCTCAAACTCTCTGAAGTTTTGACTGAACAACTGGGCGGACCGCCTGTTGTTCAGGGGCGGACCGCCTACTGCTGCTGAGAGAAGGAATCAGGCGGGGCGCCTACTACATGTAGGCTGGGCGCCTACTTGCTGAGCCAATGCGGGATTTGCTAGTTTTTGACTATGTTTTGGACAAGTTTAGCCCTACGTGGCCTTTATTGTTTAAACCCACTTTAGGGGTATTTTTGAGCTTTCATTACAATTGGGTGAAGTCTATAAATACTTCACAAACCTCTTTCAAGTTTTTACCTTACACTTTGATTAAAACATTGAATGAGAATTGAGTTCATCTCTTTGGAAGAAACCTTTGTCTTTGGTTGCTTGAATTCACTAGTGTAACCTAGTTGAGTCTTGAACCGCTAACCCGACCATTCGACTTGCGAGTCCAGTGTTGTCTCGAGGGTCGTTGCATAGTGTAGGTCCTCCTTGACGCCGATTCGAGGGTATCTCGGGACAAGTTCCCCGTGGTTACTTCGAAGGGAGTTCGAGAAGTGTCTCGCTCTTCTATCTTTTTGGTTCCGCGTATTTGATTCCTATCAGCGGATCGCCTAATAAAGTGCTGAAGTCCATCGGCGACTCTGCAAAAGAAGCGGCGCACCCGTCGCTGTTCACAGAAAGGTCTTGAAGTCTGCAAAGCTCAAGAGTTGACTGAAGTTACAGGGGCGCCTCGCCGAACCTGCACCGCAAAAGAAAAGGAAAGCTTAGCAAAATCTGAAGGCGGCGAGCCAGTAACCAATTGAGCGGCTCGTCGAACAAGTGGCGGCCTGGCGTAAAAACAAGGAAAATGGAAATTTTGTAAATAATAGCATAGTTTTGAAACACATGCCTATAAATAGGCTGTTATACCTCCGAGAAAACAAACCCTTTTTCAGCTTAGAATACTACTTTAAGCTTTTTGAATATTCTTGGAGAACAAGGAGGGTTTCTACTAGAATCTTTGTAAGGATTTTATTCTTCAATCTAAATTCTTATATGATTCTTGTCATTTCATCTTACATTATGTGTGTGTTAGACCCTAGTATGAGTAGCTAAACTCATACTAGGGGGTTATTCATGAAAATATGATTATCTTAGCTTAAATCTTCTACTTAATCTTATAAAATTAATGTGTTAACATTAATCTAGCTCTCCATCATACTTTCTTAATTAGGTTTTAAGGCACGGCCGTACTTGAACTTAACCCTACTTTGCTTTTATCACCCGAAAGGGGTTGAAGGCGTAGGTTAATGGAGACTAGCGAGAATTTAGGTTACATTGGTTGCGACCTACTCCATCTAAAGGGGAAGACCTAAAAAGGTCATCCCTGCTCGGGTCTTTGGACTAGGGTTTCTCGCGCTTCATCATTGACCCGAGAGGGCTTGATGAAGTAAATCCTCCCTATCCCGAGAGGGTTTTGAGGAATACATTAGAGGTCCGACCATTAGTGTTGCCCATGAGATTTGTAAGCTTAATGCAAGCATTTTGTTAAGAGAACCTTGTTGGAATGGATAAATCCCTATCTCATTCTCATCGTTTAGACCCATCATCATTATTTAGCTTATTTTACATTAATTGCTAGTTGTAGTTTAACACTTTTACCCTTATTTATTAGGAATTTACGGACAATGCTTAGGACCCATTATTATTCAACCTAAGTCTAAAAGATTACTTCGCTAAGCTCCCTATGGAATCGACCCCGACTCTTGTTTGGTACTATTAGTTTTGACGACCGCTCCATCATCCTTAGAGGTGAGTGGATTGAGCGTGGATCAAATTTTGGCGCCGTTGCCGGGGAGCGATGGTACATCTATTAGGTTGAATATTTCATGTTCTAGTCTTGTTAGTTGTTCCTATATTTTACCTCGTGCTTTATTTTACCGTGTGTAGGTGAATTCAAGTATGAGAAGGAATCCGGATAGAGCTATGAGGAACCTCCTCTACAATCATGCTAATGAGGGAGTTCCATTTCCAAATGCTCCAATTGCTCCGAATGATTATTATGAGGAGTCCGAGGATGATTATGATGACACTTTTCTTAATGAGGAGAGTTATGGAATTTATGGTGTCTTTGAAGAAAATAAAGACCCTCAAGTTGAACATGCAGCCCCAAATGATGGAATTCCTCATGGCAATGCTCAAGCCAATGAGAGAGTTCATGTTGGTAACATTGATGGTGTTGCGGGCAATACAAACCGAAGAGACAACAATGCTAATAGAGGAGGCCGAGGAGCAAACCGAGGAGCCCGTGGTGCTCAAGCTAATAGGAGAGCCAATGCCAATCGGGTGAATGTTCGCAATGACAATCGAAACTAAAGAAATGCAAGGGGTGGTTGAAATGATAATCAACATGTTCAAGAATTGGAAGATTCGGAAGAGGAAGTAAATTTGGATACTTTTGCAAGTGCCATTGTGCCACCACCAATTCGTGGGAATGTGACTTTCAATACCCCACAAGTGATTCTTCATGGACTTGATCAAAATGGACTTTTTAGTGGAGGAAAGTATGATGACCCAATAGAACATCTGAGGAATTTTGTGCAAACTTGTCATCTCTACAAGTCGGCACATTGTATGGAAGAGTCTTTTTGCCTAAGAGTCTTTCCCTATTCTCTATCGAGGAAGGCCAAGGCATGGTTGAACAAGCTACCAAAGAATTCAATTTACACATGGGAGGAACTTGAAAAGCAATTCTTGGCGAAATTCTTATCCAAAGGCAAGCAAGCATCAATGAGAGATAAAGTATATATGTTCAAGCAAGATCCTACCGATTCATTATATGAAGCTTCGGAAGCTTTCCAAGAGGTTTTGCTACATTGCCCAACTCATGTTTTTGAAGATGATATGCTCTTACAATGTTTCTACCAAGGGCTCAACAAGAACAACCAAGCGACCGTGAACAACTTATGTGGAGGTGCTATCATGGACCATACTTTTCAAGAGGTCAAGGAAATTCTCAACAAAGTTGCCAAACAATCTCAAGATTGGCAATCAAGAGCTCAAAATCCAAATGGTGGAGGAGGAATGAACCAAATGATGATGAAAAGATTTGAAGATCAAGCAAAACAAATGGCTCAAATCATCACCAACATTGAGCTTCTTAGAGGTGCCAAAGAAGAAAAGGAGAAAAAGGCGAGCAAGGTAGAAAATCTTCAAGTTACAAATACGAGCCATCAAGTGGCCCCAATTGGGTATGTCAACCCCGGAGGTCCACCTCTAACCCTTCTTCAAAGAGCGCAAGAGGAGGTGGTTATCAAAGGCCTTATCAACAAGGCCAATGGAGGCAAGATCAAGGAAGACAAAATTGGAATAACAATCAAGGTGGAAGGGGAGTTGGTGCTTCTCAAAACTATGCACCAAGAGCTCCTTACAAGCAACGTGAGAATGAAGAGAGAAGTCAATCAAAATTGGAAGAAATGATGGGAGAAGTCCTCAAGAATTAAGAAAGTTATACCGAAGACATCAAGGAGATTAAGCAAACAGTCAATGCTCATAGTACTTCCATCAAGGCTCTTTAATCTCAAATGAACACCCTTTCTCACCAAGTGAACCAAAGACATCAAGGAGCACTACCAAGTGACACGGTGGTGAATCCTAAGAGGAATGGGAAAGATCATGTGATGGCAATTATGACAAAGAGTGGAAAAACATGGGAAGATCCTAAATCAAAGGAAGATATGGATGAAGTAGAAATGCAAAAGGGAGAGCAAAACAAGGAGGAGGAGTTACACCAAGATAAAGTAAATGATGTGGAAGTAGAGATTACAAGGCATGAAGTTGATGATGAGACAATCCCTCAAGAACCAATCCCCGAAGTCACTACCTCTCAAAAGCCAAACCAAAGAAAACTCTACCTCCCAAAAAAAGTCTTCCTAGTCCAAGCCCTATTCCCAAAATTTCACTTCCTTTCCTACAAAAGAGTATGAAACAAAAACGAGCATCTCAAGCTAAGAAATATTGGGATAAGATAGCATCAACATCCATCAACCTCTCTTTGGTTGATACATTGAGCCAAATGCCAAATGTTGCAAATCTTGTCAAAGATCTTGTGACCAAGAAGAATTATGAGGATTATGAGCCGAGCAAGGTGACTCATCAATGTAGTTCAATTGTCTCAAAGCATATGGCCTAGAAAGATGGAGGACCCTGGAGCCTTCACTGTTCCATGCATAATTGGAGGGACACATTTCCCTAAAGCTCTATGTGATCTTGGAGCTAGCATCAGTCTGATGTCGTATGCGGTCTACAAGACTTTGACTACCAAGGAAGTCCCCAAGGCTAAAAATATGAATTTGCAAATGGTCGACCGCTCCATGAAGCAACTAATTGGAGTGGTCACAAATGTTCTAGTGAAGGTGGAGAAATTTATATTCCCGGCAGACTTTGTGATCCTTGATTGCCCGGTAGACTTAGATGTCCCCATTATTCTTGGGCATCAATTTTTAGCTACCGGGAGAGCACTTTGTGATGTGGAGAAGGGGGAACTTACATTTCGTTTCAATAGTGAGAAAGTTGTGTTTCATATATGCAAAACATTGAGACAACCTATGGAAGAGGAAGCCACTTGTTCTTATGTGGATATGGTTGTGGATGAACTTGTGGAAAAAGAGAGTGTTCTAGTGAGTCAAGCGGATGAATTGGCAGCGGTAATTTGGAACATGGATATTGATAGTGAAGAAAGTATCGCCGAATGTGTGAAAGTTTTGGAAGGACTCGGCACTAAACCCTATGTTCCCAAAAAACTTTTTCTTGGTCTTGAAAACCAAACCACTCCTCCCACAAAGCCCTCAATTGAAGAACCTCCGAAACTTGAACTCAAGGTACTACCAAGCCACTTAAGATACACTTTCCTAGGCCAAAACTCCATTATTCCCATAATCATCTCTTCCCACTTAACCAAAGAACAAGAAGATCAATTAGTTGGAGTGGTGAGAAGAAGAATTAAAGCAATTGGTTAGACTCTTGCAGACATAAGAGGAATCGACCCGGGAGTATGCACTCACAATATTCTCCTTGAAGAAGTATGTAACCCAACGGTGGAACATTAAAGGAGGTTAAATCCTCCAATGCAAGAAGTTATCAAAAAGGAGATCATAAAATGGTTAGATGCGGGGGTGATTGTTCCACTCTACGATAGTGAATGGGTCTCATCCGTTCAATGTGTGCCCAAAAAGGGAGGGATGACAGTAGTTCACAATGAAAAGGTGAAGCTATATCAACTCGAACCGTGACCGGTTGGCGAGTGTGCATGGACTACCGTAAGCTCAACAAGAAAAGATCATTTTCCCTACCTTTCATTGACCAAATGCTTGATCGTTTTGCGGGCCGAGCTTACTATTGTTTTCTTAATGGATATTCGGGGTACAATCAAATCTCAATTGAAGCAAATGATCAAGATAAGACAACCTTCACATGTCCCTATGGCACTTTTGCATTCTGTAAAATGCCTTTTGGACTTTATAATGCCCCAGCTACTTTTCAAAGGTGCATGCTTGCACTCTTCCATGACATGGTGGAAAATTTCTTAGAAGTGTTCATGGATGTTTTCTCCATAGTGGGTGATTCTTTTGAAGATTGTTTATCTAATTTGGAGAAAGTCTTAGAGAGGTGTGAAGAAACCAAACTTGTGTTTAATTAGGAGAAATGCCATTTTCTTGTTCAAGAAGGAATTATTCTAGGGCACAAGGTGTCTAAGAAGGGGATGCAAGTAGATCATACAAAGATTGAAGTCATCTCCAAACTTCTACTTCTACAACTGTCAAAGGAGTGAAAAGCTTCTTGGGACATGCGGGATTTTATCGCCGCTTCATCAAAGATTTCTCCAAGATCGTCAACCCATTGTGCAAGTTGTTGGAAAAAGATGCTATGTTTGAATTCAATGAGGCATGTTTGAAAGCCTTTGAGGAGGTCAAATTGAGATTGACAACCGCACCGATAATAGTAAGTCCAAAATGGGATCTTTCATTCGAGCTTATGTGTGATGCTAGCGATGTTGCATTGGGGGCCGTGCTTGGCAAAAGGGTTGAAAAGATATTTCACCCTATCTATTATGCTAGCAAGACCATGAATGGAGCTCAACAAAATTATACGGTGACGGAGAAGGAGTTGCTAGCCATTGTCTTTGGCTTTGAAAATTTTTTATCTTACTTGATTGGATCTAAGGTCATTGTGCATACCGATCATTCCAAAATCTGATACTTGATGGCCAAGAAGGATTCAAAAGCAAGGTTGATTAGATGGGTACACTTGCTACAAGAATTTGATCTTGAGGTACTTGATAGAAAGGGAACCGAGAATCAAGTGGCGGACCACTTATCCCGTTTGGAGGAGGAGGGTCACCCAAAAGAAACCCTAGAGATTAATGATTCTTTCCCAGATGAGAGGTTATTAGCAGTATCTTGGAAGAAAACTCCTTGGTATGCGAATTTAGCCAATTTTGCGGCATGTGGAGCGATCCCGGAGGATTTCTCATTCAATCAAAAGAAGAAGTTGATCAAAGATGCACGACAATACTTTTGGGATCATCCCTTTCTTTTCAAAGTATGTGCCGATGGAATGATAAGAAGGTGTGTTGCCGAAGCCGAGCAAGGAGCTATTCTTGAAGGATGTAACTCCGCTCTTTATGGAGAACATCATGGAGGTGCTAGAACGGTGGCAAAGGTACTTGAATGTGGTTTCTTTTGGCCTACTTTGTACAAGGATGCTTATAAATACACAAAGAATTGTGATCAATGTCAAAGAACGGGGGGATCTCAAGAAGGTATGAAATGCCCCAAAACTCCATTGTGGAAGTTGATCTCTTTGATGTATGGGGAATCAACATCATGGGTCCTTTTTCAAGTTCTTATGGTATGAAGTACATCCTTGTGGCGGTTGATTACGTGTCTAAATGGGTTGAGGCAATAACCTTGCCAAACAATGAAGCTAGAAGTGTCACCGCTGTCCTCAAGAAAAGTATTTTCACAAGATTTGGCACCCCTCACACCATCATAAGTGATGGGGGCACCCACTTTTGCAATCGGGCCTTTAGCTCTTTGTTGGAGAAATATGGGGTAAGACACAAAGTTGCTACACCTTATTATCCCCAAACAAGTGGCCAAGTGGAAGTGTCAAATCGAGAGATCAAGCAAATTCTAGCCAAGATGGTTAAGTGAACCGGATGGATTGGTCGAAAAAGTTGGATGATGCCTTATGAGCATATCGCACGGCATACAAGACTCCTATTGGGATGTCACCGTTCTGATTAGTCTTTGGCAAAGCTTGTCATCTCCCCGTGGAGTTGGAATATAAAGCTCTTTGGGCATTGAAAAGGCTCAACATGAATTGGGAAGAAGATTCCAAGTCCCGGGTGGTTTCATTGCCCAACATGAATTGGGAAAAAGATTCCAAGTCCCGGGTGGAGAAGCTACATGAACTTGAGGAAATGAGGTTTCTTGCCTATGAAAATGCAAAGCTCTACAAGGAAAAGATGAAGATCATCCATGACAAGAAGATATGGAATCAAACATTCAAAGCAGGGGACATGGTGCTATTGTTCAATTCAAGATTGCATCTTTTCCCTGGGAAGTTGAAATCAAAGTGGACTGGACCTTTCAAAGTGGTGGAAACATCACCCTATGGATGGGTCGAGTTGCAAGAAAAGGGAAGTTCTACAACTTTCTGAGTGAGTGGTCAAAGAGTGAAGCATTACTTAGGATGCGAAGCCGAGCCTAGGAAGGTCGCTTGCATCTACTTCATGGATCCTTGAAGGTTGAGGTAACACCGTCGTGCCGCGACGTTAAATCAAGGGCTTCCTGGGAGACAACCCAAGTTTTACTTTTATCAATTTTAGTTTTAACTATGTAGTTAGTGTAAAAATTTCATGTGAAGTTCTGTGATGAATGCATTTGATCTTGGTCGGAGTGGTGTTAATGCAGGGAAATTGCAGAGATTGAAAAGTGAAAAAAGGGCGCCGACTAAAGTGCGGAAGCAAAAGGGCAGCCCACCAATTGAATTGCGGGCCACAGGTGCAAGCAGTGAGGGAATATTTTCTACGGAGTGGAGGATTCTTTAGCCGTTCATTCGGCGAGTCACCCACTTAATTCCGCAGACCAGTTGGCAATCCAACCTACTTGTGCACACTTGAAGGACTCAAGTCCTACATGCCTTAAATACGGCTTCCCATCGAATGAGATGCGAGCCGCCACTTTCATGGGCCTGACGGGTTTTTACCCGACTATATAAGGCCCCAAGGTAAGTTTCTTTTACACTTTTCACCCTAAACATAAAAATCAAAGCAACCACCACCGAAAACATTGTTCCGACGCACCACCATCTCAACCAACACTCCAAATCATATACGCACACTTGATCTCACCAACCCACAGTGAATCCTTCAACCCGATTTGAATTTCATCACAAATTCGGTAAGAGATCAACCCCTCGCTTTAAAATTTTCATGTTTTATATGTGGGGTATTTAAGAACTTCATGTTGGGGGTGGAGTTTGGTTGATTAAACTTGTTATCCATGATTAGGTTGATTTTAGGGTTTGTTCTTAACTTTCATGTCATGAAATTGGAACCGTAGAGTGTGTAAATGTGGGTTTACTTTTTTCTTAAGTGAAGAAATGAGTAGAAGAAGAACGTGAAAGTAAAAGGACCAAAAATTGAACTTGAATCACACCATGAACATACCTTGTTTTGCTTGAGACCTTGAAAAAGCTTTGAACTTTGTATGATTCTTGGTTGACATTTTTTATGAATTTTGGTTGAAATCGTGATCTCGTTCTTGAGAGGTAGTTTGAGAGAAGTGAGAAGTTGAAAAGACCACTTAGGAGTGTGTTTGGGGGTGTTAAGGGAAGTGAGAATTGGAAAACTTGGAATCTGTGCACTGTGGGTAAAATCAACCAAGGAATCGGCAAGCCACCGATGAGATTAAAAGGCCGCACAATGAAGTGCAGAAGACACTCGGCGTGCCTGTAAAAGCAAGTGCGAGGCTGCCGATTTGATCAGTGAGCTCAAAAATTAGGTGAGAGAGGCTTGCCCATCGCAGGTCAAAGGGCGGCTCACCGACCCATTTTGTCAAAAGTTATGCGAGTCCCCTAGGTCAAGGTGCGCCTCGCAACTGGAAGGGCGGAACGAGTAGGCGGACCTTCATTTTCCAGTGCGAGCCGCCGACTCTCACAGAGAGTTAAAGTTTTCTGCGGCTTGAGGTAAAGACTTTCACTTCATGTGGCGACCCGCCGGTGCTTCTCAGCACTTGTTTCTGCGGGCCGCCTCTTCATGTCTGCGAGCCCGCCTCTGGTCCTGTTGCCCGCCTTTTCTTTTGCACCTTGTGCATTGTCTGAATTTTTCAAGTGTTCCATCCCATTCCATGAACTTCATATGTTAGTTTAGGTTAATCATAGCTTAGTTAGAAGTAAGATAGTGTAATGATTTATAAGCTAACACACGTTTTGAGCTGTTGTTGTCCAGGCAATCATGAAGAAACAAGTGGTTAAGAAAGATGGAGCAAGAAAGCCACCTACCAAGGAACAAAGAAGGGAGGATGAAATGAAAAAGAAAATGGAGGCCAACAGAGAAAGAGCTGATCTAGAAGCAAATGCAAAGAAGAAGGGGATTAACATCATAGAGCTAAAGCCATCCAAACTAAAGTCTACCCCTGGCCAAGGACCCTCGAACACAATGGAAGAGGCAGCATCTGATGAAGAAGACTGGGGAGAAAAAGGAGTGCAAATCAAGCTGGAGTTTGACAAAGAACCCCATAGAACACAAAAGATCATCAACAACAGGTTCAACAAAAATGAAGCTGCTGAAGCAATGTACCATGCACCAAGAACTATTAACCCAGAAAAGCAGGTACAAAGTGAATGGGCAAAGAAATAAGGTGATGAATTCTGGGAGGAGGTTGATAGAAGAAAGTGGCACTTTTTGTTAGAACCCGCTAGTGAATACAACGAAATAATGGTGAAAGAGTTCTACTCAAATCTCTCATAAGAAAAAGTGAAGTCATTCAAGGTGAAGGTGAGAACAAAAGAAGTCTACTTCAGTGATGAAGAAATCAATGAGGCACATGGGTTACCATCAGTTGATCAATGGGAATACGAGCAAAAAGTCAAGAAGTGGGGAACAGATGAAGAGGGGAGCCTGAGAACCTGGATGGCAGCTATCTTTGCTATTCCTGGAATTATACCAACCTTGACCAAACCAGGAATCTAAATCAAGAAGAAGGACTTGAACTTGATTGCCAAAGGTTGGAATACAGTGATTAGCAACAGATTCCTTCCCTCACTGAATGACACAAGCATAACACACAAGAAGGCAGTCCTCATAGCCTCTATCATGAGCTACTACAACATTGATATGAGGAAAGTAATATTTGACAGAATTGACGGTAAAGCTCATTAAAATGAAACTGCTTATGGTTTTTCTTGTCTGCTCACCAAACTCATGAGATATGTACCCATACTGCTTGACATGGATTACATTAAGGAGACTAAGGGCACAGTGGATCTCAAAAGGATCCAAGATGATGAAGTGAAAGAGAGAGAGAAATGAGTCAAGATGGACAAGGAAGAAATAGCAGCTGCTACTCCTCAAGGGGGAAAGAAGTCTCCAGTAAGAAAAATTCCAGCCCCTCCTCCATCATTGGAGGAAGTCTCAGCCAAACAATTTGAACTCTTCCAAATCCCCAAAGCACTGAAGGATATCAATGACAATATTGTGGGATTGGATACCAAAGTAGGGCTTCTAAGAGGACCATCTATGAAGTTGGAAATAGCTCTAAAACCCATTGTTACTGCTATCAAAGAACTCACCAAGGCTGTGAAAGATAACACCATGTTGACACCCAACTTTGTCTCTTCTTTTCCTAAAATTGGCTATAATTTAATTTAAAGGTGCAATTTGACTATATGTGCAAAATGGGTATTAGAAAGCCTGCATTTACGTGCACTATCCCCTATATATATATTACATAACTAAATATGGATATATTACGTAATTTTATATCATTTAGGCTATTTTTAAAAACTATGACTATTTGTGCAAATTAGTACGTTTATAATATTCGTGGCTATACCATATAATTACACCATTTAGACTACATGTCAAATTTGTATCAATTTGTGATCATTTGTGCAAATTAGTAATTATATGTGATTATCTGTATTTAAATAATTTTATTTGATTATTTGTGCATGTTTATACAATATGTATATATATATTTTATTTTATTTTATTTTATCTTTAAGTTGAATATTGGCCAATTAAAAAGAAAAATATCCAAATTTCTTTTATTAATTTTTTCATATTTCAAAGTCCCTACCAAAATTTTTTATTTATTTATATTCATTTTTATCTACTTTTTCTATTGAATTGCATTCTTCCTTGAACCTAGACTAATTCTAACCAAATACATTTCTTTTATTTGAAATTTAAAAGTGAATATTCTTTTGGCAAGACCCCCTAAATCACTCTCCTAATTTTTTCCTAATCTCCTTTCCCCAAAATTTCTCTCAAAATCAATCCCCAATCCCCCTAATTTCTCTAATCATCCAACAACTATTCTTTCTAATCCTATATACACACATTCACACACACTTCACCGGCAATCAGCACACACACGCATAGACACTCTACCTTCCCCAAAAATAGAGGACCTCACGCGCAGACCCCACTCTTTCTTGGGTCTTCTTCCTCACAACACAACATCAGTACACGGATCTCATCTTCTCCTTACCATCTCCTTCAAAATATACAAAGAACAATACACAATACACTGGAGCCACACAGCAGACCCCACATCATCTCCTCACCCCACTCTATCATCTTCTCCATTACCCACATCACATAGCATCACCGTCACAATACCCATGCACTCTCTCTCCTCACCTCTCTCCACACACAAAAATCAGAGACAGATCAAAACGGATCCAAGTACACATCTACACACCCACAGAAAAGCCCACCAAACAAACCATTCACCACACACAAAAATCAGAAACAGATCAAAGAGCGGAACCATCGGAAAAACACCCAAACACCGACACCCACGACCATCGCCACCACCGGAGAACCAGTCGCTGTCCCATTTTTTCTTTCGTTTCTTTCTGGTCTTTTTTCTTGTTACAGGGGCGTACAGATCGAGGTCATGAGAGAAGGAAGGAAAAGGAATAGCAGTGATACCGCCTGCCATGGTAAACTGCGCTGGAGGTCGCTCTTCCTTCCCACTTTGCTATTGATCCGAATCGCTGAGATTTGGTCGAGTTTGAGATTGTTGACTGTATTGTTTTTTCCTTTGCACTACTGGTTGTTACGATTGGCGTTGACCGGCGATCTTTCTTGCATGTTCTTCTCATTCTGGTTGATGGTTTCGCCTAGAATGATTCTTTACTGATGATACATACTGTTTATTGATTGTTCTGGTTTTGTTTGTTCTAATCCATCAATTGTTGGGGGATTGGCATGGCAGGTCTCCCCAAGTCTTTTTTGTGTGGAAAAAGGCTCAAGTTTTAAACATGAATTCTAGGGTCCTCATTTAATTAGTGTTATTAACTATGTAACATTCTCACCCCAATGTTTTGTAAGTTGCACAATAGTCCATGTATATAAAGTAGTTTTTTGCCAAATTTGGCCATTCCCTAGCTGCTTTCCCTCTCTCCTCTCTCCCCCGTTTTCCCTCCATTTTTCCTCATTCCATTCCCGCCCAAAGCTCCACCATAGCTGCTGAGCTTCCTTTCGTATTTCGAAATAATACCCATTCCACCATAGCTGCTGAGCTTATTATCTTGAATCTCCTTTCCAGTTTTAGGCAATACAAGCTGAGATCCCCCACATTTGGGTTATACGGAATTTCGTTAAATCTGGTCGTCGTTTCGTATCCATTAAAGGAGAAATCTTGTTCCTCCAATTTTAATCGTATCAATCCAGTCATATCCGGTAAGTGTACTAAATTTTCGAACATGTTTTTTGTTGTTTTTGTTGATTCGGGGTTGTTACGGATTCAGTTCCTCCGAACAATCTGCGTGAAATTCCAAACACCATTTCGACTTTCCTATGGCCGTAATTGTAATTCCAAACATATCGCTGGCGTTTTACGCGGCGTATGTATATTATTGGAATTTTCACAGATAATGTTCGGAACATTCTTTAGGATGTTTGAGCGTTCTGTTGAAGTTTGGAATATCTTGCTTTAAGCATCGAAAAAGTGTAAGGTGATGTTCAGAACGTCTGCATGAGATGTTCCAAACGAGCAATACTGAGGTTCGGAACTTCTTGCATCGAGCAATGAAAAACTGTAATCTGATGTTCAGAACGTCAGGAAGATGTTCCAAACGAGAACATTGAGGTTTGGAAACATACTGTATAAATATTAGTAATACTAATAGTTGGTCATTCCAATTTATTGCAGGTGACCATCGATGGGTGAGGTTATATTGGGAGTTAATTATCAAGGTGAATGGGTGGAGCGTTCTAAATGTTATGCTTGGGTTCCGAAGGTTAAAGAGTCAAGACCCATTCTTGTGCCTAGAGATGTTACGTATGATGTTCTACTTAACAAAATCATCGGAAGTTGGGGGATAAGAGACAATCCGAGGGATATTTGCATTACTTACATGCTGAGTGTTGCCGCAAATCAAAAGACTCCTCCCGTTACAATAAGAAACGACGATGATGTACGCCTTTATATGGCTGACGTTGATCGTAATGGTGCTAGGCCCACACTAAGGGTAATTGTGGTTTCAACGACGGAGGAATGTGTTGGTTCTAATGACCAAGAAATGCCAAATATTGGAGGGCATGATTTTAGTCAGCGATTGGATGACTTACATGAAGAAGTAGCAGAAGAAGACAGAGGAGGAGGGGTAGAAGAAGACAGAGCAGGCGTAGATGTAGATGAAGAAAAAGAAGAAGAAGTAGAAGACAAATATGTAGAGGAACATCCTGCCATTTATACCCCTGTGTTTCCAACACAAAGCAGCGAGCCGATATTTCACTTCGTTGATGGCACAGGTTTTGAAAAAGGTATGACTTTCCCCAATAAGAAAGAACTGGTCACCAAATTGAAGATTGCTGCAGTTAAACATCGTTTTAATTACAAACCATTGAAGAATACTGCAAAGATTTTTAATGCTAGATGTTTAGATGTGAAATGCAAATGGTGGTTAAGGGCAATGAGGTATAAAAGTAATGATAGGTTCTACATTAGCGTTTACAATAACATGCACACATGCGGTGTCCAACATCATTCCAGTCATAATTCACACGCCTCTGCCCGGATAATTGGTGAGTTCATGAAAGGTAAATATTTAATGGGAAAAGGTCCAACCACAAAAGCTGTCAGGGAGTCCCTTAACAACGATTTTGGTTGTAAGGTTAGCTACTGGAAGTGTCTTAGGGGCTGTCAATTTGCAAAATCTTTGACACGGGGAACACATGCGAAAGGTATTGAAATTCTTGATGCTTATGCTTATATGGTTAGGAGCAAGAATCCAGGAACCAAGACAGATTTGAGGCTTTCTAGCACAGGGAAGTTCTTGTATTTTTTTCTCTCTTATGGAGCGTGGATCAGGGGATTTACTTACGTGAGAAAAGTCCTAGCCGTTGACGGTACACATTTGTCTGGCGAGTATGGAGGGGTCTTGTTGTCTGCTGTTGCTCAGGATGCAATGAGTCACGTATTCCCTGTTGCTTTTTGTGTTGTAGACAAAGAGTGCGACGACTCATATGAGTATTTTTTCGAACAATTACGCTGCATAGTTTCAGATAGTGAAGAGTTGTGCATAGTTTCGGATAGACATCAGAGCATCTCGAAAATGGTCGCCCAAGTGTTTCCTTCTGCACACTATGGAGTTTGCATGTGGCACCTTGGTGAAAGCATCCGAACAAAGTTTCAGTTTGGATTCAGTCTTCATAAATACTACACTGCAGCAAAGGCATACAGGGTAGAGGAATTCAATGATGCTATGAATGAGATCAGGGCTATTGATTGGAGGGTAGCGGATTATCTTGAAAATGTTGTTGGCTATCATAGATGGAGCAGATTATATTTCCCAGGAAACAGGTAATATTACTGTCTGCTTTCAATATGTTCCAAACGTCACATTGCGCTCTCCGAACATAACATATATGTTCAAAACATTATAGGAATATTTATTTTCCGATGATGTTCCGAACTCATTATCGGTGTTCTGAACGTGTGAGTCATGTTAGGAACATCACTAATGTTCCGCACTTCTTATTCCTATATCTTCACTTGTGCTTTATGCTAGGAACATGTTTTGACTATTATAATTTTTATTCTTTTTAATAGGTTTGAAGTTATGACATCAAACATAGCTGAGTCCATTAATTCCATGCTGAAAGAGCAAAGAGAATACCCCATTGCTGCCCTCTTGAAGGATATAGGTAGGAACTTTGCGGAAAAATTCCACACTAGGGCCATGAAGTTAATCAACCACCCAAATTTATGCGTCCCAGACGTTGAAATAAAAATAAGGAAGAATAAAGAAGCGGGAGACAAGCTAGTTGTCAACAGGAAGGGAACTTATGGTTTCGAAATCATTAGTCCAGGGCATGAGGCAGAAGTTGATCTATATGAGAGGACATGTACATGTAGGGAGTTCGATCTTGATCAGTTACCTTGTGTACATGCTATGGCAGCAATTAGGGGGTTGCATGGCGATGAATATGGAAGTAGAGTGTATGAATACACTTCTGGATATTACACAACACAAGCATACATCCTTGCCTATGCAGAACCTGTCAATGCAGTACCTCCTGAAGAATCATGGGTCGTCCCTGCTGAAGAGATACTTTATCCAGTGCCTCCGCCCCCAAAGCCGAACAACCGTGGAAGGAGAAGGGTTAACCGGATTCGATCTATTGGGGAGCGTCTTCCAAAGAGGAGAAATAAATGTGGCAACTGCAAGAGATATGGGCACAAGAAAACTACATGCCCCGGTGTTCGTAGTGGAAATGAGGCTACAAGTCAGCCTACGAATTGAGTTTGTGAATTGGATATTTATATCGTCCTCGTTATAATTTCAATTATTTGGATTATTTGGATATTTATTGAATTGCATAATGGACTTTTCGTCCTACTTGTATAATTTATCTTGTGTACATATTTGGCCAAATTTGTTTCTTAACTTATGGTTTGCACAGATTTGCTTTACTGCATCTTTTGTGATTATGTTGTGCACATAATTGCATATTGTTCGCAACACATCCATTTTGTTTAGGATATTATATGTGATGTTCCGAACGATGTCAAGGCATGTGAAAGCTTGTGAGGTCTTTATTTCACAATTCACAGTCGTAGCGTTTACCAAGTGCTACCTTATAGGAAATGTTCGGAACCTCGTGTCGTTGATATTATATTATACTTTTATACGTGACGTTCCGAACAAGCTATTCAAAATT
Organism: Petunia x hybrida; assembly: GCA_037355625.1. Classification (NCBI taxonomy): domain Eukaryota; kingdom Viridiplantae; phylum Streptophyta; class Magnoliopsida; order Solanales; family Solanaceae; genus Petunia; species Petunia x hybrida. The sequence goes on from JBBBVM010000208.1 coordinate 272,243, forward strand.
TAAAACACACAAACGGCTACAATGAACAGTTGGGAACGCAAATACCAATACACTAAACGGCTAAAATACAAGTTGGTTGCTGCAACAGTCACGTCAAAAAATACATTGACACTTGTAAATATGCGTCCCTTCATTTGCTTCAAAACATCTATAAATACCTCCACTTTGATGAACACTCAATTCACAATTCATTTCGCATTAACCAACTATTACGTTCAGTTTTCACTAGTTTCTATAGCAAAGAATAACAAGTTGAGGTACTCAAGTTTTCCATATTTTCTGCCTTTTTTCTAAAACGATTTCTCCATCTAATCTGTTTATATTCCTTAAACATAACTATCCACTTTTATTCTTTTCTAAATTTTAAACAACTTTTCATGCAGATGGCCAATAACGCATTAAACGATCCATGGAATAAGTACCACCGAGTCCGAGAGCCTCCAAACAAGTCGCTTCCCATAAGACTGCTAGACGTGCATTATGAAGTTGTTGACATCAAAGAGGTAGCAGATAATTGTGAGAGGTCCATTCAAACACTCGAGACAAAACTTGAGCAGATGCAATTGCAGATAGATCGGATTGAGAGGATTTTGCAAAATCAATTCGGTGGAGATCCAAATAATAACGAAGACGCTATTATATATTAGATGTTTAAGTAGTTCTACTGTTTATGAATATGCTTTTGTATCTCTGTTCAATTAATATTATTATGAAGGTCTTTAATTAGTACTGTTAAACTGTCTCCAAACCATCCTGTTTATTTATAGTTCGCAACACATCAACTGTCGTTTAGGATATTATAGACGATGTTCCAAACGACAACTTGGCCTACTCCATTTCTGGAAAACTTAATAAAATCATAAAACACGTTCGGAACATAATACGTGTGTTCCATCATGAAAACAAATGTTCGGAACGTAACGGTTATGTTCCAGATACAACTGATGATCATTAACATTATCCACGTCCAAATATCCAGAATGAAAACAAATGTTCGGAACTCCACTAATATGTTCGTCACATTAAACAGCCGTTCGGATCGCACAATTGTTAATGTTGTTATCTTCGGGAGAAATGATGATCCATACATATACCGATGTTTCGAACATCAACGTGACGTTCGTCGCGTTCATTCGATGTTCCGAGCGCGCTGTTATATTGTTGCTATCTTCATCACACTCTTCACATCTTGAGTGGTTAGAGTGACAAACTATCATCATTATATACCTAACAAAGGACCCAATATTCCTGTAAGCGCGATAAATTCATCCACTTTCATCACAAAGACCACTTAGAGTAGTTTGTGGGACAAATGGTGATCCTTATGAGTAGAAATGGACAAGTAGAGTCGTTAGAGTGGGAAATGATGATCATTATGACTAGGCAGGACCCAACAATACTTGTAAGAGTGGAAAATGATGATCAATATGATAATAAATGACCAACTATACTTGTAAGAGTGAAAAATGATGATCACTATCACTATAAATGACCAAATATACTTGGTATAGGGAGAAATGATGATCCATACATATAATAAATGACCAACTATACTTGTAAGAGTGATAAAGGATGATCATTATACCTAAAAATGATCCAAGATACCTGTAAGGGTGCATTATGATGACCATTATGAGTAGAAATGGCCAACTAGAGTTGTTCGACAGACAAATGATGATCCTTCTACTCTAGAAATGACCCAACATACCTGTAAGAGTGTCAAATGATGATCATGTTAACTAGCAATGACCCACTATACTTGCTAGGGTGACAAATGACGATCACTAACACTATAAATAACAAATTATGCTTGTTATAGGGAGAAATGATGATCCATACATATACCGATGTTTCGAACATCAACGTGACGTTCGTCGCGTTCATTCGATGTGCCGAGCGCGCTGTTATATTGTTGCTATCTTCATCACACTCTTCACATCTTGAGTGGTTAGAGTGACAAACTATCATCATTATATACCTAACAAAGGACCCTATATTCCTGTAAGCGCGATAAATTCATCCACTTTCATCACAAAGACCACTTAGAGTAGTTTGTGGGACAAATGGTGATCCTTATGAGTAGAAATGGACAAGTAGAGTCGTTAGAGTGGGAAATGATGATCATTATGACTAGGCAGGACCCAACAATACTTGTAAGAGTGGAAAATGATGATCAATATGATAATAAATGACCAACTATACTTGTAAGAGTGAAAAATGATGATCACTATCACTATAAATGACCAAATATACTTGGTATAGGGAGAAATGATGATCCATACATATAATAAATGACCAACTATACTTGTAAGAGTGATAAAGGATGATCATTATACCTAAAAATGATCCAAGATACCTGTAAGGGTGCATTATGATGACCATTATGAGTAGAAATGGCCAACTAGAGTTGTTCGACAGACAAATGATGATCCTTCTAATCTAGAAATGACCCAACATACCTGTAAGAGTGTCAAATGATGATCATGTTAACTAGCAATGACCCACTATACTTGCTAGGGTGACAAATGACGATCACTAACACTATAAATAACAAATTATGCTTGTTATAGGGAGAAATGATGATCCATACATATACCGATGTTTCGAACATCAACGTGACGTTCGTCGCGTTCATTCGATGTTCCGAGCGCGCTGTTATATTGTTGCTATCTTCATCACACTCTTCACATCTTGAGTGGTTAGAGTGACAAACAGCCACTTAGAGTTGTTAGAGTGGCAAATGATGATCATTATGACTAGGTAATTAAAGTGAGATGATCAGTATCACCCTAAATTACCAAGCATACTTGTTAGAGTGACAAATGACTGCACATCCATCTTTGTGGTTTCGAACATGCTAAATATGTTTGTCACGTGAACAACACGTTCGGAGCGGCATATTTCGATATTGCTATCTTCATCGTTCTGTTAACGGATTTGTTCAGATCAGATCGCGTTATGATTGAAACATGAAGTGTGTCGTGCGGAACGACATAGGGTACAATGGTAAATTATAGGACAAAATAACTATTTCAAATGAAATTTCTTGATCATTACTGCACAAAACATAACAATTGGAAATATAGAACCTAAACTATGAACCAACACTTGATCCAAGTACAGAATATGAGAACGATTAGCACCACAACTAGCAGCACCCCAAAACCCAATTTTTTCCGCCATAAACGTGCCGCTTTCCTCTCTTCTTCAACAGCTTTCAACTTCTTAAGTAGACCCCATATTACTCTCTTTGCTTGATCTGACATCTCTTCATCATGCCATCTAAAGTAGTTGCAGCCATTTGCCTACATAAAAAAAAAAGAAAATAAATAAAACAAGCAAATAAATCCAAGAAAGAAAATAAACCCATCACCTAACCAACCTGACCATATTTGCATCCGTAAAACCTCCTTCCTGGGTTTAGCTGAGTCCACGATGTTGTTAACTTCGCATAATCTCCACATCGACAAAATGGTACAACACTGCCGCTATTAACGGATCTACTAGACATTTTAATCTGGATGTTTGATGTAATTGTGTAAACTTGTTTTATAAATAATGAACGTATATATAATGTGTTGGGTGGTGAATTTTTTTTACCGTTGGTAAATAAATGTTGTTCACGCGCCCAATGTAATAATCTATCACGACATTCGGCTAGATCGAAATGATGTTCGGAACATCGTGTAAAGGATAAAGGATATGTCACGCGCATTATAGTTATTTACAGTGTCGTTCCGAACAATAGCTTCAATATTTGAAATTCAAAAACGTCTACAATACAATTTCCATTGGGGAATACACCTATCATCTAGACTAGGTCTGCAGGTAGGTCGAAATGATGTTCGGAACATCATTTCAAGGATACGTTACACCAATTACAGTAATATAGGCTGACGTTCGGAACCTGTTCAAAATTTGAAATACACAAACGGCTACAATACAACCCGCTCAAATACCAATACACCAAACGGCTACAAACGTTTCAGTTGCCTTTCTCAACTTCTATAAATACCCAACGATTCAAAGCATTTCAATCCATATTCATCAACTTACACTTCAAGGAATTTCAATCCACATTAATCAACTTACACTTCAAACTATTCATCATCAAAAATGGCACGTCAACCACGAACAAGAGGGGCAAGAGGAGCAAGAGGAGCCTCCACGGCCAGAGGAGCCTCCACAGCTAGAGGAGCCTCCACGGCTAGAGACGCCTCCACCTCTAGGGCATTATCATTTGAAGACGAATCACAAACTGAAAGGGCTATTGACATATTGGAACAACTAAGGGCAGAAGTGTGGGGTTGGAAGTTCCAGTTTGAGGGCTTCCTGCATGACTACAAAAAGGACGTCAGAAAGATGGCGAAGGAAACGCGAAGGATCAAAAGAATGCTCAAAGGTCTGCTTGCTGATAAGGCGATGCATTACCTTGACTTCTACTCCTCCCCTTCACGCTAGATTTGGATTTTCCTATTAATGTTATTATATATTTCTTTTTGAATGTTTATAATCTATTATCTTTTGGTAGAATGCTAGTATAAGTAGCATTCCTTTTGTAAAGCACTGACAGTGATGTGCAGTTTCTCCATTTGAATGCTAATATAACTAGCATTCTTTTTTGTAAAGCTCTACAATGATTATCAATGGAAATGACTTTTATCTTGTTCAGAACTCCAATAAGCCGTTCAGAAAGTTTTTTTGTCGTTCTGGAACATTGTTGACCTTTATACAATAAGAGTATCTCGTTTGGAACATCGTAATTTTGCGGAAAACATATATATCTTGTTCTGAACAATTGATGAGCACTCGATATGCTCTGTTCTTTTTCTAAAAACACTAATCCATCTAGACTATAATTAAAATAACCACAGTATACCCAACGATATTAATAATGTTCCGAACATCTTATTAAAATCTAAAAGGCACAACAGTTACAATATTATCAGTTGCACTCGTTTGAGTAGTACATAACGGTTACGAGTTTCATCAAAAGTCACTTTCGATAAAGCCCTTCCCAACAGACGCGTCGATTGCCCCTTTGTTCACATTCACACATTGATAAATACCCAACAGTCACACAGTGATCTACAACATTTCAAAATGCCTCGTCGACCAAGAACAAGGGGAGCACCTATAAGAAGAGCATCGAGTTCAAGATGGTCTAGACTTCCTTCCTCGAGTTCACATTCAGATTCTGGAAATTCGACCAATGGCTTGGACCAATTAAGGTATGAAGTGTGGGAATGGAAATTCAAATTTGAAGAATTCTTCCATGATTATAGAAGGGACATAAGAAGGATGAAGAGAATGCTTAAAGGGCTCCTTGCTGAAAAGGGAATTGATTATGTCCCGTACTCCACACCACCAGGAACACCACCTGAAGCACCACCACCCTAAGTTCGATTGCTTATGATTATTTTAGTTATAATTTTATATGTTTATTATATTATTGTGCCGTTTGTGTCTCGATATAATATGTATTTTGCATTTTCTAAGGAACGACTTGTCGAACTAAATGTTGCAGATGTTTGGAACATCACTTTGCATTTCAGGAACAGATTCATGTCGTTCTGGAACTGATGTAATAATCGTCAATATTTAATATTTAAGCACATCAAAAGCTGTTACTTGTTACTTGGCTAAGAAAATAAAAGTCATCCATACCTAATTACAAACCCAAAAAAAAAGTTAAAAGATTATCCAAATATTACATATTACCCAAATCAAGGCTTCATTTTCCCGTCGAAAATATAAACGGCAAAACGTCGCCTCCACCGATCAGCCTCGTTGTCACAAATTTTTTTCATGGAGGTGTTTGTAATGAGATGCTCAATGTACATCAACGCGAACACTCCACAGGATTGCCCTGTTAGATTTTGTGGACAAAGTGATCTTGGCACTCTCTCAAACGACCACATGTCTCCTTCATTACACATCGGATCCAATTCTTTGAATAGCTTAGAATTTCTGACATAGATCGGGAACATGTACAGAATGGGAACAATTATTGGCAAGAACTTTTCATCATCATTAACACCATGATTGCAATCATACACCCAAACCTTCGCTCCAACCATGTCAAACACCACCAACACGTAGTGATTGTCGTTGATGTTGAAGACGGCAAAGATCCTCTTAGTACCGGCCCAACACCTACCCGCTGGGTAGGGTAGCTTTCCATGTGCATACTCCAGATAATCATCATCAAACTGATACTCCTTCAACACTTTGTCAAGCGGTAGCTTTTTGTCTTTCGCATCTGCTTCCAGTTGGTAGTACCGTTTTTTCATGTTTGTCAAGAATGCCATATCCAAAATGAGGTCACTTTGATCGTAATGATAGGGGTAATTCAAATGCCTCTCCCGCATCATTGTCAGCACAGCTTCAACATACTGCAGAACATATAAGAGAGACAAAAAATAATTGGAGTGTAAGTGAGTAGTGTAAGGAAAGGTCTGTCTTTCCGAACATCATTCCATGTTCGGAACGACTGTGTGATGTTGTTCCAAGCATACAATTGATGTTCCGAACACAGTTAGAATGTTCCCTACAACGATGTGAAGTTCAGAAAATCATTCAAAAATAAACTTACAATGTCCCACATCCATTGTGTCTTGTCCACCAGTTCTTTGAAATCTAGGTAATTCATCGGCAATCCAAGAAAAACACCTTTTTGTTTCTTCCTCTTTTTCATAAATGTGCTCAACGCCAAAACTTTTTTCCGCTTCAACGGCTTGTAAATATCCACTGGCAGCCTCGGACAAACTTCTTCCTGCTTCTTCTCCTCTTCTGTTTGTGGTGATTTCACAGCCTTTGCAGGTTTTACAATAGTTTTGCTCTTCAACTGCTCAATCGTCTCCTTCACGGCCGCCATCTCTATCACCATGCCTTTACGCCAATCGTCGCACTCTTTGCAATTGCAACTGCTACATTTGGGGATGTCGAATCCATCACCACCAGAAGCACCATCCTTTGTCTCGTAAGGCACGATCTGTTGCTCATAAGCCACCATCCTTTTCTCATAAGCCACGATCTTTTCATCATAAGCAACCATCTTTTGATCGTAAGCCAAAATCTTTTGCTCCATTGCTTCCCTCCACCCGCTGCATTCACCACATTTGCAGCCTCTGCAATTGGAGCTCCTCTTCACTATAGCAACTTTAGTGATACCGGCAACTTCAAACTCACCGCTAACTACATCACCATCAGCTTTGTTTCCAATGTCAATATTTACATCTTGCAGGCCACCAATTCCCTCTTCATTGTATTCACCATCACTTCCAAACATCATCGTTTCTGGTGCTTCCATAGCTTTAATTTCTATCACTTATCTTGGAGGGGTTGCAGGATTGTTGTTGAAAATACAAATTGTAGTGCCACCAACAAGGCCAACGGTGCAAGCATCCTCGAACACTTTACAAAAACGATCAATTGTGTCGTCCTCTTCGTCATCAAATGGCATGAGGTCTAAAAAGTACTCCATGTTCAGCTCTTCATCGGTAGGAATGAGGAAAGGGTGAACAACCTGTTAATATACCCAACAACAATAAATAAATATCAACTAAATTTTAAAAATCTTTTAATGTTGTTTGGAACAAAGTCTTGTTGTTCGAGAACATCAGAGAAGGATGTTCCGAACATTGTTGACTGTAGAAGTTGATGGTTCTCCGTTAAGATGTTCCGAACATCAAAGAGAAATATCTCAGCAAACACGAGGTTGTTCCAAACATTACATAACATATATGGAAAACTGAATACTTACAGGAACATCTTGTTGGTCAAACAACTTGTCCGTATCTCTTTCATAAATTTCAGTAAGCCTGTTTATGATCCTTGGCATTGTTTTTTCTTTTGGCAAATCCTTTGGTCTCAAGGCAGGAATGGCTTCATGAGCCCAGGCCATGAATGCCCATGGAAAGCCATAAAGATTGTAAGTCTGGCTTCCTTCTGCACGAGGTTCCATTGGCTTGATCAGATATTCCATTGTTAATTCAAAACTCATCCTACCCCAAGGATAACGCTGGAATTCTGCAAGATCGGCGGACAAGCACACCACCCATTCCTCTATTCCATATTTGGAATCCCTCGCACACAGAATAGTATGAACAAACCAAGCCATGCACAGATTTAAATACCACTTCTTGGGACAGGTTCTAGAACATACCAACTCAAGCAAGTCACCAGACTTCACAGCTTGCTTTTTCTTCGGCTGTTTTTGTTTTTTTGGCTTGTTGAACTTCCTCTTTGCGGGTGAAGGTGAGGATGGGGGTGACTCCTCCTCCTTCTTCTTCCCCTTCCGCTTCCCACTACCCTTCTCCTTCTCCTCCTTACCCTTTATCTCTTTCTCCTTCTCCTTCGTCTTTTTTTCCTTGAAATAATCAACAACAAAATTCCATAATTCCTTCCCCTTTTCATTCATTTTATCCATGTACTCTTTCCTTGGATAGGGCCCACAGTTTAGCCCTGTCATTAGTGCAAACTCGGATAGGCCAAAACGTGCTGGCAATCCATTGAAGGATATCCAAACCTCTTTCTTCTTCTTGCAAATAATCCTTCGCATGAGGAGGTTATGCACCAACTTGGTGCCAAACAGTGGATATTCCGGTAATTGCAAGAAAGGACCGAAACAGCTATTGGCAAATCCCCTTCTCACCTGCAATTTTTTCAGAACCTCCTTGAACTGTATCATACCCCTAGCCAACGAAGAACGAACAGTAATCTTCCCATTAAAAGGTTCATTGTTGGTCAGGAAGGTCTTGAACAGACCCTCAACGTTACTCTTGAAAGTAGCATGACCAACGTCTTCATACTGCACATAATTTTAGCATAAAATTAATAAAATGAATCACAATGATAGTAAATTAATAAATGTTCGGAACATGAGTATGCTGAGGTTCTGAACGACAGATGCTACTGTTGGGAACAAAACGTAACGTGTTCCGAACGAGAGCTACCAGCCTTAATGTTGATGTTGGGAACGTACAAAATGTCGTGTAGAACATCAACATTGGCGTTCCGAACAATACGCGTTTCAATTCAACTATCACCTGGTCTTCCTCCAGTTTCAATCCAGATGTTCCTTCAGCAGTTTCCTTCTCTTCACCTGCTTCCTCTTCAACATTTCCACCTGCATTATTTACAGCTTCCCCATCTATTTTAACTCTTTTTTCACGATCCTTCACAAAGTTGCTTTTTAAAATTACATCCTCCGCCTCTCTTGCCTCTCTTCTACTTCTTTTGCTGCTTCTTGGACTCTCCCCTGTTTTATCTGCTTCCCCCTCTACTTCTTCTCCTTTATCTCTACTTAAATTATCAGCCTCTTCATTTTTTTTACCACCATCTTCCTCTTCCTCTTCCTTTTCACCATCACCATCTTCCACTCCAGTCCTCAAAAAATCACTTTTTAACAGTTCATCAATACCGGCGTCATCTAAATCCACCCTTCTTTCACCCTCATCTGCAGCCCTCTCCAAATCCTCCCCACCTTTACTTAGATCGTAACTTGGTGCTGGACTTTGGCTTTCCTCTTGTTTATCACCTTTGTTCCGTGGACCTGCTACTTCTCCTTGGCTACATTCGTCACTCTCCACAACTAATTTTCTTTTAGTGGGTTTAGTAGTTCTTGGGCGTTTAGGAGTAGGTTCTAAATCTGTTGGAGTACGTTCCGAATCTGAAGTACTAGGCTTGTCAAGACTTTTCTTCTTCGGCGAAGGGCCCTTTTTCTTAGAAATCGCCTTCTTGGGAGTCTTTGTAGGCTGCTTCTTCTGCTCATCTTCATCTTTATTTCTCGGTCTTAAATTTACCATTTTTCTGCAAAGCAAAACAAGGGGATACTAAATTTAGTTACAGAAAAACATGAACATTTAGAACATCAGCAACTATGGTGTTCGGAACATCAAGACACATAACAGCAATAACTTCAATTTGCAACTAAATAAAGCAGCGTTGGTTCCCAGAAAACCCTAAAATCGTCACAATTTAACCAAAAAATGTAAACACCCTAAAAATTTCAGTTGAACATCGAAAATCCCCTTTGTAGTTCGGAACTACTTTACCCATTAAAACACATAATGCCATTCAATTTCAACACAATATTACACCTTTTGCACAAAAACAAACACCCAAATCATCATTAATCACTGTCGACGAAAAAATTAAAATGAAAAACCTAGGTTCGACATTTACACCACAGTTTAAATGATAATGACATAGTTTACCTTTTATATAAAATACTTTGCTGTATTGCTGGTCGGATTCCTTGAAAACACAGAGAACTTGACAATATTTGGTTTAGATTTGGAGTGAAAAAGGAGATGAAGTGTGAAGTTGAAAGAAGCCACGCGGGGAAGGGGAAAGGGTGTTAACTGATGAGTGATGTTCCCAAGGTTTGAAATAGTTATTATGTATGTTTTAAGAAATACCCTCAAGTTTTAAAAGTGTTAATTTGGTCCATGATTAGTGTTAATCAGACTTAGAAATAAAAGAAAATGGAAAAGAAAAGCCGAGACCCTTTTCTGCCAAAAAAGAGTTGGGCGGTTCTGGAATGCCACTTCTCACTCAATTGTTGCTATATTTAACTGGGTCCCACTGCTTTTGGTGACCCGGTCTTGGCTTTTGGCTGTTAATTATATTTTCTTTGAGGAGTTTTGCATATCCTTTGACATTGTGGACTTTGATTCGGACAGTGACTGTGATTACAAATAGGCCTATGAAAATATTTTAATTTGAGGCCTACACAATGATTTGAAAGAAATACAATTAATTGATGGATGCTATACTAATTACGGCCAAGGAAGATAATTAAATAATTTATTTGAGGCCTACACACTGATTTGAACACGATACTACAGTTCCTTCCCCGTGTCCCTAAAATAAAAGGCGATGACGATGTATATTATTTTGCAAAGTAAGCGATAGTGGAGTGGTGGGATTGAAGGTACCTGGCATGGCAAACCGGTCCGGACTCCGTGTTTGCAGCCGTACCGATATCCTAACCTCTGCTTGATGCAATACACCATTTTGAGCCTACATTTTATAAATTCCATTTCCCCTTTATTTTATTTTATTATTATTATTATTATTATTTTGATATTTTGCACTATTATCATTATTATTTTTATTAATACTAATCTTATTATTTTTGCGAGGTAAAATTGGATGAGAGACGAGGGTTTAGCTTGGAAAAGGACCACTAGAAGAAAAATCCTTTTATTTTCATTATTTTCGTCATTATTATTATTATTATTATTATTATTATTATTATTATTATTATTATTATTATTATTATTATTATTTACATTACTAGTATTATTATTATTAGTATTTATTATTCTTATTGATTATTATTATTATTAATTGACATACTAATTCATTTTCATATTTTTTAATATTTTTTGTGAGGTACATCGTGACGGAATTACAAAAAGACAGTCCCTTTCGAAAAATACAAAATATTTAAAATCATTGATTTTGTTTTGTTTGTTTTGTTTTGTTTCATTAATTTTGTTTGCAATTCTTACTAACTTGTTTGTTTATTTTGCAAGGCACATTTGGACAAAGCTTAGTCATTAAAAGAAACGAATATTCATTTGTCTTTAAATTTTTATCATAGTTTATATTCAAATATCTTATTGCTTAGTTAGTATAATTATTTGCTTTAGAATCCCAATTATTTAGTCCGGCCGGTAAACCACATTTGGTAGAGCCTGAGAGGTGCCTAACCCCTTCCTCTCGGGTTAACTTGAACCCTTACCTAGATTTTTGGTTCGTAGACTTATGTTTCAGAGTTAATTTGTAAAATTGGCTAGAAACAAAACAGGTGCCCTAATACGCCTAGTTGAAAAATATGTTAGGTGGCGACTCCAACTCTTTACCCGTGAGTTACCCAATAAATCGAGCCCTATTTCGAACTTTAACCGGTTCGGTAAAAATAGGATGCGACACACCACAAAGGTGATTGAGTAAGCTGATAGAGTGGCAGACCTGGACCAATCAGACTTGAGAACCAGAACAGCTGAAACAATTAAAGATTAATCAAGGAACAACCCAAAGAGCTGCACCAAGTAGGGCAAGTAAAGGAGTGCAGGTGGAGATAGATAGTGATAAAGAAGAAGTGGATAGTGAAGAAGAAGAAGTTGAAAATGAAGAAGAAGAAACTGGAGGTAAAGATGAACCAGAAAAAGAAAGCACTACAACAGAGGTGAAAGAAACTCCTGAACAGGTGATGGCAAGGCTTGAAGCTCACAGAAAAGAAAAGTTCAAAAGGCAATAAGAGATCAAAAGACAAAGGAAGAAGAAGTATAGCAAGCAAGAAAGGAAGATCATGCATTGAAAAAGCAAAAGAAAAAAAAGGAGGTGAAAGAGAATGTGGCTACAAAGCCAAAGTCAATTTAAAAGGCAAGCGTTCACAGAGAAGATCCTAAAGCCTATGCGAGGAAGAGGAAAGCAGATGACATTGTAATGAAAGAAGACAAGGAAGCTCGTACCAAAGAGGAAGAGACAGAAAAACAAAAAGCTACAAGAAAAGAGAAGAAGAGAGCAAAAGTGGAAGAAGATAAAAGAAGAATGGCAGAAGTAGGAAAGAAAATGAATTAACAAGCAGCAGAGGTAGAGAGGGCTAGGAGAGAGCAATTATCAAGCTAGAAGAAGCACACACAAAGGAATTGGCTACTAAACCTATTGCAACATCATCATCATCAGCTCCCACAGGAAAAATCCAAAGTCCACTAAGTGAGAAAGAACAACCAACAACTCAAATTGAGGAGGATAAAGCTCCACCACCATCTTCATGATCATTTTAGGGAGCACTCTTACCCCTTACCTTTTTAAATTTTATGCTACTTTGTTTAGTTTCTTTGGGACATAGCAACTTCTCATGTTCGGGGTGGAGTAACTATCTTTTGTTTGAATATGTGCTAAACTATCTTTATGTTATGTTTTTTTATATTGATATGGATGTTTAACATAGGATCTTTAATATAGGATGTTTTTGTGATATTTATATTCTTGTGTTGTTTATATTCTTGTCTTTAGTTATATCTTTAAATTTATAGTGTAGTGTTGTTAATATCATATCATAAAAAAAATTGAGAAAATCCAAAAACCCAAACAAATTGAAAAATTATAAAAAATCCCAAAAAGAAAAAAAAAGATTCCAAAGGTACTCCCGTGAACTACGCTTGGGATGTTGCCTCCTCTCCTCTGATTCACATTTATTGCGAGACGTAGGCAACCCTCGTAAAACTCATTTTTACTTGGGCCCGAAACAACAACAACCACCCATTGTAAATACCACTTTTGTAAATAGCTTTGAATTGGTAAATAACCTTCTGGGTTTTCTTTAACTCGGTTCGTTTCCCAAGAATGCAATTCTTTTGAACTGGGCACTTTTTAGGACTCTAATCATAGAAGTGTCATCCTTGTTTCGTGACTAGTTTGATACCAACACATTAGGAGCACACATAAGAAAGTTTGTGGATTGTTTGTTGAGAGTCGCGCCTATAACCTTTAAGTTCTTTTGATGACTTTATGCATGTGTAGTATAGGATAGATCCTCACCTTAAGTATCGGAAAGTTGATGTTCTTGTCTCTTGTCCCGTATGCTAGTGAGGTGAGTTCTTACTCAAAAGATTGCTAATTGCATATGCATGTTAGAACTTGGCTTGTGTGTCCTTGAAAATGAATAAAGTGTCAATTTAGTGGTTGGATATGATGATAGGCATTTCTTTGACCCGTTTGAGCCTTTCAAGTCACCAAATGAAATTAATCCTCTGTGAGCTAACTCTGAGCCTTAATATCCTTTCTTTTGATAGCCATGTAATTAGCCCGAGCCAATTCTAAGTACTTAATAGCACTAACCCTACTCTTGGCCCTACCTCCTTGAGGCATTGAAAGACGTGCAACTTACTAAAGCCTAAGTTTGAGGGAGGGGAACAAAGAAATGAAAGCTATATTGCTCTTTGAAAAGAAAGATGATTGTATAAAGAAAAGTTGCAAAAGAGGAAAGGAGGAAATCAAGAAAAGTACAAAAAGAGCAAAAGACAATCTGAAAAGACAAAAATAGAAAGAGAAGCAAGTGAAAGAATAAGAGCCACAAAAGCAAAGATCAAGAATGAAAATGGGAAAAAGAGCTATAATGTGAAAAGAAAGCTCAATGTGAAATGTTTGAAAAGATGATGTAGTGCCCAAGGAGGGAATTTAGTCAGACTTTATCCAAATTATACCCTACCTTTATCCAAAAGCCTACATTACAACCTTAGAAGTCCTATTTGATGCTCCATTAATTGACATGAAAGGAAATGACAAGTGACACTAAGGCCAAGCCTATGACATTGTATGTGCTTAACTTGCATTTATTTTCTAGAGTGAGAGTTTAAAAAATTTGAGGGTCCCTTTTATATGCATTATATTGAGAGATAGGGACCCATTCTTTGTGGTGAGAGCATTAAGGGACTTGAGACTTGAAGGTGCAACTAAGAAAACCTTAGGTGAGTTGAGAAAGCAATTGTGCTATACATGCTCTAGTCCCCACTAGAGGCTTTAGTAGATATAGTTGTGAGTATGGCTCTTATGGATTGATTGGTTGGATTCTCATGTGTGAAATTAAGTGTTAGCATCAACCAAAGTCATGAACTCTTCTTTTACTCCATTCCCTTGTTGAACTCAATCCCGGTGCTAAGAAAATGAAACATGAGTTAAGTTCTTAATGTTGCTTGAGGACAAGCAAAAGCTTAAGTTTGGGGGAGCTGATATGTTGGTATTTTGTGCTTAATTGCAACTCATTCCGACTAGCTTATATCCTTTTTAGTGATGTTAGTTGAATGAATCTTATGTTATTCTTCATGTTTCAGGTTTTTAAGAGAATTGATACACAAAGCCGAAGAAAATATGAAAAAGAGTAAAAACAAGTGCACTTTGGCTACAAATTGAAGAATATGAAGATAAGGCACCAAATGGATCGGCGCCTCGCCGAATCTGTGGCTCAACAGGTCAGCCATCCGCCGAAGGAGGATAGAGTTCATGACAATCAGCAACTGGAAGGGCGGATCGCCTAATAAAGTGCTGAAGTCCATCGGCGACACTGCAGAAGAAGCGGCGCACCCGTCGCTGTTTACAGAAAGGTCTTGAAGTCTGCAAAGCTCAAGAGTCACCCGCAGTTACAGGGGCGCCCCGCCGAACCTGCACCACAAAAGAAAAGGAAAGCTTAGAAAAATCTGAAGGCGGCGAGCCAACAACCAATTGGGCGGCTCGCCGAACAAGCGGCGGCCTGGCGTGAAAACAAGGAAAATGGCAATTTTGTAAATAATAGCATAGTTTTGAAACCCATGCCTATAAATAAGCTGTTATGCCTCCGAGAAAATAGACTCTTTTTCAGCTTAGAATACTACTTTAAGCTTTTTGAATATTTATTGAGAACAAGGAGGATTTCTACTTGAATCTATGTAAGGATTTTATTCTTCGATCTAAATTCTTATATGATTCTTGTCATTTCATCTTACATTATTTGTGTGTTAGACCCTAGTATGAGTTTAGGGGTTTATTCATGAAAACATGATTATCTTGCTTAATTCTTCTATTTAATCTTATAAAATTAATGGGTTAACATATATCTTGCTCTCCATCATACTTTCTTAATTAGGGTTTAAGGAACGCCCGTACTTGAACCCAACCCTACTTTGCTTTTATCACCCGAAAGGGGTTGAAGGCGTAGGATAATAGAGACTAGCGAGAATTTGGGTTACATTGGTTGCGACCTACCCCATCTAAAGGGGAAGACCTAAAAAGGTCATCCCTGCTCGGGTCTTTGGACTAGGGTTTCTCGCGCTTCATCATTGACCTGAGAGGGCTTGATGAGGTAAATCCTCCCTATCCCGAGAGGATTTTGAGGAATACATTAGAGGTCCGACCATTAGTGTTGCCCACGAGATTTGTAAGGTTAATGCAAGTATTTTGTTAAGAGAACCTTGTTGGAATGGATATACCCCTTGCTCATTCTCATCGTTTAAACCCATTGTCATTATTTAGCTTATTTTACATTAATTGCTAATTGTAGTTATAGTTAAACATTTTTACCCTTATTTATTAGCAATTTATGGACAATGCTTAGGACCCGTTATTATTCAACCTAAGTCTAATAGATTACTTCGCTAAGCTCCCTGTGGAATCGACCCTGACTCTGGTTGGGTACTATTACTTTTGACGACCGCCCCATCATCCTTAGAGGTGAGTGGATTGAGCGTGGATCAATGAGCATATTCAAAGGAGGGAGTTTTGTTTACACTTAAAGTAGAGAAATCTTTGCGAGGAAGTCCTTTTATAAGCGAGAAGAGATAAAGAAGGAGCACAAAATGGTCAAGAGTAATTATGACAAAGGATAAGAAACGATTCGACGCAGTAAATGGAAGTCATGGGAAAGGTACAAAGAATCAATAAGGGCCAATCAAGAGAAGACGCATGGAGTTCCAGAAGGCACCAAGTGTTTGTTTCGGTCAATACTGACGAACTTCAGGGAGTGAATGAGATATACAACAACAACAACAACAACAATAACAACATAACCAGTGTAGTCCCATAAGTGGGGTCTATGAAGGGTGAGATGTACACAGACCTTACCCCCAACAAGGAGGAGAGGCTGTCTCCGATAGATCCTCGGCACAAGGAAAAGTATCCGAAAACATGCTAGCAAAATAATATGAAACTACCCATGATTCTCAAAATATTGTCAAAGAAATTATTGATAACTAAGATAAACTGACAAGAGTGAAAGTAGTAAAGGCACAGAATGCGATAAACAAAGTATCTAAAATAGAACAAATGATATTCAGCCTGCACTCTAAGGACTATTACCTAACCTTCTACCCTAATCCTCGACCTCCATACTTTCCTATCAAAGTTCATGCCCTCCGTGATCTGAAGGTGAACCATGTCCTAACGAATCCCCTCGACCCAACTCTTCTTTGGTCTAACTTGGCCTCTCCGTAGACCCAACACTATCAACTTCTCACACCTTCTTACTGGAGCATCCGTGCTCCTACTCCTCACATAGCCGAATCATCACAGCCTCGCTTCTCGCATCTTGTCGCCACAGCAACCACTTCCACCTTGTCACAAATTAGCTTATTTTTAATCATATACATCCTCGTATGGCCACACATTCATCTACGCATGCTCATCTCTGCTAAGCTCATCTTCTGAATGTGTTTGGTCGTCACTGGCCAACACTCTGCTCCGTACAACATATAGAACTTAACATTGAGTCGAGGTGCCACTTTCTTATTGCATAAGACACTGGACGTGAGTCTCCACTTTATCCAGCCTACCTCTATGCGATGAGTGACATCCTCATCAATTTCTCCATTACCTTGAAGGATTAGTAAATGAGATATACTTTCACATATCTCATTTTGCATGTCTCTGTCACTTTCTGACTGCTTACATCAGCACTTAGCAAGTGGGGGGACTGATTATGTGGGTAAAAATATGCAACCTATAATTATGGGGATACGAGCCAGCTAGCAAAGACTATACTTACTCTATAAGTAACCGGGCGCTGAGGATTTATGCCTACCCCCATAGCCACGACCATTCATTAGGCATGGGCTCAAGCAGTAAGGCATACATCCCGTCGCCTTAGGGTTACAGTCTCCTAGTTAGGTTTAATTAGTGTCACCACCTTGAGAAAGCAGGCCCATGGCCTATAATTATTGTACCATAATTAGGACTGGGATAAACCTATGACTATAAATACCCTATCTCCCCTATTGTATTGATCATCAAGCGATTCTCCAAGAATCCATCTATTCTCAAAGAATACAATCTCTATATTTTCTGCTTTATTTACTTTTTCTTAGTATTTATTATATTGCTTATGACCCTCTTATTTATTTACCTGTTTAACCTATGGGGAAATTTTTAGGAATAAACATAGACAACTCGACTACTAGCTCATAACTAAAACAGACACTTAGCTAGAACTTGTATAGATATTGTTGAGGCTCTTGTGTAGCATACAAAAGCTATACTCTCTGCAATGCTCTCCATATCTCTAGCTTCCTTTTCAAAAATTCGATGGTTCCTTTCTATCTAGACTACATGAATCACTTTGGCATATACCATTTTGAAAACTTGAGCTTCTTGAGACTTTCCTTTTGCTCTATTAACAACCCACTGTAATTGCTGCTCCCAGTTCAATATTGTGTAATCTTTCCATTGCATCCATGTCCCTATTCTGCCCCACAGAGCCCTTGTGAATTCATACTCAACAATCAGATGGTCCCTTATTTCAACTTGCTTTTTATAGAGGTTGCATTGTTGTTCTACTACCATGCCCTATTTGGCAAGTCTATCAGATGTAAGAAGTTTCCCATGTAAGGTTAGCCACATAATAAACCTTGCCTTGGTTTTTGCTTCATTCTTGAACATGATGCATTTCTAGTGTACCCTACCGGTATCACCCAACAGTTGATGATATATCTGTTTGATCATGCTCTTGTTGGTTTTACGGATAACTTGTTCTGTGTTGATCTCATTTCTTGCCCCCATTATCTTTCTAACCATCCATGAAGCTTGAGTAGGAATTCTATAACACTCCATAGATTGATGTTTCACATAATACTTTGGCTATTGTAGCTATATTCCATACCCTCAAGTTTGTAAGATTGAGGCCTCCAGATGCTTTTACGATACACACTCTGTCTCTTGCAGCTTTAAATGGTTCTATAGGTTCTTCATTCACCAATATAGAGTATCTTACTAATTTGACACATTGCATCACCCATCCTATGAACTTATTTGGGAACTTTAACCCTACCATAACCTTCTCAAGATAAATCCACTCCACAGAGTCATAAGTTTTTTGCATATCAACTTTGATCATATATCTAAAAGATATATGCATTCTAGTATAAGATTTGACAAGTTCATGAGCCAAAATTATATTATCTCCAATTTTCTTGTCTGTAATGAAGCCTTCCTTGAGCTTCATTAATGATAGAAACTATAACCTTCTGAGTTCTTATTGCAAGGACCTTAGAAATGAGTCTGAATAGCACAGTACAGCAAGAAATTGGCCTGAATTTGTTTATAGTCCCTAGGTTGGCAGTTTTAGGCAACAGTGTAGTAGAGGTACAGTTAATTGCTTTTATCATTCTCTTATTGAAAAGAATTCCTTCACAACTCTAATAATCTCATCTTTTACCACTGGCCATGCTCTTTTGAAAAAGACATCATTTTATCCATCAATACCTGGTGCTTTATCATCTCCAAAAGACTGCAACCCCTCTTGGATTTCTTTGCCTATCACTTTAGCACACAACTGTAGCTGCTGGTAGTTATTTAGTGTTGGCCCTTGCTTCATGATTTCTCTATCTACTGCAGGCAGCATAGTAGCAGCCGACCCCATCAGTGACTTATAAAACTGCACAATTTCTAACTTGATTTCAGCAAGTTCTGTGAGCTTTCTCCCATCTAGATAAGTGAGTTCTAATATCTGCTTTCTGTGCTTTATTTTTTGAATGAGTGCAGAGAAGTACTTTGAATTAGAATCACCCACTTTTATCCATTTACTTCTTGCTTTCTGGTATAAAGCACTTTCTTCTATCAGAGCCCATTTCTCCAGCTTCATTAGACTATCTTTCTTTCCCATGTAGCTCCTCAGAGTATCAATGTTGTAATGCCCTTTGGATTGCATTCAGGTCCTCTCAGGTAGCTGATACTTTCTTTGTTATCCCTTGGAACTCCTTCTTATTCAGCTTTTTAAAACTGCTCTTTAGTGCTTTAAGCTTCTTCCAGACATTTTCCATTGTGAATTAATCCAACCTGTCTTTCCACCCTTCCTCCACAGTTTGAATAAATGAGTCATGATCAGCCCATGTGTTGAACAACCTGAAAGGTACTTTAACATTTTGGTTGGAGAGCTTAATAGTAAGCAACATAGGCATGGTCAGAAATATAAGGCACACATATTCTAAGATTAGATGACCCCATTCTAGCATCCACTCATCATTAGCAAATGCAATGTCCATCCTACTATATATTCTATCATCACCACTTTAGCTGTTAGACGATGTATAAAACTCTCATTTCCAAGCCAGCTCAGAGAAATAATTGTGTTTAGGCCTAAATTTGGTCGTTCAGGTAAAATAATTAAGTTTGTTAGAGGGTCACAAGCAATACAGTAAATACGCATGAAAATTAAGTAAAACTGAGAGAAAAGTAAAAAGCAAGAAAATAATAATCTTATTCCTTGAGAATAGTCGAATTCTGTGTGAATCTCTTGATGTATAATACAATGCAAGGAGGAGTATTTATAGTAGAGATTTACCCAGTCCTAATTATGGTAAAATATAAAGACTAATAAAAGCCATGGTCCTGTATACTCAAGGCGGTGGTATATACAAAATCTAACTAGGAGATTGTAAACCCTAAGGTGGCGGGATGTATAACTTGCGTCCTACGCCCATACCGGCTGAGTGGCCATGGCATGAGGAGCAGACGTGTATCCACTACCACCAGTGAGCTAAGTCTAGTCTCGCCAACTGGAGTCGTATCCCCATAATCATAGGTGGCGTATTTTTACCCACACAGACAGTCCCCCCACTTGCTGAGTGCTGTCATAAGCAGTCAGGAAGTGAAAGAGGTATGCGAAAAGGATGTGAAAAGATATCTCATTTAACTCCTTGAAACTCGTAGTCTCCTTGACCGAGACCATTCTATGCACCTTTCTATAAACGCCTTTTGCTGCGCCGAATCGTTTCATCTCTTCAGGTCATAATTACATTGATTGTTTCATGCTTCATCCTTATCTCATTTTTCCTATAAATAGGGGCTTCATGATGGACGAAAACCACAAACCTTTCTTCAGAGTAATACACTACTTCGTCCAAAGCTTCCTTATGAAATAATAGTCATTCTTCTTCAAAAATGTTCGCCTTCGATCCTGGTTTGATATTCCCAAAACAACTCTTCCAATCAGAATGGATGGTGCATGACAAAAGTGTAAACAAAAGAACCTCTATAGTTTTCTTCCTCTATTTCTCCATCCATGATTGGCTCTAACTCTGCTCGTGGTTCAAGGTTGTCTCTCGGTTAGGCTGGTTCGATAGAATTGCTATTGCAATGCCCCTTCGGCCGCTGGCTGTGGGATACCCGAGGGAAAAGTTACCTTTCTGGTAGGTTCCCAGCTCAAGCCGTTCGTCTTCAGTGAGCTTCTGATTGTGCTTGAAAATCTGCAGGGCTATGCACTCTCATTTGACTAGTAGAGGTCGAAGCGTATCTTTGAGTTTGTTCGTTGTGATGGGAGAAGGTTTAACCTGTGCTCAGACGCTTCTAAGGTCCTTTGCTGCTAACAAAACGCCAGGGCCTTGGTTATATCAGTGACTGTGTGCCGATGATTGCTCGGGCTGACATATCTCCTGATGCCAAGAAGAACTTCGAGTTGTCTGTTGACTAGTAGCTACAATATAGATGAAGGACCTTGGTTGTATCTAATTCAGAGGAACTTGTAGTTTTAGCTTTTTGAAGCCTTTTTGTTTCTTAAGAATTCCTGTAATGGACAGTGTTGTATTTAAAAAAATTTAATTGTATATTGTGAGCCTACAAGCTGTTGATGTAAATGAAATGGTCGTTCATCAAATTTTTATGCGTACTTGCGTAGTTACTTGTAGTATAGTCAAGTAGCATGTTTTGGGTGCCTTTCTGGGCTAGTGTTATTTGTAGACGGGTATGCGCACTGTTGGGCGCTTCATTTGCATCAGTAATGACGGCTTTATATTGCGTCCACAAGGGCACGTCTTTAGCCCGTTGTATGTAACGGGGCATTTTTGCATTTAAGTTAGAACGTCTACGATTGTTCATTTAAGTGTTTTAAGACTTTCTGGCACTATGCGGGCGGGCGTCCCCACCACATATAGGTGCAACTGGTTGAATTGACGATTTCAACTTACGATAATGCCTGGTGGCTAAACTAGGAGTGATCTAGCTTTAAGCGAGTAGTTTATCCTACTTTTGTCATGAAAAATGAGTGTATTACCTCGACTTATAAGTTATGCCGAGGCTATGAATATTTGGATCGTAGATGGATCTGATTTCAAAATTGACTAAGTAGAATAGTACTTTTATTGATAAACGGGCGTGGAGCCAAATAAAAACTTAACAAAGACGGGGCTAAGTGCTCATATAAAGTAATAAAGATAAAGAGCAAGAAAGGAGAAAATATATATCTCGAGTATATAGGTCCAGTCGACCTTTCAAGAGTAGTACTTCTTAAGCCGAATGATAGATGTACCTTTCTCGTCTTCAGGAGATTCCTCATGCTCGATGGAGAGTTAGTTTTCTGCATGCTTGGAAGCATTCTTAGAGGTTCCCTCACCGACTAAAGCTGGATCCCAGCGTGTAACTTGTGGGCCGCTAACCACTCGATTATGTAGCTCCCCATTAATCAAAACAGTAATGAACTGCCTGTCTTCGCAGATGTCGACTTTCCGCCTTGTCCTTAGAGAGTATTCCCTTCTCCAAGTACTCCAGCAGTGCAGCACGGCAACTCGTATCAGATCTTGTGTTTGGAACTTCGGGGATCATTAGGTCTACTATCAATTGACCACCCGAGTTGATTTTCATATCTTCATCCGCTTCGTCGTCATCTGCACACTCTTCCCGATAAACAAACTTCCACTTGCGAAAGTTTTTCACGCCTTTATTTTTTCTTGCCGATCTGGCTTGCAGACGTCTTCCGCGGTAAAGATTTCATTCACTCGATTGACCACTAACCTGGAGCTACTATGGAGACTGACCTCCCTAGCCCCCAATATATAGTCTAAGTCAAGAGCTTGAATTACAGCTTCATATTTTGCATCAATGCTCGAGCATTTTGCGGCCTTGCAAAAGATCCTCCTGGTGGGTATTTTGATCCACAAATCAAGGTCGGCCTCTTCTCCCTCGAGATCCACACCCGTATAAATTACCCAATGCCCGAGGTCGATTGTCTGGCATTCTTTATCCACTCTTCTACCTCTGATGCTAACTCTTCAATAAAATCTGCTGTGAAGCCTTCTAGGGCTTGTGACCTGATGGCTGTTCACAACTGATAAATGATGTTGCACTCTCCTAGATCCTCGGCCCATTCTCCTAACCTCTTTAAAAGCCCGGGTTTGGACAGAATAGTCCGCAACGGCACTGAAGAAAATATGGGCGCAATTTTATGTGCTGCCATGACTACAGCCGCCAGAAACTGAATTGGTAATGTGAGACATCCGTCTGCCCACAAGAGTCCCTTACTGGCATATAGTACAGGAACATTCCATGCCAATTCCGAGATTGTGATGTACAGCAACCGGTGCTCTCCCGGAATCGGTTCCGTTATCGTTGGAAGCTACAAGAACTGCATCTTCGCTTGTGTTAATACCTGGAAGCAATGTAACGGCTATCCAGGCTCTTCATGTATTATCAATACTTCGGAGAGCTGGTACCATAGTTCTTGCGGCCTTGGGAATCAAATGAGTCATCTCTGACAGCCGTTCTTTTAGCTCCCCTACTGCTATTGATACGGGGTAAAACACGCAGAAGCAAATAACGATAAACGAGCAGAAGTAAGAAAAATGAGATAACGCGATATCAAAATATATCGAGAAAATTAAGACTAGGAAGGCAAGAAATAGAAGAAAGAATGAATCAAACTTACTAACGTAGATTGATTCCAAGGGAGAACGAGAAACTCGAACCAAATCTCAGATTCATATTAGGATGAAATCCTCGGGTTTCCAAGTCATAATGGATACACGAGCTTCAAGCTCCAACATGAAGGCCAAGCCTCTCGATGTTCTTTCTCTCAATTCTATGTTTAATGCTAACTAATGAATGAAAATGGCTAAGGTTCCTATTTATAGTCTTTCCTAAGACAATGTGAAATGACTAAAATGCCCATAGGTTGGGTTAAGACATAAAGGCCACTTAGGGGCAATAGGAACTTCACACAAAAATCAAGAAGCCTTCAGCGTCAGGTGCTCCGCCTAAAAGGCCCACTGATCAAAAATGGTGCAAAGGCTAGGCGCTCTGCCTGGAACTTCAGGCGCTCCGCCTGGACCTAGTTGTGTCTGGGCGGTCCGCCTGGGGTTTTAGGCCCTCCGCCTGGCTGTGTTGTGCCTCAGCTTGGGCCCTCCTAGGAGCCTCGGCCTGACTGAGCTAGGCACTCCTCCTTCTATGGTGCTCCGATGCATGATCTTCAAGTCGCTTCTGGAGCCCTTGACTTGTATCCTTTGTGCTCACAAGCTTGGCTCTTGATGGTTAGTGTCTTGGCCCGATTTTCCTCGTATCATCCTCCCCTTCTTGAGAAGATTTCATCCTCGAAATCAAATCCTCAAAGCCTACATTCAAAAACAAGCACAAATAAAGCTTCCCACTACAAGAGTAGGTTAGTGCCAAAAGTGTGGAAAACACACTCTTATGATAGAGCCAAGCATCAATAACAAGTAAAAAGCTTATGTTTCCCAAGGAAACAACAAGTACTTGACTCCACAAGATAGTGCATTCAACACAAGAACAAGCAAAGAGATCAATAGGACATGGAACATACAAGATATAGCAATCAAATTCCCTATGACCCCTAAGCTAATGACTAACACACTTAGCCTTCAATGTATTTTTATCACAAGGTGACACAATGTCTTTGGCATGCCCAACACTCAAGGTGTGATCAACATATGGGATAGAGTAAGCAAAATAGTTCAATTTATAACTAACATCAAATACTCCACTCCCCTTCTTAGAAGCACTCTTACACACACCGAGAGGTACCTCCTCACCTCCAAATTTACCTCCAAGATAATCCTTCTCGCTAGAAAAACTCCATAGGGAGGTCTCAAACAATGGATTATCTATAGAGTTAAGCGTTCCAATCCATGGAGGTTCAAACTCACACTCTACTCTATTTTGATACAAATCACCATTTCTATTGAAGTTGCCCTCACACAAAGGATTAGTATAGGCCCACTTCTCAAACTCATACGCAAGCAAAGGTGACGTTCTCAAATTAGAGACAACATCTACACTTGAGGAGTCATCAAAAACAATTCGATCCATCTCATACACTAGAGACTCCTCAAGGTCACAACCATCCTCACTACGACATAAGAGACCACCACTATCAAGTAAGAAATCAAAGAGAAGAATGGAATATTCATGCAATTCATCTTCTCCTTTATCAAATATGGGTGGGGTGTCATAACAAAGTTCACAAACAATGTCAACTTCAATATTTTCACTAAAGAGAGGTTCAATGAAAACCGAGCTCACATCATGATGTGGCTTTTCAACCCTCTCAACTAGTGGTTCATTTGCACCCACAAGTTGACCAAATAGCTCTACACTAGATGAAAATACATTGTAATCATATATATCATCAACTAATGTGGAGTTATCACAAACACTATCACAAGACAAGGAAGTAACATGCTCAAGGGAAGAAGAACTAACACATACCTTTGAGTGGCCATCTTGCTCACTCAATGCACTTTAAGTGTCATGAATAGTTTCTCCACCTTGTAGCTCACATTTGGCGTCATCTTCACCTTGTCTTTCCACTTCGGAACATGATTGAGGCTCCATCGATTTGCCTCCAGGAATTCCTACACAAGAATTCAAACAAGTAGAAGAAAAAGATAAAGGGTTAAGGTTAGAATAAGGGGCACCCTCACTCTCAATGATTCTTTTTCCCTCTCTCTTTTCCTTCATTTTTTCTTCAAGGTCGGGTGTAGATTCGTGTGGTGACAACCCACTCACATCACTCAACATAACCTCTCCTTTTTCCACTCGAGAGTTGTCACCGGTCGCTCCCTTACTCCTCTCTATCTTTGTCTCTCATATTCGGGGAGTTGGGATAAGGCCCAAGAATACCCATAGCCGGAGTAGGTGTACTTTTAACGTCAACCCGGAATCTAGGACCTGGAGACTCATCAGTTGATGCCTCCTTCTTCTTTCTTGGTGAACCACTTGGCTTTGAGACTTGTGGTTTCGGGTTCACCTTATTGACACTTGTCAACCCTTCACTTGCACTAGTCCCACCACTTCTTGTAATTGTAGGACTCCTCGATTGCACATTTTCATCCATGGAATGAAGTTCTCACACCTTGCTCCTTTGCAAAGCCAAAGAAGGTGCATTAGTAGACAATTGCCTCTTGTTCGATAAGGTACAAAGTCATAAACCTTTTGCCCTATGCTCACAAGATACGCATCCTTCATAGTACTATATTGCAACCTCTTATCTTCCATCCATGGCTCACCGAGCCACACATGAACATGTTGCATGGGATACACACCACACCACACATAGCATTTGTAATTCCTATGAGTTATAAGTACTCGAGCTTCCTAGGAAACCCACACTCGATTATACTCATAAGGACTCTCTAGCTTACGGCATGGTATCCTTACTCTATCAACCATACAGGTGCTAATACAATTGGCATCGGTCTCTTTAATTTTGAGCAAGTTTCCTCCATAACCATTCACCTCAACAACGAACCTACTTCTACCCAAGATTCGTAGAAATGCATCCAAGTGAGAATTTGAATGCTCACGAGCATCAACACCAACAACTTGGGTCTCCATTTTCTCTCCTCTCCTAGCAAGATTTCTAGGGTCACTTCCACTCCCCGTCACTCTTCCAACATTAGAAGTGTTGTTGGAAGTCGAGGAAGGAACCTTACTATGGAACCCATAAGTGCCTCTCGCCTTGGTTCCATAGCCAATAGTACTACTCCTACTACTACTTCCCTTTACGACATTGATAGAACAATACAAGCCTTTTGTAGCAAGAGCAACACCATCTCTCAAACCACCCTCCTCATGGGAATTAGAAGCATTAGGTCGCTTAGCATACCTAGAAGATGCAAGCTTCTTCTTTCCCATGGAACAACCACCACCTCCTCCCATACTAATAGAAGGACCTCTACTACTCCCTTGCTCACCATTAGAAACACCAAGAGAAGATGCAAATGAATAATTCATATAATCAATCTCCTCATCAATTCTCTCTATGTCACTATCATCATTTTCAAATTCATCACAAGTGGAGTAAGTAGGAACATTGTACCTTGAAGCGTCACCATCTTCGAATTCTTGACTAGAAGCAGATCAACACATTCATCATCATAAGCTTCATAGTCTTTATCAACCTCATGATCATCATAGTGAACCGCTTCATCCTCATACGAGCCATAGTTCCTTGATTCATCATAGCAATACCCATCATCACCCTCATAGGAACCATAGTCTCCCTCGTCTCCATACAAATCATAACCTCCACACTCATCATCCGACATAGTTGCAACACCAAAAGAAAGAACCTCACAAGATCACTCCCTCACGTGTATCACTCAATATATGAACACTCAAGGGCGAGGCCTTAATAACTTAAAAACTACGGTGATCACAACTAGTATGTCCAAGTATTAGTTCGGAATGGAGTTTATGAGACTCGATGGACGGACGGCTATTTAAGTGCGCACTTGAGGCCAAAGAAAGTTCTACGACTCTTCTTTGAATTCTAATCTCCTCTAGGCACGAGTGTCCTATTACGCTAAAGATTTAGTGTCTTTCGAATAGGCCAATTACCCAAGAAACACTAACCAAGAAGTTAGGAAGCAAAGGAAACACAAAAACTACGAAACAGAAACATTCTGGACCCAACTCAGGGGTGGGCAGTCCGCCTGGATTTAGGCACTCCGCTTGGAGTGCGATTCAGCAGCTTCTAAGAACGGGTTTTTGGTGATTTTGGCCAAATTTTCGATCGATTTCAACCCGTTACTCAAATTCAACGATACCCAATGGTATATTCAACTATTCTAACCAATCCCCAATGATTTTCAACCTCCAACAAACAACACCAAACTTCGATTCAACTTTGAAGCGTTTTCAAGAAATTTTCAAACTTTTGGATTTTGATTTTCGAAATTTTGATTCGTAACACCAAAATACATTATGAGGGTATCAAATCATCGGGAATACATAATGGAACAATCCCCGACACTTTTAACACTTGGGGATTCGAATTCAACCTGATCTACAAAAAAAATTTCAACTTTTCAACCTTTTCAATTTTTTTCGTTTTTATTCTTTTCAAGAACAATAACAACAAGAAAACACAATTAACAAGGAATCGAGGGTTGGTAGAAAAAACACTCGGGTCTTGCTCTGACACAAACTGATACAGGGTAAAATACGCGGAAGCAAATAACGATAAACGAGCGGAAGCAAGTAAAACGAGATAACGTGATATCAAAAGATATCGAGAAAATCAAGACTAGGAAGGCAAGAAATGGAAGAAAGAATGAATCAAACTTACTAACGTAGATTGATACCAAGGGAGAACGAGAAACTTAAACCAAATCCCGGATTCATATTAGGATGAAATCCTCGGGCTTCCAAGTCATAATGGATACACGAGCTTCAAGCTCCAACAAGAAGGCCAAGCCTCTCGATGTTCTTTCTCTCAATTCTATGTTCAATGCTAACTAATGAATGAAAATGGCTAAGGTTCCTATTTATAGTCTTTCCTAAGACAATGTGAAATGACTAAAATGCCCATAGTTTGGTTAAGACATACAAGGCCACTTAGGGGAAAAATAGGAACTTCGCACAAAAATCAAGAAGCCTTCAGTGTCAGGTGCTCCGCCTAAAAAGCCCACTGATCAAAAATGGTGCAAACGCTAGGCGCTCCGCCTGGAACTTTAGGCGCTTCGCCTGTAACTTTAGGCGCTCCGCATGGACCTAGTTATGTCATGGCGCTCCGCCTGAGGTTTTGGGCGCTCTGCCTGGCTGTGCTGTGCCTCAGCTTGGGCGCTCTTCTTAGGAGCTGGGCGCTCGGCCTGACTAAGCTAGGCACTCCTCCTTTTATGGTGCTCTGATGCATGATCTTCAAGTCGCTTCTGGAGCCCTTGACTTGTATCCTTTGTGCTCTCTAGCTTGGCTCTTGATGGTTAGTGTCTTGGCCTGATTTGCCCCGCATCAGCTATTCTGGCCTTTCGCTCGAAAGATGCATCCCATAGTGAATCTTTGTTGATCATATTCACTTCTGCTTTCAGCCTCGCATCGAGGCTACTTCTGGGTGCTGAACACTCTCCAGGCGAGGCCCGCTCACTCCATAAGTTGTTGATCCCGCACGGAGTCGGGTATCTGGAGACTTGGTGAAGTGTTCAGGGTACTCCCTTGACGTTGTGTATACACGGCCGTCCTAGGATAACGTCGTATGAAAGGTTACAAGTCAATACCTTGAAAGGTATTATGCTCGTGACGCCCATAATACACACCGATAGAGAGTTCTCCGACATGTTTTTCACAGATGTTGTTGAAGCTGGCTATCCTACAGGGGCTCGGAATCTTCCGCCGATGCTGGCCTATCTTCTGTAGTATCTCCCATCGGATGATGTTGACATCGCTCCTTAGGTCAATCAGAGCTTGCCTAATCTGAAACTCAAGCATCTTGATCGGAATTATGAGAGTGTCCTAGTGCTCCCCTTTCTCTGCTACTGGGTTGAATGCAATCGGACTAGCGAGTAGTTTCGGTGCTTCAGTCCCCCAAGTTTCGGTCGACTGGGATATTGCGAAGATCGTATTGATGCTACGCTTATCCTTAGGCTCAAGCGCCCTTGATCGTCTCGCTTCTTCTTCCATCAAGTCTTTGAGATGTCCTTCCTTCAACAAATGCTAAATTTCCAGCATCAAGGCCTTGCAGTCGACTGTGGCGTGGTCGTTGCATCGATGAAAATCACAGTAAGGCATTGAGTTCCTTCCAGTCAGGCCCTTGATAGTGGGTGGCCAACATACCCTAGAGCCTAGTTTCCTAAAGTGCTGGGCAGCCAGCTCTACAACATTCACTTTTAGCCCTAAGTCTTTGAAGTTGCGAGATTCTGTATTTTTCTCGTGGGATCTGTTACCTCGGGAACTGCTTTGCTTTACCGTCCCTGCTTAACTCTAAATCCTTCCTTTCGTTCTCCTTCCATCACCTTCCCCCTTTGGAGGTGTACTACATGCTCGCTTCCTCTGTGCGCCTTTGCTGAGGTCTAGAGACTTCTCAGGTTCAAGAAGGAGCTTCTTAGTGTACCTCTGATGTAAGGCACTCTATGTGGTCATCTGGTGTTGAGTAAGACTCAACTATAGCTCCCGGGTGGCTAGTGAACCCCTGAAGTTTAGACTCTTGCCTAAAGCTACCACGGCAATGTTGTCAGGATCTGGAGGGAGCTCCATGTGTTCCCTTTGAAATCTCTCCAGGTAGTCTTTCAGTAGTTTGTCACCACGTTGCCGGATCTCAAAGATATCTTCCATACGTTTCTCCCACTTACAAGCTCCGGAGTGCGCCTTCTTGAACAAATCATGCATCTAGGTGAATGATTTGATTGAACCCATTGGTATCTGAGTGTACCAAGTGAGGGCCTATTTAGTTAAGGTCGAGCCGAATCTCTTTACCAGAGCGGATTGAGTTTCTTCTTCAGTAATCTCGTTATTTTTGGCGGCTGTATAATAAGCTGCAATATGCCCGTTCGGATCGGTGGTTCCATCGTACTTAAGGTTATCCGGTAGGTAGAAGTACTTTGGTACGCGGACTTGTGCAACACTTTCCTTATATGCATGCTTATAGAACTTATGCTCATCTACGGCGGTAACCTGAGCTGGAACACCTGGCACATTACCGATTCGATCATGGATGGCCTTCAGCTCCTTCAGGATGTCCTAAATGATAGGTGTTTCTTTGATATCTTGGTTGTTGACTGCTGTGGAGTTGCCAGAGGCGGCATCCATGTTGAGTCTCTGATTAGGCACGAATGCTGGTGACTTGTTTGCGGGCGCTAATCCTTGCGGGGACATCGGCCTCTGAGACGATCCAGCAAATATCGCTCCTAACTTCTGGGCCATGACATCGGCCATACTGGCCGAGTTTTGCTCTGCCCGTTCTTCCTAGTTCTTGAAGAGACCAATGAGGAATTCCTTAAGCCCAGAGTTGTCTCCACGTGGCTGATCATCTTCCCCATCACTGGCTACAGGAATCGAATCCTTGGCAAGGTCCTTCGCCTGTCCGTTAGGATCGCTGGGATCCTTTATGGAATCGTCTACTACATCGGCAGTGTTCTTGGGAACGTTGTCGTCGTCGTCTGACATGACTGTGCCTTTTCCTTGGTAGAAACCTATAATTGTCTGGGCCCCCACGGTGGGCGCTAAATTGTTTAGGCCTAAATTTGGTCATTTAGGTAAAATAATTAAATTTGTTAGAGGGTCACAAGCAATAAGTAAATATGCAGGAAAAGTAAGTAAAATTTGAGAGAAAAGTAATAAGCAAGAGAGTAATAATCTTATTCCTTGAGAATAGCCAGATTCTCGCTTGATGTACAATACAATTTAAGGAGGGGCACTTATAGTAGAGATTTACCCAGTCCTAATTATGGTAAAATATAAAGACTAATAAAGGTCGTGGGCCTGTATACTCAAGGCGGCGGGCGGTATATACGAAACCTTAACTAGGAGACTGTAAACCCTAAGGCGGCGGGATATATGTCTTGCGTCATATGCCCGTACCGGCTGAGCGGCCGTGGCATGAGGAGCAGGTGTGTATCTTCTATGCCCAGTGACTTGTAAGCTAAGTCTAGTCTCGTCTCGTCTCGTCAGCTGGACTCTTATCCTCGTAATCATAGGTGGTGTATTTTTGCCCATACAAATTGCTGCACACATTCACCAAAATCTTTAATTACAGCACTTGAACTAGATTACCATTTAATCTATCCTGAGGAGCTAGCACTGCATTAAATCTCCATAGACAATCCATAGGCTACTCACAATCCTACTCACATCTTTCAACTGCATCCATAGATTTCTTCATTGTTCCACAGTGTTATACCCATACACTATTGTCACCTCATTATTATTTCGCTCTCTTACTTTGCAGTGGATAAGTTGCTCATGCTTTGCTACGCATTTCACTACATAAACTCTTTCATCCCATATACACCAGATTCTTCCATTCAATGCACAATTATAGTTATTGTCAGATTTATATCCAGGGCCACTTTGTTTATAATTCCAGGAGCTTTGTGTTCTTTGATTTTAGTTTCAATGAGGCCAGCAAACTATACAAGTTTTTTTCTAAGGTAATGCTTCAGCTCCTTTTGTTTATACTTTTTATTAAGGCCCCTTGACATTCCAAAATATCTATGTCATTGAGAAGGTGAAAAGTCCCTCCTTTATCATGGGGAGGTCCCTTTCACTCAAATCCTCATGAATTCTCAAGGCAGCAAAGTTGTTCCCAGTCTTGATGTAGCTCAATTCAGGAAATTCCTCTAGGTTGAGATCTGATGAAGTACTGATTGCCTTTCCTTTATCTATCATCTTACTTTGCTGCTGAGGGGTGATCTGCTTTGAGTAACAACTTGGGCAGCTTTTGTTTGCTCCTCTTCCTCCACTAGTTTTTCACCTTGATTGCTTTCATCATTCCCTGTTGTTTTAGCTCTTCATTACTTAGAACTAGTCTTTCATATTTCCATTGCTGAACTAGTTTAGCTCTTCTTCTCTTTTATGGATGAACATACTGCTCCTCCTGTTGTTGTGGTCTAATCTGATTTGGCCTTTGCTCACATATATGCCCAACTTTCATGCATTTACCACAGAACTCAGGTTGGATTGCTTGCTGGAACTCTCTCCCACTAGGTTTAATAATTGTCACTTCCTTCACTAGCGGCTTAGTAACATTCGCTTCTATTAACACTACCAGAATTTCGCTATTTACCCACGGCCAAAACGGTGGGAACTCCGTGGGTAAATCAAATTTTCCCACGGAAAACGGTCGTAACACAAGCCGTCGATAGAAGAGTGGTGGGTAAATTTTACAGACCGCGCCGGTGGGAACGTAGCAACTGAAACAGTGGAAACATTGATGGCAGGGACGAGCAACTTAATTCGAAGGTTCCCACTGTTTCCGTGGGTAGCATACCCACCGATAAAGACGCTACCTTTCCACGTATATGTTTAAATTTTGTTCATAGTTCACACGGCTTCGGTGGGTAGAGTAAAAAATAAATATTTTTAATTTAAAATATTCCCATTGTTATTGTCGATAAGTTATGAATATCTGGAGGATGAATTAAAATTTTCAAAATGTACCCACGGAAACAGTCAGTATACTATGAAGATCTGGGAAATTTAATCTAATCTACTCACCGTTTCCGTGGGTAAATATAAAGATTTAACTTTTTTTTTTGTTTGTACCCACTGTTGCCGTGGGTAATGTGTATACACCTGCAAAAGAAAATCTGCAATTAGCAAGCCACACCACCTGCCAAATTTGAAATCAGCAACCAAATTTGTATATTCAACCTAACATTTAATCCACCACTTCTAACTTATATCAATACCACAATTGCAACATCTAAATCCAAACAAATATCTACAAATGCAACCATAAACATCCAAACAGAAGTCTTAAATAAGAACAACTCTTAACCATAACATTAGTAAGTCTAAACCAAAAGTATTAATAAGTCTAAAGCATAAGCATTAAGTAGTCTAAATATCCCTACGCACGTCTAAATAACCATAATATAACCAGTAGTAGCAAGTCTAATAACCAAAAGGAAGTCTAATTAGTAACCCCATGCAGCCATAACCATAAGCAACATCGCAACAATAAACTAGTCTGTTTCATCAGAGTCAGATTCTCGATTAGATCGACGCTTGGATGCAAGATCCTTCACTAGATTCATCAATTGACTAAGTTGTGCTCGATCGGAAGCCCGTTCTTCCTGCAAAAGTGTCATTTGTTCTCGATCTGAAGCACGTTGTTCCTCCAACATTGCTACTTTACGCTGCAGTGCATCCACCACTTCCGGATCCTGAGAAGAGCTACAGGGAGTAGGACGCAAACCTGATTTCACTGGACCCGAGGAATACTGCGATCCAAGCCCATAAGTTCTACCTTTCTTTGGGCCACCAACCTCTTCAAGGAATAACGAATTCACTTCTTCAAGTGTAGGTTTGGTAGAGCTACCAACCTCGGAAGCCGGCTGACTTTGATACCATTCTTCCACACGGCGTTTAAACCCAACCTGAAAAGACATATGTTGATAAATAAGCATTATATAGATGTTAAAAAAAACGAATTAGAGGCCTGAAGTAAGGATCTTACATGCGTAGCCTCAGCACGCGGCTCGACCCATGCTCCCAACTTGCCATCTCTCTTAAACCTATGTAGATCCTCAAAGACTTCATCAAAGGACACTGCTCTGCCCTTTTTTTGTTCCTAAAAAAAGAATGAATTAGAAAAAATAAGAGAGTACTTCCATCTTTTCTTGTAAGCTTGTCAGAACATTTCAAGATTATTCTTTTTGGTAACATGCAATGATGGAAGCTGAAATTTCATCAACAACTTGAAATAGAAGATCATCAGGAAGCAGAGGCTAGTAAAATTGCTTCACAAGTCCTCTTTCTAATTTAGATTAGTATCTTTAAAAACTTCATAGTATACGGACATTGAATTTTACATACAAAATTAGCCATTATATGTATAGTAGCAAACTCGAGTTATGAGGAGGAAAGGGAAATGAGAGTGAAATATTGCAGGACAAAAAATACAACTAGTAACGACAGAGATACCAGAATTGCAGTACAAAACTTAAGATATTTGACAACCCTATTATGAAAAAAGTAAATAAGCATTTCAAAAATTTAAAGAACCACATGAACCATCCAAATTGTTACTAGAAAAGGAGAATTTTAAATTTAAAAAGACTAGTAGTAATAAAATATTGACACCCTTACATTCGTAATAAGTTCTTGGTGCCTATATAAAGAGAGGAAGTAGCAAAATATAGATAACAATCTTCATCTGTATAGTGTTTTAGTTCTATTTAACTGAGCCATTTCATCCCTTTCAAACCTCGATAATTTTTTCTTGTCCCATCTAGTTATGGCATGTATACAACACATATGTGTATTTGGTTTCATTAATGCAATAATTGCTTGTCATCAAGTTCTCGTTACTAAAGGAAGACAAGTAAAAGCATTGCAGAAACATGAGTTCAAGTCGATGACACCAAACAAAAGTTCTCCTGGAAATATCTACTATACACCAACAGAATAGGAAATAGCCCAGGCATTCAAAGCCAAAATCAAATTATCATCTAAAGACAACTGTGAACAAATCTAAAGTCAAGTACACTGCTGAAGTAATAAACGATCTCAAAGTAGGACATAGCCCGGGTATTGGTCATTCTTCTCAGAATGAAAAGATCAGTCCAAATGTTTAAAGGCCTCTCATAAATAAGTGCAATGCCTGGTAGCTTATGATTACCTAGTTTCTCCATTATGATTTGAGCCCATTAGCAAAGAAAACAATTACTGTGGTGGTATCCTACATATTATATGCTAGCGATACACTGATTGTGCGGAGCTGAGGAGCAGCTACTACTGAATTTGGAAGCAGTTCTAATGACCTCTTTTTTTCCCATGATTGGTAAACTTGTACACTCACTAATCCACCAGGCAGCCTGTCCAGCCCACAAACTCAGGCTGTCAAGGTAATTTTCCCACCAAGGTTGGAGCATATGGCTCACACCAAGTGTAGTAGTTGGGACTTGTACCTAGGATCTCTAGGTAGTTACTCCCGTACCTCAACCACTTGGCGATGCCCTAAGAACAAGTAGTGCTAGTGAAATTTGAGGCTCTCTCTGGTCTGCATAAACAAAAAGCCTCCTACTCCCAATTTATGGAGGAGCCAATATAGTAATATACAACTGCAGAGTAGCGGAAGCACTTCCAACTACATATTTGGAACATCCTTTGGGTGCTAAACAAAAGCATATCCATGGGACAGGGAGTTGTGTATAAGATGGTTAAAAATGAGCTACATGGAAGAAACAAATTATTCAAACTGATTCCCTTCAACTTCCCCATTTCTATAGTGGGAATACAATTCAAGATGAACTAACACTAATCGCTCGTGTAGGAGCTGGTCATTATGATAAGATCCAGTACAACCGAACTAAACAAAACGTCTCAGCTAGGATATTTCCTCTCATTATTTCACACACACACAACAATTTCACCAATACACCTTGTGAACACAAGCACTCGCGCACTAGAAATTTCTATAATTCGCGATAATAATTACCTTAAATTAAGTGTTAGAAAACAAAACAAAACAATTCATTAAAATTAGAAAAACACACATACAGTAGAGAGAGATAGTATACATGGACGGAGTACTTGACGGCAAGGCTAGCAACAGTATCACCATGAGGCATTAAAATCAGATGTCAAAGGGCAAGCTAACCACTGCCCATCAGAGAAAGAGATAGAGATGTAGGACTCTTCTGTTATAACATATCCTTTCAGTACTGTCTCTATTCATTTTGTGTTCCAACGTCGTGGAGAAAAAAGTTTGAATGTGTTCTTACGCTTAGATTTCAGCAGGTAGAAAATTAAAGTAACAGTTAAAATATATAATTGTGCCAGATTGGTTCAAGTTAATAAATAACTTACCATTCTGTAACGATGGTCCCCCACACTACGAGAACCGCCAGTGTGCAAGGACCCACCTTTTTCGGAGGCTCGAGCTGCTTTTCCTTACTCGCTCTTTGCTTTAAATTCTGGAGTGTCCCACCACACATTAAGTTTGACCCATACATTTGGGATTACCCAATCTGCCTTGTTACCACTTCTATGCATTGCAGACAAGGTACCTTTGAGCCTCTCTTGCGCTTTCCTTTCGAAATTACCACTCATTTGATTATCATAAGAGGGATGCCATGCACACTTTGTCTGTAAATAATTAGTAAGACTAAATGAGAAAACAATAATTAGATAAAAATATAAATGATTCTTTTATTTGTACCTAAAAATGCCTCCACATGTTGTCTCTGACATCCCATGGAATTTCTCTCCAACTCTTCCAAGCATCAACATAAAATGGTTTAATAGAGTCTGTAACTGCAGTAGTAGCCTTATGCGAAGGTATAAACCTGCATGTAATTTAAAATACGTTTAAAAGTAAATTCAAAAATTCAAACCTAAGTCCAAAAAATAATTCCTTACCCAGAATTCCCATCGGGAGCGATAATCAACCTATGAGACTCATCCAGTTCACCAATATTTCCAAGATACTGTGTCGGTCCACGAACTGGTGCAGATAATGGTGTAGATGGATCTGTAGATGGGGATGGACTGTCTCCAATATGCATCCCAGATAAGCTGGGATTAGATTATGGGGATGTGGATGCAGATGGAGTGGATGATGGAGGTACGACTGAGCGGCCATCATGCTGACTGAGATGATAACTAGGGGAAGAAGATGGAAAGCTCGGTGTAGGCATAAATTTATTTGCTGGCATGGATGTAGATGGAGTGGATGATGGAGGTACGGATGATGGGCCACCATGCTGACTGATATGATAATTCGGGGACGAAGATGGCACGCTATGTGTAGGCATACACTGATGGGCTGGCGTAGATGTAGGCATCGAATGCGTGCCATGAGAAGACATAGTAGAATAATACACGGGGGCAGTGGGCACCGAAAAAAAGCCAGGTGGGTGTGAAGGATGCAGGGGAGTAGGAAGGGGTCGTGACAAAGATGGAGAAAAAGTATGACCTGCCGATGGGGTGGTAGGGCCACCCTTAGTAGCAGAAACTTTATTCTTCATCTTATTAGTTTTACTCTTACCTTTAGATGACATCTCTGTAACATGAAAACAACATAAGACAACTAAAATAATTTAATTAAGAAAATGAAACACCTATCTATTAGAACATGTTAAGAGATTAAGGAAAACAACATAAGATAACTAAAATAATTTAATTAAAAAAATGAAACACCTATCTATTAGAACATGTTAAGAGATTAAGGAAAACAACATAAGATAACTAAAATAATTTAATTAAGAAGAGTAATGAAACAACTATCTATTAGAACATATTAAGTGATTAAGGAAAGAACATAAAACAACCAACATGTCAATCCTCTTCACTGAATTCATTTTCATCAATTAATTCTTCATCTTCGCTTGCTTCATTTTCATCGACAAACTCTTCCTCTTCGCTTGTTTCATTATCATCAACAAATTCCTCATCCTCATTTATCATAGATGTTCCTTCCCCATAATTATTTTGAATTTCCCTGCGACTAATGACCGAAGGATCAAATTCTTCATAGATGCCTTCACTATGTTGCAACTCACCTGCTAATTCAGCATCTACCACATGTTCAACACTTGAAATGTCATTCTGGTACGCTACATCCAATGCATCAACTTCCACTCTACCTATGGGTTTACTTTTTATAGCTACCCACCAGCTAGATTTATCCTTTCGCGATGGATAAGGAGTGTAATACACTTGCTTCACATTTTGTGCAATGATAAATGGATCATAATGTCCATATACCCTTTTGTGATTAATTTCAACTATTTTGTATTGCGGGTGCACCCTTGTACCTCTATTAGGTGTTGGATCAAACCACTTACACCGAAAGAGTACCATCTTTTTCTTTGGCAAACCAACAAATTCTACTTCTAAAATCTCCTGGATCACACCATAGTAGTCAACATCTCCATCTTTATCACCGCCGACACCTTTCACCCACACTCCGGAGTTAACAGTTTTCTTACCTTTAGACAATTCTTCTGTATGAAACTTGTAGCCATTAACATAGTACTTATCCATCCTTTTGACTTTATGTAGACACCCACAAGATATATCACGCAAAAATAAGTCTTTTATGCCATTACTTGGGTTATGTACCTATATAGTACAAGAAAGTTAAGAATTTTGTAGATTCATTTTATAGTTTGTAAAAAAATGAGATTCACATTACATATTAAGATATACTTACAAATTCTCTTAACCATTCTGAAAACTTTTCATACACAGCATCAAACCCAAATAAACCCACAAAATAACTGCTCAACACAATTAGAAATCTCATTAGTTAAAATATTGATGAATCTTGCACGTAAATGATTAATAAAAATTGAAATTTACCTATAAAAAGGTTGAACTTCTGGGCAATTCAACAATACATGTGTTGTAGCTACTTTTCTATCAATCTCGTTCAAATTGACCATTTTACCATTATTTGGTCCTCTACTTGGTTGATTGAATATGGAAACAGGTGGAAGTGAAGGATCAATGTTGCCTCCGTCGTCATGCCGATTCGGCCTATTTCTCAAACTTGGCACATGATGCTCAAAGTAATATGAGCAGAAATGCGAAGTTTCCTTGGCCAAGTATGCCACACATATCGATCCCTCAATCCTAGACCTATTTTTCACACTCCGCTTGCATTTGCCAATTTCCCTGCATAACATAATTTCTTACACATAGAAAGATCATCTAATCTAAATACATAAAAAGCAAATGACCAATGTGATTACCTTTCGAATGGATACATCCATCTACATTGAACCGGCCCTCCAATTCGTGCCTCTTCTGCAAGATGAATCGGAAGATGTTCCATAACATTGAAAAAACCTGGTGGGAAGATTTTCCCCATCTTGTTAGTGGTTACCCTAACATTACTATCCATCAAGGCTAGGTTTTCCTCCTTCAGTGTGTTCGAACACAAGTCTTTGAAGAATAAGCTCATCTCTGTGATGGGTTTCCAAATTCTATCAGGCAAATTACTGAATGCAATTGGAAGCAAATTTTCCATGAAAATGTGGCAATCGTGACTCTTCAATGCCGTCAATTTTCCTTCTTTCATGTCGACACATCTGGATATGTTTGACGCATAACCATCGGGCATCCTTAAGTTCTTAACCCACTCACAAATCTCTCTTCTCTCATCTAGTTCAAATGTGTAACTAGCCTTGGGCATTCGGACCTTGTTGTCGACAAACTGAAGGTGTAACTCCTTCCGCCTACAAAGTTCCTCCAAGTCCATTCTGGCTTTCAAGTTATCTTTTGTTTTGTTATTGACATCCATCACAGTATTAAATACGGCATCAAAATAATTCTTTTCAATGTGCATGGGATCCAGATTATGCCGAAGAAGATTATTCTTCCAATAAGGCAACTCCCAGAATATGCTCTGTTTAGTCCAATTATGCGTAACACCATAACCAGACTGTTTGGTTGGCGGAGTCTCGGTTACCTTTGGAAATTTGCTAACCCTAGCCCAAATTTCTTCACCCGTCTTGATCCGTGGAGGCTCATCAAAATCAGTACGGTTCTTCATGAATGCACTAGTGTTTCTCCTAAACTCATGATCCATGGGTAAGAAGCGTCGGTGACAGTCAAACCATGTGTTTTTGCCTCCATGTTTCAGAGTGAATGCTTTTGTATCTTCCATGCAACAAGGGCAACCTAACTTTCCACCGGTAGACCAACCAGACAACATTCCATAAGCAGGAAAATCATTTATGGTCCACATCAAAGCAGCATGCAAGCTAAAATTTTGTTTAGTTGATATGTCATATGTTTCGACACCTTCATCCCACAGTAGCTTTAATTCATCAATCAAAGGCTGCAAATATACATCAATCAAACTTTTCGGATTATGTGGGCCTGGGATAATGCATGTTAGAAATAAATATGGACTTGTCATACACATATCAGGCGGAAGATTATACGGCGTGACAAAGACAGGCCAACATGAATATGGTGTAGCAGAGACAGCAAATGGTGTGAACCCATCTGCACACAAACCCAACCTGATATTTCTTGGTTCTTTAGCAAATTCCGGATACACTCTATCAAAATGTTTCCATGCTTCTCCATCTGATGGATGACGTAGAATACCAGGTTTCTTTGTATGTTCAGCGTGCCATCTCATATGAGGAGCAGAGCTCATTGACGCATACAACCTCTTTAACCTGGGTATAAGGGGTAAGTAGTGCATCGCCTTAATGGGGACCTTCTTTTTTTTTACCACCATTTTTTGCTTCCTTAAAACGAGCTTGTCCACAAAATTTACAATTTTGTCGCTTTGCGTCATCCTTATAGAATAACATGCAACCTTTTTCACAACAGTCAATTCTCTCTGATGAAAGCCCTAACTTGGAAGTCAATTTCTTTGTGTCGTAGTAGTTACTAGGCAACTCCAAGTTATTCGGGTTAAGTTCATTCATAAGACCAATGATGGAGTTCATCCCTGCTTGAGAAATATTATAATCAGATTTAATAAACAGCAATCTAACTGCAACAGACAACTTAGAAAATGCATGGATCCTTCATAAAGTG
This sequence comes from Petunia x hybrida, assembly GCA_037355625.1. Taxonomy (NCBI): domain Eukaryota; kingdom Viridiplantae; phylum Streptophyta; class Magnoliopsida; order Solanales; family Solanaceae; genus Petunia; species Petunia x hybrida. The sequence goes on from JBBBVM010000208.1 coordinate 313,451, forward strand.
GACGACTAGCTTCCTCTAACTGCTCATAGAACTTTTTTGCCTCATCGTTGGGAGATTGCTCAACATTTGGTTGGGATGGTTCATCTGAGTGTATTCCAAAAGCATCCCTAACCATTTCATTGATTCGAGAATTTTGAACATCATTCTCCACATACTGACTGCTCTCACCACCAGAAAATTCTTGAAAATTTACATCAGCATCACTAACATTAGTCTCACCATGGACAGTCCACACATAATAATTAGCCATAAATCCCTTTTTATAAAGGTGAGTTTTAACCACGGCAGGTGTTAACAAAGACACACACTTGCATTTTACACAAGGGCATCTAATCGTCCCTTCTCTTAAAAATTCAGGAAGTGTTTTTGCCTATGCAATAAATGTACCAACCCCTTGTACAAATTCATCCCTCAAACCCCGACGTCCCGGATTATTCTTATTGTACATCCATTTTCGATTTTCACGTTCCATCTACACAAAGAGAATAAAAGATTGAAATACTTAAATGATAAGAATTAGAGATTTTTAGTTTGTATTAGCTGCATATGAATATTTTTTCAAGATAGTCAAGATCAAATACAGTATTTTGTCTATAATTTAAACACCGGAAGAGGTATTTCTTTCAATTAAATTTTTTTAATTTCATATAAAAAATTTGAAGGAAAATTATCTCCAATTTTTGTTCACTACAAGAAATTGTTTGATTCTTTGATTCTTAAAAACATTTCAAGAATTTCATAAGCATACAAGTATTTTATTTCTACAGCATTAACACTATTAGACTAAAGAACATGGAAATACATGAGAAGAAAGTTAGAGGCAATGAGAAAGTTTGACTAAGAGCCATCTACAGTGAACATCAAAGAAGGAAAAATTTAAATAGAACAAGCCAGAAATAATGAAGGAAAAGTCTAGCAGCAAATGAGAAAGACGGACACCACAGAACTATGTTATTTATGCACTTAAATGTAAGAAGAAGAATGTCTTTGGATGTAACGTCCCGAAAATATATACTCCGTGATTAAGTATTAGTTTAGTTCATGAGCTTTTAAGTTCATTAGTAATACATTAGAATTTCCACGATACCCTAAACAATACGTTTAATTTCATTCAGTACTTCCATTTGAAAGTCTAGGGCCTCCAGGCAATGTTCTTTTTAGGACTTTCTTTTTTTATCAAGCGAAGTTGGATTTCATTCAATGAGCATCCAGTGGATGCAACAGGGTAGCTCATGTACATTCCTTTTAACTACTACCTAAAAAGTACGAACTCAAGGAGCTGACAAAATTCAGAAAAAGAAAAAGTAATTATCTACATAGAAAACATTACACCAAGCAGAAAGATTAACTAGGCATTTAGACTTGAGAACAGGTACTAGAGTTGCAATTCCATTTAAACACCTCAGGATTTTTTCCTACCAAAAAGCTGCACATAAGAGGGATCATCTTCCATGTGTTTGATGGTGTTTCCATGACACGACCCGGATTCTCGGTTAGGTCGTGCGGGCACCCGACCATCTCCCCCTAAACCTGTCGGGCGAACCCTATTGACTGAATCGATATAAATTATGAAGATTTACCTTGAAATGAAAATGAACCAAATTTTTAACAACATAAGATAACTCTCCAGGATAGAAAAACATACAAGCTGTCTGAATAATACAACTAACTACCCAGAAAATACAGTTTTTAAAGTTTTCCAGATCAGACATCTAAGAAGGCCAAAAGATATACACATCTCCCGAAGGGAGCAAAAGTAAGGAAAACTGTAATATCTAAAGTTGGTGGCCGCAATGAACAGGATGGCTCACCGTAGACAGCTGAGAACGTACTACTCCTCAATCACGGCGCGACTGGCTGGGTCCTGGAGCAGAATCTGCCGAACGAAAAGAAAACACAAGGACCAAATAGGGGGTGAGTCATGAGGACTCAATAAGTGTGAACAAACTAGCAACCTCGAAAAATAGATACACTAGTAAGGGAAACGGAACCAGACAACAATCAACAAATAAGCAGTACACATATAAGCAGAACAGTAGTCATGTACAGAAAATCTACATAATAGTATGAAATGAAATGGAATGAGATGAAATGAAATGATATGAAATGAGATGAAATGAAATGGGTCACATGTGCCAAATGAATGGAGCGGAATCCTCCTGCTCCGAGGGCGGAATCCTCCTACCCTCAATATGATGCGATGGAGCGGAATCCTCCTGCTCCGAGGGCGGAATCCTCCTACCCTCAATATGATGCAATGGAGCGGAATCCTCCTGCTCCGAGGGCGGAATCCTCCTACCCTCAATATGATGCAATGATAACCCTTCACCGGCGCGGGACTCTCATCGACAGCCGGGAAGTATATGTCAACTCATAGCCAGGGTACAATGCTCAGATTCCCAATGCAATACCAACAACATGACATAACATATAATATAGAATGTAAATCCAAAGCTAAGGCGTAATGAGTACGCCTATCGGCAGCTACACACGTAAGGAACACGTGGTAGAAAATCCACGAGGCCAGGTGCCTCCAAAGAAATGGATATAAACACTTACCGTATTCCAAAGCTGTCCTGTTACTCAACCACTGCTTTTTCCTTTGTATTAGTTGCCAAACGATCTCTTTCTATTCAATAAGCAGAAAAATTATATCAAATAAAGCTAAAGGCTTCATTCCTTATGTTTTAGGGTAATCCAGTTAGGAACCTGATACCCTATTCGCATACGCAATACACAGGCCAGGCCTATATACAGGGTTCAAAGTTCCATAACCAAACCCTAAATAAATTACATTTATATGTTGCCCATAACTCACTGAGTATGAATATATAATCATTTTCATCATCGGGGTCCAATTGACCCTTTAAACTATCAATTTACGCCATTAGGGCGATGTCTAATATCCTTATTTTTACCGTAAAAATATATTCAAACACACATAATAAACTAAGATAATGAGTTAACATCATTACCTGAAGATTTGGGGTAGAAATTCCACTATTTTTCCACCTCTTTTTCCCTTTTTTCCTCCTCTCTTTTCTAATTTTCCCTTTCTCTGTGTAAGTCGTACGTTTCTGATTATGTATCTTGGCTACTGATTATAAGGGAGTAAATCCCTAAGCCGACTTTCAATTTTTGACTTTTTCTCTTTTTTTTTTTTATATAAATTCGCTACGACGATTAAAATTAAAATGGAACCCTAGAGAAGTCGAAATGATCCCAAATTTTTCAAGTAAGCTATACAAAATATATGTAACATACTCGCGAAGACGGATCTCAAATCCGACTCCCGAAACTCAAGATGCGAATTTAAAGGAAAAAGGTCAAATTATTTAACTTTCGGCATTTTTTGCGGAACTAGCCGAACAACATCGAAATTCACTTTCGAAAGTTTACAAAAATCACAAATAATCATACGAACCTAACGGCGCTTTCGGATTTCGAATCGGAGCTCATTCGGCAAAACCGAACTCGAAAATCTCTTTTAATATTTATCGCCAATAAAAACTGAAACCTTCTTCCGATGCCTACCAAACGAGGTCTGATTTAACTCAAATTTTACAGACAAGTCCTAATAGACCTTACGAATATTTTAAAATTATCGACACGCCAATCGGAGTTCTAACTTTCGAAACGACTGACCGAGGTCGTTTCATTCTCCTCCACTTAAACTCTCGTTCGTCCTCGAACGAGCAAGAGTCTAAAATATATTTAACACCTCTAATGAGAATGCTTACACGAATTTTCAATGACATTTATTACGAAACCAAAATCATATGCAATGATTAGAACTTTTAGGCTTTAAAGATCAAGTTCGAACCTGAATCGTCGAAGAGGTAAGGATACCTCTCATGCATACTGGACTCAAGCTCCCAAGTGTCCTTCTCATGTGGACGATTATTCCATCGCACTCGAACCATCGGAATCTGCTTCGAACGAAGCTTCCGGATATCACGCGCTATGATAGCTACTGGGAACTCCTCGTAAGCCAGATTCACATCTAGCTGAGTAGGGTTTAATTCGATCACTTCGGAAGGATCTCGGATACACTTCCGGAGCATCGATACATGAAAAACTGGGTGAACTGGCATAGAAGCTGGCAAGTCGAGCCGATAAGCTGCCTTACCAATACGCTTCTCGATACGGAAAGGGCCAATGAACCTGGGACTAAGCTTTCCTTTCCTACCAAATCTCTTTACACCGCGCATCGGTGACACTTTCAAAAATACCATGTCCCCGACCTCGAACTCTAACTCTCGGCTCCTCCGGTTCGAATATGAAATCTGCCTACTCTGGGCGGTCCGTAAACGATCCTGAATAACACGAACAACCTCAAGAGTCTGACGAACCATATCTGAACTCATCACCTCGACATCTCGAGACTCAAACCAGCCAATAGGAGAACGACATCGACGACCATATAAGGCCTCAAATGGAGCCATCTGAATAGAAGACTGGTAGCTATTATTATAAGAGAACTCCGCTAACGCCAAATGATCATCCCAGTAACCCCCGAAGTCAAGTGCACAAGCTCTCAACATGTCCTCCAGAACTTGAATAACCCGCTCGGACTGACCGTCAGTCTGAGGATGGAATGCTGTACTAAGCTGCACCTGGGTCCCCAACTCTCTCTGAAAAGACTGCCAGAACTGAGAAGTAAACTGGGAACCACGATCTGAGATAATGGATACAGGAGTACCATGCAGCCTAACCACTTGCTCAATGAAAATCCGAGCCAGTCTCTGAGCTGAATCAGTAGTCTTTACAGGGATAAAGTGAGCTGATTTAGTCAGTCGGTCGACAATGACCCATACTGAATCATGGCGCCGCAGGGTCTTTGGCAGACCAACTATAAAATCCATCGTGATGTGCTCCCACTTCCACTCGGGAATGGGCAATGCCTGAGCTAACCCTGCTGGTCTCCGGTGCTCGAACTTAACCTGCTGACAGTTCAAGCAACGAGATACATAATCAAATACATCTTTCTTCATCCCCTTCCACCAGTATAGCTCTCGGAGGTCCTGATACATTTTTGTAATACCAGGATGAATGGAATAACGCGAGCCATGAGCTTCACCGAGCACTGACTGCCTCAAATCCCCAACATCAGGAACACAGAGTCGACCATTAAACCGAAGAATTCCATCTGAATCAAGCTCGAAGGAGGGAACTCCTCCACTTAGGACACGACCACGCAACTCCTGCAGATGAGGATCCTCGAACTGTCTTCCCTTAATCTGATTGACCAAGGAAGACTGAGCTGCAATACAGGCTAAGACTCTACTGGAGTCTGGAAGAAGAAATCTCATGCCAAAGTCGCCAAGGGACTGCAATTCTCGGGCCAATGGTCTCATGTCAGCATAAAGAAAAGCCATGCTGCCCATGGACTTCCTGCTCAAAGCATCTGCTACCACGTTCGCCTTCCCAGGATGATAATGGATAGTGAGATCATAATCTTTAATCAATTCAAGCCATCTCCACTGTCGGCCGTTAAGATCTTTCTGAGAGAGAAGATACTGCAGACTCTTATGATCCGTATACACCTCACAAGGCTCGCCATAAAGGTAATGCCTCCATATCTTCAAAGCAAAAACCACAGCTGCCAATTCTAAATCGTGAGTCGGATAATTCTTTTCATTCGGCTTCAACTGTCTGGAAGCATAAGCAATTAACTTCCCGTGCTGCATAAGAACACAACCAAGGCCCACACGAGATGCATCACAATAAACTACGAATCCACCGGTGCCCGAAGGAAGGGATAACACTGGAGCTGAAGTCAATAAGGCCTTAAGCTTCTGGAAGCTGGCCTCACACTCATCGGACCATCGAAACTGAACCGCCTTCTGCGTCAGGCGAGTAAGGGGAGCTGCAATAGTAGAGAACTTTTCCACAAACCTCCGATAATAACCTGCCAATCCAAGAAAGCTGCGAATCTCCGTCGGAGTGGTAGGACGAGGCCATTTCTGCACTGCTTCAATCTTCTTCGGATCAACCTTGATACCTTCACTAGATACTACGTGACCCAAAAATGCTACAGAATCAAGCCAAAACTCACATTTCGAGAACTTGGCATACAACTTACGATCACGGAGGGTCTGAAGAACCACCCTCAGATGATAATCATGCTCCTCACGGCTACGAGAATAAATAAGAATATCATCAATGAAGATAATGACAAAGGAATCAAGAAATGGCTTAAACACCCGGTTCATGAGATCCATAAAGGCTGCAGGGGCATTAGTCAGCCCAAAAGACATAACTAGGAACTCATAATGGCCGTAACGAGTCCTAAAAGCAGACTTCGAGATATCTGACTCACGAATCTTTAGCTGATGATAACCAGATCGCAGATCAATCTTCGAAAAGAACTTGGCACCCTGCAACTGATCAAACAAATCATCAATGCGAGGCAAAGGATACTTATTCTTGATGGTGACCTTATTTAGCTGACGATAATCAATACACATCCGCATAGTCCCATCTTTCTTTTTCACAAATAGAACAGGAGCACCCCACGGAGAAATACTCGGCCTGATGAACCCCTTATCAAGCAAATCTTGCAACTGCTCTTTCAGCTCCTTTAACTCTGATGGAGCCATGCGATAAGGAGGGATAGAAATAGGCTGAGTCCCTGGCACAATATCAATTCCAAACTCGATCTCTCGATCAGGAGGAAGTCCTGGCAAATCATCTGGAAACACATCAGGGAACTCCCTAACGACAGGAATAGAATCAAGAGATGGAATCTCCACAGTGGTATCTCGAACCATGGCAAGATACGCTAAACATCCTTTATCCATCATCCGTTTTGCCTTCAGGAAAGAAATAACATGCCCCCTGGGTGGCAAATAAGAACCCTGCCACACCACTGGTGCTGAACAAGGAAGAGACAACTGAAGAGACTTGGCATGACAATCTAATGTGGCATGACACGACGCCAACCAATCCATGCCAATAATAACATCAAAATCAACCATATCTAGGATTAGAAGATCTACCAGTGTCTCACGACCCCCAAAAGATATGGTACAAGCTGGATAAACTCGATCCACGATGATAATGTCTCCAATAGGAGTAGAAACACAGAATGGATTACGAAGACACATATAATCAACATGGAAACCCGAAGCAAAATAAGGAGATACATATGAATATGTAGATCCTGGATCCACCAAAGAATATGCATCTCGACCACAAACAGATAAAATACCTGTAACAACAGCTGGGGATGCCTCGGCATCCTGCCTGGCCGGTAGTGCATATAGCTGTCTCTGCGGCTGAGCTGAGCCGCTACCCTGACGACCACCTCTGGAGGGACCACTAGGACCACGTCCACGACCTCTACCGGGTGGTGGTGCACCTCTAGCTAGCTGAGACCCTGGAGGGGCACCCTGAGGCTGCTGCTGCATAGGCGCTGGAAGGCGAGGGAAAGGGCGGCTACTACCCTGCTGAAGGAGATAAGGGCAATCCTTCTTATGATGCCCTAGATCCTGACAGATAAAGCACCCTGGAGAAAATCTACGCTGATCAAACTGAGACTGATCTCGCGGGCGAAACCCAAACTGACCCTGAGAAGAAGTAGGCGCGTTCTGAGAACTACGCGCTGGAAACTGAGCTGGTCTGACAGTAGGCCTACTCTGCTGCTGATAACTCCTACCTCCATACGAGGTACTAGAATGCCCTGGACCACGAGATCTCTTGCTCTCCCGCTCTGACTCCTCTATCTCCAATCTATGATAGGCCTCATACCTCCTGGGAATATCAACAGCGACATCAAATAGGGTACCAGCCTCAATCTCACGAGCCATCTGGGACCGCAAATGAGGAGAAAGCCCATCAATAAAACGTCTGACCCTCTCAGAGGGCTCCTGCACAAGATCTGGAGCATAGCTGGACATCTCTGAAAATAAAAGCTCGTACTCCGTGACTGACAGGTTGCCCTGTCCAATCCTCTCAAACTGTCTCCTCTTCTCATCCTGCTGACTGCGAGGGAAAAACTTCTCCATGAATCGATGAGAGAACTCACTCCATGTCAGCTTAGGTAAGCCCTGTCTAGCTGATCGGAGTGTGGTCCACCAAGCTAAAGCTGGACCCTCAAGCTGGAAAGCAGTATAATCAGCTTCATACTGCTCAAGATATCCAAGGGCCTCTAAGATACGCTGACATTGATCAAGAAACTCACGAGGCTTAAGCTTATCTGATTTCTGACCAGAGAACTTTGGAGGACTAAGTCGGGTAAAATAATGCAGCCTTGCCGGATCATCAACCTGACCTGCTACCTGGACTGGCTGACTAGCCTGAACAACCGGAGGTACAACACCCACCACCTCTGGAACATGGCCATCTGGAACATGAACCGCTGGGGCTACCTGTGGAGCTGGAATGGGGGCTTCCTGAACCTGAGAATCAATATCTACCGCAGCCTGAGGAGCTGCCTGAGGGATAGGAGCATCTACAGCAGCCTGAAGAATAGGAGCATCTACAGCAGCCTGAGGAATATGAGCATCTACGGCAGCCTGAGAAATAGGAGGTCCCTGGGGCACCTGCGTCGCTAAGAATCTCATAAAAGCGTCATGAAGTGCGGGGGGAACGAATAAACCCTGCTCCCCCTGCCCGGCAAAAGCTGGCACTACCGGAACCTCTGCAGCAGGATCAACACGATCCACCATCCTCGCGGCCTGGGCAACTCTACCTCTGCCTCGACCACGACCTCTACCGCGGCCAACACCGCGACCTCGCGGAGCAGCAGGCGTAGGGGTGACCGCTGGCTCCTCCGCCTCTCGCCGAACATTCGCGCGCGTTCTCACCATACTACGGAAAATTAAAAATATTTAACTTCAGATAAGAAGACTCACGCACGACAGGGAAAAAAAAGAAGGGAAACTGCCTAAATGCCATCATAGCCTCTCGTAGATAGGTACGGACGTCTCCGCCCGATCAGCGAGACTCTATTAGACACTGTCATGATCTGGAAAGATTCTAAGCCTCGCTCTGATACCAACTGACACGACCCGGATTCTCGGTTAGGCCGTGCGGGCACCCGACCATCTCCCCCTAAACCTGTCGGGCGAACCCTATTGACTGAATCGATATAAATTATGAAGATTTACCTTGAAATGAAAATGAACCAAATTTTTAACAACATAAGATAACTCTCCAGGATAGAAAAACATACAAGCTGTCTGAATAATACAACTAACTACCCAGAAAATACAGTTTTTAAAGTTTTCCAGATCAGACATCTAAGAAGGCCAAAGATATACACATCTCCCGAAGGGAGCAAAAGTAAGGAAAACTGTAATATCTAAAGTTGGTGGCCGCAATGAACAGGATGGCTCACCGTAGACAGCTGAGAACGTACTACTCCTCAATCACGGCGCGACTGGCTGGGTCCTGGAGCAGAATCTGCCGAACGAAAAGAAAACACAAGGACCAAATAGGGGGTGAGTCATGAGGACTCAATAAGTGTGAACAAACTAGCAACCTCGAAAAATAGATACACTAGTAAGGGAAACGGAACCAGACAACAATCAACAAATAAGCAGTACACATATAAGCAGAACAGTAGTCATGTACAGAAAATCTACATAATAGTATGAAATGAAATGGAATGAGATGAAATGAAATGATATGAAATGAGATGAAATGAAATGGGTCACATGTGCCAAATGAATGGAGCGGAATCCTCCTGCTCCGAGGGCGGAATCCTCCTACCCTCAATATGATGCGATGGAGCGGAATCCTCCTGCTCCGAGGGCGGAATCCTCCTACCCTCAATATGATGCAATGGAGCGGAATCCTCCTGCTCCGAGGGCGGAATCCTCCTACCCTCAATATGATGCAATGATAACCCTTCACCGGCGCGGGACTCTCATCGACAGCCGGGAAGTATATGTCAACTCATAGCCAGGGTACAATGCTCAGATTCCCAATGCAATACCAACAACATGACATAACATATAATATAGAATGTAAATCCAAAGCTAAGGCGTAATGAGTACGCCTATCGGCAGCTACACACGTAAGGAACACGTGGTAGAAAATCCACGAGGCCAGGTGCCTCCAAAGAAATGGATATAAACACTTACCGTATTCCAAAGCTGTCCTGTTACTCAACCACTGCTTTTTCCTTTGTATTAGTTGCCAAACGATCTCTTTCTATTCAATAAGCAGAAAAATTATATCAAATAAAGCTAAAGGCTTCATTCCTTATGTTTTAGGGTAATCCAGTTAGGAACCTGATACCCTATTCGCATACGCAATACACAGGCCAGGCCTATATACAGGGTTCAAAGTTCCATAACCAAACCCTAAATAAATTACATTTATATGTTGCCCATAACTCACTGAGTATGAATATATAATCATTTTCATCATCGGGGTCCAATTGACCCTTTAAACTATCAATTTACGCCATTAGGGCGATGTCTAATATCCTTATTTTTACCGTAAAAATATATTCAAACACACATAATAAACTAAGATAATGAGTTAACATCATTACCTGAAGATTTGGGGTAGAAATTCCACTATTTTTCCACCTCTTTTTCCCTTTTTTCCTCCTCTCTTTTCTAATTTTCCCTTTCTCTGTGTAAGTCGTACGTTTCTGATTATGTATCTTGGCTACTGATTATAAGGGAGTAAATCCCTAAGCCGACTTTCAATTTTTGACTTTTTCTCTTTTTTTTTTTTATATAAATTCGCTACGACGATTAAAATTAAAATGGAACCCTAGAGAAGTCGAAATGATCCCAAATTTTTCAAGTAAGCTATACAAAATATATGTAACATACTCGCGAAGACGGATCTCAAATCCGACTCCCGAAACTCAAGATGCGAATTTAAAGGAAAAAGGTCAAATTATTTAACTTTCGGCATTTTTTGCGGAACTAGCCGAACAACATCGAAATTCACTTTCGAAAGTTTACAAAAATCACAAATAATCATACGAACCTAACGGCGCTTTCGGATTTCGAATCGGAGCTCATTCGGCAAAACCGAACTCGAAAATCTCTTTTTAATATTTATCGCCAATAAAAACTGAAACCTTCTTCCGATGCCTACCAAACGAGGTCTGATTTAACTCAAATTTTACAGACAAGTCCTAATAGACCTTACGAATATTTTAAAATTATCGACACGCCAATCGGAGTTCTAACTTTCGAAACGACTGACCGAGGTCGTTTCATTCCAACTCTCCAGATACTCCAAACTGACAAAAGCTTCCTTTAAGCTCTTAGGCATCACCCAACTTCTGTTACTGGACAATCTAATGCATACACAATTCTTGCAAGACTTATGTGGCTCATGAAAACTTATTTGGCTCATGAAAACTTATTAATCTTCCTAAGAGTTGGACCAACTATAGGTGTAGTACCCTATTACAGAACTACAAAATTCATAAGGATATGCAATCAATTCTGACTCTTATGAATGGTAATTTACTCCCTTGATCATTCTTATCTAATAATGTAGTTTTGGTTTTTCTTTTTCATAAAATTATCTCAAGATTGTTTCCAACAAGGAGCAACAGAAGAATGAAGGAAATAAAAAATGATGTTCGGGCCTCTATTAGAGGTATTATTGATAAAAGAATGAAGGCAATGAAAGTAGGGGACACAAATAATGAGGACCTACTTGGTATATTGCTGGAATCGAACTAAAAAGAAATCGAACAACATGGAAACAAGGATTTTGAATGAGCAGTGAGGAAGTCATTGAAGAATGCAAGTTATTCTATTTTGTTGGCTAAGAAACTACGTCAGCCTTGCTTCTATGGACTCTAGTGTTGTTGAGCAGGTATCAAGATTGGCAGACAAGGTACCATAGAAGAATTATGACTAAAGGCACTACTAATTAAAAGCAAGTGTAAAGAGAGAGCAAGAGTAGTACTTAGTACAACACTACTACTACTATTATCCATAGTTGTAATACAACTTTTACACTCAACACCAAATAAAATGAAATCAACACTATAGGATTTCTACTAATTTAGTTCAACAACTTGATTTATTGTACCAACTAAAATATTCCCTAATAATTTTATTCTTTCAAAAGAACGAAATTTGGACAAAATTGAACTGTGGAAAACGAAAACAAACGAAGTGAAGAAAAGGAAATTAAAGAACTTACCGGATCAGTGGTGATTGGGTCCGTGAAAAAGTGGATGTATCTGTTGAATCAGAGCTTTTTTTCCTTTGCTTTTGTTTGGGGTTATTGTGTTTAAGAAAGAGGGAATAAACAATAAGGGGAGAAGAGAGGTTTATTTCTGATTTAGGTTTGTACTCACTGATACGGTGGGTAAAAGAAAGTAGTGGGCCTCGTTACTTTTTGTAAAAAGTACCCACGGTTTCGCTGGCTACATTTATTTTATTTCTTTTGGAAAAAAAGTTTCTAAATGTACCTACAGTTTCCGTGGGTACAATATTCATTTATTTATTTTTTATTTTTTTATCTTCTCACTGAATCGGTTGATAAGCTAGTCAAACTATACTTTGACATTATTCCTACAAGTGTTCCCACGGATTCTGTCGATACACTGAAGCGCGGATTTTCCGGGAAAATATTCCCATAGAATTGTTGCGGGAACATTGATAATAATAGCGGGAAAAAAATATTTACAATATACCCACGGTATCGGTGGGTACATACCGACTACTTATTTCCGTGGGTAAAATTCCGTGGGTAAATAGCGAAATTCTGGTAGTGTAACATGCTCGCATACAAAATCCTACTTTGTTTAGTTGTGCATTCATCAGTATACATGGGTGTGCCAATTGCACTTCCCATCCTGCTAAGTGAATCACAACTCCAGTAGTTCATAGGCAATTTAGGAAAGATAACCCACAAAGAAATGTCAACTGGATATTCTTCACTAAATTCAAACTCATGAGCCCATGGTTTCATGATTACTAGCTTATTATTGATCATATAAGGACCAGCATACAAGATCTCATACATATCCTGTCTAGATTGAAATCTAATAACATAATATCCTTCTGAATGGAGGAAAACATCCAGAAGGGATACCATAGACCAGTTCTGAGCAATATACCTGAACATGTTGTTAAAGCTTGGTATTTCCAAATTACATAAGCAATCAGGCCTGTTTTCCACTTTTCAGTCTCTTGTTCCACCTCTTTTGCATCCAGTTGCACTTTTACCTTTCCTCTACTATCTCCAGAGGGATATACTTCAGATTGAGTTCATTTGCAGAGCTTCGATTTCTAGAGAAAAGGTTCGTTAATGGAGATTCTGGTAACTCTGGCAATTTTACTAGTGCACGTCTTAGTTGACCTAGTTGAGCTTTGCTTTCAGATCCAGTCATCACATCATTCTTCACATATTCTTCCCGCTTGTCTTTTGTTGTCACTTGCTCCTTCCTCATGATTTCACTAAGCTGTAGCTTCTTAGCTGCCCCCGATGTGCCACTCGATGAGCTCCCTAAAGTTGTATGAATTTGCTGTTGAGTTGGAGTAACTTCTATTTGATCACTTCCCACCATTGTTTCATGAGATCTTGTCCCAATAGAGCTTCCTAGTGTTGTTAATGGAATTTTCTGAGGTCTCCCATTGCCTCTGCCGTGTGTTTTCCTCATCGGAAGTCACACCGACGAAGGTTAACTTACATGCGCCGAGAGGAAAACTTCCTAGAGAGAACATTCATATTTTTTAATTTTTTTTATTGTCTAGCGGTCATAAGCAGGGGCGGATGCAAAGAGAAGGGTGCGAGTTCGGCGGAACCCAGTAGATTAGATAATGTATTTGTGTAAAAAGATCACTAAATATATACAAAAATCAAGTCGAGAACCCAGTAACTAATACTAGAGATCATTATTCTAATTTCAAATCTTGGATCCGTTTTTGGTTATAAGTCATTCCATTAAGGGTAACATACTAACTTTAAAATTCAATTGTTATCATATTTAGAATGTTGTCATTTTTTTTGGAACGAACTATTTAATAAGAAAATACTATCACATAAAATGGAACAGATAGGGAGTAATATCTAAGGATAAAAGGTGAAGGCCTTAAGGGGGTTAGTGGGAGACTTTTGGTGACTAAGATGCTAATTAAGAGATTAATGATTGGGTTCTTTTGCATAAGGCATCGTATGATTACGTGAGATGGATGCATGTTTATGAAACAAATGCTTCATTAAACCAATCAAATCAAGATTATTAAAGATATTTTATTTATTTTTAAGTTTGATTGCATACTTTTTACACTAAGCATCAAATCTAAGCCCCCACAAAGTGGAATTAAACACTTTAAAAAGGAATATTATGTGTGAAACATCTCGCAGGGTGCGCAGTTGAGAGATCTTGATCTCAATATTGTTTTTTCAAAGGTTCTTTTTATCTGTTCTCCCCACTATTATTGTTTAATTAATAATTAATATAAAGCACACATACTTTAAGCTGCTTTTTGTGCAGTAGAAGGGCTTCACGTTAGCCAACCTACGTGTCGATTTCCCATTGGATTAAATCTTCATAATATCCTTTATTTTTATCAGTTACAGCTTTCACCACAACATTTCATGTGCCATGGCAACTAAACGAATATCTTACTTGGAGGTTTGGGGAGGCTTTATTTTTTTAATCGGGGAATAGGTGAGTTGGTAGATATGTTTCCCCATTATTTCAGCAACTTGAAATATGGTTGAAAAAAAAAGACTATGTCGAATAGCTGAACCTTTCACCTACAATTAAAAAGTTGTGGGTTCGAGTTATCATAGAAGTAAAAAGTGGGAAGGCCACTGTTTATTTCGAGGGTGGAAAAGTGGCTATTTTAAAAATAAAAAAAGAATAGACATATATCATATTGTAGGGTTTTTACACTATATACCTATGAAATTCAAAATATTTATAAGTCTTACACATTAAAAATTACACTACCCATGAAAGTAAAGTATTTACCCAACCTACCCATTTATTACTAAATATGAAACTTATGGATAGAAGTGAGTAAATATTTTGATTTTAATATGTATTTTTGTAAATCTCTCATAATTGTACGACATTAATGGCCTGCATTAGAAGTTAAAACTTCTTGTCTAGACGCATATTACATAATAATGTTTTGCTTTAGTCTGCTTGGACCACCAAATGAAAGTAATTATCAACTACTATATAATATTATTGTTCTAGGAATATAATACAAAAATTAAACTGAGATTCTTGCAAAATCTTCATTGATTATACATGTCATATTTTTCATAAAAGAAAAAAGAGAAAGTCATTTAAATACATGGTAGTCAAACATCAGCTTGCTCTAACTTTATATGGGAAGTTTTACCACATGTAGTCAGATTCATAAGGCACTGCTTGTGCATGCAATCCTCTTGTCACAAACTGAGAAAAGTTTTCTGGCCATATTAGGCCGAGAAAGATCCATGAGGACCATTATTAGAAAACAAAAGGAGGAGAAAAGAGAGGAGATATAATTGATAAAGGGTGTTCACTGCGGGGACGGTGGTATATTAATTCGACAGAACCCTATTTTAATTATCTGAATTTCGTGGTTTCTTATGACAGGGTAGTCCGCAGCCGTTACCCTTCGATTGCGCTCTGAATTAACCCTGCTTCTGATGCAATAACCTGCAAATCATACAGAAGAGCTAATCCGCACTAAGCAAGCCCGGTACGCCAGGCTCAAACTGAGAAGGCTGTTAGTAATGGAGTTTGAACTCAAATCTCCCAAATAAGAAACTACTTACTGAAAAAAATATATAAAAGAAATAATTAATTCAGAATGCAATTACAATCACTCCGCTCTAACTTCTATTGTGGGACGATTAATCATCCATAAAATTCAAATCCCATATCTATGGGTATTCCTATAAAAGGTAAAGATATTTAGAATTACAAGAAGCATCGGCATGTGTAATTTGAATTTAAGGTGTGCCTGCCAAAGTTAGTTAAGAGTGTTATTGGGAAAAGAAGAGATGATCGAAATATTCAACCTTTTTTAATCCCCTTCTTCTCTCTCTCTCTCTCTCATATATCCTGTCTGCTCCAAAATAGGGGATAGACACACATTTATTCCTTACGTGAGGGAACTGTCTACTGCTTCTCTTCCTATTTAAAGGCCCTGAGACACTCATCATTCCTCACACATCAAAATCAAAAGCTTTCTTCCTTTCTAGTACTGAAACAGTACTTCTGCTCTTCTTTCAGATCTAGGGTTCTTTCTCATGTATAGCATTCTCAAAGTTCTGCTGGCGACCCAAGATTAAGGCTATAAACTAAAGGGGTAACTATTGGGAGGTGACAGAAGAGAGTGAGCACACATGGTGTTTTCTTGCATGATTTATACTCTATGCTTGAAGCTATGCGTGCTCACTCTCTATCTGTCACCCCCACCACTCTCTTTCTCTCTCTTTTGATTTCTTTCTCTGTGTGTGTGTGTATTTATGAAAATCAGTAATTATTCCAAGTATGAAACTAGTCATATGTATGTCAAATAATAAGTTTTGGGGTAATTGCTGCTTTTATATATTGGAGTAGTAGAAGGTAGATCTGATTATATTTAAAATTTTCTTGATTATTTTGCATGTTTGTGTACCTCTAAATTGTTCAGCAATTGATTTTTCAGCTCACGTTACAGTGGTTTCCTTAAACCACCCTTTTCTTTTAGGGTTTTTTTTTGGGGGGGGGGGGGGGGTAGGATATGGCTGTTATACAGAACTTCACTAATCTTGCTTCTCGGGTTAGTTTATCCACTCTGTGTGATTTCTATGACTTTCACTAGGGGTGTCAATGGTTATTGAAAAACCGACATAACCGACCGAACCGTACCGAACCAAACCGATTCTTAGGTTATTTTTAGCGTAACCGAAGGTTTCAATCTAAATCTATTACCGAACTGAATAATTAGGGTAGGTTTTTTTATTTGATAAAGAAACCGAAAAAATACCGAACCGAACCGAATATATAATTTATGATATGTGTGTGTATGTGTATATATATATATATACATACATATTTGTAATTTTATGAATTAAGTTTAAAAGTAAAAATAAAAATATATTTTTGGCCGAGGTCTTGGGCCATGGGGTGATGAAAACAACTAGAAGCTTGCATGAATTAATAGCACTGAAAGTCCCAACTCCCATACTTATTCCGCACTTGTATAATCCTGTTAAATAAAAAATTAGTAGAGAGCAGACCAACAAACTTTAGCATTAAGCTATCAAATGACTAAGTTATCAAATATTTTTTCACTCGTTTAAATTTCTTTGTCGATACTTGATCTTATATCAGCCTAGTTCTTGAGTTAAATTGATCAATATTTGTAGTTAGTTTTTTTTTTTTTTTTTTTTGTCTTTGCTTGATTGAAATTACAGTAACACTACAGAATAATGCTCTTTGATTCATTACCTTTTAAATAGTAATAATATTTAGATAATATTTTACCAAAGTCATGTATCTTGTGTTATAATATTTACTTAATATAGAGTAACAATCACTTGTAGACCACTATTGGAGAGCAAAAATATGTCAAGAACTTAAATATTAGTTATGATCATTTAAGAGTTAGTACTTATTCAAATATTATCTTAAATCATACATTATATATTACATTAAATTTTGTAAGTATTTTACATAAAAATGGCACATTCTAATAAGGATATGACTCTTTTATAGAGTTTTTTAAAAAATAACTGAAAATTAACCGAACCGTACCGAAACCGAATGGAAACCGATATGAATGAGACGGTTTTGAAAAGTCTTATTTTGGTTATGCACAATAGAGTAACCGAAAAATTGGTGTGGTATAAATTTCATGAAAAAACCGACCGAACCGAACCGTTGACACCCCTAACTTTCACCTAGAAAAATTTTAGATAGATACATACTTCCTATGTCTCAAGAAGATTTTCGCATGGTTTGACTGTAGATTCGAACATAAAACCACTAAACTTTTTGAAATAAAATTTATATATTCAGAAACTACCTAAAGTGCTATAAGACACAATAATTAACATTTGAAAAAAATTGCTATATTAAAAGAATTTGTTTGACTCTCGAAAAGTGAAAACTTTCATCTAAGTTATTGCCTTACTATAGTACTTATATATCAAGCTGGTTTAGGATTTTCTACTTCAAGATCCAGAAGGGTAACTTACCCGCACTCGATATTTACATCAAACTAATAATAGCAAGACATGTGTATTGTATGCATGCATTTATGCCTTAACCATGGTTAATGATGTGCATTTCCTCTTTTATTTTTAACTACAAATATTAAATTGCTTAGTTTGGTGTATCAGAAGTGAAGTTATCGGTTTTAACTTTCAACGGAGCAATTTACTAAATTTGGGCACACAATTGTTAAATTTATCATTAAAAGGGGGAAATGTTTATTAGTGCTTCTAACGTTTCAAAATATCTTGATCATTTACCAATAGCATACAGGATAAGTTTTTGACCAGTTCTCAGTGCACAATGATCCCAAGTGACAATGAAGACGCCACAGTCTAAAGGAAACGTTGAGGTGAAGCTTAATTTGCTCATTTTAGTTTAGTGGTGATACAATTTGACTTGTCCATGCTAATAACACTGCTTTATCTCAAGAAAAGAAGTGGTGGCTGATGTAAACATTTCTAGAACTGTTATTTTGATTCAAAACATCAAGTACACTAAGAAGGGGAATAATGGTTTATGACATCCACAACATTGAGACATCCTTTAAAAAATGTCTTCCTGAAATTCGATTGGAAATGGAAAAATCTTTGGTCAAGTCAGTTAATGTTAATAACCACCAGTCGATTTCTAAGCTGTCATTGATTTATACGAGTTTTAGTGGGATACAACGCAATAAGTTTCATTGGGTTTGCTCTCTTATATTCTTTTTCCTTTGTTCTGTAATCAAGCTATATAGCTTGCCAGTGAAACCATTTTGTACAAGTTTATCTAGGTTTTACTTTGAGCCTATTTTATGAAGTGATCTAAAGGAAAATATATTAAGTGCCTAGTCTCCTTTATTACATGATGAAGATTGAAAAAATTCACTTCTTCAAAAGCAATAATTAAGTGCATCAAAATCTATGTTGAGGTTGAGAGGATACCTCTCCATAACCTCATGAGATATGTTCGGGAGTGAGTTAGATCTAAGATTCATTTTATTATTTCATAACGATAAAAGTCGAGACATTTATATTATTTTATCCACATTCAAAATATTCAATCTGGTTTCATGCGTGGGTGGGGAAATGATATTAGAATCTCGTATTGGTTGAGGATAAGTGCTCCAGAAACTCATGAAGTTCTATCTTGTTTCCCTTTTTAGTAAATACTATACCAGAAGCCTATGTACTTGCCTCAAGAACTTAAGGTAGCATTATTTATTTAAATTACTTATGTATATGTTAGAATCCACATTGATTGGTCAGAGGGTATAAGCTGTCTTAATATCCTTGAAATTATATGATCATGTTTTGGATACATCAAATCCAAAACATGCTAGAGAAACTACATGAAGAGGTATCACACTGTTTTAGAGAAACTAATTTTACTGCTGATATTCTGGGTAGCTAAAAAGGGGTCCTTGAGTGGGACTTTTCAAGTGGTCAATACAGTTCAATCTAAGATCTTCATCATGCTGTGCTAGAGGGTCTTATGTAATGGAAAGGGCTAGTCTTGCTGGCTTCATAGTCGAGAAGAAGAAGAAGAAGAAGAAGAAGAAAGGCATAGGATAAGATAGGTGCGAGCAAATGTTAAATACAGTTCAATCTAAGATCAATTTGATTCGACGTTTGTTCAGTCTCCTTTTTGTTAGCTTAATTGTTAAGGGGTTACCCCGTAATTCCTTCTACCTTCTTTCCTGTTTCTCTTTACATTTTATCTGGAATGAGCATGTTCATTCCTTAATAGGCTACAGCTGCAACTCGATAGTATATCTTGTTGCCTATTTATTCATATGTAGGGGGTCTACGCCTAACCCCTTCCATCAGGGGAGGCTTGTATTAAAACAAAAAATAAAAAAGAAAGAACACCATGCTTATTCTCCCTTATACAGCGTATCCGAGGACCTAAGTGTATAGGCAAAGTCATAATACCTGTATGTATGACTGGATTGACTTTTTTCTTTTCTTTTTCCTTGACAGTCTTTATTATTATCGTATAGTGTCTATATATTTTCATATCCCTTGATGTTTCTTTTGCAGAATTTCTCGAGACAGAAACTTTGCACGTCCCACTTCCCATCTCCATTAGCTTGTGTTTCTAAATATGTTTAAAGAAACATTGAGATTGAGGATCGGGAGGTTGAAGTACTTTTATAGATTAAAAATTCATTCTTTTTTTGTTGCTTATGCTTTGTCTTCCCTCACCTTTGGACAGGAGGATATGGTGTGCAGTCCACAGTTTGAGGCATTTCTCTTTATTTTTCTAATCTTTGCCAATTGAAGGAGTGCACCTACGTAGTACATACCAAAGAGGGAAAGATTCTATTAACCTTCTATTGGATAAAGTTTCTTTTCGTTTTTTTTTATTTACCAATATTTCAAGTTCCAAAATGGTTTAGTACGTACCTGATAAGATGTATGTTGGGAGTAATTTCTATTTGGGATAAGATAATCAACTCTATGTTCACATTTGACTTATGGAATATGCTAGCCACATGCAGGAATTTGGGTGCCAGTCTGTTCTTGCTGTCTCAATGATTAAACAACTAATTTCCTCATATCATTTTTATGATCTGATGGAAGTTTAGGGTACTATTGTAATGGCTGGTTATTTATAGTAATTTGGTGATCAAAATTACTTTGATTGTCTTTTTTACACAAGATATTCGTGTTCCTATGTTTTCCTTCTCTTTTATTTTTATTTTTATCCTATTTGTCCCATCTCTGGTTAGCATAGTTACATTTTCTCTTTTTCATTTTTTCACTTAATTTCCAGTTTAGCTACATTCTTTCTATGCATCTTCTCTCCCCCGCCCGCCCCAGCCTCTGCGGAGAGGATAGGTTGATTTGACGAACCTGTTGGTTGAACTAAGATAGAACTGAATTTCATTTTGCAGGAATTTAAGGTTTTTAAATTTGTTTTCTAAGGAAAAGAAAAAATTATGAAAAAAATAAATTGTCAACTACTTAAAGAATATTCATTATTGCTTGTACATCTTATGTGACTCAGGCACTACTAACCTTGCATCCGGTAAATCCTTTACAACCTATCTAGTAAACATTTTTTTTCCCTCCCATAAACATATCAAGTTGATTGGCTTAGATCCTTGCTTGGCCTATAGGAAAAATTTTGACTCCTATTGTATACCAAATGAACTATCTTGAAATTAAAATTATCAGGATAAAGGTTCAAATCCTTCACCTGCCAATTTGAACAAAGGTTAAGTGGAGTCATAAATAAGTTCTTAACAGTATAAAATATCCAGTTACGAGTAATAGAGTATCATATGATCGATAAGCTTGAACCATTTCACTATCCTTCTAATTACATATATTATGAAAAGAAGGAAAAGAATTGAAAGGCTTTTAAAATGTAAAGGAAATACGGTCTATGGTTGCATTCAAATTTTAGAATTTATTACCACTACGGAGGTTACTTATGTAGTATGTCGTCAACACATGCAATTGCTGATGTTAAATTGTTTACAAAACTATAGAAAGGTTTTATGTGCATGATAAATAAAAGAAAGTATTGATGAGTTATACGTGTAGTGTCAGCAACCCCACTTCACACAAGAAATTTTAATATGGTGTAACTAATATACATCAATTGTGTAAACTTTTTTTTTACACTGTCGGTTAATTTAGAGCCTATTACAAATAAATTTTCAAGTTTTCTTGCTTGTTTTAACATTTTCAAGCCTAATATTTTTTTTAAATAGCTCATCTAACTTAGAAAATTCACTAATGATTGAGTCACAATTGAAGAATTGACCTTCAAGAATTACAAGGACAAAAATGAGCATATAGTTAGTATCTTAGACAATAAAGGAAGGACACTGACTTGATCAAATCATTGATATACTATAAGTTTAAATATTAGTAAACCAAGCAAGAAAACTTAAAAATTTGTTTGTAATAGGCTTTAAATTAGCCGACGATGTAAAAAAAAAAAATTTTACACCGTCGGTGTATATTAGTTAAACTCATTTTAATATATACCATCCTGCATAAGGATACTAGCTAAACCTATCAGGTGCAATGTTCACAAATATGTAAAAAGTCTATATATAGTACTCCCTCCGTTCCAATTTATGTGGCAACATTTCCTTATTCGTCTGTTCCAAAAAGAATGGCAGCATTCTAAATTTGGTAACAATTTAACTTTAAAATTACAGTTTTGCCATTACTGAAATGATTTACAACCACACAAACATCTTTGCCTTATTTTACACCACAAATTTCAAAAGTCTTCCTTTATTTCTTAAACTTTGTGCCGATTCAAACTATGACACATAAAGTGGAACGGAGGGAGTAGTATACTACTGAATCGTCTTTGATTGATTGTTCTATCATTGATTCTTCCTTTCCTCCTGGACAAGAAGGGAAAGACATAAGGGTGTATACAAACTATATCTGGAATTGGCCACGCTGGGAATTTCACAACTCAAGACTCACAGAGATGTAAATAGCTTGGGGCTCTAAACTACCTTTTATATATTTAATTTAATGTAAGATTTCAGGGCATATTGTGTCTAAACATAGAGCAAAGCAGCACACAACTCAATGGATCCAATAGGTTTAGCAAATCTAACAGCTTGATTGGATGGTTGTTACATATTGTATTGTATCATAATTTTACTTTGAGTACAATATTTATTTTGATTGTTACATCAAATATTATGTATCATTAAATTCATTGTTACGCAATCATAAAATGTGTTATTTTATGTAACAATCAATTTGGTATGATCGCGTTAGTTACCTTATTTTTTTTAATGTAACAATCATTTTGATGTGATCGCGTTAGTTACCTTATTTTTTTCTCTATCTTTCCTTATTTATGATTTAACAATTATATTTATCTCTTTACATTACTTCATCATTAATTGCCCCCTGTTATACTCTTGCTATTCAATATTGTAAGTTCTGTTATAAAATGTGATATTGTAAGCTCATATATTCTTAACATTGCTAGCGCGACAATACAATACTACGATGCAACACATAATGAAACGACATCTAGCAACCATCCGAACAAGCTGTAAACAATAGAAATAAAAAACATAAAACACAAACAGCTAAAGACAGTTACCTTAAATGCTGCTTGGGTAGATGAAGACCCTAATCTTAGCACCCTACAAAAAATCACATAAACAAAATCACCCAACAATTACAAAACACCTTATTAACAAAACAAAACAAACAAAATCACGTATTTACAAACAAGTACCATAGACTTAGGAGGCAAATTGGACTTGAATTTAGCTCTAACAACACCGTTGTTACCATGTTGCCTACAAACTTTATGTGTCCTCAAGATCAGATAAGCCAGTTTTGCAAAATCAAGAACTCTTAAGTGAATGTGTAGAGAAAAAGAAATAGAGGTTGCTCTTTATTTAATAGACTCACCTAAAGATATTCGTAAAAGATGAATACACAATTCTTTTGTTCACTACTTAGTACTTATATAACGTATGATGTACGAAGAACAGTTGAAGAAAATCAAATAAGAAACATAAACCAGTTTCCTAATCTAAAGAAAACTTTATCTTTAGGGGCTTTGACTTGGGCCACTTAACTAGGTGTGAAATTTTGATCACTAGCCATTTTTGGACGCGCTCATTGGGAACTATCCACCGTTTCAAAATTCACTGAAGAATAGCCAAAAATTCGCGCGCACACTTAAGCTCCATTAGCGTTGGAAAAATACCCCAGACTAGTCCTTGTTCAAAGCCCAAGTATTTTGTTATGGGACTGAAGCTTGTTCAAAGGTCCATAACAAAATAATCCCATAACAAAATAATGGGACCTTGAACTAACATGTTCAAAGGTCCCATTATTTTGTTATGAGACTTTATATATAAAGCTTCAGTCCCATAACAAAATGCTGGGGCTGTGAACAAGTTTTGTTCACAGCCCCAGCATTTTGTTATGGGACTGAAGCTTTATACAAAGTCCCATAACAAAATGCTGGGGCTTTGAACAAGTTTTGTTCAAAGCCTGGGGCTAGTTTACTGAAGCTTCCCCCAAGTATAAATACTGGGGCTTTGAACAAAACTTATTCTTGTTCAAAGCCCCAGTATTTATACTGGGATTTGTCCGGATGTGGCTATTTCTCAGCGAATTTATTTTTGACGGCTACAAATCAATTAGCGGGCGCAAAACAGGCCCCTACACAAAATTTTTACGTGTTGTTCAACAATTTTTACACTAAATAGACAGAATTGACGCTGTTATTACAGTTTTGACCCCAAAAAGAAAAACTTTGCTAACGTGAGGAAAATTTCCTGGAAACCGTTACTCCTAGAAATCTCCAGGTCCTACTAATATAAGTATGTGGGTATCATAAAGAACTTTTATAGGGCTAAATTTGTAAGACATTTCTCATGGGGGACTAAATAGAAAATTGGGCACCAGAAATATCCTATTTCTTTAAATCACCGCAGTTCAATGGGGTTTTCAAGGCCTAGGCGGGTGGGTTTTTTATATAAATATACAAATTTTCACCCTTAATTACAAAAAAATAGCAATATTTCTCTAATTACAATGCATAACAATATTTTTAGTAGCACATTTCACAACCAAATATTTCTCTTTCCTCTAATACTTCTAGATCTTCAATAAACCTTTTCATCGTCCGTTTTCTCAGCTCCAGCTCCGGCAACAGTGATATCTCCGGAGACATTTATCGCCGGCGATGACAGAACATCAAATTTTTTTTTGCTACAGTGAATCACTGTGTGTCTCTGCTTTAGCGTTTGTTTGCCTAAGGATTTCCTTAAAAACAGATAAAACGTAGATCTCAAATCACTTATAAGTAATACTAAAATTGTTATACCAGAGATAGGTGGATCAGAGAGGATAGAATAGTAGTAGATCTGGGTAATTACAATTGGGCCAGGTTAAGTCAATTAGAGCACTAGCCTGAAAGTTTACGTGCGAATTTGAGGGCAGAAGAGTAAAGATTATATATAAGCTTCGTTGCCCATTGGCATTTGGCCATTAACATGTGTAGTCTTCCTCTCAGAAGAGTCTTAATTTAGATTGACTATGTTTCTATTTTGAATGAATTCGAATAAAAGGTTTTTCTGAGGTGCTTACTGCCTTCTAGTTTTTGGCCCTTGATCCTCAACTAATGTTGGTATAAGTGGATGCAGATTCATGTGCATGTGGAGATCCATGAACCAGCTCCATGAAGTTCAGAATGACATTGTGCAGCAGATTCAGTTTTCTCCTTTAGCAACCTCATAAAAATGAATATTGCTTTAGTGAAAAATCTATTCTTGCGTCGAAGGGGTCTCTTTTTATATATTTTATTTGAAACAACAATGAAACAGTCTAAAACAACATTAAAACAACCATGAAACGGTTTGATACGGCTCTGAAACAGTTGAAACGGTGCAGAAACAGTTAGGTACGGTGCTGCAGAAACAGTTGAAACGGTGCAGAAACAGTTAGATACGGTCCTGCAGAAACAGTTGAAACGGTGCAGAAACAGTTAGATACGGTGCTGCGGAAACAGTTGAAACGGTGCAGAAACAGTTAGATACGGTGTTGCAGAAACAGTTGAAACGGTGCAGAAACAGTTAGATACGGTGCTGCAGAAACAGTTGAAACGGTGCAGAAACAGTTAGAAACAGTTGAAACGGTGCAGAAACAGTTGAAACGGTGCAGAAACAGTTGAGATACGGTGCTGCAGAAATAGTTGAAATGGTGCAGAAACAGTTGAGATACGGTGAGATACATTGAGGATGGGATGAGGAAAAGTGAAATTGGGGGAAATAATAGGAATAAAAGTGAAATTGGGGGAAATGGTGGGAGGAAAAGTGAGATAGGGAGAAATGGGAGGAGCAAAAGTGATAGTGGGGGAAATAGGAGGGAGAATGTAAGAGTTTGGTATGTTATGGGAAAATATTGCTATGTTTTTGCTATATTTGTAATTAACTAGTGTTTTCCTCTATATAGGGTTATTTTGCTAAAATGTTGCTATGTTTGGTAATTAAATTCTAAAACTTGTACTTTTATGTAAAAAATCCTAGGCAGGTATACTGTAAAAAATTTGCCCCATAGCATGTTTGCACCGCGTTAAATGAAAACTAGTCAGCATTTCAAACTTTTAGAAAACTTGGCAGATCCGAGAAACACGAAAAATTCCCAGTGTTTTGTACTAGGACATGAAGTATAATTTTCAAAATCCCAGTATTTTTTACTGGACTAACTAAATATGAAGTCCCAGTAAATTATACTGGGACTTTGAACATGTTAGTTCAAAAATCTTAGTAAAAAATACTGGGACTTAAAATATGAAGCCATAGGAAAATTTTCTGAAACTTTGAAGTAAATTCCAGATTTTTTTACTGGAGTTTTGTTGAAATTCTCGGATGTTTGTACTGTGGCAAGTCTTAAAAAAATGAGTGTATTTAATTTTAGACTACTTTTCTATGTAATTGGTGGCTGATTTGTTCTACGTGATGCAAAAAGTTGGCTTGTTATCTAACTTTCCCGGTATACCAACTTAGGAGTGAATTTCACCAATAACTACTTTTTGAATCGCTCAACAAGTAAAAGCCTGTAGTTACGAAGTTTTAGAAAAATAGTTTCAATTTAAAAATCACATAAATTTTTTTGAATAATAGGCACTAAAACCTCAAGAAAAATTTCTGAAATTTTTACTTTAACTTCTAAGAAAATTTACTAAATATAGTTAAAAGTTCTAGGAAGTTTTCTTGGGACTTCATAAAATCATGTAACTTTGAACTTAGCTTCAGAAAATTTTCTGTGATTTTATTTAAAGTCCCAGAAAATTTTTTTGGACTTTAATTGAATATTCATTAAAACACTTCCATATTTTTTAAGTTGTGGTTATATTCTAAACATTTTGTAAATGCTGATTGATTCTCGCTCAGTACGTGGTTAATTTTTTACGGAAATTGTGAAGAAGTGGGTTTAGGACCAGTATATTCTGTGGTTCCTCAACGGGCGAAGGGCACAAATTGCCTATTTTTATAGTGCTATTAATTAGGGTGCAATCACTTTTTGCAAAGTTTTGCAAGGCACAGCAACCTTAACAAAATCAATCTTAGAAACTGAAGTTGGATTCTATTTAAACGTAATTTCAGTTTCAAATCTAAAGGGGGTTTTTTTTTCTTTATTTTTTTTTTTTATTATTTTTTTTTTTTGGAGTTTCTCTTGAGCAACCCCAGCGCTTGGAGTCTTAAGTTGGTGGCTTACTTGCCAATTTTTCTAAAAGGTGGTTGAGCCTTTAATGTCACAGAGAAAATAAATTACCTTTCTGAATTTTTACTTCATCAACCTTCCGTGCAATTTCAGACCAAGTATATTAAGCATGAAATTTTTGTGTACCGTACATATTATTAAGAAAAATCAGACAAGTCAAATCATTATTTTCATTTTACAATGAGCAGGTTTCCAAGTACAAAGTGGAAAGAAGAGATAGTAGGCTAGCGAGTCCTTGAATATTACAGCCTATTTATTATATTTACTCTTGCAATTACATCTAATTATGTCAGTTACGTTGTCGTTGATAATTATTTGATCGTGCGAATAATTATTGACCAATTTGGGAAAGACATGATTATTTGCACAGTTACAGCCTAACTACAATTAGTTGGTACTTAGCTAGAGTTAGTTGTTAGTAACAGGAAAAAGAGAGGGCTTTTGAAGCGCACGTTAAGTGAGGATTTTTAACGTGCGCACCGCAACCATATCTCACCGGAAAAATCGACAACTATCAATTGTGATGAACAGTGAAACTACAAGAATGATTATCCTAGAGAGCGGCGTCCCCCAGAATCTTCAACCCCTCAATTTAGTGAGTTGGATGCAAGGAATGAGGAGTGCACCGACACTTCTTCAACGCGCAACTAAAGGGGAGATCGAGACACCATCAAAAATGAAAACAATTACTGCTGCTCGAAAACTAATGTTATCAAAGGTTGACGAGAAAACAACATAAACTAACCCATCAATGGCAGAGGTAGCACGTACACTACAAAATTTTTGGCCTTCCGTAACACTTGAAAAGTGTGGCCTAAAGTATCAGAAAGTATGGTCTTTGATCAAATACCACATTTTTTGACTTTAGACAACGCTTTTCAGGGGGTGGCCTAAAAAGGTGTTACCTTTTCTCTAAGGCCATGCTTTATAAGTGTTGCCTTAGAAGCCACGCTTAAAAAGTGTGTCGTATGAGGTAATTAAGACCATACTTCTAGTACCCACTCTAGCAACGCTTTTCACATGGTAGAGCTACACTTTTAAAGTGTGGCTTTTCTAGCCTTAGACCATACCTTTTAAGCGTGGCTTCTGAACCACAGGGCAGAGACAGTTTATACCAAATCAAAATGCACAAAAGCACCAAGGAAAAATATGGTGGAGCATTAACATAATGCTGAGAATGTATTGTTTACAGATTCAGAAGTGGAAAATTGTTTAGCCAGAACAAGTTCAGTGCTTTGAAAATTCATACAGAGGTAAGTCCTGGCAACAGAGTAACTACAATAATCAGATCAGATTGAACCCCCCATAATTAGCAGTTCCTGGAACATAAGAGGGCTCAATAAGCCCTTTAAGCAAAAGGAATTTAAAAACTTTTTGCTTAAGAATAAAGAGTCTGTAATAGGTTGTTTAAAAACAAAAGTGTAAGCCAAAAAGGCAGTGAATGTGAAGAAGAAACTTGAGTTAGAATGGGAAGTGGGTTCTGATTATACTGTTGATCCTACAGGGAGAATATGGGTATTCACGGCTAGATAGAAGAAAATAACTCTCAATTTGCTTGCCATATCTCATTTGTGTAAACGGTAAACACCATAGCTGGTAGGAAAGCCTTTTGGAATCAGATGAGATTTTTGGGTGAGCAAATACAAGGTCCTTGAGTTATACTAGGAGATTTTAACTCAGTCCTGTCAATCCATGGTAGGCTCAATGGGTTACCAATTCATCAAGTAGAGACTCAAGACTTTCAAGAGTGCATTGAAGACATTGGACTAGGACACCATAACAGAAAATGATGTACCTACTCCTGCAACAATAGAAGAGAGGTTGAGAGTCGAATCTACAGTCTTATTGACTGGGCTCTTGGCAATGGCCAGCGGTTTATTCAATTTAGTAGCCTGGAAGCATTTTATCATCATTCAGGCTGCTCTGATCATTCATCAATCAACATTACAACAGTAGTAGCCAGGTAGGTTCTTTAGAAACCATTTAGACGGTTGAATATACTTTTGCAACAGAGGGAGTTCAGGGAGATAGTAGAGGGAAACTGAATCAGGGGCGGATCTACGTGGCCGGGATGGGGTGCCATGCTAGCTTCGGCCGAAAGTTTGTGTATATATGTGTATTTATATATAAAAAAAAATACCACAAATATCAAAGATGGCACCCATTGTCAACCAGGGTCAAATGGTGCCAATGGTAAAGAAATTACGTGTAGTTCTAGCAAACAGCGGTTTGAATCCCTTTTTTTATATGTTTCTAAAATCTTTTTTTTCCTTGCATGATACAAACAAACACCGTACACGTAATTCAATAGTCCTACACTCCCACCCTAGTCCCTCTTTTCATCTTTTTTGTTTCTCCTTTTTCAATTTTCACTTTTATTTGCTAATTCTATCCCTCTATCTTCTTTTTCCTTTTTCTTTTTTACTTCTTGTTGTTATTTTAGTATTTTGTCTACTTATTTTTATAAATAACTTTTATTGATTTAGTAACTAATTTTTCCTTTTCAATTTAGAGAATAATTAGAGCAGCATTAGTTTTGTGAATTAAAAAAATTGAGTTAATTCTAATCAATTAAAAAAATTCAATTTTTGTTGTGTACATAATTGGCATAAAACTTCAAAATTAATATATATATATATATATATATATATATATATATATATATATATATATATTAAGCTACTTTTAAGTAAATTTTCTAATTTAACGCTCTTTCATGACTTTTTTCTCTAATTTACCAGTTGTTTAGAAGGCTGACTCATGAAATCTCCAAAAACTTGCACATGCTTTTAAGGGTGAGATATCCAGGGATCTCAAATGCTCCAGTTGACTGGCATGCTTTGGTGCATTTTCTTGACCATTATAGGTAGCAGCTCAGGTACACGAAAGTGCTTTGAAGGCTCCCAGCTTATGGCACTTTTAAGTGTAATACTGATGGTGCAAGTAGGGGAAAACCTGGCCTAAGTGCCTATGATTTTTGTGTGAGAAATGATCAGGGAGATTTGGTCTATGCAAAAGCAAAATTGATAGGAGAAGGCACCAATGTTAGAGCTGAGGCAATTGCCATACAGGAAGCAATGAAGCACTGCCTTGATCATGTTACTGGCCAGGTGGTAATTGAGACAGATTCACTGTTGTTAAAGAACATTATTGAAGGAAGCTGGGAAGTGGCATGGTGCATAGCTGGTGTTGTTGAGGAGATTAATGATATGAAGAGTAGGGGTCATTTCAGTTTTGTGCATGTTCTTAAGGAAGGAAACAAGTTAGCTGATCACTTGGCTAATGTGGCCTATGAAGTTGGAGAGAAAGAGTTCCATAGCTTCACTGAATTAGGGGGGCAAGGGAAGAAGATTCTTAATTGGGACAAGGTCCAGTTGCCAACATATAGGCCTAGATTGGTTAAGCATGGAACTGGAAACACTTAAGGAGGGGGTACCTTTTTTATCTAACTTTGTTTGCTCATTTTGCAGGTGTTACAAGTTGCTAGAGAGGTTCTTTGGTAGTAACCATCAGTGCAAATTTTTGGTAACATGTAGAAGATGGTGTTGCATTCTTTGCTTGGCTGTTTTATGTGCTCATTGCTTGATCAAGTTATCCATGATGAGAAACAACATAAAAATTATTTGGCACACTGGGTTAAGAAGCTTCTTAGTTAGTCAGGTTCAGCTTCACATATTCACTCACATCTTGTTAGTACTTGATACAGTTGACAAGGTTGTTGGCACATGCATGGCTGCCTTGGGAGTCAATTGGTGTTGGAGGTGCAGATTAAGAGGTTTGGCTCTTCTTGATGTAACTTTAGGTATGCAGGAAATGGCGCAACTTTGCTCCTTGATTGGTTCAGTGGTGGGTCACCAGTGCTCCTTGATTGATTTAGTGGTGGTGTACCAGTGTGACTCCAGTTCATTTTCAAGTACATTTTCAGGCTTGCTCAATCAAAGCTGCTGATGATGATATTTCAGTAGTCCCCTTACTTGATGAATATGTACAAGACTGGATATGGCAAGCTTACACTAGATTATTTACTTGCTTTCTATTTTTAGAAGCTAGTGCATTGTTTGTTAAGTATTATGGCCTTGGCATATACGACTCCAAATTGGTGGTATTAGCATTGTATAATGCTCAACCCAATTGGGGAAGTATTATTCAAGGTCATATACATAGGTGGGCACTAGCAAGACTTGAATTAGTTTACACAAGTAGCTTGTTTTTTTTTTTTTTGTAGCATGTAAAGACTTAATATTGTTTTTGCTTATTATTATTAATAAAATTTGTCACTAGGCTCCATGCTTAGTGATATTCGTTAAAAAAAATAAATAAATAAATAAAAGGCTTAATCAACCTTAACTCAAAGTAACAAAAATCCGACCGATCCAACCCGCTCTTCCTATTTGGTCTTTGAGACTAAGGATAGATATAAGGAGTGACACCCATAATCTTTGAATCCTAGATCCGTGATACTCAGTGAGAATTGCATGTTTAGAGCCTTGTTTCGCCACATATTTTTTACATTTATGCATTAAATGAGTTGATATCTTAGTGTTCTTGAGCTTATTACGTACTTTTAATTGTGTAGGAATGCATTTGGAAGAAATTGACTTATTTGGAGCTAAAATGAAGTAAACGGAGCTTTGAAGTCTGAGTAGAAACCCGAGACCTGACTGAAAATCAAAGCAAGTCAACTAAGAGAAAAATTTGAATTGCAGTAAAAAAGGCCTACCATGCCGCGCTGGGCGTTGCATGGCGCGCCGCGGTAGGGTTGATTTTAAGAGAGGTTGAAAATAGTGCAGGCACAAGCAAATTGCCTTGCCGTGGTGTGCAGCGCGACGCGATAGGCCAAACATCCTGACGTTTTGTTTCCGGTTCTATATTGAATTCTCGGGTGATGTGGGTCTATGGGGGCAATATAAAAGCCCTAAAACATGCCCCAAAATATAACTTTTGACCAATTCCACATCCAAATGAGGCAAGGAAGAGAGGAGATCAACATTCAAGGCTCTACTTCATCCATCAATCCATCTATTTCTAGTGATTTTTATATGCTTATAGTTTATTCTTGTCTTAGAATATGACTATGAGTGGTTAAATCACCCATTCTAAGGTTGATAGAACCACTCCATATTCTTGTGTGATAATAATTATTGTGTTATGAATGAACCTTGTTAATTATTTCTATCTATGTTGTTTACAAATTTTATGTTAATTAATTGGTAGGATCCCCAATTAATTGTCCCCTTTATTCTTGTGATTACTAGAATAGATTCATGAGTTAGGGTTAAACACATAGCAGTATTTCAATCTAAAACAAAGGAATTGCTTAGGTTCTCAAAACGGTGAACTAGGAATATTGATCCTTAATGTGAACCATAAGTGTAGTCCTCCCTATCTTCATTAGTTAATTGGAGTCGTTGATTAGTGAAAGTTATGATTACTTAATGGAAGTGGGTAGTTAGTTGTAAACTTGGAGCACTTGTTAAATATAAAGACTCAAAGGGAATTGATAGTACAATACTTTAGCACAAGTTAGGAGTTGGGAAAATCAATCCTATGCTTTCCATCTCTTGAATCAAAGCTATCTTTCTATACTTGTTATTTACTTTATTTTTAAGTAGTTAGTTGAAACAAACCAAACAAAAGAAATACTCTTGAAGTTGATTGGATAGATAGTTTAGTTAGATTAACTGCTATGAGTCGTGTTCTCTATTGGATTCGACCTCAGGACTTTAAGTACCGAGTTATATTTGTCGTGACCGCTTAGTCCCTTTTATATGGCATAGTTGGGCGTGATCAAATTTTGGCGTCGTCGCCGGGGAACACGGTGTATTTCTAGCTTGTTAGGATAGCTAAGTTGTTAGTTCAATTAATTTTGTTTCTGTACATATTTGTTTAGTTTATAAAAAATATATATAAAAAAATATGGCATCAGGAAATTACATGTTGCTAGGTGATCATTATGGTTGTGATAATACATCTTATTCTTCCCTGGCCCCCTATTATGATGATTTTGGTTGTGATAATACGTCTTATTCTTCCTCGGCCCCCTATTATGATGATTTTTCTATCTCTTATGATAATAGTAGGTGCAATGAAGGGGAGGATGCTAAGAAAAAATATGAAGCTGACCTGAAGAAGATTTGGGAGAGACGTAGAGCACAACTATGTCGCTTGAAAGCTCAAGTGAATCAGTTGGCTGCATTATTGAGAATTTTACAACCTAGCCAAGAAGATATGGAATTAGAAGAAGAAATCACGGCTATAGTTGAAGATCTAAAATGTGAATTTCCATCGGAGGAGACAAGAGTTGAAAGCCAACCATCTAGCCATATGGTGTGGGAAGATGCCGATGATGAAGATGTGGTACGAGAGTCAGACACAAAAATTGAAGCTAAAATTCTAGCTGACTCTAAGTTGTGCCGGAAGGAGGATGTCAATATAGTGAAGTGTGAGTGGGTTGCACCACATTCTAGAAACTTTTCAACATTAGTTTTAAAAGGAGACATGGAAATTGATCCTTTTGAGCCAGTGGATGAGTTGAAGGATGAGGTATATGGTGCTTACATTATGGAATTTTCACTACCATCTAGGCAAGATGACAATCCTCATTTGCAGGCCAAGGAGTACAAAATGATATATCTGGTGCTTGGTCAAGAGCATAGCCAACAATTTGAAGATATTCCTAAGTTAGCGGCTGGGCGCAAAAGGAGATGCTTAGTTTTTGGCATGCAAGAACTTGTGTCACCTCAATAGCATAACCGGGGAGTTAAATTACAATTAGGGAGGCGATTCATAAGCTCAAGGTGTAGGAAAAAGTATTGACTCTGGGTTATG
Organism: Petunia x hybrida; assembly: GCA_037355625.1. Classification (NCBI taxonomy): domain Eukaryota; kingdom Viridiplantae; phylum Streptophyta; class Magnoliopsida; order Solanales; family Solanaceae; genus Petunia; species Petunia x hybrida. The sequence goes on from JBBBVM010000208.1 coordinate 347,651, forward strand.
TCGTGCTACGACATTCAATAAGGCGCTTATCGGGAGGCAACCCATGATTGTAATTGTATACAAGTAAAAAAATGAAAAAAAAAATAGAAATACAAAAAAAAAAATGTTATCTTTTGAAGGATATTACTTGGTGAATTTATTTTTTTTGTAGGTTTCTAATAGTTTGAAGTCTAAGTGTGGGATGCTTGCAATCTCATACGGTTGGATGAGGATGTCCTACTTGGGGGGAGTCTGAGTACCTCATGCCCTAAGGAAGCTCACAATGACGTTCATCGGGCTTAGAGCCTCAGGAAGTTTCTCTATCACCCTTATTTTTATTTTTAATGCATCGAGGGCAATGCATGACTTTAAGTGTGGTGTGGGGGATTCTTCTTATTTGTGCTAATAATCTCATTTGATTTTTCTTTGTGCATCGGTTCTTTTCCAAAGGAAGTAGTTTGAACCGGGTGTAGATTTTTTTTTTTTTTAAGGATTAGAGTGCAATAACTGGATGAGATAGTCTTGGCTCCACTATGACTAGTTTTATATAGATACTTGATTTGGGGTATGTGAACTTCATACATTTATTTTGTTAGGATCTAGTTTGCCTTGAGAAACACTGAGTGTATTATTTGAAACCTATGATCATGATGTTGACTCTAGATTTGCTTGAGAGTTTGCTTGTGTTTGCTTTTTTTAAGAGAGGGAATTGAGTTGTTTTCAGTGTAGGTTTGTGTCATGTGTGAGTGAGGATTTGTTTTCTCCATGTTTAATACTTGATGTCTAGAACTTTTCCGGTGTGTGTGGAAAGTAAAATGAGAAATTTGCTCGTTTAGGAAATGATATAGGCTTCTCTTTCATAGCCAATTTATTTGAAGCCTCAGAGTTAGATGTTTACCAGTGAATTTGACCTTAGCTCATTCTTTTTGAGCCTATAGCCTTTTCTTTGATAGCCATTGGGATTCCTTATTATTGTGCTAAATATCTGTGAGTTTTACTTGTGGTGTTATGAGCCTAATAGGCTAGTGAATGAAGTGGGAAATTTGAGGTTGTTGAGGAAGATAAAAGATGCATTAAGAGGATGATATTTGGAGGGATTTACTAAAAAAAAAAACTTGGAATATTGTGCGATAAATGAAATATGGATTGAACAAAAATGTTTTTATTTGAAAGATGGAAGAAAATAAAGAGTAGTCCATGTCATTAGCTCATACTTTGCTTAAAGAAGAAGGTTGGTAAAGGTTGACTCTGTGAGGGTAAAAGAAAGATTTGTTGGAAAGAAAAGTGATTGAATAAATTGCAGTGTATTAAATTACTTGAGGTGATTAGTCATTTTTACCCATATGTATCATACCCGTCTCATTGCCTACATACGACCATAAGAAGTCCTAATTGATCTTAGTCAAGTAGATGGACATTAGTCGAGTCTTACACTAAGGGCAAGCTTATGGTTCGTCTTGTGTTGCATGTGAGTTCTTTTCTGAGACTGAGTGTTTCATCTATATGTGAACTTTTTGTTCATGATCATTCTCTTGAGTAAATTCCTTCACTAATTTTTTATTTGATCGTGAGGGCACGTGATTTACGAGAAGCGAGCTTTTTTATTAGTCTCTTTAGTAGAGTGAGGACTTGCATGACTTATGGGTATGTTTGGAGTCGATTTGGGATTGGGAGGTTGACTTGATGCACTTGGTTGTTTTTAAATATTCTTGGTGTGGATCACGCGTAAATAAAGCCTGATTAGTGCATATGCAATTGTTAAGTACCTGTATAAACCAAAGTCATTGTTATGAGTCGATTTGGTGCGTCTTGAGTTCAAGTTATAAGTTACTTGAGGACGAGAAAAGGTTCAAGTGTGGGGTATTGATATTCAGCAAGAATTGCATATTTAGAGCCTTGTTTCGCTTCATATTTGTTACCTTTATGCATTGAATGAGTTGATATCTTAGGGTTCTTGAGCTTATTAAGTGCTTTTAATTGTGTAGGAATGCATTTGGAAGAAATTGAGTGATTTGGAGTTAAAATGAGAGTAAACGGAGCTTTGAAGTATAAATAGAAGCCCGAGACCTGGCTGAAAATCAAAGCAAGGACTTCAACTGAGAGAAAAAGTTGAAACGCAGTAAAAAAGCCTGCCGCGCCACGTTGGGCGCCGCATGGCGCGCCGCAGTAGAGTTGATTTTCAGAGTGTTTGAAAATAGTGCAGGTGCATGCAAATTTCCTTACCGCGGCACGCGGCTCGGCGCGGCAGGTCAAACATCCTGACGTTTTGATTCCGGGACTATTTGGATTTCCGGGTGATGTGGGTTTATGCGGCGATATAAAAGCCATAAAACACGCCCCAAAATATAACTTTTGACCTATTCCACATCCAAATGAGGCAAGGAAGAGAGGAAATCAAAATTCAAGGCTCTACTTCATCCATTAATCCATCTATCTCTAGTGATTTTTACATGCTTATAGTTTATTCTTGTCTTAGAATATGACTATGAGTGGCTAAATCACACATTCTAGGGTTGATTGAACCACTCCACATTCTTGTGTGATGATAATTATTGTGTTATGAATGAACCTTGTTAATTCTTCCTATCTATGTTGTTTACAAATTTCATGTTAATTAATTGGTAGGATCCCCAATTAATTGTACCCTTTATTCTTGTGATTACTAGAATAGATTCATGAATTAGGGTTAAACACATAGTAGTATTTCAACCTAAAACAAAGGCATTTCTTAGGTTTTCAAAATGGTGAATTAAGAATATGGATCCTTACTGTGAACCATAAGTGTAGTCCTTCCTATCTTCATTAGTTAATTGGAATAGTTGATTAGTGAAAGTTATGATTACTTAACGAAAGTGGGTAGTTGTAAACTTGGAGTACTTGTTCAATATAAAGACTCAAGGAGAACTGATAGCACAATACTTTAGCACAAGTTAGGAGTAATCAATCCTAGGTTTTCCATCTCTTGATCAAATCTATCTTTCTATACTTGTTATTTACTTTATTGTTAAGTAGTTAATTGAAACAAACCAAACAAAAGATATACTTTCAAAGTTGATTGGATAGATAGTTTAGCTTGATTAACTGCTAGGAGTCGTGTTCTCTGTGGGATTCGACCTCAGGACTTTAAGTACTGAGCTATATTTGTTGCGACCGCTTAGTCCCTTTTATAGGGTGTAGTTGGGCGTGATCAATCCGCCCCTGACTGGAATCAAAGCATCTCTGGGCATGCAATGTATGGAAATGGCGAACCCCAAAGGCATTGGAAGGAAAGCCAGGAAGCTAAATAAAGAAATGTCATCCCTAGACAGCAAACTAGAGATTATCAATAGGGAATTGGAAAGAGAACAAGCAAAGCTAGTATCAGATCTGTTCAATGCCTAGTTAATCCAAAAAGAAAGAAATGTTTTGATGGAGCTTGAATAATGGAGTGCAATTTAGGAAAGAGTACTCAGACAGAAGTCTAGGGCAACTTGGACCTCCTCTGGAGACTCCAATACAAAATACTTCCATGCATTATTGAAAGCAAGACAAGCCAAGAACGGAGTTAACACCATATGCACAAAAGATGGCTTTCAACTAACAGACCCTAAACAGGCCAGCCAGGCCTTCATCTCATTTTTTCAAGACTTATTGGGGAAGCGTGCAAGTGTATTGCCTTGTATAGATATCACCACAGCCAGGGATGGTCCCTGCTTAACAAGAGAACATCAGCTGCAGTTACTGAAGCCAGTAAGCAGGGAAGACATCTTACATGCTTTGAAAGATCTGCCCAATGATAAAGCACCAGGAGTTGATGGGTTCACTACTGAATTTTTTAAGGAGCACTGGGACATAATTAGAGAGGACATTATTGTTGACACCCAATTTTGTCCCTCCTTTTTCTAAAATTGGCTATAAATCAACTTAAAGGTGTAATTTGGCTATTTGTACAAAATGTGCATTAGAAAGTATACATTACGTGTGCTATCCCCTACTTATATATTACATACTTAAATGTGACTATATTACGTAATTCTGCATCATTTAGGCTATTCGTCAAAATGTGGTTGTTGGTGCAATTTTGGTGCATTTATAGCATTTATTAATTATTTGCGAATATTTATACTTAATTAGTTTAATTGATATTCCAATTTGCTTTTATGTGTGAATTTTTACTATGTGTCCACCCATTTTATACAATATACATACATATTTACATTTTTATTTATTAGCACCTTTAAGTAAATATTAGCCAATTCATTTCCACTTGGTGATTTGTCGTATTTGAGTTCCTTCTTAATTTAAATATGTGCAAATCTTTCTTTTAAAAGCATTCATCTTGAAAACTTTCCAACGAACCTAGACAATAGTCTGTCTAGGTACGCCCATTCCGTTATGAGTTTTAAAGATTCACCACTTCTACTATTTTTTCTTGAAAAAAAAAATGACTTTAACCATTTAGCATGTTCTCAAAATTAAATCCTAGAATATTTTTAAGCTTTGCGTTGTTTTCAAATAACAATGTTTCTAAGACAGAAAAATTTTCTTTATTCATATTATTGACGCTAAATTAATTTGAGTTGAACACTATTTTCAAGTTAAAATATTCTAATACTTCTTTTGTTATATTTAAAATCGTTTAAGATTGTTGATCATACAAAGCAAAATAGAGGGAAGTGACATCGGACTGGACACTTCTTCGCATCGCCTATACCTGATCCCGCCTTCTTTTAAATACTTTATTTGAGTTCATTTATTGGTTAAGTTATTTAATTATTTTCTCAATTTAAATTCGTCACCAAGGATAATAAGGTGGCACATGCCTCTACTAATAATTTTCTCTTTTGAGAAGTATTACATTCGAAAGGAGGCTTTATGGAGGATTCAAAGGATTCCTCTCTACTCATGTGGCTTCGTACATAAACTACATTGTATCATGAAATATTTATTTTTTCGAGTTGGGGTGGTGTTGACTATTGCTAGCTTTTAACCCCTTTTAGACATAACATAATTTAATGCTCTCTTAGTTAAAATATCATTTGACTTTCATGCTTAATTTTTAGTTTAATCTCTTGACCCTTTTCTTCGAATCCCAATTATAAAGTCCGGCCGGTAACCCTATTTAGTGGAGCTTGAGAGGTGTCTAACCCCTTCCTCTTGAGTTAACTTGAACCTTTTACCTAGAATTTTCGGTTCGCAGACTAAGTTTCGGAGTTAATTGTTAAAATTGGCTAGAAACAAAGTAGGTGCCCTAAACGCCTAGTTAAAAAATATGTTAGGTGGCGACTCCAACTCTTTACCCAAGAGTTACCCGCTAAGTCAAGCCCTATTTCGAACTCTAATCGGTTCGGGTAAAAATAGGATGCGACAGAATGACGACTCCGCTGGGGATGTCAAGGTTCAAACCATAACAGACTTTAAATTGGGATTCTATTTGCTTTATTTTCTCTCTATTTATTTCAATACTAAATTTTCTTCCTTTCCTTTTTTTTTGCAGGATTAAAGTTTACTTTTGAATTTTTGAATTTTGGCGCTCTATTATTTAATTGCTTGTTTGTATTTTCTTTGTTATTTTTCATGTCACTTCCTCCACTCCTGGAAGGTTTTACACTTGCACACACCACAAATGGTTACGTGGATCTCACGGCCGTTTCACTCTAAGAAAAACCTTTAGGGGGAACGGTTTGGGATATAGTTGGTCCGTGGTACAACCAACAATTCCAAACGTTCCCACCCCTTGATCGTCCGCCTGGGGGAACCATGTCCTTGTCTAGTAAACCCACTCTTGGAAGGTTCTTTAGGATAGCACAATACGTCCCACACTTCAACTATTTTTAAATCTTCCATAAATTGCTAAATCTTTTTCTTTAAAACAATTTCACGTCATAATTCTTTGTATTTTCTTTATTAGCTAGTTTCTATTATCCTATTTTTTTTAAAACTAATTTATTTATTTTATTTTCTTCTTTTTACTCCTCCTTTTTAAAATCATTTTTGAAATACTTCAATATGTGCATTCTTTTCATAAAATTGCTAAATTCCTTTTCTTTTAAACAACTTTACTTAATTCAATATTGTCTAGTTTCTATTAATTCTATTTTTCAAAACTATTGTTTGTTTGTTCTGTTACCCTTTTTTTTTAACAAAAAAAAAACTTATTTTGTGAAACATTTCTATATGTGCATATTTACAACATTTAAGCATTTTTTGGGGAACATGTGCATTTCTTTCAAAACTCGTACATTTTCAACTTGTGCATGCATATCTTCTGCCACTCCTGGCAACTTTCTAAATCGTGCGTTGAAAATACGATGGTTACAACCACCTCTTTCCTCACATAAAAACTTCTTTAGAGGGAATGACTTGGAATCTATTTGGTTCGAGACGTTCCCACTTCCGAGTCGTCCGCTTGGGAGGATAATAAAACCCGGTCTAGCTAACTCCTTTCCTTAATAGCAGCGCTAGAAAGCATGCATCATGACATGTCATTAGTCGACTTGTGCTCAAGTCTGATAGGCCAATTTGTTCAAATAATCTGAACGGGTTTTTAACCCCCAAAGAGCGCTGAACATGATTTATTTGCATTTGCTTAAAAGATCGAACGTGCAAAATGTGGACCGTTCATTGGCGTTGTTCTGCATTCAGTGCTATTCAAAGGCACAAAGGTTACTTAATAGGTGTCAAAAGCCCAAACTGAATCAAAATTGATTATTTATCCATTAACAGTCGGAATTATTCTGTATTCAATGCCATTCAAAGGCACAAAGGTCACCTAATAGGCGTCAAAATCCCAAATTGAATCAGAAATGAATGTTTATTCATAAACAGTCGGAATTATTCTGTATTCAATGCCATTCAAAGGCATGAAGGTAACCTAAGAGGCTTTCAAATTGAATCAGAAACGACTGTTTAGTCCTAAAGAATTGGAATCATTCTGTATTCAATGCTATTCAAAGGCTTAAATGGTAATCGAAGAGGTATTAAAAGCCCATTTCGAAGCAGAAATGACCGCTCGATAGATGGAATGACACATAACGCACGTTTATCCTTTAAGCATTATATAAGGACTTGACATCCTTGGAATGTCAAAAGTCCATTAGCAACCTCCGTCTAAAGTGTCTAAAGGGTTCTCAACTCACAACGACTCATCACTTCATATCCTCTGTTGCATTGTTTTCAAAAGCCTGTGCCACACGTTGATCATTTTGCTCACAATAAAGCAAATCTTAGGCAATTTCTTTCCCATTTTTTCTATCACCCTCCACCTTTTCCAAAAGATCATGGCCACTGGAACATTTGACATGGTTGTGGAAATCCCTCAGTTGCTCAGAGATTGGTGTGGAAACCTAAGCATAGATCAACAAAACCGAATTAAAGTGGTATTGGGGAATCTGATTTCACTAATGGAGCACACTGCAGTGGAAGGGATGGTAGAAGCAACGGTACACTATTGGGATGCAAACCGAGCAGTTTTTCACTTTGGGAGTGTAGAGTTGACACCATTACTGGAGGAAATAGGCGGGTTGACTCAATTACCATTTGAAAGTGAAGAAGTCTTGATGCCTAAGAACATTACATCCGAGAAGTTCTTCGAATGGTAGGGTTTAAGCCCGAGTTGTGCATAGACAGTATACGGCAATCGGGAATTTGTCTAACTTCCCTCTACATCAAATTTGGGTATAGAGAAGCATTTCAAGAATCCGAAGACTATTTCGGCATTAACCAGGCAGATTGGCAAGAGCGAAGGGTACTTGTTTTTGTCACCAGCTTTTTAGGGACTGTCGTGTTTCCACAACGCAAAGGACGAGTTGGTGTTTGCGTGGTTTCAATTGCCGATGCCTTACTCAAAGACAAGAAATACACATTGGTACCTATGATCGTCGCAGAGATGAACCGCACTTTAGAAAGATGCAAGAAAGGCGCTGGTTTCTTCGAAGGTTGCAATTTGCTTTTACAAATTTGGCTAATGGAGCATTTGCAAAAGATGGATAGCACAGAGCAAGCTTTTCATTCCATACCAAGAGAAAACTACATCATGACTCATACCGCCTGTATGGGCAACATTCTCGAGAAATGGGATCAACCAACAACTACCAACGGTTGGCACCATATATTCTGTCAATTGACACCTGAAAACATACAATGGATGCTTGATTACTTTCCCATCACCACAGTAATTACAAGATCCAAAGGAGACTCTTTTCTCATCTTAGTGGGCTTTAGCGGAGTTTAACCCTACATTCCTTTAAGGACACTTAGATAAGCAGGGAGAAAGCAGACTGTACCCCAAATTGCAGACATCAGAAGTTTCAAAGCAAATATTCTCGGAGGAGTGATTCCGTTCAAAGACAAGATAATAGAACTTTGGAAAGAAAGGCAACGAATGGGAATCGACACTATTGGACGAGACAGGTTTGACGTTGGCTACGATGAATACTATCCAGACTAGCTTAGGAAAGACATAGCAAGGGCAGTTCAACCAAGAGCAACATTAAAAAGGAAAAGAAATGTTGATGAGTTAGAATCTGAGTACAAAAGGTTACGCAAACAACTGGAAAGGGCACAAGGGAAAATAGCAAAGAAGAAAAGTTTGGTCGAAGCAAAGAACGAAGAAAAAGGCAAATGCTGCAGTAAGGCAGAGCTCCTGACAAAACGGATAGAGTCTATCGGCGTATGGGCTAGCGAGGGGATGAACTCTGTGGCAAATAAAGGAATAGAGAAGAGAGGAAGAAAGACTTGGGAAATGTTGAAGAACTACACATTTGACATATCCCAGCTCTTAATTGATGCAGACAATATTATCTTCCAAGGATATTCATCAGAAGCAAGCTTGTCCGAGGAAGACTCATCCGAAGAGGAAGAAGAAGAATCTTCTGGGGATGGATCAGCATGACAGACGTTCACCTGGCCATGACTTAACCTTCTAGCAATGTTTCCCACCTTTTTGCACTATTTCAATATTAGCCAATATAACAAAAGTCCAATAAATACAATATTATTTTTTAGGCTTCGCATTTTGTTAGCAAACGAAATGATGCATGTGGCACAAAGCGCTTTCCAAAATCATCGTGCGTAAAACGGTCCTTCATATCACAGGATGCATTTCTTATTTGATATGTGTGCATTGTATGAATTCGTCTGTTGTTTTGAGTCTCTTTCTGCATAAGTGATGTTAGGCTAAAAATGCATATATTTTAGTATTAGTTACATCATATTTTGGTGCTTTTGTGGATTATTTTAGCGTGAACAATAGTATTTTGTGCTTATATTGGGTGTTTGAATGTGTAGGAATCAAGTAACATGAAAAAGTGTTAAAGTTTGATGATTTGGAGCAAAATGGAGTTAATTTACAGCGTTGTAAGGTGCCAAGGCCGTGGACTAGCCATGAAAGGAATTTGAAGACGAAATGTCACGGCCCAGCCATCGTAAAGCCATGATTCAGCCATGAAGTTGAAAGCAGAATTTCGCAAGTGCATGGCCCAGGCATCGTAAGGCCATGATCCAGCCATGAGGCAAATTTTCTGGCGAAAAGTGGCGAGGGGCAAACTTGTCCACGAGTTTCACACGAGGTATAAAAGGTTTTCTAACCTATTTTCAGCCCCCATCTTGACTTGGGAGAGCAAGACCACCATTGTGGAAGCACTTTGGACCCTTGGAGGCAAGGAACACACAAGGAGGCGTGGGATTAAAGACTTGAAGATTAAGAGTTCTTTCTTCCATTATTTCTTCTCCTTTGTAGTTTATTCATTCATGATTATTCTTGATTTGTTTTTGATGACCATGAGTGGCTAAATTACCCATTCTAGGGTTGATTGAACCACTCCAATACTATGTGAATTGATTAATTGATTTTGATGAATGAAACTTGTGCAAAGAAAGAAAAAGTAGAGATGAACAAAGGATGGGGGCAATGTTCCTATGCTCGGTTAAGGGTGAATACAAAAGCCTCGAGTATGAACACGCCAAAGGCACCCTAGTGAGGTTGAATTTCTAGGGCCCCAATCATCCAAATATTGTGAAATGTATGAATAATACCCTATTGTTGACCCTTGAGGCTTGAGATGGAAGTTGTAATTTGAGCGTGTGATTATGAGTAAAAATATGTTGAATTGAGCGAACTCTCTATACACTTGCCGCTTAGGTCCGCTGTTTCATTATTGAAATTGTAGGGGGGAACGAGCACACACACACTGTGGACCCTTGAATGTATTGTACTTGCGCAAGAGTTAAGCTAGTGCATCAATCTTGTTCTCGAATGTGCTTGATGGTTTGTGATCTTGATATTGCTGAGGGCTTTAGCATTTTGAGTTAGACTAAGGTATGTGAAAGAAGAACTCTTGTGTATTAAGCATGAATGAAGCCTGGTGTGTGATAATATCGTTTGGAGTCTTGTATTAGTGTTTGATTTGTCCAAGTGGGTTGTGAGTTAGATTGCTCGAGGACGAGCAAAATCTTAAGTCTGGGGTGGTGATGTTAGGCTAAAAATGCATATATTTTAGTATTAGTTACATCATATTTTGGTGCTTTTGTGGATTATTTTAGCGTGAACAATAGTATTTTGTGCTTATATTGGGTGTTTGAATGTGTAGGAATCAAGTAACATGAAAAAGTGTTAAAGTTTGATGATTTGGAGCAAAATGGAGTTAATTTACAGCGTTGTAAGGTGCCAAGGCCGTGGACTAGCCATGAAAGGAATTTGAAGACGAAATGTCACGGCCCAGCCATCGTAAAGCCATGATTCAGCCATGAAGTTGAAAGCAGAATTTCGCAAGTGCATGGCCCAGGCATCGTAAGGCCATGATCCAGCCATGAGGCAAATTTTCTGGCGAAAAGTGGCGAGGGGCAAACTTGTCCACGAGTTTCACACGAGGTATAAAAGGTTTTCTAACCTATTTTCAGCCCCCATCTTGACTTGGGAGAGCAAGACCACCATTGTGGAAGCACTTTGGACCCTTGGAGGCAAGGAACACACAAGGAGGCGTGGGATTAAAGACTTGAAGATTAAGAGTTCTTTCTTCCATTATTTCTTCTCCTTTGTAGTTTATTCATTCATGATTATTCTTGATTTGTTTTTGATGACCATGAGTGGCTAAATTACCCATTCTAGGGTTGATTGAACCACTCCAATACTATGTGAATTGATTAATTGATTTTGATGAATGAAACTTGATTATTCTTCCTATCTAAGTATTTACGTTTTGTTTGCTAATTGATTGGAAGGGCCCCCAATTGATTGTTCCCTTTATCCTTGTGCGTTTAGGAATAAATTCACGAGTTAGGGTTAAATGCTTAGCAATATTTCAACCTAAAACCAAGGAATTACTTAGGTTGTCAATAGGGTGAGTTGTGACCACCGAGCCCGATTGTGGACCATACTTGTAGTCCTAAACATCTTCATTAATTAATTGGAAGATTAGTTAGTGAAAGTCATAGCTAGTGCATGGAAGTGGTTAGTTGTGAATTTGGAGCAAGTGTTCAATAGGAAGAACCAAGTTGAATTCGTTGAATCATTAGTCAATCACATAGGTAGGAGTCGGTGTAAATCAATTCTAGGCTTTTAATATCCTTGCTCGATTACTTTTTATTATTTTGCTATTTACCTTATTGTTATTTAGTTTCTATTTTAAAACCATCATTAAAATATAAACTCTTGAAGTTGGTTGATTAGACAAATTAGTTAGATTAACAACTGAATTACGAGTGTTCTCTGTGGGATTCGACCTCGGAGCTTTAAATACCGAGCTATATTTGCCGCGACCGCTTAGTCCCTTTTATAGGGCGTAGTTGGGCGTGATTAATAAGGAATCTCTTCTCCAATTTTAAATCTCCTACTGAGGCACCTCCTCTCCCTGCTCTACGCCCAAATCCAAACATCTAAAATCTTTCGCATGTCCAAACTGTCTCTAATTTACCTACCAAACTCAAAAGTCTATTGCCCCAAAGGTTGGCTCGAGTTGAATACCAAGATAAAAGATATGGTTAAGCAAGTGCACTTGTCAGGGATTTTCCGAAATAAGGAAGCTTTTCACAACAATTCCCACCAGTCCTCTCCTCTCTCTACAGTACCTCCGCTGCATTACAAACTACTAATAAGGCTACCCAGTCTGGAAATATGAGCCTTTTCAAAAGAAGAAGATGGAGTCTCTTTTGCTGCAACCATTCAAGACCCTACCTTCAACCTCTACTATCAAACAACGCTACCATTTTATCCTTACCCTTATATACCACCTAAATATCCCGCTCAGCCCACTTGACATATATTCCAAATTCCCAGCACCAAATCATCCACCATAGAAGCAAAAACGCTCAAACCAACTACCGAAATGCACCATCATATCCCTCCTAGGCTTCCCCCTGACGCAAATCAAAGATCGAAAAGAAACTACACTCCACTAGCCGAATCCCACACTCATTTGTTCAAGAGATTGGAAACTGCCAGGCTTATTATTCCTGGGACCTCAATTGTTCCGGCAATCACTATGCACATGGAAAGGAAATTGACAAAGCAAGAGAAATGTTTGTCAAATTCGAAGGCACACATGGCTCGCCCTAAGACCATTTGACACCAATATCCAAGGATCATCTTTGTTACTCTAGTCTGCACAGTCATACCACTTGCAATACATGACTGTAACCCAAAGCACTTTCCAACTCGCTCCAAACATTCAAAGGGCCAGTGAAAGATAATATTGGAAAGACAGAGGTGTAGCAGATACTTGTGCACAACAACCGAAACAAGCAAGCCGATTCAACTTGCAAAGGAGAGACAAAATACAATGACAAAGCCATCATTTTATGACCAACCTGGAGACCCCTGGAGCATTTGGAAGCATATCTCTATCCACTAGAAAAGATAAAGCAAGACGATGAGGTTATTCGAGACACTTACCATAGCAAGGTTTGAGTTGATATAAAGGAGCAGGCGAATAGACTTCTTAGAGCAATTGTGGTCGAAGGCTTTATTGGAGTGATATGAATTCTCATGACAATGACCACAATAAGACGCAACAATCTAAGAATACACATGATATAGGCAACCTGCATCGAGTTCAATGACTCAGCAATAAGATACTATCCAACAAGGAAAGTTGTTGCAAGAACTATATTGCGGCAATGGGTTGAAAAGTATGAAAGACACTAAGTATCTCTTCAAGGACACATAGCCATCGTGATAGACAAATTTGCAAGGAAGGATGACAAATGCACTCAAGGTCCTGGTATTCGACAAAAGCCAACATCCCCTTCTGTCACACAACACAATATATTCCTTACACAACATCTTTACCATCTTTCATTGACATTCAACTCCTTATCTCTCGCTTAAACAAGTGTCGGTCGTTTGGCCAAAATCCTTGCCTTGGCTGCTACATAAAGCACTTGGGCAATCTCTTGTGGTACCTATGTGTTCTATCACAACCTCCAAATTCAAGCGTTAATCCGTCATCCACGGTCTAGGCATTCTCTTAAGCTCATGTGTCATTTTTGCTTCAAGTCTTTGCTAACATGCCCACACTCTTTTGTGCATTTCACCACTTTGTTAAGGTTGCCTTGCGCTTGAACACTGAAATCGATCAAGAATCTGCATTTGAAAAAGTCGAAATGGCAAGCCGAGCTGAAAATATTTTCTCCTGCAATAAAGTCCTTAAACCATCTGCATATGACACCAAGAGTATTTCAGACAATCCCAATACCGTACAACCTTCATTATACTCACACGAGAGCCACAACAAAGAAATCTGATCACTATGCGACCAAGCTTACGAACCTCACATCTCTATTCCTTTGGCTCAGTCAAATTACATTGCACCCAACTCACACAATAAACAACCTCCCCTCTGTAAAGACTTTCAACTACAATCCTATCATGCTCAACCCAATAAGGGATATACAAAAAGACAAAACTTCACACCTTTATTCCTTTAGCCCAATCAAATAACATTGCAACCAGCAGACAAACTACTCCTTAGATACCCATTTCTCAATTCGATCCAACAAGATCTATACCATTGCACCGCAAGACATCCAACACTGAAATACAAAGTTCAAAGTCCGATTGATCAAAGCAAGACAATGGTACAACAAAAATCGAAAAAGGGAAACCCTAACCCCTAAATCACAAACACACTTTCTACAAAGGTCAATCCATCAAAGTCAACTCCATAACTTTCCAAAAAGAAAAGCCTGAAACATGAAGACAAATACAATTCTAGACAATCTCCAAATCCAGCAAAATCCAAATATCAAACCCCAGTCTGAGTATGCAAATATCCACATAATCATAGTCATCGAGACACCCAATCGTCACACTAAAGGAAGAATGCAGATTTTAGCCAATACATTGGTGTTTAGTGCAATGCAACTACCTTTCTTGGTGATCTGTCATAAACAATAAACTGGGGCAGAGGATCCCCTCAAAAATTAAAAAACACGCAAACTTGACACTGGGGCAGAAAATTTTGAGGTCCCCTAAAAATTTCAAGAAAAGTCCTTACAACAACAACATGATAGCCTCCTTAGCACATCGCATGACATAACAATAGCATTCTACTTGTTGCACTTCACTCTTGATGCATCGACTGAGGGTACACAGCCCGATGTCGAATTATAAACTTTCATGTGCTGAGGGTACACAGCCCGAAGCGTCGATTGAGGGTACACAACCCGATATTAATTTGTCATTTAAATTTGCCGAGGGTACACAGCCCGAAGCGTCGATTGAGGTTACACAGCCTGATATCGATTTTTCATTTAATTTTTCTGAGAGTACACAGCCCGAAGCGTCGATTGAGGGTACACAGCTCGAAGCGTCGACTGAGGGTACACAGCCTGATGTCGATCTGTCATTAGCTGAGGGTACACAGCCCGATGCATCGACTAAGGGTACACAGCCCGACGTCGATTTTGTTATTTTAATTTTGTGGAGGGTACACAACCCGATGCACCGACGGAGGGTACACAGCCCGATGTCGAAACTGACACCGCGGAGGGTATACAGCCCGATGTAAATTTTACATTGTAACAGGAAGACAACCTGGAGGATAGACGGCCCAGGGAGAGGACAACATGACAAAGGGTAGACAGCCCGGCGAAAGGATAGCATAACAAAGGGTGCGCGCAACCAAGATGAAAGAATGATAGGCAACCCTGCATGAAAAGATACACAGCTCAATACAAAAGGAACATACAGCCCGACGTGACAAGCACACATTTAAAGGGTGAAAATCAATGGACATACAATCCGGCATCACATACAATCCGGCATCACACTGGCAAGATGATCCAACAACAGTTCAGCACGATAAAGCAACTACCTCCTGACGAGAAGCACTTAGCAAATGGATATCCCTTAGAGGAGAGGCACACATTCCCTAGCACTGAGCAACTGAAAGCGAACCAGACAAGGAGAGATCAACACAACAGGGAAGTTTACTTTATCTTTATCTCAATTTGCATTTGTCTTGATTTTGCTATAGGGACTGTCCGATCTCTCGACAAACCCCTGCGCCCTACTCTCACACTTGCTCCCAAAATCACTACCAATTATGCAACTGCAAAGACTCAAATATACCTCAAAACATATTCCAAAAGACCCAATTCGAGAAGCCTAATCCTACAGGCAATGGCTATACTACACCCACAGCTACCTATTTCGCCAAGTTCCAAAATGCTCAAAACCACGGGTCCATACTCGCACCAGTGATCTACCCAACCTTCCCTTGCCATTGGGTACCAGCTCCGTATTCCTTCGTATTCGTGCCTATCTGTTTGAATCGTGCATATTCATCGTTCTTTACTCTTCAATATTCCTCAGTTCATTCAAGACAATGTTGAGGTCAAGATGACTTCTCTATCGAGTTATGGTGGAAAATGTGCCCATGTAAACCCCTCCTTATGGGTGGGTCGTGCACCACTTCTTCATAACTAGGACGTTTACAAGCCTATTTCACCACACTCGATCTATCGATGTTATCTCGACTTCGACAACGCCTTTGTCCTACCTGCAAAATACCTATCATGTCAAATCCCGACACGCCCGAAGTCGGTCGTATCTTGCTCCCCTAAGTAATCTGCTTAATTTTTCATTACAAATTAGGATGTCATTTTGCATTTCCTTCCAACTAATGCCTACGTTTCCTATTCAAGCCTATATGCGTCAATCGTGCTTGTTTTCGTGCTTAATCGTGCCCATCTGTTAGAGTCGTGTGCATTTATAAAACTTGCTCCTCAAATTCCTCCCAGCTCAGTCAAGACAATATTGAAGGCAAGATTACTCATTTATCGAGATGAAGTGGAAACTATGTACATATAAACTCCTCTTTATGGGTGTGTAGCGCGCCACATTTTCATAACTAGGACGATTATAAGCCTCTTTTCCCACGCTCGATCTATTGAGGTAATCTCACCTTCGCTAATGCCTTCGCTTCATTCTTTATTTATCTCGCCCAAAAGGCAAAGCATACACGAATCTAAACTTTACATACTTGGATAAGTTTAGTCTTTACATCCAAAATCGTGTGTCATAAATAACTCACACAGGCAACATGTTGTTCTAGAACTACACACGGCCTGATTCTCGTGAAACCCAAGATATGTAGGCAACTCAGAGACCGGGGTTCGGCCGAAACACCCCAAAACTCTCATTTTCCCTTTCTACCATTTCGCCTGCCAGTCGTTACAAAATTGGCTACTCCGTCAACTATCTTTGCCCGAAGACTCTTTCATCATCCCCGGGCAAAGAGGGGCAGCTGTTGACACCAGATTTTGTCCCTCCTTTTTTTAAAATTGGCTATAAATCAACTTAAAGGTGTAATTTGGCTATTTGTACAAAATGTGCATTAGAAAGCATACATTTATGTGTGTTATCCCCTGCTTATATATTACATACTTAAATGTGACTATATTACGTAATTTTGCATCATTTAGGCTATTCGTCAAAATGTGATTGTTGGTGCAATTTTAGTTCATTTATAGCATTTATTAATTATTTGTGAATATTTATACTTAATTAGTTTAATTGATATTCCAATATGCTTTTATGTGTGCATTTTTACTATGTGTCCACCCATTTTATACAATATCCATATATATATTTATATTTTTATTTATTAGCACCTTTAAGTAAAATATTAGCCAATTCATTTCCACTTGGTGATTTGTCGTATTTGAGTTCCTTCTTAATGTGCAAATCTTTCTTTTAAAAGCATTCATCTTGAAAACTTTCCAACGAACCTAGACAATAGTCTGTCTAGGTACGCCCATTCCGTTAGGAATCAATTCCTATCATTTAGTTCGAATTCTCTTGAATATTCTTACAATTATTTTTTATATTCCAAAATACTTCTTTTTCTATCATTTTAAAATCCCCCTTTGTCTTGAATCTAAACAAGCGTTCGTCTAGATTCGTTCATTTTGCACCATACATTTTCTACAAATTTCTTATACAAAATATATTTTTCACTTTATTTCAATTCTTTTAAATTTTCGTTTGAACCTGGACACAATACTTAACCAAATACATTTTCAAACATTAAATCATTTTCTTCCTAATTTCAAGATTCCTATTTCTACTTGAATCTAGACAAAATATGGTCTAAATTCATCTTCTTTATTTAAATATTGAAAGAAAATATCTTTCAAATTCAATCAAATATTTTTTCCTATTTAGTCACTAATCTCCCAATTAATTCTTTCCTAATCTCTTCCCTAAATCATTCTCCTACCTCCCCCTACTTTGGAAAGAATTCAAAATTAAAAATCTTATCCAATCTTTCCCTTGATTCCCTTCCATTCAAAATCCCCCAATCACCTCCCATTTTCCTTAACCACTCTTTTTCAAAATACTATAAATACCCCTACTATTCATCATCTTCTAGACACAATCACTTACATTCAAAATATAGACACTCCCTCTCTTCTCCCAAGTCATATACACGATACACACAATACAATACATAATATCGCTACTTCTTCCTTAGCGAGAAAAACTCTTCTCCCCAAGATACACCTATAGAATCAACCCATGTGACTACCCACATCAGAAAAGGAGCGGCGACATTCACTGTTAGGAAAATTAGTAAATCACTAGCGAACTTGTCTAGACGATGGAGCTTTCGTGTGAAATAGGTTGTATCTTTCTTTTATTCTATTGGTCATGACTCTTTTACATACTGTGAAGTTATTTGTAGTTTATGTTATGAAAACTTGATTTAACCATTTAATTATTTCTTTCATGATTGTGTTAAGTGAATTATAGAAGTAGTCAAGATAACATTTTCTACCTATTTTTAATTTGGACTAAGTAATATCTGTGTAGAACATTTTTTTCCTTGATCGTGAAAACTATAGGCACCAATTCCTCATTGCATTACATGAAACCCAAGTATCCGTTACTTAATCTGAGTTAAAAAAGACAAACAATGATTGCTGCTTTGTTAATGTAATATGTACTCCTTTTTTACGTTTATAACTTAAAGGCATAGATATACTCTCAACCCATTTCTTTTTTCTTTTCTTCCTTGCATGTACACAACGATCAAGAGACATGGCTGGAAGATCAACCATGACATACAACGGTTCAATGCATGAAGATTGAGTGTAGTTGTCTCCCTAAGGCCAGGTACGTTTTGGGATATGATGACAATGGCAAGCTAATGACTTCTCAAATGAAGAACATATATATAGCTTTATAATATTAAAGCAATTTGTTACTCCCCTAGTTTTGATTTGATATGTCACTCTCTTATGAGTTTTAAAGATTCACCACTTCTACTATTTTTTCTTGAAAAAAAAATGACTTTAACCATTTAGCATGTTCTCAAAATTAAATCCTAGATTATTTTTAAGCTTTGCGTTGTTTTCAAATAACAATGTTTCTAAGACAGAAAAATTTTCTTTATTCATATTATTGACGCTAAATTAATTTGAGTTGAACACTAGTTTCAAGTTAAAATATTCTAATACTTCTTTTGTTATGTTTAAAATCGTTTAAGATTGTTGATCATACAAAGCAAAATAGAGGGAAGTGACATCGGACTGGGCCCTTCTTCGCATCGCCTATACCTGATCCCGCCTTCTTTTAAATACTTTATTTGAATTCATTTATTGGTTAAGTTATTTAATTATTTTCTCAATTTAAATTCGTCACCAAGGATAATAAGGTGGCACACGCCTCTACTAATAATTTTCTCTTTTGAGAAGTATTACATTCGAAAGGAGGCTTTATGGAGGATTCAAAGGATTCCTCTCTACTCATGTGGCTTCGTACATAAACTACATTGTATCATGAAATATTTATTTTTTCGAGTTGGGGTGGTGTTGACTATTGCTAGCTTTTGACCCCTTTTAGACATAACATAATTTAATACTCTCTTAGTTAAAATATCATTTGACTTTCATGCTTAATTTTTAGTTTAATCTCTTGACCCTTTTCTTCGAATCCCAATTATAAAGTCCGGCCGGTAACCCTATTTAGTGGAGCTTGAGAGGTGCCTAACCCCTTCCTCTTGAGTTAACTTGAACCTCTTACCTAGAATTTCCGGTTCGCAGACTAAGTTTCGGAGTTAATTGTTAAAATTTTCTAGAAACAAAGTAGGTGCTCTAATACGCCTAGTTAAAAAATATGTTAGGTGGCGACTCCAACTCTTTACCCGCGAGTTACCCGCTAAGCCGAGCCCTATTTCGAACTCTAACCGGTTCGGATAAAAATAGGATGCGACAGAATGGCGACTCCGCTGGGGATGTCAAGGTTCAAACCATAACGGACTTTAAATTGAGATTCTTTATTTGCTTTATTTTCTCTCCATTTATTTCAATACTAACTTTTCTTCCTTTCCTTTTTTTGTAGGATTAAGGTTTACTTTTGAATTTTTGAATTTTGGCGCTCTATTATTTAATTGCTTGATTGTATTTTCTTTGTTATTTTTCATGTCACTTCCTCCACTCCTGAAAGGTTTTACACTTGCACACACCACAAATGGTTATGTGGATCTCACGGCCGTTTCACTCTCAAAAAACCCTTTAGGGGGAACGGTTTGGGATATAGTTGGTCCGTGGTACAGCCAACAATTCCAAACGTTCCCACCCCTTGATCGTCCGCCTGGGGGAACCATGTCCTTGTCTAGTAAACCCACTCTTAGAAGGTTCTTTAGGATAGCACAATACGTCCCACACTTCAACTATTTTCAAATCTTTCATAAATTGCTAAATCTTTTTCTTTAAAACAATTTCACGTCATAATTCTTTGTATTTTCTTTATTAGCTAGTTTCTATTATCCTATTTTTATTTTTAAAACTAATTTGTTTATTTTATTTTTTTCTTTTTACTCCTCCTTTTTAAAATCATTCTTTGAAATACTTCAATATGTGCATTCTTTCCATAAAATTACTAAATTCCTTTTCTTTTAAACAACTTTACTTAATTTAATATTGTCTAGTTTCTATTAATTCTATTTTTCAAAACTACCAAAGAAAGTCATTCAAACTATCACTAGCATATACAGGAACTTTCTGTGGACTGGAAGAAATGAATTCTCAAAGAAGGCACCAGTGGCTTGAGAAACTCTTGTAAAGCAGTGGGGGCAGGGGGTCTTAATATTATAGAGTTCTCTATTTTGAACAAGGTTGCAATTTATAAACTGTTATGGTCAGTTAGTTCAAAAAAAGACACCATATGGATCCAATGGGTGCAATGCTATTAAATCAGAAGACAAAGCCTAGACACTATGGGTACCCCAAGGCAAGCTTCGTGGCTAGTCCCGAAGGTTAAGAAATGGCTGCAACCCTAAAGCATACACATAAGCATTGACAAGCTGCTGCCAGGGAGGGAAATTTAATATCAAGAAGGCATATTTGGCATTAATGCCACAGTCCTAAAAAGTGAGCTGGAAGGGTATTATAGCAAGGGCTGGGATGATGCCCAAACATAAGTTTATCCAGTGGCTGAGTCTTCATGGGAGGCTAGCTACAGTTGATAGATTTGGGAAATGGGGAATACATGTGAATAATGCCAGTGTGCTATGCAACTTAGGGATGGAGGAAACTATGACACTTGTTTTTTTACTGCACCTATACTAGGCAAATCTGGAGCAGCATGTTCCTCTAGATGGGCATTCATATATCAACAAGCAGTTGGGAGCAAGAAGTACTATCGATTACAAAGCAGACTAAGAGTAGAAGGCAAAGAGCAGATATCCTTAGATTTCTATTTGCAGATGTGGTCTATCATACTTGGATTAAAAGAAATACCGGACGCTTTGAAGGGGAAAGAAAGGAGCCTGACCAAAGAACCCATGATATTGTTCTTCAACTACATATCTTTGGGCAAACACACCCCAGATGGCAGAGGATATTGGGGACTTTGAATAGATTTCATATCTAATAATAGTTTTGTTAGAAGTGCAATTATAGTTGATATTTCAGTGTGTATTAGTAGAGATGAATTGTAGTTGAGGTCTAATTCTAGAGTCCAAAAGAACTTGCGGATGTACAATGTTACTTGGTTGAAATAAAAATTTGACTGATCGACCAAAAAAAGAATTAGTTGTTAGTTTTAGTTAGTAGTTGTTACTCTATATATCCCATTTTAGCTGTCATTTTTAGCTTTTTCACTTTAATTAATAAAATCAATAAAAACAATGTATATTTTACAAAGCTATCCATATTAAAGCTTTTTAAGAATTGAGTAATACAAAAAAGAACTAGTATGTCTTTAATGATCAGGATTATAACTGGAAACGACTAACATATTTAGTCTTGAATTTCTAAAAGGACAACTATTTTGGCACAAATCTTTTGAGTTAAAGGGACAACTAAAATGGAATGGAGAGAGTAGTTCGATAATAGTTAAGTTACTCAGGGGCCATTTGTTTTTATTAAGATTAAGAGGTCTGAATCTGAATACACATCTGAATATTAAGATGTTGTCACTACATCTGAACAATGAGTGATTAATACTGTTTGTTTTTTCAATATCTGAATATATATAAAATCTATATGTATGTATAAGTATATAAATATACAATAAAAATATAAAAGTAATTATATATTATATCAACAAAATATCAAAGAAAGTCTTAATTAAATGAAATAAGATCATTATTAAATAAACATTTAAATACTTTAAAGATAGAAATGAATATCTTAAGTTTGACAAAAAATTTAACCATGTGAGGATAGTTTGTTGAAAATGAGGATTGCATGTTAAATACTTAACTGAGAAAAACTTAGAAGAAAATGAGGAAGAAATTAAAATACTCCTATGCTTATTGAAAATATAACAGTAGATTAACCAATAAGGGCAGTTGGTTATGTGGAGTATCAATAATTAATTAGAGAAATTAGATGCCACCAAAATTGTCATCCGAATATTTCAAAAATTATATCAGCATAAATAAAGTCCAGGACGTTGAAACCATTGACGAGAGTAAGAAAATTTTGATGAGTTGTAGTTGCAGTGAAGGGAAGGGGGAGGGAGCATCGTGGGTAGATAGTTGGAGAAAGAAAGTTCCTATAAAATGTAGCCTATTTTCAAGTATGTGTAGCATCAACACTTTGATATACATTAAGTTCTATTAAGTAATTTTTAAAAAGAAAAAAATAAATACACTTAATGGGTAGTTATCTGAATGATTCAAATTAAGGCATTCATTAAGTACAAACAAATGAGACCTCAAGCTAACACACTTTTCAGGTAATCAATATAATTATGGGATGTTACTTGGAGAACAAGCAAAAAGCTCTCATTTTCTAAACATTCCATTCCATTCTCATTTTACTTTCTATCTCTACATTTCTTCTCTCTAGCTTCCATTGCACAGAGCTTCACCTTAGCAAAATTGATAATTGACAAGGTATATGAGCCATCAAATTGACATGGTATATGAGCTTCTCCTTACTTCAAGTTTGTTGCTTCTGCATAATTTTTTAGTGTATTTCTGAAAACCTAATTTAATTTAATGTTGATTCTAGCTGCAATTGCTACGACATAGGAGAAAATTGATCACCAACATCACTGTGGTTGCATCCTTCAGATAGTAAAGGTTTACTTTTAGTGAAAATTCAGCTTACAGGGATAGAGAATTACACAACATGACATCATGCTATATGAATTGCACTATTATTTAAGAACAAATACTTTATTGACCGAATTATATCTAAAAGCACTTATGGAAAGGAATCAGAAAATTAGTGGAGAGAAGTAATGTCATTTAGTTCTTTCTTGGCTAATGTGTAATGTTAGTAGAGAATTATTGAATGAAATCTTATTTTGTATTGATGCACATCAAGTTTGGGAAGATATGAAGGAAAGATTTAACAAGGTTAATAGTTCATGAATGTATCAATTACATAAAAGGATTTTTTACTCTGACTCAAGGAATCTAGTCTGTTACTATTTATTATTCTAAGCTGAAAAATCTATGGAATGAGTATGATTCAGTTCACCATCCCGTATACTCAAAGAAGTTTACTGCACAGTTGCAATACTGGAGGTTAATGCAGTTCTTAATGGGATCGAATGATAACTATAATCAAGAAAGAGGTCAGATTTTGATGATGGCCACAACACCTATTGTAAATCAAGCATATGTCACGATTGTTCAGGATGAGAGTCAAAGGACAATGGCTAATAGACACTATGAACATACTGATCCTACTGCAATATTAATTTCAAATGGAGGATACAAGCCTAGGAAAAACTATAATGTAAAATGTGATTTCTGTCATGGAAAAAGGCATACTAGGGGTGGTTGCTTCAAGCAGATGAAGTGTGATCACTGTGGCCTTAAAGGACATGTCAGGGCAAACTACTATGAGCTCAATGAGTACCCACCATGCTTTAAAGGTAAAAAGAGAGCGAATGCAGTGGCTAGTAATCAAACTAATGGAACAGGTGATAACTCTCAATAGGATATAAGTGGAATTGGTTACCTTCAGCAAAACATGAATACAGGAAAAATATATACTCAGGAGCAGATCAGACAGATCATGAACATTTGTAACAAGCCCTCAACTTGAGAACCTAGCACAAGTGCAAACATGTCAGGTAACCTATTATGCAGCAGTGTTAGTGTTAATAATATGAGTTGGATTGTAGATACTGGAGCAAAAAATCACATGGTTTGGAGTTAGAAATATTTTCAAAAAAAAAATCAGTGGTAAAGGCTTAGAGAAAGTTCAATTTCTTACTGGTGATTAAGCTGACATATCTCAAATTGCTAAGAAACTTGAACGGTTGTATCAAATTCTTTCCCAAATTTTGCGTGTTGTAGGATTTTTCTACTAGGAAGGTGAGGCAAATTGGTGAAGAGCATGGAGGGTTCTACCTGCCGCAGTCACTCATAGGGAAACCCAGTAGTATAAAGAAAGAACTATGTCATGCTGCAATGAGTATAAGCACTTTACTATTCATCATTGTGATATATGTCTACAGGTAAGACAAACTAAAGTTCTATTCCCTATTAGTAATAGTAGATCCAATGAGGCATTTGATTTGTTACATATAGATATATCGGGACCATACAAAGTTGCAACTCCTTATGGAATAAAGTACTTTATTATTGTTGTTGATAACTTCTCTAGATGGAACTGGGTCTTTCTTATGCAATTCAAGCCTGGTGTTATTGTTATACTTAGGAATCTTATTGTCATGATATAAACTAAATATAGAAAGATAATAAAGATGCTTAGATCAAATAATGGCTCATATTTCTTTACTGGAATTGCAATGAGCTCTTTAAAAGATATGACATTATTCACCAGAGCTCATGCCCTTATACATCACAGGTGTGGTATAAAGGAGACACAAACATATCTTTGAGATAACTAAATCTATAAGATTTCAAAGCCAACTACCAATTAAATTCTGGGGAGAGTGTGTTGAATCAATTGTTTACATAATAAATAGAGTGTCATCATTGTTTTGCGCAATAAAGCCTCATATGAAATGTTGCATCAAAGGGAGCCTTCACCATTACATATGAGGGTAATAGGATCCTTATGTTATGCTTTCAAACTAGCTAAGAATGAAAAAATTACATCTAGAGTCAAAAATTTAGTGCTGTTAGGATATGCAAGAAATTAGAAAAGGTATAAACTCTATGATCTTGAGAACAATATTATATTTGTTAACAGGGATGTCATTTTCATTGAAGACATTTTTCCATTAAAATCACCTGCACAAGTTCAAACCAATTCTTATCCAGTCATTGACATATTCCTCTTGGATGAGAAAGAGTGGTTACCTGCTTCTTATACTAGATCATTGAATCAATAACATAAAGCTTGTCCACCACTTGTACTAGACCCTATTAAGCTTGAGATACATAAATAGCTTATGGAGGAAAATGTTGTGGCAGAACAAAAAGAAGAAGAGCATCAACTATCTTAGCAGTAGAATGAAGAGTTGGTGCCATCTCTAGAGGTGCCTATTGGTCTTGAATTGAGTAAGTTTGTCAGATTGAGCAAATCTTCTATTTGGCTCCAGAGCTATGTGAGTTAAACAAAGAGTAAAGATAACGGAATAGCAAATAATTGTATGTATCCCATTGAACAAGTACTACAATATGATGGTTTAAGAACTACTTATTAGATATACATAGCTAAATTCTCCACTGAGATTTAGCCAAGGTCTTACCTTGAAGCAGCAAAGGACAATAGGTGGATAGAGGCCATAAAGGAAGAAATCCAACACTTAGAAGACAATCATACTTGGCAAGTTGTTACTTTGCCACAATGAAAGAAACTAGAGGATGCAAATTGGTGTACAAGATAAAGCACAAAGCTAATGGTGAAATGGAAGGTTTAAGGCTAGGTTAGTTGCCAAAGGTTATAACCAAAATGAGGGAATTGATTATTAACAGATATTTTTCCCTGTCGTGAAGATGGTGACAGTAAGGACAGTGATTGCCATACCTACAACAAGGAACTGTCAACTCCATCAAATGGATGTTTACAATACCTTTTTGCAATGTGGGTTACATGAAGAAGTATATATGTAACTACCTCAAAGATTCAACCACTTATTTGGTGAGTACCAAGTTTGTAAGCTAATTAAATCACATTATGGACTTAGACAGGCATTCAGGCAATGTTATATCAAGTTAACCACAGCCTTGATTGATTGTGGATTCAAACAAAGTCATCTTGATTATTCCTTGTTTACCAAGCAGTTTTCTTAACACACTGTCATTATGTTGGTTTATGTGGATGACCTTCTCATTACAGAAGTTGATGTACAACTTATCTAGGAAACTAATATATACTATAGGAAAATTCAAGATTTAGGATTTTGAACAACTCAAGTATTTCTTGAGGATAGAATTTGCAAGGATTTTTTAAGGCATACTCATGCACCAGAGGAAGAATGTACTTGAGCTCATTTCAGACATGGATTTATCAGGAGGAAATCCGATATGAGCACCACTAGAGGTGAATTTAAAACTAATAACTGCTGAGTTTGATGAATATTTTGGAGGGTCCTCAGAATTTTCAGATACATAAAAAAGGCTCGAGTTTGGGAATTCTTATGTTGCTTCTAGTAGCAATCAATTTCAGGCCTTTTGTGATGCTAATTGGGCCTCTTCTCCAAACATAAGAAGGCCCAACATTGACTATATGGTGAAATTGGGCAATTCACTTATTTCTTGAAAAACTTCAAGAAACAAATACAATCTCAAGGAATTCTGTAGTTGCTGAGTACAGGAAGTTAGCCTCCACAATGTAGAAATTGTATGGCTGGTTGATCTTTTTTATGAGCTTGAAGTGACCTTACAATTACTGTTTACGTCCCCTATGATAGCAAATCAGCTTTGCAGATTGCTGCCAGTTCTATTTTTATGATGTGTGGGCAAAAATATGCCACCTACTATTAAGGAAAAACAAGTCCAGCTGGCGAGACTAGACTTATCCTACAAGTCGCCAGGCGCAAAGGATATACGCCCATTTTACGAGTAATGACCGCTCAAGCAGTACGGGCATAGGACAAAGGGCATACATCCTGCCACCTTAGGGTTACGGTCTCCTAGTTAGGGTTTAGTATACACCACCGCCTTGAGTTATAGGCCCATAGCCTTATTAGTCTTTGTATTTTACCTTAATTAGGACAGGGTATCCACTACTATAAATACCCCTCCTTACATTGTATTGCACATCATCGCGATTCACCACAGAATCCAGCTATTCTCAAGGAATAAGACTACTTTACTTTTCTTGCTCATTATTTTCTCTCTTTAATTTATTTACTTTTTCATCGTATTTACTGTACTGCTTGTGACCTCATTCTTAATTTATTGTTTAACCTAGGCAGCTCTCAACTGATCGTCGATCAAGTCAAAGAAGTTTTTATCATAGAAGGCATCTATGCATTGGATCGGCAGGAGAGAATGAAAGCGCTCTTGAAAAATTTTCAGGCATGGGAGTTCGTCTATCGTGAAGGAGGCTCGAGCGATGACGGAGCATCCCAGGATTTATACAATCAACAGATAGTGGTTGAGTTAACCCCCGTGGACCTGATTAACCTTGAAGATCCAGACACAGGATCCTTCACAGGGCAGCATCATGCGCTGATCAGCTACCTAAGCAAAGGAATCCTCCCGGAAGACAAATCAGAAAGCAGACAACTGCAGAAGAAAGTTGTTCATTATTGTCTGATTGGCACAGAGTTGTACCATCAGGTTGTTAGCGGCCCAGAGGTAACATAACCAGGCTCAGCACTCTCGAACAGGGAAGCCCAAGCACAAGTCCTCGAAGCTTCCGAGGATCGAGCATAAAGTATCTTTCGAATTTTAAAAGCATTTATTTTTTTATGTTTAGTTCTTTTAACTTTGATCGTAGTAATTTCATACTCATCAATCATGTTACGGGCTTTCACCTAGAGCATCTCAGGCTTAGCGCCCCTTATCAGTAAAACTACTATTTCTACTTAGTCAGTTTTACATATTTATTCAGATCCATCTACGATCCAACTATTCATAGCCCCGGCCAGACCTAAGTTGAAGTAATACACTCACTTTTCGCTATAAAAAGTAGGGTACACTACTCGCTTAGAGCTAGATCACGTCTCGCTCAGCCACCAGGCATTACTCGTACGTTGAACTCATTAATTCAACAACTGCACCTACATGCCGATGGGGACGCTCGTTTGCATAGTGCCAGAAAGTCTTAAATACTCGAGTCACTAAGCAGTGACGTTTGAAGTAAGACACAAAAGTGCCCGTTTTCACATGGACTAAAGTCGTCCCATTGTGGGCGCAACTTAAGCCGTCACCTACTAACGCAAATGAAGCGCCCTTCAGTGCGTACACCCGTCTCTTGAAGACACTAGCCCAGAAAGGCACACAAAACATACTGCTTGACTACACAACATGTAATTACACAAGTACGTATGAAACTATTGATGAACGACCGTTTCATTAATAAACAGCCCGTAGTCTTATAATATACAATTAGTTCTTCTTGAATACAATATTTGTTCATAACAATTGTAGGAAAAAAAAGGAAAGTGAAGACTAAAAACATAGAGCTCCTCAAGATTAATATGGCTGAAAATCATTTATATTGATTGTAGCTACAAGCCGTAAACAGTCCAGAGTTCTTCTTTTCTTCTGGCAGCTCGAGATATTCCAGCTCGAGCATTCCTTTAAGGCATGCGGCCATTGGTGCAACCAAATTCCGTCTGCTTGATCAAAGCAAGGGACCTTGGAAGCGTTTGAGTACAGGCCTAACCTCTTCCGTCTTGCCCGCTGAACTTAAAGAGAAACTTGAACAGTCGCCGCAGAGCTTAGAAAGAAAACTTGACCATCCGAGTCAACCTCAATTGGTCAAACCAAAGTGTATCCGCATATCTTCAAGCACAAATAGGAGTTCACCAGGAACGGTGAGGCTTAAGCTGGGAACCTACTACAAGGGAGCCTCTTCCCTCGGGTATCCTACAGCCAACCACCGATGAAGCGTTGCAATAGTGGTACAGCTAAAGTAGATAACCAAGGTGAAAGCCATGAATCACGAAGGGATCCAAAGCTCAGTGAAACCTTAATCACCCGACGACATGAAGTTATATCCTCTTGCCTACCATCAAACGGAGTCAGACAAGTAGGCTTCAACCCTATTCCATCAAAGAGGCAATCTAAGCGCCAGAGAAATCCTGGCGAAGAAGCCACATGGAAGCTGAAAAGGCTAAACAGCCTGATCTCATATGACAAGAAGAATATCACAACAACCGCTGTGTTAGAAGATGAATGCACCATAATCAGTGCACATGACATAATGAAGACGTCCCAAAGGACGTCGTTAGAATCCCGATCAAACTGCATGACTTGGGGGACTTCATTCGTTTCCTCATGGATGAAGGAAGAAAAGGAGGTAACTGCAGATGAATTTCCTCCTATAGTTTCCTCATGCAACATCCATTCGGAACGAAGAAGATTTTCTAGGCCTATCAAACCAGGATCAAAGGAAAATATTTTTGGATGAAGGGAAGTTTCTCACTATCATAAGAAATTGTTGAAGAAAGTGAAGTACTTTCTGAAGAGGAGTTTGTGATTTTTCTACTGCCACAAAGTCCCTATTTATAGGCACAAAAGAGATAAGGATGGCATATGAAACGGTCAAGCGTCATTATTGCTGGAGATATGGAATGATTCGGAGCAGTTAATGGCAGTTCTTAGGAAGGTGCATGAAACCGCTATCAACCAATCAGATGAAAGAACGCGGAGTTCTCGAAGAAATCAGCATCATTCTTGATCAAAGAGGCTGTGAGTCCCAAGGAGTCAGTAAGATATCTTTTCACATCAATCTTATACGCCGCTTTCACTTCCTGATTGCTTGCGTCAGCACTCAGGAAGTGGGGGGACTGACTGTATGGGCAAAAATATGTCACCTACTATTACGGGGATACGAGTCCAGCTGGCGAGACTAGACTTATCCTACAAGTTACCAGGCGCAAAGGATACACACTCGTTCTACGAGTTACGACCGTTCAGGCGGTACGGGCGTAGGATAAAGGGCATACATCCTGCCGCCTTAGGGTTATAGTCTCCTAGTTAGGGTTAAGTATACACCACCGCATTGAGTTATAGGCCCATAGCCTTATTAGTCTTTGTATTTTACCTTAATTAGGACAGGGTATCCATTAATATAAATACCCCTCCTTACATTGTATTGTACATCATCACGATGGACCACAGAATCCAGCTATTCTCAAGGAATAAGACTACTTTACTTTTCTTGCTCATTATTTTTTCTCTTTAATTTCTTTATTTTTGCATCGTATTTACTGTATTGCTTGTAACCTCATTCTTAATCAATTGTTTAACCTAGACGATCGATTTTAGGCATAAACACATGAGAGGACTAAACATATCGATATTGATTGTCATTTCATACCTGAGAGAATTCAGCATGGTCTGGTTAAGCCCTTTTATTTAACCTCAGCATAACAGCCAGCTGAAATACACACCAAGGCTTTAAGCAGATTTCAGCATCATCTCATTTACAACCTAGGCCTTAAGAACATCTTCATTAGTGCAAGCTCGAGGGGTGTGAAGGATTGGTTACTTATACAGTTGTACCCTAACTACAATTAGTTGGTGGTTAGCTAGAGTTAGTTGTTCGTTAACCCTAGTCAGTAGTAGTTGGTTAGATGATAGTTAAGTTAATCATGGTAGTTATACAATTCATGTAATTAGCATAAACAGCGGATGTAACTTGGAGATCAAGAAAAAAGTTCTCATTTTCTGAAAATTCCATTCCACTCTCATTTGTCTCTTTCTCTCTCTCTCTCTACAATTCTTCTCTCTAGCTTCCATTGCATAGAGCTTCAGCTTAGCTCAATTGATCAAATTGACACAATTCAATGCATCTTTGCGAGTCTATCATATAAAATGTGGATTTCACTACCGTACAATAGTTCCTTTTAAATTTTAATCTTCACCTCCAAAAAAATGGAAAAGCAAAAGAAAACTATACTTGCATATAGGTCAATACACAATTATTATATAACATTTATAAAAGTTACTAAATTATTCAAAGTGAAGATTAAAACTAATTACAGAACTGTTGAAACAACTTACATCTATGATCTAACTATGAAGAAAAAGAGGTGAGGTCACATTTCTATACCAAAAGTTCCCTGTTTAGCAAACTAGTTGTGAAAAATAAACAAGAATATATGCTATCCCTAACATAAGAATGAGTTCCCTCCACAGTTGAATTAAGTCAAACTGTTTCTCAAGACTAATATGATGAAATTTGAGATTAGTCCTCCGGAAATATTATATCAAAATGCATCAAACAATAAGTATCAACAATTAGCATTAACTTACACAAATATTTCTTTTCTTCATTTTGGTATTTTGGTATGTTCGAAATATGACATCATCTAGTCTTATACACCTTTAGCATTTTATATCCATTAGTAAAATTTTAAGTGTGATGAGATGCTTATTCTTTTTCTAACCAATACTTTACATTTCTCCTCCATCATCACTACGTTCATAATTTCAAATAATTTTTTGACCATCATTATTTACAAATGATAAACAATATTACTTGATATTATTATAAAATATTTAAAATTATTTTTGAGGAGTATCTAATGATTTTCACTTACAAAAGTTTAACTTTCTATCCAATTTGATATCATCAAAATAACTTCAGCTTCTCATTCTCCTTTTCAACTTTAACTGCAAACACATAATTTTTATGCTACAACCAAAAATTGTTCGAACACTTACTTAACGAGCTAAAGAGATTATTATTACTATGAAAACATCTCAGTTATTTACCGGACTATGGCACTGGGGCCAATTGCTTTGCCTTTTGACTCTCGTAACTGTTTATGCCTAAATTTGTACGTCTAGGTTAAACACTTAAATTTATGAAGGGGTCACAAGCAATACGGTAAAATACGATGAAAAATAAGTAAATAAAGATAACAATAATAGACAAGAAAGTAAAGAGCTTTTATTCCTTGAGAATAGTCGGATTCAGTGGTGAATCGATTGATGTACAATACAATGTAAGGAGGGGTATTTATAGCAGTGGATACTCAGTCCTAATTAAGGTAAAATAGAAAGACTAATAAGGCTCATGGGCCTGTAAACTCAAGGCGGTGGTATATACGAAACTCTAACTAGGAGACTGTAACCCTAAGGCAGCAGGATGTATACCTTGCGTTCTACGCCCGTACCGCCTGAACGGTCGTAACTCGTAGAACATGCATGTATCCAGTGTACCCGGTGACTTGTAGCATAAGTCTAGTCTCGCCAGCTGGACTCGTATCCCCGTAACAATAGGTGGCGTATTTTTGCCTACACAGTCAGTCCCCCCACTTGCTGAGTACTGATGTAAGCAGTCATGAAGTGAAAGCGGTGTGAAAGATATCTCACTGACTCCTTGAAACTCGCAGTCTCTTTGACCAAGACTGATGCTAATTATTCAAGAACTCTATGCGTCTTCATCTGGTTGGTTGATGTCGATTCCATGCACCTTTCCAAGAATACCTTTTGCTGAGTCGAATCATGCCATATCTCAAGCCATAATTACGCTTGACCGTTTCATGATCCATTCTTATCTCTTTTAGCCTATACATAATGCCTCATGATAGTGGTAGAATCACAACCCTTCTTCAGAGAAATACTTTATCTTCTTCGAAGTTCTTTATGAAAGAATGGTTCTTCTATCTTCAAAACTATTTGCCTTTGATCTTGGTTTTATATTCCCAGAAATACTCCTTCATTTTGAATGGATGGTACATGAGAAAATTGTAAGGAAGAGATCGTCTGTGATTCTCTTCTTCCCTTTCTCCATTCGTGATTGGATGAATGGAGTCTACCGAGTCATGAAGTTTGATCGGGATTCTAATGATGTTCTTCAGAATGTCTTCAATGTGGCGCACTGATTAACTGTACCCTTCTTCTAACACAGAAGTTGATGTGATATTCCTCTTGTCATACAGGGCCAGGACGCTTGGCCCTTTCAGGTGTCATGAGGCTTCTCCGCCAAGATTTTCCTGGTGCTCAGGTTGTCTCTTTGACGGAGTAGGGTTGAAGCCTACTTGTCTGACTCTGTTCCATGGCAGGCAAAGGACATAGTTTTGAGCCATGGGTAGATTAACGAGTCACCAATTCTCATCAGCCGCTTGCTGTGGGATACCCAAGGGAAGAGGCTCCCTTGTGGTAGGTTCCCAGCTCAAGCCTTCTTATCTGTGATGAGCTCCCAATTGCGCTTGAAGATCTGTGGGGCAGTGCACTCCCGTTTGACCAGCAGGGGTTAAAGCAGATCTTTTAGTTTCTCTTCGAGTTCGGCGGACGAGATGGATGAAGGTTGTGGCCGTGCTCAGACGCTTCCGAGTACCCTTGCTTTGATCAAGGTATCCAGATCTTGGTCACTTCAGAGGTCGTGTGCCGAAGGTTGCTTGGGCTGACATATTCCTTGATTCCGAGATAACCTCGAACTACTTAACGGCCTATAGCTACAATCCAGACGAAGGATCTTCAGCCATGCAGATTTCGAGAAGTTTGAAGTTTTTAGCCTTCCCTTTCCTTTTTATTTTATTTTTTTTTACAATTTTTGTGAACAATTTTGTATTCAGGAAGAACTAATTGTATATTATGAGCCTACAGGCTGTTTGTTATTAATGAAACGAATGTCCATTAATGTTTTTATGCATACTTATGTAGTTTAAGCAGCATGTTTGTGTGCTTTTCTAGGCTAGTGTCCGTAAAAGACAGGTGTGCATACTGAAGGACGCTTCATTTGCGTCAGTAGTTGACGGCTTATATTGTGCCTGCAATAGACGGCTGTTTTGCACCTGCAATGGGACGACTTTAGCCCGTGTGGAAATGAACACTTTTGCATTCCGATTCAAAATGTCGTTGGTTGTTTACTCGAGTATTTTAAAACTTTCTAGCACTATGCGGGCGGGCATTCCCACCGACATATAGGTGCAAATATTGTTGAATTGACGAGTTCAACTTACGAATAATGTCTGGTGGTTGAGTTAGACGTGGTCTAACTCTAAGTAAGCAGTTTACCCTACTTTTTGTATCAAAAAATGGATGTATTACTTCAACTTAGGTCTTGTCGGGGCTATGAATAGTTAGATCGTAGATGGGTCTGAATTGAAATTGTAAAATTGACTAAGTAAAATAGCCGTTTTATTGATGAATGGGGGCGCGGAGCCTGAGTTGTTGTGGGTGAAAACTTGTAACATGAAAGACAAGTATGTAAATACTGTAAAAAGAAACTAAAGACTTGATTAAAGTAGATACTGAGAAGGATTATACTTTCATCTCTGATCGGGGGTGTCCGCCAGAACTTCTTCACTGGTTTGTGTCGTACCTCGAGATGTATCCTGTGGACCGCTGACAACCCGGTGGTATAAATCCCCGTTGATTAAGCAGTAGTGAACTGCCTGTCTCTGCAGCTGTGTGCTTTCTAACTTGTCTTCGGAGAGTATTCCCTTGACAAAGTAGCCAATCAATGCATGACGCTGCTTCGAGGCGGAACCTGTGTTTGGAACATCAAGGTTCATCAGGTCCGCGAGGGCCAGTTTGACTACTATCTAATGATCGTTTGAGTCAGTGTACGAATCCCCGGGGGGCTCGCCTTCACGTGAGCTCTCCTTCTTATAGATAAACTCCCATTTGCGGAAAATTTTCAAAAGCGCTTTGATTTTCTCTTGCCGATCTAGTGCACAGATGTTCTCCGTGGTAAAAACCTCGTTCGCTCGAGTAACCACAACCTAGGAACTGCTGAAGAGGCTGACTTCCCTGGCCCCCAATTTGTAGGCTAAGTCAAGAGCTTGATTTATGGCTTCATATTCTGCTTCGATGCGTGGAACTTTTACGGTCTTGCAAAAACCTTCCCGGTGGGCGACTTGATCCATAAATCAAGAGTGGCTTCCTCTTCTTCGAGATCCGCGTCCGTACGGATTCCCTAGTGCCCGGGCTCGATTATTCCTACATGCTGGATTGATTCCTCCACCTTTGCTACTAATTCTACCACAAAATCTGAAGTGAAGCCTTCCAAAGCCTGCGGCTGGATGGCCAATCTCGGTTGATAGATGATATCGTACTCTCCCAACTCTTCGGCCCATTCTGCCAAACCTTTTGAATGCCCGGGTCTGGACCGAATGTCCCGTAGAGGTACTGAAGAGACCACACTGACTATATGGTTGAGAAATACAAGCGCAACTCCTGGATTTCCATGACCACGACCGCAATAAGTTGGACAGGTAGGGGTAAAAGCCTATCTGGATACAAAAGTTCCTTGCTAGCATATTTTACCGGAAGCTACCTTCCATCTTCTTCTCGAATGAGCACTATGTTCCACGCTATTTCTGAAATCGAAACATATAGCAGCAGGTGTTCTCCCTGGGCCGGCTCGGTTATTGTCGGAAGCTGCAAAAGTTGCACCTTGACTTGAGCCACTACCAAATAGCACTGTATCACCCATAATGGCTCGTCGTGCTTCACCAATACTTCGGTTAGCTGATACCATAACTCTGTTGCCTTGGGGACTAATTGGCTCATTCTTGATATATGTTCCCTCAAAACTCATGTCTCTATCCTAGCCTTTCGCTCCATCGCTTTATACCAAGCTGACTCCTCATCGATCATGTTTACCCTGGCTATTAGCTCTTTGGCCAATCCTTTTTCGGCTGCCGAACAGTCTTGGATCGTGGGCCGTTGGTGCAAGCCAAATCCGAAGATAAGCTTTGCAACCGAATCAGCAGTGGAAAAATGAGATAAAAGTTTGACACAACTTTACTTGCTTGAACGACACCAAGGAACTGGTCTTGGTACGATTCAAGTAGAAGGAAAGAGCACCTAAACTATGCAACAATCCTCAAGAGAACATTGCCTCTTGCAAACTGAATGATCAAAGAGGAAATGTTCAATCGGAGTTACCGAAAGCCACAAGTCCAAAAGGCCCACGATGGGGGGGGGAGGGTTTGCTCACATCGGAGACAAGGAAATGCTCTCGGCAATTTCATTCATTAATCAATATCCAAAAAACTAGCCCCTACAAATGAAATGTAAAGGAGTATTTATAGGCTACGCTAGGGATAAAACAGTAAATGGTCACAGGTGACCAATAACAGCAAGCCACGCAGGGCTGAACTAATGTGTGTTCGGCAACCTTGACTTCGGTGCCCGTTGCTTGCTCGATCACACTTAGTGAGTGTTCGGCAGCTTTGAATTTGATGCTCGGTTGCTTGCTCGAACACATTTGTCATCGGGCACACACTTGACTTCGAACACAAGTTGTTGTTGCGTTCGGCTCTGTGCTGCTCAGTGCCAAGAGTTGGTTTTCGGTCACTTTGTCCTCGGGCTCAAATTTGAAGATGTGGCCTTC
The DNA here is from genome assembly GCA_037355625.1 of Petunia x hybrida. Taxonomy (NCBI): domain Eukaryota; kingdom Viridiplantae; phylum Streptophyta; class Magnoliopsida; order Solanales; family Solanaceae; genus Petunia; species Petunia x hybrida. The sequence continues at coordinate 383,963 of JBBBVM010000208.1, forward strand.
GGCTCTAGCACTTTGCAATTCTTCCTCCGAACACATGCTTCCTCCTGACCAAGCCAACTAAATGTGCATGTCATGTAGCAATTTGGCTTGGCTTCGTGTCATGGCCCTCGATTGATCAGTAATTGGCTTCGGTGGATTGTCGAGCACTTGATCAGCACTTCGGACTGCATCATCCTCCCCTTCTTGAGAAGATTTCGTCCTCGAAATCGCTTCATCATCTGTCCCCGGTACTTGTCCTACAACACAAGGAGTTAAGTCAGCAACATTAAAAGTGTTGGACACATTATACTCACCTGGGAGGTCGATCATATAAGCATTATTGTTAATCTTGCTCAGCACTTGAAATGGACCATCCCCTCGAGGTGCCAACTTTCCTTTCCTTTGGTTCGGGAATTGCTCTCTTCGGAAGTGAACCCAAACCCAATCTCCCTTCTTCAACTCCAACTTCTTTCGCCCCTTGTTCTTTTTCAACGCCACTTTGGCATAAGCTTCCTCGAGATTCTTCTTTACCTTGGCATGCAACTCAAGCAAAGCTTTGGCTCGGTAAGTACCTTCAAAATCAATTACAATATCTCGAGGCAATGGGGTTAGATCAAGTGGAATCAAAGGATTAAAACCGTACACACACTCGAACGGGGTCATATTTATCATTCGATGTACCATTCGATTGTATGCAAACTCCATCATGGGCAAATGATCAGCCCAGTTTCCGACCTTGCCTTTGGTCATTGCACGAAGCAAAGAGCCCAAGGTTCGGTCAACTACCTCGGTCTGTCCATCAGTCTGAGGATGGTGAGACATCGAGAATAGTAATGCACCCCACAAACATTTCCAAAAATGACTCAAGAACTTCGAGTCTCGATCACTCACAATGGTACGTGGCACACCATGCAATTTTAACACATGAGCAATAAACAAAGAAGCAACATGTTGTGCACAATCGCATTTCTTGCAAGGAATAAAGTGAGCCATTTTGGAAAATCGATCCAGGACAACGAAGATGCTATCATGTCCTCCCTCCGACCTCGGTAACCCCAAGGCAAAGTCCATGGATATATCAACCCAAGGTCGATCAGGCACAGGCAATGGGGTATACAATCCATGAGGGTTGGACCTTGATTTAGCTTTCTTGCAAACGAGACAAGCGTTGCAAAGCTTTTCCACATCTCATCGTATTTTTGGCCAATGGAACTGCTCGGTTAAGATACCAAGAGTTTTGTCGACACCAAAGTGTCCCATCAAGCCTCCAGAGTGATCTTCTCGAACCAAAAGCTCTCTCCACGATGACACTGGCACACAAACCCTCCCATTCTTGAAGAGGTAGCCATCGTGCCACTGATATTTCTCAACCCTTCGGCCACTTATGATTGCGTCACGAACGCATTTAAGCTTGGGATCATCTTCGTACATCAACTTGATGCTTTCAAATCCCATGAGCCTCGAGGCGAGAGTGTTCGCTAATGCAAATTTTCCTGATAACGCATCGGCCACGACATTGTCTTTTCCCTTTTTCTAATGAATTACATAGGGAAAACTTTCAATGAATTCAACCCACTTGGCATGCCTTCGGTTCAATTTCTCCTGACCTCGGAGATGCTTCAAAGATTCATGATCGCTTTTAATCACAAACTCTCGAGGCCACAAATAATGCTGCCAATGGGCGAGTGCACGAACGAGGGCATACAACTCCTTGTCATACGTCGAGTAATTCAAGGTTGCACCCTTAAGCTTTTCGCTAAAGTGAGCGATCGGCTTCGATTCTTGCATAAGCACTCTTCTGATCCAAACTCCGGACGCATCACACTCGACTTCGAATGCTTTGCCGAAGTCAGGGAGTTGCAACAACGGGGCAAAGCTTAGCCTCCGTTTCAACTCTTAGAAAGCCCTCTCTTGGGACTCTCCCCACACAAATGGATGGTCTTTCTTTATCAGCTTGGTCAAAGGAGCTGCCACGGTGCTAAAGTCATGAACAAACCTTCGGTAAAAGCTAGCTAAGCCATGGAAGCTACGAACTTGTGATACCGAGGTTGGAGTTGGCCAATCTTTGATGGCTTCGACTTTTGACTCGTCGACTTCAATACCATTAGCACTGACAACGAATCCTAGAAAGACTACACGCTCGACACAAAAGGCACATTTCTTGAAGTTAGCATATAACTTCTCTTCTCTAAGCTTATCAAGCACTAGCCTTAGGTGTTCGACATGTTTATCCATAGATTTGCTATAAATAAGGATGTCATCGAAGTAAACGACAACAAACTTATTTATGAACGGTTTGAGCACATGGTTCATCAGTTGCATGAATATGCTCGGTGCATTGGAGAGGCCAAAAAGCATCACCAACCATTCATAGAGACCGAACTTGGTCTTGAATGCGGTTTTCCACTCGTCTTCGGGTTTCATTCGGATCTGGTGGTAACCGATCGGAGGTCTATCTTCATAAAGCATGAAGAACCACTTAACTCATCTAGCATATCATCTAATCGAGGGATAGGATGACGATACTTTACCGTTATTTTGTTGACTGCTCGACAATCAACGCACATTCGCCAAGTTTTATCTTTCTTCGGGACAAGGATAACAGGAACGGCGCAAGGACTCAAGCTCTCTCGAACAAGGCCCTTGTTCAGCAACTCATCAACCTGCCTTTGGAGCTCTTTGGTGTCTTCGAGTTTACACCGGTATGCAGGTTTGTTGGGGATTTATGACCCCGGTACAAAATCTATTTGGTGCTCGATTCCTCGCAATGGAGGCAATCCACCTGGCATTTCCTCGGGAAACATGTCCTCGAAGTCTTGCAAAACTTTACGAACAGACAAAGGCAAAGGGTTATCATTAGTTAAATCATCATTTGAAGTTAAAAGGATACCCTTATGTACGAGGCAAATCATCATTCGACCGGTGTCGTTGCCTCATAAAATTTCACCCGATTGCATGATTGCACAAATACTTTTGACTTCGGGTGATGTAGCTTTTGCTTCGGCCACAATTGGTCCACCGATGGGGTTCTTAGCTTTAGCTGCTTCCTTCAGCTCCTTCATTCTTTTATAGTCCTCACTGACTTGCTTCGGAGTCAACGGTCTAAGCACAAACTTTCTTCCCTCGTGAGTAGCAGTATAAGTGTTAGCTTTACCATTATGCACAACATTCCGATCAAATTGCCATGGCCTCCCAAATAGAAGGTGGCAAGCTTGCATTGGCAACACATCAAACATGAGCTTGTCAATGTAGTTGCCAATTTTGAACTTGATTAACACTTGTTTCACAACCTTTAGTTCACCACATTCATTAAGCCATTGCAACCGATATGGGTTCGGGTGCTTTAAGGTGGGTAACTTCAATTGAGAAACTAATGTTTGACTTACAACGTTAGCACAACTACCGGAGTCAATGATCATAGAGCAGACCACACCCATGACTCGGCATCTAGCATGAAAAAGATTCTCTCGCTGTACATTCTCATTGTCCTCAGCTAACATCACACTCAAGCTTCTTCTCACAACAAGGAATGCTCGAGGGTCATCATCCTCGACTGCATCTTCCCCTTCGGAATTCAATTCCCCTTCATCACTATTCTCCTCTTCGGGTTTACTGTCCTGCTCTTAGGGTTTTCCATCGATAAGAATTATGGCCTTCCGAGTAGGACAATCTCTAGCAAAATGACCATATCCTCTACACTTGTGGCATTGATTAGAAGAAGATGATGGCGTATTCAACTGAGTCTTAGAGTTACCTCCGACATTTGGCGTCGGTTTTTCATAAAACTTCTTCAGTTCTTGTTTTGTACCGGTGCCACTAGTATTCGGGCTCTTCCACTCCTTCGGTTTATTTACCGGGGTAGTAGTTGTACTCCGGTAACGGTTGGACTTATCCTCCTTAAGCCATTTCTCAGCTTCAACTGCAGCTTCACGCACTCCAAATGGACATCGAAACTTGTGAAACTTCAATTGGTAGGCTACATCTCGACTCAACCCATTCTTGAATCGAATAGCAGCTTGATCTTCATCCTCCTCTTCCATATTCAAGGCCATTTGAACTTGTAAGAACTCATAATAGTATTCATCCACTGTTCGTAAACCCTGCTTCAACTCGTACAGCCGTTTGAGTTGATCATGTCGATATGAAGCATTGACATATTTCTCTCTCATTACTCGCTTCAGTTCTTCCCATGTAAGATTTATGGGCAATGTTGATCTTCTCCTCGATCTCTTCACTGTTTCCCACCACACAGATGCATAAGATTCAAAAGATGATATAGCATAGGTGGCTTTCTTCAGTTCGGTCATATCGTTGGTGTCAAAATACGATCCATTATCACTTCCCATTCAAGGTATTTGGAAGTATCACTACACCCTCTAAATGTGGGCATATTGATCTTCACACTGTTGAGGTTGAAGTGATCTTGACCTCCTTGGTAGAGATCTGGTTGAGCTCCCAAGTTGTCACCAAAGACACAATATTCTCTCCTCGCATTCCCTCCTTCGTAACCGAAGTGTGGCCCTCGACCTCGGCCTCTACCTCTGTTTTCATTCCGACCTCCAATCATCGGTCTCCTATTCTGATAGGGGAAATCATGCCCATAGTCATCATTTCCGTCTTCGGCTCCTTCTCCTACTTGAGCTTCATCAGCTTGCTCGAATGGTGGAACATTTCGAATGGGTTTTGGAAGTGGAACATGTCTTTAGGGAATGCCCAAATGGTGGAGAATGCCCACTTGTTGGGGAGCACCCAACTCATGCTCTTGTGGAGCTACATATTTCTTCACTACCTCCTTAAAAGGTCCAGGAGTTAGAGTAGATCCTCGGCTTGTTCCCTCTCCGGATTCAATTTGGACGCTCGGGGTCCTTCTTTCAACATTCTCAAGCCTCAAGGTTATGTCTTCCAACTTGGACATGATAGTATCCAAGGCCATCTTCATGGGATCATCTCCTTCGTTAGCCATTATACCTGTAAAACAACAAACGTTATTGAAAACAACCTCACACACTCCCTCACTTTTTAGTGGCACTCGGTTGCACTCAATTTGGGGGTAAGTGTCCTCGTTCACTCAAAGACTTGTTAGCAGTGGCTCGTCGGATTGATCAATGTCCTCTAAGATCCTTCAAGTTCAACAATAGTCACTATCTCTTCGGGAAGAGTGAAGTGATGTTCGACTCGATGGAACGGACGCTTTTTAAACTGAGCACGGGGAGTCAAAGAAATTTTCTACGAAATTTTGGACTTCGGTCACCCCTCGCACGAATTCCTAAAAGCTCAGATGCGATAGTACGACCTCGAGTAGGAGAGATTACTCTAAAGATCCACTATCGCGAATTTTCGAACACAAAGAAGTGAAATCCTACGATAATCTACCCTTTGGTTCCACTATGAATATTTCTCTCCGAACACGCCAACTTTATTCGTACAAAAGTGGTCCCTCTTTGGTACGGATAGGGTTTTACCTTATCCGATTTCCTTTTTCAAGCCAACAAAATTTCACCTGGGGTTTTAGAATTTTTGAAACTTTACCCCTTCTTCTTCAATGGAACAGTGAATCTTTGCTCTGGTGTACGGACCAAACTTCAAACTCGTTCACTAACCACGGTCTTTACAAACTTTGGGTCGCCTTTTCACTCCGGTGACAATCAACGTCGAAGTAAACAAATTTCAAGAATTTTGAGCTAAGAACACAGCTTACTTCGTCCGTACACTGTTACAATGTAACAATTTTCCGGCGTACAGATGGTGGTTCAAATGAAGAAACTTCGATTTTCAAGTCAAAACTCGACCCAAATCAAAAGATAACCACTAGTGTTCAATAACAACCACCAAAACGCAACCGGGGTTCGATTTAACACCACCAGTCGTCAAGAACAACCCAAAAATCCTTCGAGAAACCATAGTCGTCAACACGTACGACAAGTGCTCGTTGGAATCAGCAAACGATGGTGAGCAAGAATCAATGGTTGTTTGATTCAAACAACCAAAATTTTTGAATTTTCTTTTCTACTTTTTTTACCTTTTTTTTGGTACTATAACAACACCAACAATAAACACCAACAGTAACAAGAACAATAACAAGAACACGAAACTGAAACAAAGACACAAACGCACGAAAATTAAAAGATAACTTCGAACAGGATTTGAGGTTGTAGAAACAAGCCCAAACCGTGCTCTGATACCAAGATGGTGCAAGCCAAATCCGAAGATAAGCCTTGCAACCGAATCAACAGCGGAAAAATGAGATAAAAGTTTGACACAACTTTACTTGCTTGAATGGCACCAAGGAACTGGTCTTGGTACGATTCAAGTAGAAGGAAAGAGCACCTATACTATGCAACAATCCTCAAGAGAACATTTCCTCTTGCAAACTGAATGATCAAAGAGGAAATGTTCAATCGGAGTTACCGAAAGCCACAAGTCCAAAAAGCCCACGGCTGGGGGGGGGGGTTGCTCACATCGGAGACAAGGAAATGCTCTCGGCAATTTCATTCATTAATCAATATCCAAAAAACTAGCCCCTACAAATGAAATGTAAAGGAAAATTTATAGGCTACGCTAGGGATAAAACAGTAAATGGTCACAGGTGACCAATAACAGCAAGCCACGCTGGGCTAAACTAATGTGTGTTCGGCAACCTTGACTTCGGTGCCCGTTGCTTGCTCGATCACACTTAGTGAGTGTTAGGCAGCTTTGAATTTGATGCTCGGTTTCTTGCTCAAACACATTTTTCATCGGACGCACACTTGACTTCGAACATAAGTTGTTGTTGTGTTCGGCTCTGTACTGCTCAGCGCCAAGAGTTGGTATTCGGTCACTTTATCCTCGGTCTCAAAATTGAAGATGTGTCCTTCGGCTCTAGCACTTTTCAATTTTTCCTCCGAACACATGCTTCCTCCTGACCAAGCCAACTGAATGTGCATGTCATGTAGAAATTTGGCTTGGCTTTATGTCATGGCCCTCGGTTGATCAGCCATTGGCTTCGGTGGATTGTCGAGCACTTGATCAGCACTTCGGGCTGCATCAGCCGCTTACTCCGTAAGTCATTAATCCCATATGAGGTAGGATATCTATAAACTTGATGGAGCGTTGAGGGCACTCCCTTTACACTGTGTATCCATGGCCGCCCAAGGATGATATCATGTGACATATCACTGGTGAGTACCTGTAAGGAGATGATGCTTGTCATGCCCGAGATATGAACCGGTGGAGCTAATTCCCCTACAAGTTCTTCTCGGTGGTCGTTGAAGCCGGTTGTCTTGTGGTAGCTCGATGTCATCCAATGGTCTTGTCCTAGCTTCTGTAGTACCTTTCTTCGAATAATGTTCACATTGCTCCCTAGATATGCCAAAGCTTGTTCGATCTAAAGACTGGACACCCTTATGAGGATCGTGAGGACATCTTGATATTCTGCCTCACCTTTCAGACTGAAAGTGATAGTACTAGTGGTTGATGCTACCTTTCCAGCCCCCCGGGCCGTGACAGGTCCCGTTGTTGCAAAGATCGCATTGATATGTCATTTGTCCCCAGACTCTAATACTCTCGAGCGCCTCGGTCCTTCTTCAATCAAATCTTTGAGGTGACCCTCTTTTAGTAGATGCTCGATCTCCAATATCAGGGCCCTGCAGTTGAATGTAGCATGGCCATTGCTGCAATGAAAGTCACAATAGGCCGTTGTATTCCTCCCAGCTGCTCCTTTTACGATAGGCGGCCACCGTACTTTTGGCCCTAGTTTGCCGAAGTGATTGGCAACCAGTTCCACGGCGTTAACTCGCAAACCAAAGTCTCAAAATTTGTGGGGCTCGGTTCTTTTCTCCTGGGACCCGATTCCCCGGGTGTTTCCTTGCTTTGCCGCTCTCTCTTGGTTTTGCATCTTTATTTTCACTCTTCTTCCATCCCCTTCTCCTTCAAGGGACGGACTTCCCGCTTATTTCCTTCGTTCAATTTTAGGGTTTTGTGAGTGTTCCGGCTCCAGGCGGAGCTTTTTCAGTGTATCTCTGATATAAAGCACTCCATGTCGATACTGGATGCTGAGTTAGACTCCACTGCAACTCCCTGGTAGCCAGCGACCCTTTGGAATATAGGCTCTTGCCAAAAGCTACCACAGCGATATTATCGGGGACTAGAGGGAGCTCCATGTGTTCCCTTTGAATCCTTTCAAGATAGTCTTTCAACAACTCGTCGTCGCGCTGCCGAATCTCAAAGATATCTTCCATGTGATTCTCCCATTTACGAGCGCAAGAGTGCGCTTTCTTAAATAAATCTTGTATCTGGGTAAATGACTCAATGGAGCCCATCGGTAGCCGAGTGTACCAAGCTAGGGCACCTTTCGTCAGGGTTGAGCCAAACCTTTTCACCAGAGCAGACTGGATTTCTTCCTCTGAGAGTTTGTTGCTCTTGACGGTTTTAATACGCAACAACATACTCACCCGGATCTGTTATTCCGTTGTGCTTCAAGTTATCCGGTAAGCGGAAGTGCTTTGGTTCGCATATCGGTGCAACACTTGCTCTGTATGCATGATTATAAAACTTTTGCTCATCTACGATGGTAACTTAGGGTGGTGCACCGGGCACATTACCGATCCGATCATGGATGGACTTCATCTCCTTCAAGATGTCCTGAATGACAAGTATTCCTTTGAGGTCTTGATTGCTGACTGTCGTTGAACCCCCAGAAGAAGCGTCCATGTTGAGCCTGCGATTAGGAGCAGATGCTAAAATATCGTTCATGGGCGGTGGTCCTCGCGAGATTGCTAGCCTCTGAGACGATCCAGCGAACGTAGTTCCTAACTTTTGAGATATACCATCGACCATATTGACCGAGTTCTGCTCTGCCCGCACTGACAGGGTTGTAAGGAGATTAACAAGAAAACCTCTGAGATCAGAATTACCTTCATGTAACTGATCAGCTTTACCGTCGCCGAGCATATGGACTGGCTTCTTGGCAGGATCATTTTGCTGCACGCTGGGATCGCTAGGTTCCTGCAGAGACTCATCTATAGCATCGGCAGTGTTCTTTTGGGTGCTGGACATGACTGCACCTTCTCTTCGTAGAATACCTACAATTGCTTGGGCTCCATGGTGGGCGCCAAACTGTTTATACCTAAATTTGTACGCTTAGGTTAAACACTTAAATTTATGAAGGGGTCACAAGCAATACGGTAAAATACGATGAAAAGTGAGTAAATAAAGAGAACAATAATAGACAAGAAAGTAAAGAGCTTTTATTCCTTGAGAATATTCGGATTCAGTGGTGAATCGCTTGATGTACAATACAATGTAAGAGGAGGGGTATTTATAGCAGTAGATACCCAGTCCTAATTAAGGTAAAATACAAAGATTAATAAGGCTCCTGGGCATGTAAACTCTCGGCGGTGGTATATATGAAACCATAACTAGGAGACTATGACCTTAAGGCGACAGGATTTATACCTTGCGTTCTACGCCCATACCACCTGAACGGTCATAACTCGTAGAACAGGCGTGTATCCAGTGTACCCGGTGACTTGTAGGATAAGTCTAGCCTCGCAAGCTGGACTCGTATCCCCTTAACAATAGGTGGCGTATTTTTTTCCACACAGTAACAGTGATTTAGCAAAAGTTGTCTCTGCTTGGCTTAATGAATAATTTTTGGACAGAAATACCCCTATGAATCTTATAAATAACCGCCGTATTCTTGCCTTTTATTTCTCTGTAAGTACTGCCTAAGAGGCATCACTTTGCTTTTGACCCATCTTGCTTAGGCAACACTTGCTCTTGAACTATTCCCACATTTTTCTAGCTAACTTGAAGTGTTTTCCAAGTAGCACTTGTTGTTGACATTCTTGCCTAGGCAACACTTGCCCTTGACTCTCCCCACGTTCTCCCAGATAACTTGAAGTGTTGCCTACGGACGAAATGGAGACCATTTTACTAAAACCGTCTTAAACGAGGAGTAACTTTCAGAACCATTCAACTTTGAGTACATCAGGTGAATTTTTTTGAAATAGCTCTCAGTCGTTTGCAAATGAAATAATTACACAAAAGTACAAATTGGGGATTGTTTTAATAAAATATAGATACATTTTGGTACAATTATACAATATAGAGGAAAGATTGACTTAATTACAAAATATAGCAAAAAAGAAAAAACCCTAGCCTCATGTTCCCACTTATTCCTTACCATATTCTCTCCCTCTCGGCCATTCTTGGCATTGCCGGCACCGGCCACTTCCTTTGATGCCGGTGTCCGCTTTCCTTCCTCCGGTGTTTCCTCTCTCTGGTTCCTCCTCTGTTTTCTTCTTCGCTGCTGCAACCCTTTTCTCAGGCGACCATGACTGATGGTCTGCTCCGCGGCATGCTTTTTGTTCTACCATGACTTGTGATATTTTTTATCTGATCTGGTGATTTTGGTTCAAGTTTGATTTATTTCGTTAAAGTATAGTGTTTCCAATGAAGAACTTGTGTTTTCTAGTTAGTTAAGGTATCTCCGGTCAGATCTACTATTTTTCAATTCAAATCTATTTTTTTCTTTTATTTCACTGTATCAACGTTGTATCAAAATTGTATCTGCATTGTATCTATTATTTTTCAGTGTATCATTTTTGTATCTTAGTGTATTATTGTAGTCATGTTTTCGTCGTCTTTTATTTTAATGTATCTACACTATTTCTCCGTACTATTTCTACTGTTTCTGTTGTACATATTTTTTCTAACGTTTTCTATAATATTTTTACATTTTTCTACATTGTTTCTGCTTAGATCTACAATGTTTCTATTATTTTTGCTATTTCTACTTATAGCTACACTATTTCTGCATTGCTTCTGCACTTTTCACACTGTTTCTGTGTTGTTTCACACTGTTTCTGAACTATTTCACCCTGTTTCTGCTGTTTAACACTGTTTCAGCATTTGTTTCATACTATTTTTTTTATGTTACACACTGTTTCTACAATTTTTAAATGACTTTTCTGGCCGAGCGGCGATAGTGGAGACGGCTGGCGGTAAGGGGCAGCAGGTGGGGAGAGTGGGGTAGTTGGGGGAGGGATGTGAGCTGGAGGCTAGAGTTTTCCTTTTCTAGTTGTTTGTAGCAACTTGTATATCAAAAATATTGCTATGTTTTATGATATCAATATATTGTTTTTTTTTTTTTTTGTAATTAAGGTTTCAAAATTGTATGTAAGTCCAAATACCCATTGAAAATTAGGGACACTGCACAAAGAACCTATTTTAGGTGTATCATTTAAGTTTTAGCTAGTTTTAAAAATTATTTAGTTTTTAGCCGCTAGATTGAACTTCACACCATCGGGAAGGTTTGAACTTCAACTTGTTTTAGTCGCTAGATTGAACTTCACACCTTCGAAGGTTTGAAGTTCAACTTCAGGCCTTCAGGTTTCCTTGAAACCTAAATACCTTTTAAAAGTTGACTAAAACCTAAATAACGCACTTAAAATAAGCTCCCACGCAAAATTTTTACTTGAAAATTCAAGAGAATTGGTCCAATCGAGTTAGACCAACCGCTTAGATCTTTACCAAGGTAAAAATTTGGTCCCGTAGCATGTTTTCACCGTGCTAAATGAAAACTAGCCAGCATTTCAAAACTTTTAGTAAACTAGCCAGATCCGAGAAACACGAAAAAATTCTTGTTTATTATACTGGGACTGGAACTACAATTTTCAAAATCCCAGTAATTTTACTGGACTTACTAAATATGAAGTCCGAGTAAAACATATTGGGACTTAAAATATGAAGCTGCGGGAATATTTTCTGGAACTTTGAAGTAAATTCCAGATTTTTTTACTAAAGTGGTTAAACTTTTCAGATGTTTGTACTGTGACTAGTTTTAAAAAATGCGTGTTTTTAATTTTTAACTACTTTTCTAAAATTTGGTAATTAGTGGTTGATTCTTTCTAAGTGGTGCAAAAATTAGCTAGTCATCAAAATCTCACTTTACCAAGTAGTCTATTGAATGTCCTCTCAAGCTACTACATATAGTTTCTTGAGAAGAATTAGCCAAAAGACCCCTGAAAGTGTTGAACAAAAAGTTTAATCCTTCCATTCCTTTTTGACTTATTTTTGGAGAGAGAAAAGGTTAAGTGGGTTTAAGTAGGGACCAAGGGGTGAGATTAGAATACTTAAAACCTGTGGGTGCAAAACATAAAATAAAAATGTGAACTCATTTGAATTAAAAAAACTACCGGGAGAAATTTAAACCTAACAGATCTTCCATCTACTCAAGAAAGGTCGATCGTACACATACCCAAACGGTTCGATTTTTTTCTCCATTTTCTCCTATTTTATCTCTATTAACTGCTAGCACGATTTCTTAATCGATGTGTGTGTCTAGTTCGAGCTATTTAAAGCACAACGTTGTGGAGTCGAAGCACATTGTCTAGCATGATTTTTTAACAAGTACGCATCTCGATTTCGTTAGAGTTTTTAATTGAAATGTAGTTTCCCTTTTGTGAAATTTATAGTTTTTTTAAATTAATAATGATTGTGCATCTGTTTTGACAGTGGATTTGGTTGTTTTAGTTATTTGTACGTAACATAGCCAATTTAGGATTTAGGGATTTTTTGGGGCATTTTTATTTCTTTTACCGTAATTCGATTCTGTTTTATGGGTTATATGTGTAGTTGTTGTAATGTCTCGGATAAAGCATCATGTACCAAAGGGTCGACATCCACGGGCTTTGCCTAAACGTAAAGCAGAAGAAGAAGCAAAGAAGAAATAGCGAGAAAAGAATATTTCTATACGTAGGTGGTCCCTTTGTAAACAAGCCCAAGAGCAGTGGGAGGCTGCAAATGTCTCTAAGCAATTTACCAAAAAAAGAAACTTGGAAAAGCATTCAAGTGTCCCCAAAAAAATCTGTCAAATGAAGTAGGTTGGTTGATGAGCCAACTGATAGTGGAAAGACAGGCACAGATAAAGATGTTGGTGGAGGACAAACTAAACTGGGTGACCATTCAAAGTTCTTAGGTGCAAAACGAGCATCTGCTGATACGTTTGATCAAATTGATGACTTTGAAGATGAGTCTGGGGCTGATGGTGGTTGTGGTGGTGGTTCTGCTACAAAAAAAACAAAAAGAAAAGGTTGTTTTTGATATTGATGATGGTGATGATGAGTCTGTGGAGGTAGGCATGAAGAGTACAAGACAAGAGAGAAGAGAAGATGAAGAGGGGGAGGAAGATGCTGGTGCACATGCACAGAAGGGAGATGATGGAGTTGATGAGGTTGATGGTGGTGCTGATGATGTTGAAGAGAACAAAAACAAAGAGTAAGAATAGAATAGAGATGAAGAAGAGGATGTGCATCCTCTTGATAAGTTGAGTATACCAAAGAAAGTCATTGACATTGATGTGCAAAGCTTCCGGTTCAGAATATGGATGTCATCATTTGATTCTTTTCCAGCAAAGATCTCTGTGAGATCTTCAATGAACAAATTTTATTCATTTAAGACAAAGTTGACAGGATTGGCGATTGATAAGATGTTTAGGAAATCAGTTTTTGGTGATTTCTTAAGCATGTCTGAGAATTAGTCCTTTAATGGACAATTGGTGCATTCTATGCTTTTGAGGACTATAAGGCAGTCCAAGAAAAGACATGAAATTTGGTTCTTGCTGGATGGGAAGACAGTTTGTTTTGGCTTGAAGGATTTTTATTTGATAACTGGCTTGAATTATTGTCAAGAGCCAGATATGAAAGTGAAGGCCAAGTATATGAGAAAGAGTAAAGGTTTTTGGAGAAGGTGTGTGGAGATGGAGAAGTGAGGTCTGAAACTCTGCTGGGGTTGATGGAACAACCAGAATTCTCAAAAAAAGAGAAGTTGAAGCTGGCTTTGCTGTGGTTCCTGCATACAGTACTGATGGCTAAGGACATCTCCAAGAATGTGGAAAAATGGTGGATTCAGGCTGTGGATGTCCTGGAGTTCTTCAGCAAGTACCCTTGGGGTAGGCTGTGCTATGATCTGACAGTTGATTACCTCTACACCAAAGTTGATATGTCAAAAACATACCAACAACATGCAGAGGGAAAAACAGCTGGTTATGCTCTCTTTGGATTTTCCTAGGCCTTTCTTGTAACTATTGTTATATGTTATCCAGTTTTGTTAAGTATTCACTTTTCTTATTTTTGTATTGTGACTGTGGCATTCATTACAGGCATGGATATATAAGGCAGTCCTCTTAGTTGGCCGAACAGCTGGAAAGTCTAAACAATCTCGCTTGCCAATCCCAAGGATCCTAAGGTGGCATCAAACAAAAGGGCATGTTGGAGATGCTGATGCAGCCCAGCAAGGAGATACACAGGTATATTTCATTTCATAAATTATTTTATCACTTTATGATGATGTTTATTTATTATTCTTTTAAATTTATGTAAAATAGTAGGTTCTGCACCCTTTCTTGATCCCAACAATGCAAGAGGTTGAGAGGAGTTGCGACAGATATGTGTCTCCACATGCTAATGAGGCTAAGGATGCTGCATTGGACAAGCTAAGGGCTTGACTGGAGGGGGTCATAGGCATCAGGTACATAGTGTAGGAGTAAGATGATGTTGAAGCTGGAATGAAGAACCAGGATGATGGTGTTCAAGGAAGAGATGATGGTGGCAGAGAAAGAGGTGATGGTGATGAGAATGGCAATGGGAGAGGAACTTGCATACACTGTAGCCATTTGGAAGGTGTGATGACAAGAATGTTGGAAGTAAATGAAGAGATACTGAAGTTGATGAAAGAGAAAAATGAGAGGAGAGAAAGAAAGACAAAGTCGAGGAAGTTGATGAAGATGAAGGTGTTCAAGCTGAGGAAGATTATGAAGAGAAAAATGAAAGGTATGTACCTCAATTACTGGTATTTACAAGTTATATTTTCATTAATTTTGTGTGTATCTAAGTATTTCATTTTACTTGTAGTGAATGTTCAAGTCGAAAAAGAAGAGAAGAAGAAAACAATGAAAAAGATTCTGCTATCGATAAAGAAGAAAAAAGAATAAAGCAGCTGATGGAGGTGATGAAAAGTTGAACGAAAAATATTTGTCTATTGATGAAGAAGAAAACAATGAAGTAGCTATTGATGGAACTGATGAAGAGATGAAAGAAAAAGATGTTGCAGTAGAAGAAGATGAAAAGAATGAAGCAGTTGTTGATGGAGAAGATGACAAGATGATGGAGAAGGATGTTGATGTCGAAGAGGAAGAGAAGAACGAAGCAGCTGTTGATGAAAACATAAGAGAGATAGGTGAAGTTTGGGTTGATAAGGAAGAGATTGTAAACAACGTGAATGTTGAGGAGCAGACTCAAGAGACCGGAGAAGCAGCAGTGGCAGTGGATGACGTGTTCAACGGAATTTTGAATGAGGTTCTTGTGAACTTGCATGAGCAATTTCCTTTAGAAAATGATGGGCATGAAAACAATTGAAATTTTATTTGGGTTTGTATAACTTGACAGTAGTTGAATTATGGTGACAGTAATTAGAACAATGCTATTTTTGGATATTATGGTTAACCATGGATAAGTCTAGGAAGTCATTGGTGGCTAACCTTTTTGTTTTTGGCGGTTAGCCTTGATTTTGGTTGGTTAGCCTTTGATATTCAAAATGTGTGGTTAAATTTGGTTTATGTTAATGTGATCAACCACAAGTTCTAATCTACCCTTGTTTTTTATGCAAGTTGCTAGGAATTCAATCCTGATGTTTAATTTTTGCAAGTTGATTTGCAACTTATAACATATTTCTACTTGTCATGGTTTGGGATTACGCTTTGCGACTTAAACAATGTAGAACTTTTTAAACTTGAACATCCATAAGCAAACAAAGATTTACATATCTCCGGTTAGATAACAAAATTTTACATTGTGGAAATACTACATTAGTAGTACAAACATTGTTTAGAACACCAAAATTTACATATTAATCTAACAGAAAAAAAAATCTAACAGATCCATTTAAATAAGCAGTAGATTAAACAACCAGCAACCATCGACTTAATCAACTTCTTCAGTCGATCCCTCTGTATTTTAGCTAATTCCCTCTTCAGTTCAGCTTCTCTCAGCATGATTTTTAGATAACCTTTTTGCTCGTCACACTCACTCAACATAACTCTCACTAGAGCCAAATTTTTGTCAGCTTCTTTTAGCCTTCTAACCAAAGTTGCAGTCACTCTTGATGCTTCTTCAGGTAGTGAAGGGTCATGCTACCTAAAATAGCCGCACCCACCACTTTACTGCATTATTAAAAAAATATCAGTAAAGTAAAATTACAGTGAAAACAAACACATCTAAACAAATTGAGTACATAACACACTTTTGGAGTTTTACAACTCCAGAACCTGTGGCTAGGGTTTGCCACAGTACAAGAGGTCTTCAATCTCGTATATTATGAACGTAGACAGACATCTAGTTCCTCTGGTACATTAGAACTCTATGAAATCAGACTCATGATACCAGGGAAAGGGACTGTGTGTGTTAAGTTATGAGGAGAGAGTAGAAGAGAATAATTTGAAGAATTGAAGAAGGGGACCGTGTAGATTTTGGCGGTTGGATTTTAATTGGAAAAATAGAACTTTTAATTTTTAGGTTGGAGAAATAATCAGCTTTTTATTTTTTTTATTTTTTTTAGCGAAATCCAACTAAGCTTAGAGCTTAGTGGCTATTTTTATTAATATTATCAAACAAAAACAATAAATAAGGTCTTTACAATCTTGAAATAAATACGAACTAGCTAAGACTATAACTAATGAACGCCTAAGTAGTGGTAAGATAGCATCATATCCAAGCGTCGCATCCACTTCATTGGGTTGAGCATTATAAAATGCTAATACCACCAATCGAAATGAATTAAACGCCTTAATATAATACTTTACAATGTTTACCTCACTACTTAGGCCAAATACATATAATAATCTACTGAAATAGCTAACTAATGAGCTACTAATATAATGATGTATGCTAATGCGAGTAGACGCATTATACCAATATAAGAACTCTCTCCCGTGACGATCCAAGCGCGAAACAACCAATTCCAATCCACAAAACCTCCCCGAGCAACGAACAAACAAAGGCAGGAAAATTGCCTTGCGCTTTTGGGGGCACGGCGCGGGCCCCAACGCGCCCAGAAAATTGTTCGTCGTGCGATCGTAGACGCGGCGCGGGCCAAAGGCGGAGGTAAATTTGGATGTTCTGCCAAGGCCAGCGCGGCAGGGGGCGCGGCGCGCTGGCCAAGGCGCCTGGAAATTTTGCCTTAACCGTTTTTCTTGCCTCCAACGCGTGAAATGATTCCAAAGCCAAGCATCAGCTGATTCAAGTCTCAAAAAGCTGAAATTGATACTAACCATAGCTTGGGAGTACCAATAGCATCTTGAAACAATCATCCACGTGAGCAAATTGTCCATTCCAAAGCGTTGCACATGTTCATTCCAAGCAACTTGAGATAGAACTATGAAAGTACCTACAAAAAAGAACACAACGTTAGTAAAAAAATCCTCCATGCTCTCCTCCCTAAGGATTCGAGCGTGAAGGAGAGTTCCACCACCCGTGTGTCTACACACTCCTCCTCGGCTTAGTGCGGATGTACGGCTCATTGCACTTGTCCCCATTCACCAACCTCCTACCCACACTATCCAATTCATGAAACGAATTAACAACGACATCTCCTTGATCTAAAGCCAAATTCGCCAAATAATCCGCCACTTTGTTCCCCTCTCTAAAAACATGCACCACCTCTACCTCCATATCCTCCATCAAGCTCCAAATTTCTTCTACTTCTTGCACAATTTGCCAAGGCACCTCCCAAACCTTAGTCACCACATTTTTGAGCAAAAGTGAGTCCGTCTCAACAATAACATGTGCATAAGGAAACGAAGCCACATACCTCAAGGCCATAAGAATTGCCAATGCCTCCGCTTGAGTATTTGTGGTCATGAAATCCTCCATCTCCTTAGCACATGCATGCAAGATATCTCCCTTCTCATCTCGAACACAGAATGCCCACGAACTAGGTCCCGAGTTACCTCTAGACGCACCATCCGTATTACATTTGATCCACCCCACCTGAGGCGGACTCCAAGCAACCTTTGTCATCACCAAAGCAGGCGTATAATCTCTCAACACCGGAAGCAAGTCCTCCCACCTACCTAGCGCATGCTGAAAGTTCCTTCTACGAACTCTCAACAACATAATGATATGCTGCATAACGAGATACACCACCCTGCGAGCTGACGTCGACCCGCCATGCCTCAAAACATTCCTCCGCTTCCACAACTCCCATACAATAAAGATGGGAACAGCATGGTAAATCATCCTCAGGACCGGGCCAGCAGGAGCATCCCACCACAGATTAATCACTTGTGTCAAGTGCAGCCCATCAAAATGAAGACCTGCAGGGCTTCCAAAATATTTCCATACATACCTCGCTACAGGTGCATTAAGAAAAACGTGGGAGACAGTCTCCACGTCAGGGTCCACACAGCAATGACACCTAGAGGGGAACTGAATTCCCCACCTCTTCAGCATATCATCCAGGGGCAGCTTAAACTTCCACAATCTCCATAATAAAAATGACATTTTGAAGGGAATACCTTTGATCCATATGTGCTTGTAAAGGTCACTCGGCTTCTTCCTCTGCCTCACCAAGTGATATGCTGAACGAACTGAGAAGGTACCCCGGGACTCCAGCTTCCAATAGGGCCTATCCCGCTGCTCAGGACACATAGGAGGCTTAATATTCTGAATCACATGTTCTGCAAGATCATCAGGTAAGAGCTCCCTGAGACGCTGCTCAAGCCAAACTCCACCCTCAGCTACTTCGTAGACACACACTACAGTCTCGTCACATTCAAAATCAAGCGGAACTGCATGGTACAAAGGACCAAGACCAGTCCAATTATCAAGCCAAAAGTAAGCATTGCCCTTCTTCAGCTGCCACACTATCTCATGATCCATCACGGGCCTGCTCTGCAGCATTTTCTTCCAAGCATAAGTCCCCTCCTTCCACGGCACCACCGTAGAGTGATGCTTTTTCAAGTACTTGTTGCTCATATAAGTCCTCCATAAAGAATCCTTGGTGCGAAAATTCCACCACAGCTTTGCAAAAAGCGCCTTGGAGACATCATACAAGCTCCTAAAACCAACACCACCTTCATTCAACGGGTGACACAGAGTCTTCCACGAAGCCCAATGCCTACTATCCTGACCCACATGGTTACTCTAGAAAAACTTGGCAAACATCCTGTGAAGCTGAGCCACCACCCCAGCAGGGAGATCACAGGCAGATAACAAGTGAATGGGCATACTCTGAAGCACTGAGGAAATCAGAGTCGCCCGTCCACCAATAGAAAGCAGCTTACCAGTCCAGGAGTCCGGCTTCTTCTGCACCTTTTCCGCCAACTCGTTGTAGTGACAGTTTTTCCTCCTAGCATAATAAATAGGAACTCCAAGATACTTAAAAGGGATTCCCCCCTCGGTATCTCAGTGACATCAAGCACCGTGTCAACTAACAACTGTGGAACCTGACCATGCAAGTACACATTGCTCTTCTCCTTATTGATTTTCTGTCCGCTGGCCAGCTCATAACTAGACAAAGTGTCCATCACCATCTTCAGAGAATCCTCATCAGCTGACGAGAAAATAATCATATCATCCGCATACGCCAAGTGATTGAGGTGCGGACTCCAGATAGGCATCCCATACGGCACAAAACTATCCTCCCTGTGCAGCGCATTCAAAGCTCTGGAAAGGCATTCTGCAGCAAGCAAAAACAAAGTGGGAGATAAAGGATCACCCTGCTTCACCCCTCTCGAAGACTGGAAAAACCCATAGGGCTGACCATTTACAAGGACAGAGTACCAGTTGTTGCACAAAATCCTGTAAATCATCCCAACAAACGTTTCACCAAATCCCATCTTCTTCAGAGCCTTTATCAGGAACAACCAAGAAACTCTGTCATACGCCTTAGCCATGTCAAGCTTAATTACCACATTCGCGGGCTTGCCCCTATCAGCAATATCGTGCACAATTTCCTGCACCAGTAAGATATTCTCAAATATGCTCCTCCCTTTCACAAAGCCAGACTGCTGGGGTGAGATGATCCCAGGCAACAGAAGAGACAGCCTGTCATGAATAACTCTGGAAAACACCTTGTTGCTGAAGTTGCTCAAACTAATCGGCCTCATATCTGAAAAAGTAGTGAAGTCCCTCCTTTTAGGCAATAGAACCAGATTAGTAGCAGTAATATACCTCGGCATAAAGTGCCCCCGAAAGAAAGCCTGCACCATTCTCACCACATCAGGACCAATAATGTCCCAACACGAGTGATAGAAAGCACCCGTAAAACAATCCGGGCCCCCTGCAGATTCAGCATTCAAACCAAAAACAGCCTTCTTCACCTCCTGTTAATCTGGGTCAGCAATAAGAGCAGCATCCTGGTCCTGTGTAATAAGACTAGGCAAGTGATCAAGAATAGAAAAATCATCTGGCGCCGCATCACAAGTAAACTGAGCCTGAAAAAATCTGATTGCCTCCTGGGCTATTTCTGCATCACTTTCCAGCAAAGTACCAGCAGCATCCTCGATCCTCCTAATCTGCAACACCTTCCTTTTCCCATTTACATGAGCATGGAAAAATTTGGTGTTCCTGTCCCCATCCTTGAACCACTCCATCCCAGCTTTCTGCTTCCAAAACTGCTCCTCTATCGCATAGAATCTGATCAGCTCAGCATTAACCCGCTGCAATCTCTCCCTGTTGTACCCAGTTGGGTGCTCCTCGAACTCCTGTTCATATACCCGAACCACCTCCTCCAAAGTAGCAATCTGCCTAAAAATGTCGCCATAAGTCTCCCTGCTCCATACAGAAAGTACCTTTTTCAACTTTTTCAGCTTGCAGTTAAAGTTGTAAAAAGGATCAGAATCAAAATTTTCAGCCCAATTCTCTCTGACAACATCCAGGAAGGTCTCATGCTGCACCCAAAAATTTAGAAACCTGAACGGCTTCTTCACATCTGGAGCGCCCATGTTCGGCAGCAGCAACAAAGGAGCATGGTCAGACCCCTGCCTAATCAAGTGCTCAACCGCAAACTGCGGAAATAAATCCTGAAAAGCTTGATTCACAAGACACCTGTCAAGCCTTTTAAAAATGCATGCATCATCTGATCTACCATTCCACCAGGTGTACATGCTGCCCTTGAAACCCATGTCAGACAGTTGATAAGTATTGATGCAGTGCACAAAGTCTTCCACCTCCGGGTAAAAAACTGGCAGGCCTCCAAATTTTTCAAGCTCATCAATTATGACATTGAAATCACCCCCAACAAGCCAAGGTAATGTCATGTCACTAGCTTGATAATACAGCAAATCCCACAGTTCCACCCGGCAAACATGATCAGTGCTAGCATACACCAACGACACCACAAATTCCAGCAGTCCATCCAAGTGTGTCAGTTTCAAAGACAGCATTTGTGATGTATCATACACCACTTCTACCTGAAAGTCAGCATCTACAAATACCCATATTTTACCATTAAAATTATGCCAAGAAGAGCCCATACCTAGCCACAGTCGATACTTGTCAATATGCCTGTAGTGCTGGAACGGCTCCATTAATGCAATAAATGAGAAGTGCTTCTGCTTGTGCATTGTCACCACCCTATCAAAGGCCTGCTGAGTATTCACAGACCTTATATTCCATATAAGTGATTTATTCATTGACGACCAGAGGCTTTCGACCCCGCCCTCCTAGTTGACGTCCTAGCTGGCGGTGGGACGCTTTTCTGACGCCTCCCCCGACCCTGCTTTGCTTTCTTAATCTGCTCAGCTACCTGCGTAGGAGATAAATCACCCTTCCCAGCAGCATTAACATAATTTTGAGCCATAGACTCAGTGTCTAGCTCATCATCCTCACCAATATCCACCTGCTTTTCAGCAGGATTATCAAACAAATGCGCCAAAGGTGATGGAGGCTCAAAGTTTTTTGCAACCAGCTGTGCATTTTTACGTTTTGCACTATCATAGGTTGCTTTCAACTCCACCAACTCCTTATCAGTAGCTGGCCTCCCTCCTGACAGCATCGGACTAGCACTAACCACATCCAGCAACTTGCCAGGATCTCCCTGCACCTTCATAGGACTACCCTGTGAATTTTCAGCAACAGCAATTTTCTGACTTAGAACTTCTTCTGCATTGTCAACTTTATCATCCTTGCCACTACTATCCCTTGACAGAGCACCCTCGAGCCCTATGTATTCATCAGTCGGGTCCTCTTCATAATTTTCTGGAGCATCAGCATCAGTTTCACTATCCTCCCCGTAATCTAACAGGTCTTCATCATCCTCTGAATCACCTATCTCCAGGTCTTCACCATCAACCTCAACATCTTCAGTGACCTTGATTGCCAGTGAATTAGATGGAACTTCCTGCTGGGAAGTATTTTCTAGCACATGAACAGCAGCAACAGGCTCTACTGCATCAACAGGACCTCCCTGCGGAGTTATTACACCAACTGATTCACCCTGCTTTTGTAGCTGAAGCTGAGGATTAGCCATCTGTTTCCCATCATTGCCTCCTGTTTTAGGAGCCCATGTCTGCTTTACCCAGTCCTTAGTAGATTTAGGCAAAGGAATATTACCTTTCCCAGCTAAATTCTGAGCTGTAGGACCATTCTTTGCTGCATTTTTCTGAACACCCTGCCCTGCTGAATTTTTCTGAACATTGCTTGCCTGGCCATTATCTGTTGCCTGAACTATAGCCTTACTGCCCAAATTTCCAACTTCCTGGCTTTCCACCTCCTGCAATGCTGCAAATTTATTAGTCCCTGCCTGGACCAACGCCAATTTGTCACCAGCTTTCGTACCAACTTTTGTATTCTTTTCATTGACATTCTTAGCTTTCTTTTTGCCTGCTTCCTGCCACTCACCTGCATTGTTCACATTACCAACAGTCTTACCACTAGTCAGAATACGCAGAGGAGGTGTTGGAACCACTGCATTAGCCTTTGACACATTTGTATCACGAGCCTCATTACCATTACGAGTCTCCCAGAGCTCCGGGTGAATTACCTTGCAATTATTTTCATCATGACCCTGCAACCTACAACTTTTGCAATATAATGGCAGATGATCATACATAATATCAACCCAAGTAGAGGTTATCTCACCAGTGTCATCATCCTCTTCGTTAATCAAAACACGGGAAGGGTGTTTTGCTAACAAATCCAATTCAACCTTGACCCTGGCACAACTTGGTCTGGTTTTATTCAAAGTTGCAGTATCCACTTTCAATGGAGTTCCAACAGCTGAAGCAATAGAAAAAATGAACTCTGTTGCAAAAAAATTTGGAGGCAGATTTGGAAAGCTAATCCATGCCAGAGCCATGGAAGTCTCAATATCAGGCTTCCAATGTCTAGTCCACTTCAAAGATCGCATAGGAAACGATCTGCCTCTAAATTTAATCCAGTACGCAGGTGTAGACAAAAAATTAACATAGTCTTCCATAGAACTCAGCCTAATCAAAACATACCTACTGTCCAAATAACCAATATTGCATTCACTTTTGATTCCACACTGGCCCGGGATAATTTTACATAAATTCTCCAAGTCTGGCCTGCCGTATGAAAATTTTCCAATAACTGCAAATTGCAACTACTCCTTTGCCAGAGATTGTTTCACCTCAGATGTTTTCCAATTTAATTGAGCTACTCCCTGACTATAAACAACAGTGCGAAATAATCTTTGGTCAATTTGTAATTTTTGAACTTGAGGTTTTAAAATATGGGACCATGAGGGGGGTTGATTGTTGTTATTTTGAGGTGTTTGTGTAGTGGGTGGGGTGGGATTAGGTTGAACAACCCCTGGGGGGGCTGCCCAACCTGCTGCGCGGCCATGGCCGGAGTTACAAGGGTGGTGCGCCGTTTTCTCCTCCAAATCTCCTCAAAATCGCCCAAAGGAGGAGAGAGAAGAGAGAGTTTTTGGTTTTTTTGGGTGTTTTGGGTTTTTCAGCTTTTTATATTTGGGGTTGTTGCTTAAAGTTTTAATTTTTGGTAGGTGGGAGGTGGGAACTTGAGTTGCCGCTTAAAATTTTCACTGTTGGTCTAAGCCACGTGCCCTGGAGTGTGACGTATTACGGGTTTGGGGTTTAGGTTTGGGGTTTAGGGTTTAGGGTTGAGGGTTAGGGTTGAGGGTTTCAACTATTTTACACTTTTTCTATAATCGACTAGTTGTAGTCGATAATCAGCCTTGTCTCTTGAAATTAATTTTATGGGATTTTTGCCAGATCCAAAATAAGTAATAATAGAATTATTCATTGTAAAGTACATAAATGATATAAATGGATTACAATGACTTAATACATGTGTATACTTGATGTATATTTCCATTATACCAACATTTGAGGTGTAACAAGACATATGAGTCATAACCTAGGATATTGTTTAACAAGAATAGACATAGTAGGCTTATGTATAGATGAGTTATAACCTTTGAGGCGTCAATAGATTGTTATAATGTATTAATGTGAGTCATAACACTAAAATGGGCACATTATACTAACATTTGAGATGTAACAAGACATTTGAGTCATAACACTAGGGCATTGTTTGCCAAGAATGGGCATAGTAGGCTTATGTATGGATGAGTTACACCCTTGTAGGCATCAATAGGTTGGTATAACGATTTAATGTGAGCATTAACATTCAAGTGGCCCCAGTATACCAACATCTGAGGTGTAACAAGACATATGGGTCATGGATTAGTGATTGAATGTGAAATTACACAAGGTCGACAATCAACCTTCGTTCTGATTGATTTGGTTAATAGTCGATTAACGATCTCGCACCTATGTTCAGACATGTGTCTTATTTGGTAGTCGTTATATTCTTTCATCAACTACACTATTAGTTGATAGTCGATTAAGGAAGTCGTACCTTTGTGCAGTCAAGTCGTGCCTTTTTTAGTCCTTATTTGGGAGCCGTTATATTAGTTAATAACTGATTTAATTTGAAACTAAACAAGGTTTATGATCAACTTGGATTTTGATTAATTTGGTTAATAGTCGATTGGATTACAGGTACGTTTGTTCAGTCAAGTACTGCCTTTTCTGATACGTTTCATTTTTTCTGATAATTCCCTTATTTAAATATTTGCTTATTATTTATTTTTTTTCTTTTCCCTTTTTCTGTAAAATTCACTTTTATTATTATTTAAATTTATACAAATACATTATTTTTCTTTTATTTTTTTATGTTTATATCATATTCGTATTATTTAAATATTTTTCTTTATTACTTATTTTTATTATCCATGCATCTGATAATTTCTATTTACGAACCTATCACTTCATCTACTTGGTGTTGGTTTATTATACACCATATTAGAAAGATCGAATTTGAAAACAAACACAAGAACGAGAATCAAAATTAAATATAAAATAAAATAAAAGTAGGAAGACAATAGTAGTAGTAGTAATAATAATAATAGAAATTTTCATTAATAATAATAAAAAAAAAAAGAGCGATCGTAATGAAAACTCTTTTTTTACATTTGTTTAATAAAAATTAAAAAACTAATTATTACAAGGGGAGGGGGAGGGGTGATGTAGTTGTCCAAACCCTCCCCTACCCGTTCCATGAGAACCCTCAGCATCCTGGCCACATGGCGGATGTTCATCTCCTGCCTCCTTCTATCGTCGGAGATGAGGCGGATAAGACGATCAATGTCGGCACGTATTAGTAGCACCTCTGGGTCATTGTTCCTGAGACATCCTCCTCCATTGGCTCTGGTTCCATTTGCATTTTCGACTGGAGCTCTTGCCATTTCTTCAGGAAAAAAATTTGAAATGATTTTGATGAGTCTGTGTTGTGGAATCTTGCATCTGAATGCCTCAATTTATAGGCACCAAAATGATTCAAATCGATACAACCTTTGGTGTTCCCAGAAAAGGTCTTATCGTTTACTGAAGAAATTATGAACAGCCACTTTGTTTAACCCAATTCCAACTACTTTCAATGACGTGTCGCACGCCTGTATTTAATGCGTGCAGACACCTTATTAACGACATTGTGTCAATTAATTGTCATACCCGATTTTGGACTCAACTCGAGGTGAGTCGGGTTTCGGATTTGACTGGGTAACTCGTTTGAGTTCAAGTGTTGGAGTCGCCACCTAATATAGTTTTCTAAGGTGTATTAGGCCACCTAAGTGTCTAGAGTCAAGTCTATTGGTCACACTAGTCTATTTTCAGAGATTCGAGAGGGTAAGAAGTCCAAATGACTCGGGGAAGAAGGTGTTAGGCACTCCCCCGAGTCCCACGAAAGGTGGTTCCCGTCCGAGTCTATATTTTGGGATAGAAATGGTGAATGCTATCATATAATACTAACTTGGGAGGTCAATTTAGCATTTAGTTCAAGAAAATAACATGTATAGGCAATTTAATTCATACATATGCAAACAAATTTCATAGACGGCCTATATTTAAGCCTAGTCGCATATTAGGGCCTCTAATACAAACGCCTAATCATAAGATATGGTTTAAATATGCAAAAATATTCAATTTCAACATATTTATGTAGTTCTACCATTTTAAAATAAATTTGCATAAATAGGCAGTTTCGTAAATTAATTTCAGATTTGTATCAAAATAAAATGGGTTTTAGTTTTAAAACGAGATGTTGGCCATTTAGGGTCGGTGTGACTTATCACTAATTGTCGAGCCCTAACCTTATTGACCTTATTTTGTTTAGGGGTCAGTTTTTGGAAATATATAGGCGAAAGGGCTGTTTTCAAAAATGGGTTTTACATAAGTACAGAAATGCAAACAAAGGCTGTCGCACGTAAAGTATATACGTATAGGTATAAACATGCAAATATATGACTAAGTAGTAGTTTAGCTTTAGAAAAATACATATAAGCGTATAAATGACCCCAAATACTTTATGTGTATAGGAGCGTTTTGAGTAGTGAAAACAGTTTAAACACATACAAAGGCCACGTTTTAAAATAATTCTGGGCCTGGATCATTTGCGCAAATAGGGGCAAGCTTTAGTTTTGCAGAAATAGTCTAGATAATGCAAATACTACACATTTAAGCCCCTGTCAAATGAATTTTAGATTCAAACATTCAGAAAAGCATGTTCTCATAGTATTTTAATTCTAACATCTGCGTGGAGTGATCAAAACAGTGTTATCATTTATAGAGTCAACCCAGAACATGCAGTTTTAGAGAAATAGCATGAGACTTTCAGTTTTAAAACAAAGAATGCTATGTAGATTCCTAAATGTCATGATTTTCCAGATAATGCAACATATAGGAGTGAAAGGTCAAGAGAAGAGCCCCTGGGTGGCTATATGCACAGTATAATAACTGTGTACCCCTATTTTAAAGCATACAGACAGGAATCCAAACAAATATACAAACCAGGGGACAGTTTCTAAGTGAAAAAGCACAAGGAAAGGGTAATGGCCAAGTGATGTCCTGCACTGATAACCTATTTAGGCATAGCCTTCTTCAGAGGAGGAGTTTCTCCCCCAACCTTTCAAACACATTAAAATGACTGCAAATACAACCTGGTATAGCCCCTAAGGCTATCTTCACACATGCTGTAAGAAGGGATTAGCAGGGCCATAAACTGAGCCCAAAGAAAAGGTAACAAATAGGTAGAAATTATACCAAAGGAATTTAGACAGTAACAGCTTGAATAACAGAGCAGACCATGAGGAGAATCATAACTTTATACTGCACTCTTTTAAACAACGCTCACATGATCCTTGTGAATCATTCTAATAGGAATGCAGAGATTATCTTAGGCTTAAACAGAACATCAAGAACCAAAGCAAAAACATAGCACGCAAGCAGTTTAAATAAAACAGAGACAGGGTAGGAGTATGACAGGCAACCACACATACATAGATGCAATAGGTAATCAGAGGTGAAGAAGAATACCTTTAGACACTGTGAAACCAATAGAATGCAGAAAGAAGAGATGGGGACAGGATCAACACACACAAGCAGAGCAGTAATCCTTCAGGAGAGAAAATAAGCAAAGACAGAGAATTGGAAGCCTGAGAAGCTATGTCAATTTTCTAAGTGTATCAGTGCCTGATTCTAAGTCTTTTGATGTCAGAAAATCGTGTCTAAGTTAAAGGAAGTAGTCAGTTTATATAGGTGAGGGTTAGGGATTTTTAAAACAAACGGGTAAATCCCATAAGGCAAGAGATATTGTTTCCTAGGAATAACAGGGGACAAACTTGAGTGTCCTTCCAAAAATGGAGCAATCAAACTTGAGGCAAATCAATCCCGAATTGATTTGGATTCCCTCCCTTCAAACCCAACATAGTCTAGGTTCACAAATTAATTCACAAACAAAATTGAACCTCGGCAGATTTCAAAAACAAACATATCAATAACCATGCCAATTTCCTTCTTTATTTTCAATCAAAATCCTAACCAAATCATTCCTACAATTTTAAATCTGTCTTATCAGCCTCTCCTTCTCACGTTTGAACATATAACCATAAATAAGAACAAATGCAGTGAACACTAGAATCATGCTTAGACACAAACGACTTACGAAGAACAAACTCAATGTACTGAGCAACTGCCTAAACACATTGATGTGCTAAACAAGATAATAATAATCATGGAATGTAACCCTAATCGATTAATCATGCAAAAACCAAATATGTTAACATACAAAGAAAACAAACAATTTAGGCATGTTACTAAGTAAATTCAGAACCAAACACAAACGTTAAAAGGGTTACCTGTTCACATCGGAGTCGGGTCAGGTCGACTCGTCACAAATTTAACTCACACGGAAGTTTCTTACCATTTTTAGGTGATAACACCGTTCAAACATAACCTGAACCCCGCCGGAGGCATCTGCCGGCGGTGGTGATTCAGTTAACAAAGGGTCAAGTTTTGCCCTCGTCCATATACCATCAAAAGTACATAGGTTTTGTAGTGGACGATAAAGGGAGTGTAATGGTACCTGTTGACACCCAATTTGGTCCCTCATATTTTCAAAATCAACCATTTTTGAATTCCACATACTTGTGTATTCCATTCCCACCTCGTCTATTATCTTCAAAATTACCTTTTCATAATATCCTGGTAATTAAGACAATTTTCAAAAAAAACATCATTTCAAACCATAGCTATTTTCACAATTTTCTACAGTTACTCCTATTTTTGACAAAAACCTCCAAATTTGTTTCAAGCCTCAAAGTTATAATTTTTATACATTTCAGCCTTCCTAACATTTTAAATTTAACTCCCTAATTTTCCCATAATTTTTAAACCATTTTGAATCCATTTTATACCCTTTTATACCCTTTTATTCCTATTTACATAATGCTTATACACATATATACACATGAAGCACACATATCAGATGCCATTTTACACGTCACGCCTACATGGATCGATCCTGATCGTCCACGTAGGCGATCCAACGGCTCAGATTAATTCCCTTTTTTCCACCCCACAAAACCCCTTTCCCTTTTCCCATTTCCCCTCTCGCCCCCGTCCCCGACTCTCACTCTCTCTCCTTTTTCGGCGATTTCGATCGCCACCACTGTCGATGGTCGTTTCGGCTAAATTAGCCGGTGAAAATTAGGGAAACTGACATTTTTGAGTTCCTCTAATCATCCGCAACATAACTCGTCCACTTTCGATGGGGTTTGGATGAATGAAAAACCAACCCTGTGTCAGTCGAATCGACGCCGTCGGGAAATGCCTCCGGCAGGGTTCCTGGCGTGATGAACAAGTTGTATTTACTGAGGAAAGGTAAGTCCTTTCTTTGCAACCTTAATTCGGGATGGGTCAACCTAACCCGACCCGATTCGACAGCGGGTAACCCTTGATCTCCTTTTTGTGTGTCTGACCATTTGATTGTTTTGCGTGGTAACTACTACTTGAATTGCTTAATTTGTTATATTAGTTAATATGCACATTTATCATTTGATTAGGTTAGGTTTTCCTGAGTATTGATTCTTGCCTAATGCCATGATTTAACTTGAAACAAATGCTTAGAAACATCGATTGATTATAGTATCTCCCTATTTTCTATACCTCGAGTCATCTAGGTTCTCCATGATATTGCAAAGGTCAATGAGAGTCAAAATTGGGCATGATTCTTTGAGATTCCTAACATGGTTATCTGTGATTAGCAGCTGCATCGTTTGAAACTCGATTGAAAGTCACTAGCATAATATGTTGATTCCCAGTCCTATTTTAATACTTACATATGCTAATTTTAAAATCTGATTATGTTATCTTCTGAAAGTGGACTGCCTATGGGTCAGATTCATGTTTGTTGTGATGTATCTAGCCTGTTCTCATGTCTAGGAGGTTTGATTTTCTAAATGTATTGAATAGGTAGTTTTGTCCTGGATAATAAAAGGAATTTGATTAGATTCTAGGAGATTCTGGTTGATGTTGATAGAGTAATGTTTATTTGATTGACCCGAGAATCAATAGGATTTATTGATTGATTCTGGGACTTAATTAACTAGATTGGTGAATCCAGACCAGGGTAAGGCTATACGGGGGAGTTTAAATTTGTTCTGGGATTGGTTTTGCTTAGACTTTGGGGTCTGATTGGTTTATTTATGGGAAACACCTATAAGTTTGTCCCCTTTTAACTAAGGGAAAATATTCCTTTGCCTTATATGGTGCATTCTACCCGTTTGAAGATGCAACCTTTACTTCCATCTATATATACCAGTCATTATCTCATTCATGGACACAGAGCTTAGGCACTAAAATACCTAAAGCACACCTCATACATTCACAGCATCCTGCATAAGGGATAAAGGCCATAGAGTACCCTTCTGAAGTCTGATCTCTCTTTGGTTCTTTTTTCTGGAAGGCAACTAGTTCTTTATTTGGTTGTTTGGGTCCTGCTTTGCAAGTCCTGATTACCCCCTCATTGTTTCTTTACTTTCTCACTACTAAAAGGTATTCTCTTTTCCTTTTGCTCACTGCATATGGTCTTCTCTGCTTGCCTATGTTTGATTGAACCAGTGTGTCTTCTTACATCACTTTTACTCTGTTTGCTTTAGAATACTTAAATTAAAGTACTGCATGTTTGAGCTTTTCATCTTTAGTCTTGATCAGTTAAAAGGATCCAATAGGATCCTACTTACACTCTGTGAAGAACAGGGGTAGGATCATGTTCCATTACGTCAAGTCCTCTGTCATGGACATAGACCTCTACTCAGGTCTTTCCCCTTCCCTTGCCCCTACTAATCTTGCACTTGCAGGTTATTCGAAAGGGCCTTAACTGGGCCAAGCTATTTTGTTACAGGGCACTCTTTAGAACTTGAAAAAATCAGTGGTTGAACTCTTTTAAGTGGTTTCTGGGGCTGGGTGCTGAGATCTTGAACTTTTAACTGATTACTGGACTTAAACTTAAAACCTGGGGAACTGGACGCTCTTTGAACTTGAAACCCTGTATTTCTGCACTTAGAGAATGTCCCTTGTCTTGTAATTTTGACTAGGATCCTTTCTGTACTTCTATTATTACTGGGAAATAGCTAATCGACTATGTTATGGCTATCAGGGGCCAATTCCTAACCTTCCTTTTATATGTTGCATCATAATAGGACCTCATCTCTTTAGCATGCCTATAATCTCATAATAAATGGTCTACAGCTTTGAGTTTTACTCCGTTAACACGTTTTGAATGGATTTTCAAAGTGGAATTCGAATACATGTTTGTTTCTGTAATTGAATCTGGAAATTAACTCGAAAAGGGGCTCTTTTGTGTCATACGAACCCGTTCTGAATTGCTTATGTAAAACCGTAGTAGCCTCTCTTTTTTTTACATAATAACCTGGGCCCAAAAGTATTTTCAACAAAAGGCCCTTTTATGTACATAAACTATTTTTACCACTTAAAACACTCCTATACACTAATCTAATAGTGTATAGGGGTGTACAAAGTTCCTGGGGTCACTTGTACACTTTAAAATGATTTCTAAAGCTACAATTATCATTTAGGACATATAATTGCATGTCTATACCTATATATATTACTATTATGTGCGATAGCCTTATTTGCTCTAGTGTGCTTCTAAGAACTCCTCTTTCGAAAACAGTCTCATTGCCTATAAATATTTCTAAACCCGACCCCTACACAAAAAAAGCCATTTAGGGCTCGACAATTAATGAGGAGTCACGCCGACCCTAAATGAGTCAACATTTTGTTTCAAAGCAATTCTCTTTCGGTTTTCCTAGTTAAATCTAAACTTGTTTGTCGATTAGGCTACTTATGCAAATACCTCTTTGTATTTACTACGCAAGTTGAGCACTTATAATCTTTTGTTCGCGATTAGGCATTAACGTTAGAGGCCGTAGACACGACTAGGCTCAAATCCTAGGCCGAATGTGAAAATTGTTCGTATGTGTGCATAAGTATGTTATATCTTATTTTAAATGTTAGATCCCAAGTTAGCATGATAATAGAAATTGTTTACATCCCAAAATCAAGACTCGGACGGTAACCACCCTTTTGATGGGACTCGGGGAAGTGCCTAACACCTTCTTCCCTGAGTCACTTAGACTTCTTACCCTATAGAATCTCTGAAATAGATTAGTAGACCTTTTGAACTTAATTTTAGACATTAGGTGACCTAATACGCCTTAAAATTTATATTAGGTGGCGACTCCAACATCTAAAACTCAAACGAGTTCACCCAGTCAAATCTGAAACCCGACTCGCCTCTAGTTGAGTCCAAAATCGGGTATGACAGTACCGTTTTTCCCAATTTTCACCGGCCAATTTGGCCGGAAAATGCCATGGCAGTGGTGGCATTTCATGTCGCCGAAGAGAGAGTGAATATCAGGGAGGTAAGGGGGAAAATGAGGGTAGGGGAAGGGTTTTAGGGGTCGTTTAAGGAAAAGATTAGAAGATTTAATCTCAGCCGTTAGATGTCACACGTGGACGACTGAGATTGATCCACCTAAGCACTGAGGTGTAAAATAGGTGTGATGTGTATAAAAATGTGAGGTGTAATGTGTATATATGTATTTATGTATATATAGTGTATAAATAGCGTATATTAGGCATAATTTAATGTAAAATAGGTATAGAAATGGTATAAAATAGGTATAAAATATAGGAAAATTAGGGAATTAATTTTAAAGCAAATAAAATGACTAGGGACGTGTATATAAAAAGGTATTTTAGGATTTAAAATAAAAGGGGTAATTTTATCAAAAATAAGGGTAATTGTAGAAATTTAAAATGGAAGCGTATGCCTTGTAAAAATGGCTTATGATTTAAGACGATGCTTTTGAAAATAACCTTGATGGTCAGGCTATTATGAAAAGACAATTTGAAATAATGGACGGGGCAAGAATAAATGCACAATCGTGTGTGAAGTTTGAAAACTATTGATTTTATAAAAATAGGAGGGGCAAAATTGGGTGTCAACAGCTGCCTCTTTGCCCGAGGATGATGAAAGAGTCTTCGGGCAAAGACGTTGACAGTACGGCCAATTTTTTCATGACTCTAGAGGAGTATTTGCGACTTAAGGGAGTCGTCAGGCCGCCAGGTTAAGATGTTTGCTTTGCTTGGGGTGTATATTCCTGCAATGAAGATGCGCCTGCAACATAATGTATATGTAAAACGTACCTTTCCGCCAGGCTGGATTGTTTTTCAAGGATTCTTGCAGTATATAGTGGTTTCTGCTATGCCATGATTGCGTGTCCCTTGTTGTCAAGTGTTAGATTCGACGTCGGGCTGTGTACCCTCAGTCGATGCATTGGTCCGTGTACCCTCAGCTAATTTAAATGAAAAATCGATATCGGGCTGTGTACCCTCAACCGACGCCTCGGGCTGTGTACCCTCAGCTAATTTAAATGACAAATCGATATCGGGCTGTGTACCCTCAACCGACGCCTCGGGTTGTGTACCCTCAGCTAATTTAAAATGCAAATCGATATCGGGTTGTGTACCCTCAACCGACGCCTCGGGCTGTGTACCCTCAGCTAATTTAAATGACAAATCGATATCGGGCTGTGTACCCTCAACCGATGCCTCGGGCTGTGTACCCTCAGCTAATTTAAAATTCAAATCGATATCGAGCTGTGTACCCTCAACCGATGCCTTGGGTTGTGTACCCTCAGCTAATTTAAATGACAAATTGATATCGGGTTGTGTACCCTCAACCGACGCCTCGGTCTGTGTACCCTCAGCTAATTTAAAATGCAAACCGTTATCGGGCTGTGTACCCTCACCCAACGCCTCGGGCTGTGTACCCTCAACTAATTTAAATGACAAATCAATATCGGGTTGTGTACCCTCAACTGACACCTCGGGCTGTGTACCCTCAACTGACGCCTTGGGCTGTGTACCCTCAGCTAATTTAAATGACAAATCGATATCGGGCTGTGTACCCTCAACCGACGCCTCGGCCTGTGTACCCTCAGCTAATTTAAATGACAAATCGATATCGGGATGTGTACCCTCAACCGACGCCTCGGGCTGTGTACCCTCAGCTAATTTAAATGACAAATCGATATCGGGTTGTGTACCCTTAACCGACGCCTTGGGCTATGTACCCTCAGCTAATTTAAATGACAAACCTTTGCTGAAATACATCTGATGTGTGTTGCTCAGTTATGTGTCTTTTTTGTGCCTGCATCCAAAGAAAGATTGATGAGTTGTGTGGGGTGGTTTGGTTTGTGCATTCTTGGCTTGCTTCGCGCTCGCTGTCCACGGGTGTCGGGATCCTGGCCGAGCTGATAGGGATATGCATAAAGTAATACATAATGCAAATGATTTCAGAAAACTTTTATAAGAATGAAATGAAATGAAATATTTTGTCCCCATTGAGTCACGAGTCGCGTTGTGTAAAGCCAAAGTTGTCGTTCTTCTGTTGTTCCAAACTAAATTAAGTGAATTTTGAGGGCGACCTCAAAATTCTGCCCCAGTTTGTGTTTGAAAGTTTTGAGAGATCCTCAAAAATTTCTGCCCTAGTGTCAACCATATTTGTCCTCTAGGAATTTTTTAGGACCAAATTTTTGAGAGGTCCTCAAAAATTCTGCCCCAGTGTTTGCTTTGTGGGAAAATGAAAGTTTTATATTTATGTGACCTGTAACACCCCATCTAAGGGTTAAGTGTCCCACATCGGCATAACACAGGAGTGATCCTGGGTATATAAGCTAACTGGCCTTAGACCCTAGTGACGCGTTTTAAAACCGTGCGGGCCTAGGCCCAAAGCGGACAATATCACTGGCGGGCTTGGGCTGTTACAGATGGTATCAGAGCCACTCCGTGTCAGCCTTGTCGATGTGGGTCAAAGTTCAGGGCTGAGTCTAGGCGAATCCCGGTACGCGAGGCAAACCTCCGTGGTGAGTCTAGGCGAATCCCGGTACGCGGGGCAAACCTCAGCGAGGACGCTGAGTCCATAAGAGGGGGTGTATGTAAAACTCCAGCTAAAGGTTAAGTGTCCCACATCGGCATAACACAGGAGAGATGCTGGGTATATAAGTTAACTGGCCTTAGACCCTAGTGACGCGTTTTAAAGCCGTGCGGGCCTAGGCCTAAAGCGGACAATATCACTGGCGGGCTTGGGCTGTTACAGATGGTATCAGAGCCACTCTGTGTCAGCCTTGTCGATGTGGGTCAAAGTTCAGGGTTGAGTTTAGGTGAATCCCGGTACGCGGGGCAAACCTCCGTGGTGAGTCTAGGCGAATCCCGATACGCAGGGAAAACCTCAGCAAGGACGCTGAGTCCATAAGAGGGGGTGTATGTAACACCCCAGCTAAGGGTTAAGTGTCCCACATCGGCATAACACAGGAGAGATGCTGGGTATATAAGTTAACTAGCCTTAGACCCTAGTGACGCGTTTTAAAGCCGTGCGGGCCTAGGCCCAAAGCAGACAATATCACTGGCGAGCTTGGGCTGTTACATGACCGAACCTTGAGTAGGTTGCCTACGTATCCCACTTGGGGAATTAGGTCGTGACGTAGCTCAGATTACATAATGTATTGCAGAATAGGAAAATCACTAATTAGTACAAGCTCTTATACATAGTATCTTTTGACAGCGTCTGAATTGATTGGTTTCGGCCAAACTTCTTCGTCTATCTCTGCCAATATAATTGCTCCTCCATTCAGAACTCGGTGAACCATATACGGCCCTTGCCAGTTTGGTGCAAACTTGCCTTTTGCTTCTTCTTGATTTGGAAATATCTTCTTCAATACTAATTGCCCCCGGTTCGAAGAGTCTCTTTCGAACTTTCTTGCTAAATGCTTTAGTCATTCTCCTCTGATATAATTGCCCATGACATATCGCATTCAGTCTCTTGCTGTCGATGAGGGCTAATTGCTCCATTCTTCCTTTGATCCATTCAGCGTCTTTTAACTGTGTTTCTTGGATGATTCTCAAAGAAGGTATCTCGACCTCCGCGGGTATCACTGCCTCAGTGCCATACACCAGCAAGTAAGGAGTAGCCCCCGTTGATGTTCGCATTGTGGTGCGGTACCCCAATAGAGAGTAGGGTAGGTTCTCGTGCCATTGCTTTGAATTGTCTGTCATCTTGCGCAATATCCTCTTGATGTTCTTATTGGCCGCCTCGACCGCACCATTCATTTGAGGTCTGTATGCAGTGGAATTGCGATGCTTAATTTTTAAAACCTCACAGGTTGCTTTTATTAAGTCACTATTGAGATTGGATCCATTGTCGGTGATTATGGACTCAGGAATGCCAAACCGACAGATCATCTTTTCACGGACAAAATTAGACACCACCTTCTTTGTCACTGACTTGTACGATGCAGCTTCTACCCATTTGGTAAAATAGTCAATGGCCACCAATATGAAACGATGTCCATTGGAAGTGGCTGGCTCGATAGGTCCTATGTCATCCATTCCCCAGGCAACAAAAGGCTAAGGCGATCCCATAATGTTCAGTTCATTGGGAGGGACTCGAATCATATCTCCGTGGACTTGGCATTGACGACATTTCTTTGTGTGCTTTATGCAGTCATGCTCCATTGTCATCCAGAAATAACCAGCCCTCAAAATCTTTTTTGTAAGTACAAAACCATTCATGTGTGGGCCACACGTCCCAGAGTGTATCTCTTCTAATAATTTAGCAGCTTCTTTTGCGTCCACACATCTCAGCAAACCTAGATCAGGTGTCCTTTTGTACAGAACTTCTCCACTCAGGAGAAACCACTTGCTAACCTCCTCAGTGTCTTATTTTAGAGACTTGTTGCATTATTTGGGTAAGTGCCGTCTTTGAGAAGCCCTTTGATGTCGTAGAACCAAGGTTGTCAGTCCGATTCTTCTTCTACATGATAATAATATGCTGGCTGCTTCCTTACTGTCACGGGTATTGAGTCAATGTAATTCTTGTCTGGATGTCTGATCATGGAAGATATGGTGGCTAAAGCGTCCGCGAACTCATTTTGCAGTCTAGGAACATGCTGGAACTCTATTTTGGTGAATCTTTGCTTCAGCTCCTTTATGCACTCCAGGTACGGCAATATCTTGGAGTTCTTTGCTGTTCACTCTCCTCGGACTTGGTGAATCAGTAAATCAGAATCCCCGATTGCTAACAGTTCTTGTATGTTCATGTCCACTTCCAATCTAAGTCCTAGGATGCAAGCTTCATATTCCGCCATGTTGTTGGTGCAATGAAACCTTAGTTTGGCCGTGACAGGATAGTGTTGTCCAGTCTCGGAAACTAATACAGCTCCAATGCCGACTCCTTTGAAATTGACCGCTCCATCGAAGAATAGCCTCCACCCATCATACCCTTCGGTGATATCTTCCCCTACGAACATAACTTTCTCGTCAGAGAAATAGGTGTGCAAAGGTTCATAGTCATCTCCCACCGGATTCTCGGCCATATGATCAGCCAAGGCTTGAGCTTTCACCGCCTTTTGGGTAACAAAAGTGATGTCAAATTCACTGAGCAGCATTTTCCACTTAGCCAATTTTTCAGTAGGCATTGGTTTTTAGAAGATATAATTGAAAGGATCCATCCTCGATATCAGCAATATTGAGTAAGATATCAAGTAATGTCTCAACTTCTGTGCTGTCCAGGTCAGCGCGCAGCATGTGCGCTCCAGCAATGTGTACTTGGCCTCGTAAGGAGTAAACTTCTTGCTTAGGTAGTATATTGCTTGCTCCTTTCTTCCGGTCAAATCATGTTGCCCCAGTACACAACCAAAGGCCGAATCTACCACGGAAAAGTACAAGATCAAAGGCTGCCCAGGCTCAGGTGGAACCAGCACAGGTGGGCAAGACAAGTACTCCTTTATCCGATCGAATGCTTTTTGGCAGTCCTCTGTCTACTCGATTACTGCGTCTTTCTTCAGTAACTTAATGATTGGCTCACAGATGACAATGGATTGTGCTATGAACCGGCTGATGTAATTGAGCTTTTCCAGGAAGCTCATAACCCCTTTCTTGCTTTTTGGCGACGGCAATTCTTTGATGGCCTTGATCTTGGATGGATCCAACTCGATACCCCTCCTACTGACGATGAAACCCAGAAGCTTCCCTGCTGGAACACCAAAAGCACATTTTGCCGGATTTAGCTTCAGATTGTACTTTCGCAAGCGATTGAAAAACTTGCGCAAGTTGTCAAGATGCTCTGAACTCTTCTTTGATTTGATGATCACATCATTCACATAGACTTCAATCTCTTTGTGCATCAGATCATGGAACATAGTTGTCATCGCTCTCATGTAAGTTGCCCCAGCATTCTTCAACCCAAATGGCATGACTTTGTAGCAATAAGTCCCCCAAGATGTAGTGAAAGTTGTCTTCTTGACATCTTCTTCATCCATGAGAACTTGATGATAACCAGTGAAACAGTCCACGAAGGATTGCAGCTCATGTTTCGCGCAATTATTAATCAGGATGTGTATGTTTGGCAGAGGAAAATCATCCTTCGGGCTTGCTCTGTTCAGATCTATGTAATCCACGCAAACTTGGAGTTTCCCATCTTTCTTCGGCACTGGGACAATATTAGCCAGCCAGATTGGATATTTGATTGTTTTCAGGATTCCTGCATTGAGCTGCTTGGTCACCTCTTCACCAATTTTCAACAGAACCAATCACTTGAAAGTTCGGGCCTTTTGTTTGACCGGCAGAAAGCCCGGATTGATAGGTAATTTGTGAGCTACCACGTCCGTGCTTATGCCAGTCATGTCATCATATGACCAGGCGAATACGTCCTCATATTCTTTAAGAAACTCAGTATATTGCTTTTTATCTTCGGCGGTGAGATGCACACTGATCCTCGTCTCTTTCACAATTTCCTCATCTCCAAGGTTTATCACCTCAGTTTCCTCTAGGTTTGGCTTAGGCTTGTTTTCAAATCTCTCAATTTCTTCTTGTGTGGTTTCATCAAAATCATCATAGTTAACTCCAGTTTCCTCAAGCTCCATTGTTTCGTTACACGTTGCGATTGTGGACTCAATGAGATTATTATTTTGAATATTGAAAAATAAAATATTGCAAAATTAAAAGATTAAAGCAAAAGTTAAACGGAAAATAGTGCGATATTTTATTTATGAATCCTTGCAAAACAGAGTTTTTAGGGAGACATGTGCAACAAAGAAGAAAAATGCAAATTCCACGACTCAGAGTCGGGTTTTATTTTAGAAATCATAAGATAAGTTCTATCCCCTCAGCTCTACCAAGGTCCATGGTAAGCTCGGGCCCGGTTGCTGATCCAGTTTTTCAATGCCGCTCCACATCTAGCCTTTGTCAGTCCAGGAGGTTCAATATGTTCTTCTAGGATCACACAGCAGTCTTCATCTGATATCAATAGATTTTGCACCCCTGCCAGCTGATCCTCTTCAGCATCAGCCATCTTCAGCTCCACCCCTTGTGCTGTGGACACCTCCAATTTTCGGCCATCCAAGTATCTAGACGAGACAAAGATATGCAAGAGAGTCTTAGTGCTTTTCTTATAGAACTTAAAGTCCAGTGATGCTTCTTCCATGCTCTTTTCGTAGGTCACAATGTATCCTATGCCAGCTTTCTCATTGTCGGGCCTCATCACAATTCTAATCGGCTCGACTATACCATCCAAGTTCTTGCCCAAACCTTTGCCAGGTTCGTAGCCTTGTTTAATTATGATGCCCACGACCCAGTCTCCGGGCCATTTTGTAGGTGGTGGGAGTACATATGGCTCTTCGATCACTACCTCCATAGGTTCGAGTACCTTGGGTATCCACACTTGCTTTCTCTTTGTTTCTTCAGAGATGCGCTTCCAATTAGGACGGGCGTTGGGTGAGTACATTGGTCGCTTCTCGGTCTTAGCTGGTAGGGTCTCACGAAATTCGCGTGAGGGCACTCCCCAATCAGACATGACTGATTCCCAGACCAAATTTCTCCCTTCGTAGCCTTTGCCTCGGCTATCCCAGTAGGCACTGTAAAAGTTCCTCTTCCTTTCTTCAATCCCAGGTGGTGTGTTAACCAACTTGGGAGCAAAAGGTGCAGCATACCCCTTTTGGATTGTGTCTGTGGGGTTCCAACTTGAGTTTTAGTTCTTGCGGCGTCCTCCTCGAGTGCCTTGCACTGCTCCCATGAGTTCCACAGTATAGAATGTCTGCCCATCAGGAGCATTCCCTTCAATTGCTCGTATGGTTTGCTCATTATAGATTGAATTGTTCCCTTCACCGAATACTACCACCTCTTTGTGGTCCCACTCGAACTTCACGGTTTGGTGCAATATGGAAGGCACCGCACCAGCCACATGGATCCAAGGCCTCCCCAATAACAAATTATAGGAAGCAGAGATGTCCATGACATGAAATTCAGCAGTGAACTCCACAGGACCGACCATGA
This sequence comes from Petunia x hybrida, assembly GCA_037355625.1. Taxonomy (NCBI): domain Eukaryota; kingdom Viridiplantae; phylum Streptophyta; class Magnoliopsida; order Solanales; family Solanaceae; genus Petunia; species Petunia x hybrida. The sequence continues at coordinate 424,719 of JBBBVM010000208.1, forward strand.
CAGTTAGGTCAATCTCCCCAATGGTGCTTCTTTGCGACCCATCGAACGCCTTCACCTTCATATCGCTCTCCTTTATCTTGCTTTGGTCAATTTCCATTCTTTTCAAAGTGATGAATGGGCATATGTTCATACCAAAACCTCCGTCGATCAAAACTCTTCCTACGAACCAATCTTTGCATTTGACAGTGACGTGCAAAGCTTTGTTGTGACTCAACCCTTCAGGTGGTAGCTCATCTTCGTGAAAAGAAATTCGGTTGGCCTCCATGACTTGTCCAACCATGCTAGCCAGGTTTTCGACTGAAGTGTCCACCGGAACATATGCTTCGTCCAATACTTTCATCAAAGCACTTTGGTGGCTCTCTGATTTGAGGAATAGAGCCAAAACGGAGATTTGTGCTGGAGTTTTGCCCAAGTGTTCGACCACAGAGTATTCCTTTGCTTGTACATTCTTCCACAGTCCTTCGGACTCCTCCTCGCTGATCCCTCGTCTATCTTGAACAACATGTTTGGGAGTATAAATCCTTCCACTCCTATTCATCCCTTGTGCAGAACCAGTCTCAACTGTTGACTTGTTCTTCTTTTCCATTTCATAATCCCACGGCACCACTTTGTTGCTGTATGGGGGAACCACATCGACATAAAATTTGGGAGCCACTTCTATCTCAATGGGCTCTGGTGCTGTAGAGGCTTGAGCAACTGAAGCGGTTGCTGGTACATTGTCCTTTGCTTTAACAATGGTCCCTTCAAAGTTGCATTCCTCATCCAACTCGATCAGGTTCACCCTATTGTCTCCATGATTAGGCAGGGGATTATTGTGCACGTTCGGAGTCTTCAAGTGTATCACCTTTTGGTCGATCAAGTCTTGTATCTTGTCCCTCAAGGCGTAGCACTTTTCAGTATCATGACCAGGTCCTCCAAAACGATTGTCTCCATGATAGGCACAGGTTTTGGTTTGATCAAAATAGGGTATCATCCTATCAGGCATTTTGAATGGCACGGATTGTATATGGCCGGCTGCTTTGAGTCTCTCGAACAACTGAGTGCGAGATTCAGCCAGTGGGGTGTAGTTTCTTTTGGGTCTAGGGTTGTTATTAGCGTGAGGCCTTGGTGAATAGGTATTGGTATTTCGGTAGTTGGGACTTTGTCGGTATGTTGGTCTTTGTGGTGGTGGGTTTTGGTACATGGGCTGAGTGTTGTAGACTGGGTAGGTGGATGTGGGTGGTATGTATGGGTAGGATAGAGGAGGTATTTGGTAGTAGTGGTTATTGTTAGGGGAGTGGTCAAGTGATGCGGCCACGAAGGAGAGATCGTCCTTCTTTTTTCTTGATGTGGTAGTGTTGCCAGCTTGTAGGGCTTTGTTAGCGGCTTGTAGTGCAGCTAAACTAACAATTCTTCCAGTCTTCAGTCCATCTTCGACCATGTCCCCAATCTTGATCAACTCTCCAAACTTCTTATCGTGCAGATTCAGCAACTTGTCAAAATAGACGTCTTCTTGTATGCGGATGAAGGTGGCCACTATCTCGGCATCTTCCATGGGAGGTTGGACCTTGGCGGCTTCAGCCTTCCATCTAGTTGCAAATTCCTTAAAAGTCTCAGTGGGCTTCTTCTTCAATTTCTCTAAGTAAAATCGATCAGGCATAGCATCAGTGTTGTGCCCAAAACTGTCGACGAAGTCTCCAGCCATTGCTTCCCAGCTCATCCACTTCTTTGTTTGCTACTTAGAGTACCACACTAGCGCATCTCCGGTCAGAATGCGGTTGAACAACTGCATGCGGATCTTTTCGTCGTGTCCAACTCCAATCAACTTATCACAGTAAGATCTTAAATGAGCCATTGGGTCTCCACTGCTATCGAACATGTTGAACTTGGGTGTCTTATAACCTTCGGGCAGCTTTAAGTCAGGATACAAGCAGAGGTCCTCATAAGCTAGCCCTCGGGTTCCCTTGGTGTCTTGGAGTTATTTGAACTTCTCTACCAGCCATTGGACTTGCTCTTTGGTATTGTCTGGGTCTTCCTTGGTCCATGCATACATTTCATGATCTTTGGTGGGTGATGCGACGGTTTTTGTTTCAACGGTGAAGGAAGGTAAATTGTTTTGCGGTGCTTTTGGTGGTGCAGGGTAAGTAGGGTAAGGAATGTCTTTTTCAGGGTAGAGTGGATCTTTGCCATGATGGCGGGTAGTCTTATTTTGTTCAATGATCTCATCAGTGCGGGCAAGAGAGATCCTATTCTCCAACTCGAACAACCTCTGTTCCAACTTTGCATAGTCTTCGTAAGCAACCACACCTTGCTTCTCAGGAATTCCATTTCCAACTTTGTCAAACTCAGCCATGATATTTCGTCTCGTCCTTGTCCTTGTAGGTAAAGGGGGAGGTGTTGGGATTGATTCTCTGGATCTCAACCGGTATTGCGGCGCGGCCAGTATGCACAAACCAAACTATCAAGGGCTGGGGGACTGATACATCAAAAACAAAGAAAGAGAATGTGAGTATACGTTAGTTTAAATAAAATCGCGTCCTATCATGTATGGGACCTCTTTTGCGCCAGAGGTAGGCCTATCGAAAATTCAAAGTAACGTTTGCACCAAACACATCATTTTGTTTGCATAAACATAATCATCACCGGTCTAAAAACCAAAAAATAACAGAATTTTATTTGATTTGCTTCGCTTTATTACGACCACTAATTTAAGACAACGACTCGATTAAAATGAAAACGACGACAAAAGGGACAAGACGACACGACTCGATACGACTAGACTAAATGCCAAGCAAAGAGACTCCAGATTAAGCATCAGCTCCAGTGTCTTCCTTTTCCTTCGTCTCTTTGGGTTCTTCCTTGGGTTTATAGACCAAGCTCATGGGTGAAGGATCAGCAAATGTCTCCATCAGGTCCTTCCCAGCTTCCATATCGCCCAGAGCTTTTGTAAAGAACTCGCAAATTTCTATTCCCTTTGCTTCCTTCTCTTCTAGTGGTACTGACTTAAAATACTCTCCCCATCCATTGAGCAGGTCTTGCAAATTCCCAGAAGCTTGCCTTGCAGTCATGACCTTGCCGGTCCAATACTTGAGTTCATCCCCTTTGATCTTATCCTTGCATTGTCTCCTCATCTCCCTCTCTTGTGTCACCCTTAACTCCTTCTTTCCTTGGTCAAACTCGTGCTTCAACTTTTTGTATTTTTCAGCAGCACTTGGAGCTTTGGTTTTCCTTTTCAGTATGGTCTTGGATCAGAATCTTGCCTTATTTTTGCTAAGCCATTGAGGATAGGTTAGGGTGGCTACGGGATTCACCCTACTGTCTCGACCACGACAAAACTGCATAGTGAGCCTCTTCTCCCGCATTGTCAATATAGTGCCAACCATTGGATGTTCAATGTCCTTTATGTCAACGTTGAAGCTTCTCCCTTCAGTCAACTGTGGAGTTTGTTGTGTCATTCCCACTTGTCGGAGGACTCTTAGAGGAACATAATGTTGAGTTCTTCGGAATCCAATCAATGTCAAGAAAGTGATGTCTTGACCTTGTATGGAAACAACATTGCCGGCACAGTTCTCAATCACCCATTGTACCTCTTGCAACCCCTCGAACTTGGTGTACCCTCCTCCCATGTTTGCTGGGTCTTCCCATGCCGCTGTTCCAGCCATGCCGGTGCTATGTGAGCGGATCCCTCCTTTCCAAGATGGTTTTGGTGCTACCAGACTGACGGGGACACTATGCAAATGTTCTATCAACCATATTTGCAGCAACAAGTTGCACCCCTTGAAGAAGTCTCCTCCTCTTCTACATTTGGTTAGAGCCCGGTAAACTTCTCCCAGAATAATTGGAACCAAGGTTACTTGATGTTTGAAAGCACCTCTACGTAACCCTTCTACCACTCTTCCCAACCTTATGTCGATCTTGCCTTCCTTCTTGGGGAAAACCATGCTTCCCAAAAATGCAACGATGAAAGCATTGGATTCAGTCCACTCCCAGTCTTGAATTTCCCATGCCCCAGTCCAATCATGTCTAAGTGTTGGATCTCCAAACCTAGAATGCAGATACTCCAACGTGACTTTTCTATCATGCACCCCTTCGATGTATGGATCATAAGGAGCACCCAATAGTTCAATGAACTCCTTAGGGTCCACGTCTCGGGGATAAATCATAGTCTCGGGTCCAGGTTCTAACCCTGCCAGTCCTCCAAATTCTTCCAACATTGGTGCCAACTCCAAACCATTGAAGTGAAAAACCGCCCTTTAATAGTCCCAAAAGTGTGTGGCAGCCTCTACTAAACCAGGCATGGCAGTGTAGGCCTTGAGAGCCACCAGTTCCCCCAACACCTTTTGGACGTGAGTCTTATTGATAACGACCAAGTCTTCCCACCAGAGTCTGATCAAGTGAGGAGGTCGGGAAACAATCTCAAATTTGAGTGTACCTTTTGCAGCCATAGTGTGAAAACAAAAACAAGAAAAGGTAAAGACCAAAACATTCTAATAGTTTTGATCATGCTTAAACAGGTGATCAATGTCTTGTGCAAACGTTTCTTCGAATCCATGCAGAGATGCAATTTGTCATTTTCAGTTAAAAACCCTTTCGACATTTAGGCGTAGGCTTACTAATGGACTATTACGCACCAAGGACGTATAGCCTTCCTAAGTTTTCATTATGCAAAGAAAATAAATACACATTTTGTCACCAATTATTCTCGTAAATTCCCCAACATTTGAAAATCAGTACATGATGTCTTTCGAAGAAGTAAAATACAAAAGAAAAATGAAAATGACACTTTGACTAGGCAGCACACTTTTTTTCAATCTTGGCCCTCTTTACTTCTTGCGTGATCTCCTTAACTTCTTCTATAGCTTTGGTTAAGTATCCCTTAGCCGCCACTAAATGTAAAATGTCTACCTCTGCACACTCCGAGTTCCATTGTTTAAGTTTTGTCTCCAACACCTCTATCTTTTCTTCTAGCTCTAATATACGTTTCTTCCACACTTCGATCTCTTCTTTGTTCACCTTATCCATTTTGACAGCTTTCAACATGAACGCTCGATATCGAATTTGAGCTTCCGCCTCACGATCTCTTATGTTATTCCCTCGACTTGGCCCCACTACCACATTTCCCTTTATACTAGAGCGTAACCAGCTTTTGTAGTTTGGTTCGCATCCAGCGTTGTATCTATCAGGCGCTAGTGATGCTTCTCCCATGACTTGTCTTCCTACCCAGGATTTTCCAATGCTCTTGACCCTCGGAACAACATCTCCAGTGTAATCAAACTGATAGTCTTTCGTGTCTGGTATCGATGGTATGATTTGCTTCCTCCCTACTTGCCTCATCACTCTTAGCAGTTGGTAAGGTTGGAGACCTCTTAATCCCATAAGTATCACAAAGGATGCCTTCTCAGAGCTAATGATGAAATCTGGTGAAGGAAACCAAGTGAACATCTACTGAATTGAGTCCTCCGTTACGTTTTCGAACAATTTTACCCATTTCTCTGTGCTGCTTGGTTGTTTGAATTTTGAAACTCCGTATCGTTCCCCAATCAAGTAGTTGTAACCGGCTGGTTTGGACAACGCTTGCACACCTCTTGCTTTCCTCAAATGCTCCTTAAACCATGCTTGTAGTAGAATATTGCACCCTTGGAAGTATTTTGCTCCTCTTTTGCAAAAACCCAAAGCCCGATAAATGTCTGCTACTATCATAGGAACTATGGTATAACGATAACCATCAATTCTATTGAACACTGCATCGGCAACCATGACAAGCCTCGAACATATGTCGTGACTTGAACTCTCAGAGAACACCATCACTCCTAAGAAACAAATAGCAAATGAAAGCGGCCTAGCTCTCCTCCAATCACTATAGGACTCGAACTCTTTCTTATGGTTGTCGAACGCACTCAAATACCCAAACCGAGTGTAGAAGTAGGAAAAGGGTACCTTCTTTCGTTAAATTCTACCTCCACACTTGCTACCATCCCTAACTTTTTACGAAACTCCTCAGTTGTGGGGACGCTAGGTGCTAGTATGCGGCCCCCTTACCAATGATGTTTATCTAACCTCGAATGTGACACGAATCCCCCTATTTCTTCCAACAAAGGTGTTAATTCGACATCCCTAAGTCTAAATACATTCAATTCTTCATCCCAAAATGTCACTGATGCTTCAATCATCTCCCTACACGGTTCCATTTCTAATAGTGAAACCAAATGTCCCAAATGTTGACGTACTTCGGTTATCTCTCCTAGTGACAAGTTACTCCACCAACTAGTTAACAAAGGAGGTGCGCCCATAGTCATTCGAAAATGGTGAAATTTTTGACTCATTGTGACCTAAAAAAAATAAAGAATTAAAACCCCATCACATTTGTGAATAATTGGACAAATCAAAATGCATTTTTATTCTCGTCTCACTTTCTTTTCACTCTCTTTTCTTTTTCTTTTCTCTCAAATGCACATAAGTATGTCCAAACGTCCCTTTGGGGTTAAAAACTCGTTTAGGTAGTTTGGACAAGTTGAAGGCTAGCCGGCTCACGGGGAGCCCTTCCTACGGCATGATGTATGCTCATTACATTCAAAGAGTGGTGTAATTCTAGGCACGGTTCTCCAAGGCAGACGGCCAAAGAGTGGGCTCATTTGAAATTGTTGGTTGTACCACGGACCAACTATATTCCAAAATATCCCTCCTAAAAGGTGTTTTCGTGGTGAAGCGACCGTGGGATCCACGTAATCGCCAAGTGTGTGTAAAGTGTCATTTCCCAAGAGTGGGGGAGTATGAGTGAAATATGCCAAATATTACATCAAATTCCAAATTGAACACAAATAAATAAAGGAAAGAAAAAAAAATCAAGTTAGTAAGATAATAATAATAATATGAATAGCAAGATAATATTTAAATAAATCCCGAAAGTAAAGACTCGTTGTGGTTAGGACTTTGAGTGTCCCCAGCGGAGTCGCCATTCTGTCATACCCAATTTTGGACTCAACTCGAGGCCAGTCGGGTTTCGGATTTGACTGGGTAACTCGTTTGAGTTCAAGTATTGGAGTCGCCACCTAATATAGTTTTCTAAGGTGTATTAGGCCACCTAAGTTAGGGTAAAGTCTATTGGTCACACTAGTCTATTTCAGAGATTTGAAAGGGTAAGAAGTCCAAATGACTCGGGGAAGAAGGTGTTAGGCACTCCCCCGAGTCCCACGAAAGGTGGTTCCCGTCCGAGTCTATATTTTGGGATAGAAATGGTGAATGCTATCATATAATACTAACTTGGGAGGTCATTTTAGCATTTAGTTCAAGAAAATAACATATATAGGAAATTTAATTCATACATATGCAAACAAATTTCATAGACAACCTATATTTAAGCCTAGTCGCATATTTGGACCTCTAATACAAACGCCTAATCATAAGATATGGTTTAAATAAAAAAAATGTTCAATTTCAACCTATTTATGTAGTTCTAGCATTTTAAAACAAATTTGCATAAATAGGCAGTTTCGTAAACTAATTTCAGATTTGTATCAAACCAAAATGGGTTCTAGTTTTAAAATAAGATGTTGGCCATTTAGGGTCGGTGTGACTCGTCATTAATTGTCGAGCCCTAACCTTAATGGCCTTTTTTATTTAGGGGTCAGTTTTTGGAAATATATAGGCGAAAGGGCTGTTTTCAAAAATAGGTTTCACATAAGCACAAAAATGCAAACAAAGGCTGTCGCACGTAAAGTATATACGTATAGATATAAACATGCAAATATATGACTAAGTAGTAGTTTTAGCTTTAGGAAAATACATATAAGCGTATAAATGACCCCAAATACTTTATACACCCCTATACACTATTAGATTAGTGTATAGGAGCGTTTTGAGTAGTGAAAATAGTTTAAACACATACAAAGGCCACGTTTTAAAACAGTTCTGGGCCTAAATTGTTTGCGCAAATAGGGTCAAGCTTTAGTTTTGCAGAAATAGTCTATATTATGCAAATACTACACATTTAAGCCCCTGTCAAATGAATTTTAGATTCAAACATTCAGAAATGCATGTTCTCATAGTATTTTAATTCTAACACCTGCGTGGTGTGATCAAAATAGTGTTATCATTCATAGAGTCTACACAGAACATGTAGTTTAAGAGAAATAGCATGAGACTTTCAGTTTTAAAACAAAGAATGCTATGCAGATTCCTAAATGTCATGATTTCCAGATAATGCAACATATAGGAGTGAAAGGTCAAGAGAAGAGCCCCCTGGGTGGCTATATGCACAGTATAATAACTGTGTACCCCCGTTTTAAAGCATACAGACAGGAATCCTAACAAATATACAAAGTAGGGGACAGTTTCTAAGGGAAAAAGCATAAGGAAAGGGTAATAGCCAAGTAGTGTCCTGCACTTATTTAGGCATAGCCTTCTTCAGAGGAGAAGGAGTTTCTCCCCCAACCTTTCAAACACATTAAAAGGACTGCAAATACAACCTGGTATAGCCCCTAAGGCTATCTTCACACATGCTGCAAGAAGGGATTAGCAGGGCCATAAACTGAGCCCAAACAAAAGGTAACAAACAGGTAGAAATTATACCAAAGGAATTTAGACAGTAACAGCTTGAATAAAAGAGCAGACCATGAGGAGAATAATAACTTTATACAGCACTCTTTTAAACAACACTGACATTATCCTTGTGGATCATTCTAACAGGAATGCAGAGATTATCTTAGGCTTAAACAGAACATCCAGATTCAAAGCAAAAACATAGCACACAAGCAGTTTAAATGAAACAGAGACAGTGTAGAAGTATGACAGGCAACCACACATACATAGATGCAATAGGTAATCAGAGGTGAAGAAGAATACCTTTAGACACTGTGAAACCATTAGAATGCAGAAAGAAGAGAGGGGGACAGGATCAACACACACAAGCAGAGCAGTAATCCTTCAGGAGAGAAAATAAGCAAGGACAGAGAATTGGAAGCCTGAGAAGCTATGTCAATTTTCTAAGTGTATCAGTGCCTGTTTCTGAGTCTTTTGATGTCAGAAAACCGTGTCTAAGTTAAAGGAAGAAGTCAGTTTATATAGGTGAGGGGTAGGGATTTTGAAAACAAACAGGTAAATCCCATAAGGCAAGAGATATTGTTTCCCAGGAATAACAGGGGACAAACTTGAGTGTCCTTCCAAAAATAGAGCAATCAATCCCCAAACTTGAGGCAAATCAATCCCAAATTGATTTGGATTCCCTCCCTTCAAACCCAACATAGTCTAGGTTCACAAATCAATTCACTAACAAATTTGAACCTCGACAGATTTCAAAAACAAACATATCAATAGCCATGCCAATTTCCTTCTTTATTTTCAATCAAAATCCTAACCAAATCATTCCTACAATTTTAAATCTATCTTATCAGCCTCTCCTTCTCACGTTTGAACATACAACCATAAACAAGAACAAATGCAGTGGACACTAGAATCATGCTTGGACACAAACGACTTATGAAGAACAAACTCAAAGTACTGAGAAATTGCCTAAACACATTGATGTGCTAAACAAGATAATAATAATAATCATGGAATGTAACCTTAATCGATTAATCATGCGAAAAATAAATATGTTAACATACCAAGAAAACAAACAATTTAGGCATGTTACTAAGCAAATTCAGAACCAAACACAAATGTTAAAAGGGTTACCCGTTCACATCGGAGTCGGGTCAGGTCGACCCGTCACAAATTTAACTCACATGGAAGTTTCTTAACATTTTTTAGGTGATAACACAGCTCAAACATAACCTGAACCCCGCTGAAGGCGTCTCCCGGCGGTGGTGATTCAGTTAACAAAGGGTCAAGTTTTGCCCTCGTCCAAATACCATCAAAAGTACATAGGTTTTGTAGCGGACGACAAGGGGAGTGTAATGGTACTGTTTTCCCCAATTTTCACCAGCCAATTTGGCCGGAAAATGCCACGGCATTGGTGGCATTTCATGTCGCCGAAGAGAGAGAAGAGAGAGTGAATATCGGGGAGGTCAGGGGGAAAATGAGGGTAGGGGAAGGGTTTTAGGGATCGTTTAAGGAAAAGATTAGAAGATTTAATCTCAGCCGTTAGATGTCACACGTGAACGGCTGAGATTGATCCACCTAAGCACTGAGGTGTAAAATAGGTGTGGTGTATAAAAATGTGAGGTGTAATGTGTATACATGTATTTATGTATATATAGTGTATAAATAGCGTATATTAGGCATAATGTAATGTAAAATAGGTATAGAAATGGTATAAAATAGGTATAAAATATAGAAAAATTAGGAAATTAATTTTAAAGCAAATAAAATGGCTAGGGACGTGTATATAAAAAGGTATTATACGATTTAAAATCAATTGGGTAATTTTATGAAAAATAGGGGTAATTATAGAAATTTAAAATGGAAGCGTACGCCTTGTAAAAATGGCTTATGATTTAAGACGATGCTTTTGAAAATGGCCTTGATGGTCGGGCTACTATAAGAAGACAATTTGAAATAATGGACGGGGCAAGAATAAATGCACAATCGTGTGTGATGTTTGAAAACTATTGATTTTAAAAAAATAGGAGGGGCAAAATTGGGTGTCATCATTAATCTACGCATATCTTTTTTTTCCATAATCAACCACTATTAGTCGAAAATGTAACAAATCCTCTAATTGTAAATATATCCAGCATTTGGTTAAATAATGCAATTTAAAGAAAATAAAAATAATACATTAACGAAATTATTACAATCACTTCAAATGGTTCAAACGACTATTGTGTTGGCCTAAATCTGATTAGGACAATAAATCGAATTTGTTTTGGGTTAACTAACAATTGTTTGTATCAAAGTCGTGAGATAACAAGAAATACTGTAAAGAAACTTGAAACTGTAGCAAAGACAGAAAAAATAAGAGTTTGTGATATATTTTTGGATGCCTATACATAGTTTTTCTCCTGACTATTTATAGTCTGGAAGAATAAAAGGGCAATAAATACATTTAATGGCCACTATTCCATGTTCAATCATGGCCAGCCCATGGTCTTCTTCTTAAATGTCCATTTAACGATCGACAGTTACAGAGGACAAAATCCCATTCCCTGAAGGGTAAAACTTCCTCGAGGGATACACTATTTGCCCTTCGATGGTTATCCTTCAGTCACCCTGAGCAATAACTTCTTAGCCAATATTCATTTTTACCTGAGGTATCTAGCCTCGAGAACAAAACAAACTCCTTCAAGGAGTCGTCTTCAGTAGATTCAATCGCACCATGCTTCGACTCTAGCGCCGAACCTCGGTAAATTTTTACCCAATACAGATTTTTCGAGGGGTGCAATGAATTCGGCGGGAATGCGACGTGGTAAATTATCTGCCAAGGAATTTAAAAAGGCAGTAGTCTCTTCAGCATCACATTCATTACACGTGGCGTCCTCTGAGTGGTCGAGACCCCTCGTTTTACCTTCCCCATGTAAACATAATGATGACAATTCAAAGCACTTGCGCAATTCATCTTCTATAAATTAGCCAACTCATCCACCATTTTTACCACTTCCAACTTTTCTGATCAACAGTGAATTTTACATAACAAAACTTCATCTTGAGTTCTTTCCTCTTGAATACCAATCAGAAAAGAATATCATCAAAAAATATCTGCAGCTCATTCTATGCAAAATTCTTCAGGTCCCTCTGAAGAGAGAATCCCTGATGTCGCCACCATGATCGTCGGCGATGAACTAGTGAACGTCCCACTACCTCTAAACTTTATTCTGTCATTGGATGACCCTACAGAAGCGACATCTCAGCCTAGCAGTACAAACCCAAGGCGGCACAAAGCCACTGCCAACCATGGTGATATTGAAGAAACGGGTGGCGAAGAAGAAAACGTCACCGCGGAGGTTGGTGACGTCGAAGCTGAAATTTCAAAATCCAAGAAAAAAAAGTCTCCCTTGAAAGAGCTCACAACTGAAGACGTCATCCCCTCAAAGCTCGACCTTTCCAATGATTTCATGATGCAGGTTCAGACCGAGGCCGATATTAGAAGGAATAGAAATATTCCAATTCAAAACACTCTGAGCCTGATCACATAGGCCAATATTCATTTGGTTCGGAAGGACTGTAGGTGGGGTACCGAGGTCCAAGTTAGTATCCCTGCTCTGGAGAGCCGAACTTGTGATATGGTAGAGGGGAGCTCTTTCATGTATACTTACCCCTTCACAATAGGATTTACTGTTACTATTCACGAGGTGGTGGACACGTTCGGCCGAACCTATAACTTGTGCATAGCTCAAATTGGCCCCGGGTTCTGGAGGGTTATTTAATGCCTCGACTACCTAAGCAAAAGAGCAGGCGTCCTTTTCACTTTCCATCACTTCATATACCTCTTTTCTCCCACACTTCATAAATATAGGATCGTTCAACTCAATAAGCGAGGCAAATTCTCCCTGATCACAAAAGGCGAAGAGATGGAAGACCGGGGATGGAACGACCGCTTCGTTTTATTGCCTACTGATCTTCTATCCTCGAAGCCTGATTTCCCCGAGCGGTGGAACCGAACACGTAAGCATTTTCCTCGGTTGCTTTCAACAACTTTCCTCTCCATAACTCTTTATTTCTAACTCTTTTTGCCTTGACTTCTTTAGCCGAGTCAATCCTGATTTTACCTCCAGACGATCTGACTGTTTGGGTGCAAGCCATTATCAAGGAGAAGCCAAGAGAAGAGAGATTATGGATGATCTTGGCTGCCCTAAGTGAGAACCAATGGGCATGCAAGCGCCATGGTTAGTCACACTTTACCTCTGTTGAATTTTCCTTCTAAGATTTTTCCCTTACTAATCTTCATTTTCTGCTTTTTGTAGGTCTCCCTAATAGGGCGGTTACCGCATCGAAAGAAAAGAAGAAGAAAGACAAAGCGAACAAAAAAAATAAAGTCCTCGAGACTGGAGAAGCTTTGGATAAGCTCAGAGGTTTAGTTAGAGACCTCGAGAAGAAGAAAGAGCAATATGAAGAGGGAAAGACTGCTCCCGAGGGGCCACCGGACCTGGGTAAAAAACATCTTCACTTAACCCCATTATTCTTCATTGACTCTCTTTTTCTTTTCTCTCTTTTGAAGCTCCAAAGAGGAAGAGGCAGGCTTCGAAGAAGTCCACCGGGGACAAGTGGGCCAGAGTGGAGGAGAACGTCAAACTCGAGGTAGTTACTCCTCCTCATAGGAGTTTGATTGACGAGCCCGAGGAAGAGGATGGTCAAAGTGAGGTTGAGACTATCGACCTTGAGGCGTCGACTCAATGGGCTGATAAAGCTGAAGAGACAATCCCTTCGTCGGCTAACAAGGAGAAGAGTATGGATGGGCCCCCTTGTGCTGAAGAAAGAGCTTCACGAGCTGCGTCCGAGCTTGCTCACGACTCGATTCCCTAAAGGAAGGTTAGAAGCACTGAACTTCCCGCCGACCTCTGCCTTTTAGACAATAATGTGGCAGTCCTAGTCAACTGTAGAGGACTCCTCGGGCCACTGGAGCGAGAATGTCTCGGGAGATCACCCATGGCTGATTTGATGGTCGATGCAGCTCAGCATTCAATTTAGGTATTCTTGCCCCATTTGCCCTTCTTCAGATTCTACCATTTCCCTTTCTTGCCTTAACCCTTTAGTTAATCCTTTCCAGGGGTAAATTTATTCAATTAGGGTTGCCGAGATCGAGGCCCATCGAGATTCCATTCTTAAGAAAACCAAGGATGAATGAGATCAAACAAGAGCTGGCCTCGAATCTCGAATGGTCGACTTGGAGAAACGGTTACTCAACGACAAAATTAAATTAGATGAGGCTCGAAAGGCTGCTTAGAAGTCTGACCTTGAGGCAGCCAATGCTCATGAAGCTGGATCTTCTGCCGAGGCCAGAATGACATCCCTGAAGGAGTATTACAAGGCCAAGCTGGCAAACGCGCTGAAAAAAGTCACCGACGAGGCCAAAGCTACCATCACTAAAAATGCTGAGATATATCACTCCAAGATGAAAGAAAGCTTCCTCAAGATAAATGAGCTAACTGAAGGGAAGGAGTGGCTCGATGCGAAAATTGTGGCCCTTCAGGGCAAAATAGCATCTTCCTCGTCGAAGAAGAGAATGGGAAGCAACAAGGGGCAAAGTTGACAAGAATTGGGCCATTATCCAAACAAAATTAAAGACTCTCAAACAGTGCCAAGTTGGACGCAGAGATAGCCAAGGCTGAAAATGATGTCGTGAAAGCCCAGCAGCTGATGAGCAAACTTCCCTCGAGCAGTGAGAGCTCGAGCGATGAAGACGAAGAGAATGAGGGTTCTGATGCTTCAACTTCCAATGGGGACGAGGCTGATGAGTGATATCTCGTCAATGTATTTTCTGTGTTTGCTTAGGCCTTCGAGACGCTGTTTTCGTGAATACTTTCATGTTGGCCTTCGAGCCTTTTATTAATGACCTTTAATGTTCTAATTGTTAATCTTCTCTTCGTATTTAAAAGCTTTTGACGTGTCACTTGAGTATTTCCTTGCAAGACTTAGATAAATTTAAGATAAAGCTATCTTAGAATGACGTCTCATTCTCGAACCGAGGCTTAAAAATAAAAACTGGCTTCGTACATTGGATAAAAAAGAAACTTAATCAAGTTTTATTCCATCGATGAAATTCAAGCTGATATACTAGTCGTGATGAGACTTAGGCAAATTCTTATTACAAAAGCCACGGGCGATCATAACAAATAACAAAGCTAACTCCTAAGGGAACAGTCCCCAGTGTATGGATATCTAGTCTTCGGGTTTCGTTTGAACTCCCCGGTTATGGAGTGAGTCGAAGGCTGATTGAACTAACTCCCCTTGAATCCCCCAGTGGTCGGGTGTAAAGAATGAAGACCCGAGCACTGTGTATCGCTCCCTCCGCTTCCTGAAAAGGTCAAGCAAAGAAAAACGAGGGGTCAATATCATTCGACCCAAGCGTTGGAGCACTGTCAGCTCGATGTTGTAGGTGAAAGATTATATTTGACGAGGGGTAACGTACCTCAATGTAAGAAATAATAGCGCTTTAAGTTGGAAATATTCCAATTTAAAGTCTCTTGATTGCCTCGGAGATCCTCAAGCTGATAAGATATTTTTCCTATGATGGCCTTAATTTGATAAGGTCCTTCCCAATTAGCATCTAATTTTCCTACATTCTTTTCCTTAGTCATTTGATTTGAGGCCCTTAAAACGTAATCACCAACCTTAAAGGTCCTGAATTTGGCCTTTGTATTCAAATAGGCTTCAATCTATCGCTTTTGGGCTGCCAACCGAACCCAAGCCATTTCCCTTCGCCCTTCGAGTAAATCTAGCTCTACATGCATAGTTTGCTGATTCGACTCCTCGGTTGCATGAGCATACCGAAGGCTGGGCTCGCCAACCTCGATGGGAATCAACGAGTCAATTCCATAAGCGAGGGAATACAGGGTTTCTCCAGTGTTGTTTTTCTTAGTCGTTCTCATTGCCCACAACACCCCGGGTAGCTCATCAGGCCACGAGCCTTTAACTTCAACCATCCTCTTCTTGAGGCTGTCCACAATTATCCTATTCGAGGACTCAGCCTGCCTATTAGCACTGGGGTGATAAGGCGTTGAGACTACTCTTTTGATCCTCCATTTGGCAAAGAAAGTAGTTACCTCCAAACCTATGAACTATTTGCTATTATCATATGTTATCTCCCTCAGAGCTCCAAATCTGCATATGATATTTTTCTAAATTGAGCCAAAGCGTCAACCATCAAGAGCCAAGTGTGAGAGCACGAAGGATACAAGGCAAGGGCTTCGGAGGAGAGTTTGAGAGTGATTTGAGGTCATGGACTTGAGCGCCATCGAGGGAGGACCAACTATGGACCAAGGAGGAACATCTAGAGTCTATTTTGAGCCGTTTCCAAGCCTCCCAGAAAGAGGCGGGCCGCCCAAAACACTAGGCGGACCGCCTAGTTGAAGACCATCTCTCTGGACTTTGGGGCGCCCACTTTTGGGGCGGACCGCCCACTTTTCAGGTAGGGGCGCCTACTCCGGGCGCTACTAGGTAGGCGGGGCGCCTACTTGCTGTGGTGTCAAGACGGGATTCCTACTACTTTGTGGTGTAATTCCAACTATAGCCCTAAGTGACTTGTATTATTTTGACTAGACTTAGGGAGCTTTTAGACATTTCATTTAGAAGTGTGGTGAACCTATAAATACCACACTTAGTCATTTTATTTCAGGGGAGCTAGTTTTGAAGATAGAATTGAGAAGATAGAATAGGCTTGGCCATTCTTGTTGAAGCTTGAGCTTCATATATCTCTTACTTTGAATCCATGGTGGATCACCGCTAGTATGACCCCGTTAGTGGTTCAAGTCTCTTTCTCCCTTTGAATCAATCTTCTTGTTTAGTTTGATTCGTTCTTTCTTCTATTTCTGTTCTTCCCCGTCCCCTATTTCTTTGATCTCGTGTTTATCTTTTGCTTCCGTTACTTGTTGTTGCTTCCGCATATTTACCCCGTATCATCTTGGTATCAGAGCAAGGCTCGGGTTTCATTCTTACGAATCCATGTTCCTTGTTCATCTTATCTTTTAGTTTAGTTTATTGTTATTATTGTTTTTGTTCTTGGAGAAAAGAAGAAAAATAAAAAAAATTGAAAAAGTTGAAAAATACAAAAAAAATCAAATTGTGGATTGGATTTGATGACCCATTCGATTATTGTTATCGGAGACGGAGATTGGTATGTGATGATTATCTGTTGATTTGGTATCCTCGTTACGCGATTTGGTGTTGAGAATCAAAAGTTGAAAAATCAAAAGTCCCAAAGTTTGAAAAACCCTTGAATTTGATTGAAATTTCTTGATTTGGACTTGTTGATGATTGGGTGTTGATATAAATCATTGGGGATTGATTGTAGTTATTGAAAACACCATTGGGTACCTTTGGATTGGAAAAACACCTTGAAAACATCGGAAATTGGATGTCAAAAGACCAAGAAACACGTTATTGGACTGTGCTGAAACACACAGTAGGCAGACTGCTCAAATAGTCGACTGCCCAGTGAACTCTCTGAATTTTGGTAGGCGGACCACCCCTGTGTCTAGGTGGATCACCCACCTCTGGAAAGGTGTCCGGTTGCTTCGTTTCGTGTGTTTTTTGTATTTGTTTCGCTTCCGTACTTCTTGGTTAGTGTTTCTAGGGTATTTGTCATACTTTATTAACACTAATCTTTGAGCTTATAGGGTGTTGTGTGTCTTGGAGTCTTTACTTAAAGTCGTAGAACTTGCTTGCTTCAAGTGCGCATTTAAATAGCTTCCGTACATTGAGTCACATAAACTCCATTCTGAACCACTACTTGGGTGCATTAGTTGATTGATCTTATCATTGTGATTACTAAGAGACAAGAAGGTCTTGAGTGGAAAAAAGGCTTGAATGGTGAGAACAGTAGAGTGTGGTCACAAAAGCCGACGACCTTGAGTGTATACACGAGTGGAAAGAAAATTGAGTGACATCTTTTGAGTGATACACGTGAGGGAGTGAATTTGTGAGGTCCTTTACTCTTTTGTTACAACTATGGCTTCGGATGAAGATTGTGGAGAGTATGACTCATGCGGAGATGATGGAGACTATGGTTTCTATGATGGTGATAATGGGTATTGCTATGACGATTCGGGGAACCAAGGCTCGTATGATGATGAAGCGGGTCACTATGTTGATTATGAAGATGAAGAAGACTATGAAGCTTGCGAAGATGAATGTGAATAATCTTATGCTCCTAGTCAAGAATTTGAAGATAGTGACGCTTCACGGTATGGTGAACCTACTTACTCTTCTTGTGATGAATTTGAGAATGTTGATAGTGACGTAGAGAGAATCAATGATGAGGTTGATTATATGAATGTTCATTTTCATCTTCTCTTGGTGTTGCTAATAGTGTGCAAGGGAGTAGTAGAGGTCCTTCCATTAGTATGGGAGGAGGTGGTGGTTGTTCCATGGGAAATGGGAGGTTTGCATCTTCTAGTTGTACTAAACGACTTAATGCGTGGAAGTTATCCTAGTGGTGTTGCTAGGAGAAGAGGGATAAGGAAGATTCGAGTTGATAGTGATGGTTTTCTTGAACTTCCAAGCTCTTACTTGGATGATCCTATACGAAACTTGGGTCTAAGGAGGTTCGTTGTTGAGGTGGAAGGTAATGAAGGGTACTTGCTCAAGATTGGTGACACCGATGCCAATTGTATTAGTACCTCGGTGGTTGATGAGCTAAGGCTACCTTGTTATGCCCTAGAGCATCCTTATGAGTACTACGGAGTGTGGGTTTCCAAACAAGCTCGGGTGTGCATATCTCATAGGAGTTATTGGGGCTATATGTGGAGGGATGTGTATCCCATGCAACATTGTGATGTGTGGTTAGGTAAGCCATGGTTGCAAGATAAGAAGGTGTGATATGATATTGTGAATGATAGGTATTATGTGGGCAAGGGCCAAAGGACTTATGACTTTGAGCCTCTTGGGGCAAAGATCAAGTCACCTCCTAGTATACCTTCTAGGCCTATGCAAAAAGGAAAGGAGCAAGTATTTCAATCCAAGGATGAAAGGGAGCAAAAAAAAGGTCCTACACTCACAAGCAATTGTGGGACTAGTGCAAGAAAAGAGTTGACAATTGTCAACAAGGTGAACCCCAAGCCACAAGCTCCAAAGCCAAGTGGTTCACCAACAAAGAAGAAAGAGTCCTCAAGTGATGAGTCTCTTAGTCCTAGATTCCGGGTTGATGTTAAAAGTCCACCTACTCCGGCTATGGGTATTCTTGGGCCTCGTCCCAACTCACCCGAATTTGAGAGACAAAAGATTGAGAGGAGTAAGGGAGTGACCGGTGACATTCCTCGAGTGGAAAAAAGAGAGGATGTGTTGAGTGATGTGAGTGGGATGTCACCACCCGAATCTACACCCGACCTTGAAAAGAAAATGATGGAAAAGAAAGAGGGAAAAAGAATTATTGAGAGTGAGGACACCCCTTATTCTAACCTTAACCGTTTATCTTTTTCTTCTACTTGTGTTAGCTCTTGTGTAGGTACTCTTGGAGGCAAACCAATGGAGCCTCAATCAAGTGTGGATGATGACTCTAGCTTGGATGCCTCACCTTTGATGGGTAGTGGACTTGTTTTCACAAACCCTTTGTTTGAAGAGGATTCTCAAAGAGGTGATGATGAATATCAAACTAGAGAAGAGTTTGGATTTAAGCCTCCATGGTTTGGAAAGTTGAACTCTATAGACAATCCATTGTTTGGAACTCCAAGTGAGATGAGTGATCCTGGTATTGGTTGTGTTGGACCATCTTCTAGTAGTCCTAACCTTCATTGTGTGGACTATAATGATGAATAACCTATTTTGGAGACCTTCCCTGGGAGTTTGCCTAGTGAAAAAGATTGTCTTGAGGGTGGATTTGGAGGTGAGGAAGCCCTTCTTGGTGTGTGTAAGAGTGCTTCCAAGAAGGGGAGTGGAGTATTTGATGTTAGTTGCCAATTAAACTTTTTTGTTTACTCCACCCCACATGTTGATCACACATTGGGTGTTGAGCATGCCAAAGCCAATGAGTCACATTGTGATAGTAATGCGTTGAAGGCTTGGTGTGTTGACCATAAGCTTGGAGGTCATAAGGAACTTAGTTGCTTAATCTTGCATGTTTCATATCTTATTGATCTTTTTTCTTGTTATGGTAGTGAGTACTTGTCGTTGTTGAGCCAAGACCTTATTGTTTCCTTTGGAGACATAAGCTTTTTGATTAGTATTGATACTTGGCTCTACCACAAAAGTGTGATTTTCACATCACTTGTACTCACTCTTGTTGGACTTGCCTACTCTTGTAGTGGGAAGTTTTGGTGTGTTCTTATTGGACTTTGGGATCATAGGAATTTTGATAGCTTGATCTTGCATATTCTCTACCCTATTGATCTCTTTGATGAATCATATGTTTAGTGCACCCATTGGGGAAGCCAACTACTTGTTTTCTTTGGAAACATGTGCTTTATCATTGTTATAGATGCTTGGTTATACCATAAGAGTGTGTTTTCCACACTTTTGGCACTAACCTACTCTTGTAGTGGGAAGCTTTGTTTGTGCTTGTTTTGAATGTAGGCTTGATGGTTTGATTTCGAGGACGAAATCCTTTCAAGAAGAGGATGATGCGGGGAAAATTAAGCCAAAGCGTCAACCATCAAGAGCCAAGTGTGAGAGCACGAAGGATACAAGGCAAGGGCTCCGGAGGAGGGTTCGAGAGTGATTTGAGGTCACGGACTTGAGCGCCATCGAGGGAGGACCAACTACGGACCAAGGAGGAACATCTAGAGTCCATTTTGAGACGTTTCCAAGCCTTACAGGAAGAGGCGGACCGCCCAAAACACTAGGCGGACCGCCTAGTTGAAGACCAGCTCTCTGGACTTTGGGGCGCCTACTTTTGGGGCGGACCGCCCACTTTTCAGGCAGGGGCGCCTACTCTGGGTGCCTACTAGGCAGGCGGGGCTCCTACTTGCTGAGGTGTCAAGACGGGATTCCTACTACTTTGTGGTGTAATTCCAACTATAGCCCTAAGTGACTTGTATTGTTTTGACTAGACTTAGGGAGCTTTTAGACATTTCATTTAGAAGTGTGGTGAACCTATAAATACCACACTTAGTCATTTTATTTCAGGGGAGCTAGTTTTGAAGATAGAATTGAGAAGATAGAATAGGCTTGGCCATTCTTGTTGAAGCTTGAACTCCATGTATCTCTTACTTGGAATCCATGGTGGATCACCGCTAGTGTGACCCCGTTAGTGGTTCAAGTCTCTTTCTCCCTTTGAATCAATCTACTTGTTTAGTTTGATTCGTTCTTTCTTCTATTTCTGTTCTTCCCCGTCCCCTATTTCTTTGATCTCGTGTTTATCTTTTGCTTCCGTTACTTGTTGTTGCTTCTGCATATTTACCCCGTATCACTTCTCGAACCAAAACTGCACTGACTGCCACCTCGGAGACAGCTAAATATACCAACAACATCTCCCCATCCTTTGGTTTGGCGAGCAACAGTGCGTTTGCCAAGTAGTGATTAATTTCTTTCAACGCTTCACTACATTCAGAAGTCCACTCGATGGTAGTGTTCTTTTTCAAAATAGAAAAGAATCTGTGGCACCACTCGGATGAACTCGAGATAAATCTGCTTAGTGCGGCAAGTCGGCCAGTCAAATGTTGAACTTCTTTTGGGCTTGTCAACTCCTCAGGGATTTCTTGTATAGCCTTGATCTTATCTGGATTTGCTTCGATGCCTTGTTCAGAGACAATAAACCCTAAGAACTTACCTGAGCCGACCCCAAAAGCACACTTTTTAGGGTTTAGCTTCATACAATATTGCCTCAAAATTGCAAAAGCTTCCCTCAAATGGTTCAAGTGATCCTCCATTCGAATAGATTTCACTAGCATGTCGTCTATATATGCCTACATTGTTTTACCAATGTAATCTTTAAATATCCGACATACCAACCTTTGGTAAGTTGCCCCAGTGTTTTTGAGACCGAAGGGCATCACCTTGTAACAATACGTTCCTTCATCTGTGATGAAAGATGTTTTCTCTTCATCATTGGGATCCATTAAAATTTGGTTATACCCTGAATATGCATCTAGAAAGGTTAACAGCTTATGTCCAGCCATGGAGTGTATCAACCTATCTATCTGAGGTAAAGGATATGAATCCTTTGGGCAAGCCTTATTCAAGTCGGTGTAATCAATACACATCCTTCACTTGCCAATTTTTATTTGGCACCACCACCACATTGGCGAGCCAATCGGGATATTTTACTTTTCTGATGAAACCATTATTGAGCAGCCTCTTTGTCTCATCCTGAATTACCTTTTTCTTTACGCCAGCATGTGGCCTCTTCTTTTGCTTCACCGGGGGGTGGTTGGGGTCCACATTCAACTTATGTGTCATTATATCTACGTCAATCCCTACCATGTCTGCGTGAGACCAGGCGAAACAGTCATCATTAGCTTTCAGCAACTCAATGAGAGTTTTCTTTGACTCGGTATCCAGCTCCGAGCCCACAAACACCTTTCTTTCTGGAAATTCTTCTGACAAAGCAAAAGATTCCAACTCCTCAATAGTGGAATCCTCAGCCTTTTGCTTCCGAGGCTCCTGTATGAATGCAGGGGCCTTCTCTACTTCTCCTTGGGAGCTTAATTCAAGAATCGAGCCCTCATCCTCATCAGGCCCCGAGCCAATAATTGCAATTTGGATGGCCCAGTCGGGGCGACTCCATTCTTCATAGCAACTGAATAGCATTCGCGAGCTATTTGTTGCTCTCCTCGGATGGCTTGAATTCTTCATAGAGTTTGGAATTTAATAACTTGGTGCAAGGTAGATGGAACGACTTCCATCTCATGAATCCAGGGTCTTCCGAGGATAACATTGTAAGTTATATCCTCGGTCATTACTTGAAAAACAGTTTTCTTATCAACTCCTTTGGTTGTTGTAGTAAGAGTGATCTCTCCTAGCGTTTTCTCTGTGGAGTTGTTGAATCCTGTCAATATGGTTGCCCTCGGGACGATGAGGTCCTTCAACCGTATCTTCTCGACAGCTCCATAATTGATGATATTTATTGAGCTGCCAAGATCAATCAAGACTCACTTGACATCACAATCATTAATCCTCAGCATGATCACTAGAGCATCATGATGGGGAAACATCATCCCATCACAATTTTCTTCATTGAAGACTACTTCATTCTCCGACTCATCAGCTCGGGTCCTCTTTTCCATGATAATTGAGAGTTTTGCGAATTTCTTTGCAGCAACGAAGTTGACAATATTCACCTCTGATCCCCCAGTTATAACATTCACAACTCTTTTAGGATCAGTGTTGTCTGTCATTAGATAAAATTGACAGAGGTGATATGTAAATTAAAAACGGGACCTTGGAACAAATGTTATTGCTAGTTCCCCACAAACGGCGCCAATTTGTGTTTGCCTAAATCTGATTAGGAAAATAAATTAAATTTATTTTGGGTTAACTAACAATTGTTTGTATCAAAGTCGTGAGATAACAAGAAATACTGTAAAGAAACTTGAACAATAATGAAGAGACAAAAAATAAGAGTTTGTGATATATTTCTGAATGCCTACATATTGTTTTTCTCTTGACTATTTATAGTCTACAAGAATAAAAGGGCAATAAATATATTTAATGACCATTATTCCACGTTCAATCATGGCCAACCCATGATCTTCCTCTTAAATGTCCATGTAACGGTCGACAGTTACAGAGGACAAAAACCCATTCCCCAAAGGGTAAAACTTCCCCGAGGGATACATTGTTTGCCCTTCGATGGTTATCCTTCAGTCACCCTGAGCAATAACTTCTTAGCCAATATTAATTTTTACCCGAGGCATTTAGCCTCGGGAACAAAAAAACTCCTTCAAGGAGTCGTCTTCGGTAGATTCAATCGCACCATGCTTCGGCCCTAGCGCCAATCCTCGCTAATCTTTTACCCAATACAACTGTCACAGTACCAAATTAATAAAAAGAACATTTTAGCAGTGCTAAATCACACCAAATTATTCCAACATAATTAATACCCCAAATAAGAATAAACAAGTTGATTATCAACCAAAACATGTTGATTATCAACCACGCTACAAACCAGAGCAGGTTGTCCTCTTATAGCCACTTTTCTTGCAGTTTGAACATCTATTTTGCCTCTTTCTTGAGAAAAATGATTCACCAACTGAAGGAAAACGATTAATTCTCCTTTTACCTATTTTGGGATCGACCATCGGCGGAAGAATTCTTCTCTCAACTACCTCGGGAGGAACCATCCACTCTTGCTCAGTGACATTGGATGAACATTTTCTTCATATGCAAGCATGTAAGTCTGAAGCCTATAAAATGGACAAGTGTAATGGTATGAGCTAGCACCATTTTCATCTCCATACCGTATTCTTAGCACTGCAAACGCATGCTTGCATGGTATCTTGTCCAGGTCAAACTTCCTACATGTACATGTTCTGAAATGAAGATTGACAGTGTGGGAGTCGCCATCTCCAACCACAGTGTACTTCAGTACTTCCACATGATAAGTAATCAATTTGTTTCAAGCATATTATGATTCAATTTTTTTCAGCACTGGGCACTAAAATGGTGTTGTGTTTCTTCATTGCCTCACGTATCTCATTGAACTTATCAGAAAACCTACGAGTAATAGGGGTAATTTTGATCAGTAGCCATTTTTGGACGCGCTCATTGGGGACTATCCACCGTTTCGAAATTCGCTGAAGAATAGCCAAAAATTCGCGCGCACACTTAAGCTCTATTAGCGCTGGA
Source organism: Petunia x hybrida (assembly GCA_037355625.1). Lineage (NCBI taxonomy): Eukaryota > Viridiplantae > Streptophyta > Magnoliopsida > Solanales > Solanaceae > Petunia > Petunia x hybrida. Next base: position 449,010 of record JBBBVM010000208.1, read on the forward strand.
AAAACATCCCAGACTAGTCCCATAACAAAATAATACTGGGATTTATCCAGTCCAAGTATTTTGTTATGGGACTGAAGAAATCCCATAACAAAATAATGGGACCTTGAACTAACATGTTCAAAGGTCCCATTATTTTGTTATGGGACTTTATCCCATAACAAAATAATGGAATTTATTCTCATAAAAAAGGTCTCATCAAAGGGATAAATCCCATTATTTTGTTATGGGACTTTATATATAAAGCTTCAGTCCCATAACAAAATGCTGGGGCCTTGAACAAAACTAGTATTTTATACTGGGGTTAGTTTACTGAAGCTTCCCAGTATAAATACTGGGGCTTTTTATACTGGGATTTATCCGGAGGTGGCTATTTCTCAGCGAATTTATTTTTGAAGGCTACAAATCAATTAGCGCGCGCCAAACAGGCCCCTACACTAAATTTTTACGAGTAATAGCATTGTACAAGCCCAACATGGGGTATTCTCTTTCTTCCTTAAATATTATGTTGAGGGACTCAGAAAGGTTTGTGGTCATTGCATCGTACCTGTTTCTAGGGAAAATTACTCTGGTTCACCTATGAAAGCCCACTTCATCTCGAAGACATGCAGTTGCAGCATGACATTGTGTTGCAAGCTGGGTAAAAGCATCGCTGAACACGTTAGAACAGTACACCTTCACTGTGGTATAATAATCTTTCAAAAATGATCCACACTTGAACCTTGCGCGCAAGTTCTCAGCAAAGTGCTTGGTGCAACAACTATGATGGGCTAAGATGTACACTCTTTTAATCCCATTTGATATGGCCTTGGCACGATAAGAAATTATGCACAAATCTGGTGTATTAGAGACTACGTGAGTCAACTGTTCAAAGAAGAATTGCCAGGACTTATCGTACTCCTTGTCTACCATACTGAAAGCCAATGGATAAATGTGGTTTTCTATGTCCTGCGCGACAGCCGTCAATAAAACACCGTCATACCTGGACGATAAATGTGTCCCGTCGACTGATATCACCTTCCTCATACATGTAAACCCTCTAATCCAAGCTCCATAAGCTACAAAAAAGTACTTGAACCTCCCATATTCATCAACCCTCAAACCAGTCTCTTGCTATCAGGATTTAGACTTTCCAACACAAAATTATACGCATCTAAAACTACATCTGACTAAAGCTTTTGCAATTTCTCTTCCTTTCCAGCACTTCCAATAACTTACCTTGCTATTCAGTTGTTGATCTAAAGCACTCTTGATATCTTTTGTCGTCAATCCTTTGCCTTCAATAAACCTGTTCTTGAAATATTCACCGATGACATCCGCTGAAGCATGTGGATGATGGCTTGGTGGATGCTGCACCCCACATGTGTGAACTTTAATATATTTGGTGATCACAAACCTGTTGGAATTAATATACTTCATGGCGTGCATCATCCACCTGCAGTGCGCTTCTCCACACGCTACGATATATAGAGATTTAGTACTCTTCTTTATTTTGAAAGTGAATGGCTTCTTCATTGAACCCAGCTTCAAAGCCACAATCAGGTTCTTCTTGGTATCAAAGGTTTTCCCAGTATGAAAATCTGTGCAATCATCAACCTCATCCAGGTTGCTGCCTTGAGTAGGAGCAGATTCGCCAACACAGTTGCTCGCATTTATAGCGGGATCTCCAACCTCTGGATCTTCAATAGCATTTTCTTCTTCACTATCCACATCACCAGTAGTATCACCAACACCAGCATCATTGTCATCGTCACCCGTACTCTCATTCAATAGTGGTGGTCGTATAGAAGCATCACCAATATTTGTGGCAACATTTGAACCTACTTGAGAGCTCTCGACAACAAATATCTTTAAAATAGGCCTACTACCATTGCTACCAAATTCGAGCATATAGACATGCAAATCATTATCATTCCTTATAAAAGAAGGGGACACCTTACCCCTTGTAGGAGCAGCACTAAAAACATAACTAATTGACACCTCGCTACGATGGCACGTTAAATTACCGTGATCAATTAAGTGGTCAATTAACTGATCGTAGGTACAGTCTAAACTTAAGGCAATAGGTACTATTGTCTTTGTCTTAGATTGCCAATTCCAGCATTTTGGGGTTTCAACCCATTCACCAAGAAAGTCAGCACCCACTACTACGAAACTCCCCATCTATTTCAATAATGACGATAATCAACCAAAAGTGGTCGATGGTCGATGAATTAATCCAGCAGGTCTGCAACAATGGCGAACAAATAAAAAAAACTTGAACTTCTTACCAGCTGAAGATGTATGTGCAACGACGAATGCCCAATCCAATTTACCATAAATTTCCATCCACATTACACGAATTGAGGTAGGTACAACCGCAAATTGAAATGTGCAAAAAACGGGTCTCCAATAGAGAAAATAATTAGCAAACGAGAAGAAACAGTTCTAGATGAATGAATTGGAGCAAAAATCGCAGCTCAAGCAGCCATGGAAGGCACAAGTGGTTTTGGGCGGGTGAGCTTGGAGGGGAAGAGGAAAATGGCACCTAGGGATTTTTGGTGGGAAGCTTTTAATTATTTTTTACTATTTTAGGTAAATAGTAATAGTTTATATAGTAGACCAAAGTGTATTTTTAAGAACTTGGGGGCTGGGGGTTTAAAGCTTTCAAACTTGGTAAAGTTGGTTAAGTGTAAATGGTCATTAGTGAATTAAAGAGTTATACACCGAATAATTAAAAGGAAAAATTATGTTGCATGAACAATGCAAGATCAATTTAACAAAATGTAGTCATGCATATTTTATGCATAATGTTGCATGCAATGTGCATAATATGTGCATTATTTATGCATCCTGACTAGAGCGGCTATTTATGCAAATTTTCCTAATTAAAACTTGAGGGTTATTCCCTAGTTTTCCTACATACAGAGGGTCTTTTAGCCTAATCACCCTAGTTTCTTATTCAATTTTTGGCATGACGTCGAACATTGACTTCTCGATTTTCAAAGTTAAATTTCTTAATTTAGAAACTGTTTATCAATCCTCAAATCACATTTCATATTGACAAATTTTAATTACTTTATGAGTTTTAAATATACACAAACTTGATAATATGAACTACCGTCAAATCTCTGGTGTTTAAATATTACTTAGATTGTAATAAACAAAAATTAGGCAGAACGTTATCTTTCCAAACCCTAAACTTATTATTGGCATCTTCGATATTTTATTTTTACAGTTGGCTTTATGAACCAAAAGGTGTAACCAGTGCTTTAAATATAAAAATTAAATGACTAACAACATATTAGTAAAAACAATCAGAATTAGGACAATTATAGCGAAAGGCACACTCAATCAATATTTGAATTGGACTATTACATGGAAGTAATTTTATAATGCTGATATGATAGTAATTATTTATGTTATAGGTAGAATATTACTATAAAATAGTAAAATATAACATAAAAGATCGATTTCAGAGAAAATTTATTTGTTATACTAAAATACTGTTATAGAGTTAAAATATTGTTAAAAATATGATGTTATATGATTACATAAAGAGTTGTTTGCTTTTCAATTTTATTTGTGCTAAATTTTATACAAGTTTCTGCACGAAATGTATAGATATGCCGTGTTGTCACAATTTTGCCCTCATAAGGAAAGCTTTATATTTTTTACTCTATCAAGAAAAGCTCCTACAATCACAAGAAATCACCAGAGAAAACTTCCGGCGATCGCCAGGTCTTACTCCTAGCCTAAATTTAGGTCAATATCTTCGAGTGACTTACCAAAATAGGACATGTCTGGCACCCCACCACAGTTTTAAGCCCCGTAAAAAGAGTCTTACAAAAGTAGCCCATGTTAGTAAAATTGCATGCGTCACCAAAAGTAAGTTCCTGGCGGTCGTCAGGTGTTGTTAACTAGAGAGATCTAATGATCGCTAATTTTTTTTCTCACGGGATTATTTTTGTAAGACTTTTCTTATCGGGGATAATTTTGTGATGAGTTGCCGGGCATATCGTATTTCTATAAATTTCCCAAATTTATGCAAAAAATTTCACTACATGTACCCCTTATCCTTGGTTATGGTTTTATCCCCATTTTAGAATGGTTTAGCAAAATGGCCTCAGGGACAACACTTCAAGTTATAAATTGACAAGTGCTACCACGGGTGCAGCACTTCAAGGTATAAACTGCCTATTCCGAAAATATAAAGGGCAAGTGCTGCCTGCGGGGGTAGCACTTCAAGTTATCTGGGAGAATGTTGAAAGAGATAAAGGTCAACTGCTACCACGGGAGCAACAATTACTTAAAAGGGATTGACAAGTGCTGTCTCTTCGAAAAATATAAAAAGCAAGTGCTGCCTGCAAGGGAGCACTTCAAGTTATCTGGGGAGGATGTTGAAAGAGATAAAAGGTCAAGTGCTACCACGAGGGCAATATTTACTTAAAAGGAATGATGGGATGTGGGCGTCAATATAAGATTTTCGTAGGGGTATTTTCATCCGCGGGTAGCACTTCAAGTTATAAAAGGTCAAGTGCTGCCACGGATAATATACTTACTTAAAGTTAGTAGAGATCATTCTTGCAAATTATTTTAAGCGAGGTCAATTAGACAAATCATTCCTAAGGTGTTATAGTTGTGTAATTCTCCCAAATTTATGCCCAAGAAGGCCATAGAAAAATGTAGCCGCCCTCAATCTTGTAACTCGTCGAGTTTTACCACCAAAAACGCAATCCAAATTAGGGTCAAAATAGGAATTTAAGACAAAGCAGCATGGGAAAGGTAATCCAACAAGCCCTAGTAAATAAATATAGTACAAACACAATAGAGAAAAGACCATAAAAAAACACACACACAAAACAGTCTCATCTCTATTATTTTCCTGAACTCCTGCGGCGTAGATCCGAAGGAGTTTCAGACAAAAACAGCCGTCTTTTTTACAAACCCTAATACAATCTTCTCCTTTTTCCTCAGATCTTTTACTCAATCAAGTAAGTTATTGTGCTATTCTTTCTTTTTTGTCCCTTTTGTTTGTTTCTCTATTTCTTGTAATCTTTTTGTATTTAAAGTTTGAATCTTGATTATTGATTCTTGTTAAGAACTTGTTTTTACAGATGGGTTTTGATTTTTATAGCTGATATTGTAAGTGGGGTGATTCTTTTTATATGTTTGTGCTTGTTATTTGAGTATTTTTCTTTAGCCGAGGGTCTACCGGAAACAGCCTCTCCACCTTGGTGGGGTAAGGTCTGTGTACATCTCACCCTCCCGGTATGTTGTTGTTGTTGTGCTTGTTATTTGACTATTTAGATCTGTTTGTTATGAGTTTCTTGATTGTATAAATATCATCTTTGTTTATTATCTGGTTAAATCATGAGATATTAAGAGTCTTTTTTGCAAAGTATTGTGCAAATGGATTGTTTTTGAAAAGAATGAAGGTGGTTGTTATTGGGAACTTCGATTTGTCTAAACCATATGGAGACAATCACTCAGTTCTGGATGTACGTACGACTTGTTTGTATACTCGTTTGTAAACTGTCTAGTTGGATAAATATTACATATAGGGAGTAAATTTTGGAATAATTTGTCTTTCTTGTATAGCTTTACATGGTTCTTGTTGATAGCTTGGTGGTGTTGTATTTTGATTAGTCTAGAACATATGTAGAGTGTAGACAATCACTCAGTTCTGGATGTACATATGTAAAAACATCATCTTTGGTCATTGCTCATTCGTATGCTTGTTTGAAAACTGGCTAGTTGGATAAGTATTTCATGTAGGAAGTAAATTTTGTGATTATTTGTCATTCGTGTATTTACGTGGTTCTTATCGATAGCTTGATGGTGTTGTATTTCAATTCTGGGAATACCTGTCCGTCTTTTTGGTATTTTGTTGAACTAGACATCACTATTCATGTTCTTTTAATAATGAAGTGCGCGCTTCATTGTTTCTGTGCTTGTCACTTTGACCTAACATTACATTACCTTATCGTGTGTTTGGCTGTTGGCTGCTAATTAGCCTGCAGTTAAGAACAATCGTTTTTCATGTGTCTCTTTTTTTGTGCTTCTTCATATTAGAGAGTAAACATACACTCTGTTCTGCCCTCCTCCAATCTCAATATTAGAGAGGAAGAACAGATAATCTTATTGCTACTATAGGTTTCGCCTTTTTTTCTTAAATTAAGTTTTAGATTGTTTTTAATGAATTTCCAAGTGAGTAATAACATTGTACTTTTGTTTCTATAGTCATGGCAGGCTTAGCACCGGAGGGTTCTCAATTTGACGCTAAACAGTATGATGCCAAGATGACTGAGCTGTAAGTTGTTTACTCTCATTTCTATACCACTAGGAATATATTCTTGCAGCAAAAAACTGTACTTGCATATTATTTCTTCTGAGGTGCTCTAGCTATCACATGCCACAATGTAGTTGCTTACTACATTTTTGGGTGTTCTTGACATGTTGAAACAGGCTTGGAACGGAAACCACGGAGTTCTTCACATCATATGATGAGGTTTATGAAAGTTTTGATGCCATGGGTTTGCAAGAAAACCTTCTTAGGGGCATCTATGCTTATGGTAAATACAGTTCTTAATAGCACATGTGGTTTACTTCTCCCTTGCCAAATTTGGAAGGGCATTGAACACCTGTCTTTAATTGTTTGAAGGTTTTGAGAAGCCATCTGCTATCCAGCAAAGGGGTATTGTTCCATTTTGCAAGGGTCTTGATGTGATCCAACAGGCTCAATCTGGTACTGGAAAGACTGCAACTTTCTGCTCTGGAATCCTCCAGCAGCTTGATTACAGCTTAGTCGAATGTCAAGCTTTGGTTTTGGCTCCAACCCGTGAGCTTGCGCAGCAGATTGAGAAGGTTATGCGAGCACTTGGTGACTATCTGGGTGTGAAGGTTCATGCATGTGTTGGAGGTACCAGTGTCCGTGAGGATCAGCGTATCCTTCAAAGTGGCGTTCATGTTGTGGTTGGTACTCCTGGCCGTGTTTTTGACATGTTGCGCAGGCAGTCTCTTCGCCCTGACCACATCAAGATGTTTGTTCTTGATGAGGCTGATGAAATGCTCTCAAGAGGTTTCAAGGACCAGGTTGCTGTTTTCTCCTTTCATTTCCTGCTTTGTGTTCTCTTTTACTAGGTGCACTTTTCCTATTTTATTAGGTTTCTGTATTGGAAAGTGGTGCTCAAATTTGGGAGCTCTTTTCTTGTCATTGACTCATTGTTAGCCTTATTTTGCTTTAATGTCTTTTAGAGTTCCTGTGGGACTTATTTCCTGTAGTATTGCAGTCTGTTAACCTTTTTTAATGCTCCCAAGGCACACAAATGGCATCTTATATGAAATTTTCCTTTTATTATTTTCCAGATTTATGACATTTTCCAACTGCTGCCACCAAAGATTCAAGTGGGTGTTTTCTCTGCCACAATGCCACCAGAGGCCCTTGAAATTACTAGGAAGTTCATGAATAAACCTGTCAGGATTCTTGTGAAGCGTGATGAGCTCACTCTTGAGGGTATCAAGCAATTTTATGTCAATGTTGAAAAGGAAGAGTGGAAGCTTGAAACTCTTTGTGATCTTTACGAAACCTTAGCCATCACCCAGAGTGTCATCTTTGTTAACACCAGGCGTAAGGTTGATTGGCTCACTGATAAAATGCGCAGCCGTGATCACACAGTATCTGCAACTCATGGAGACATGGACCAGAACACTAGAGATATCATTATGCGAGAGTTCAGATCTGGGTCGTCTCGTGTGCTCATCACTACTGATCTTCTGGCACGTGGTATTGATGTGCAGCAAGTATCCCTCGTGATTAACTACGACCTTCCAACTCAGCCAGAGAACTACCTGCATCGTATTGGTCGTAGTGGACGATTTGGAAGGAAGGGTGTTGCTATCAACTTTGTCACAAAGGATGATGAAAGGATGCTTTTTGACATTCAGAGGTTTTACAATGTTGTAATCGAGGAGCTGCCAGCCAATGTGGCCGATCTCCTGTAATGCGGTTTTGGTTCTGGTTCTGTGAGGTGAATTCTTCTTTTATATTAAGTAATTTAATATCTTATTCTTAGGTTAGCAAGAATTGGGAAGTGCAGGTGCTGTGATTCGCCATGGGACTTGTAATTTTACAATTTGGTCGGACTTATTTACTTTTGCAAATTTTGTTGGTTTGTCTTTTTGTATTGCAAGTGCAAAATAACTTCAGGTTTTGGATGTTCTTTGAATTTACTTTATTGATATTATTAACTATTGGCCTTGTTTTTGTGTACGGGGAAGGCTTTTAGAGGCATAATGTTTATCTTTGTTGTTTGATCTCTCTTTGTGATGCTATAGTATGTAGTTAGCTTCTAATGTTTGTGTTCTCTTTCCTTATCAAAAAAAAAAAAAAGTTTGTGTTCTCTTTAATTCTACTTATGGAGAAACGTTGTAAATAGTAGATGGGACATGCGTGGACGTATGTTTTATTTGAGGCTTGAAAGGTGGCTTCCATATTATCGTTTTTTCCCTGCTGCATTGGTTGATCAAATGATAAGGGTGACTATGAAATTAATGCACACCTATTGTGTGCATTAATTTCATTGGTGTTATTACTGTAAGCTTAATCCAGATTTTGTGCAAATGATAAGCCACCTCAATTAAGCTGCTTTGTGCTTTTTGTTGTACTTTACAGCATGTTTGGAATGTGTTGTAGAGAATGACGAAAGAAAAAGAGACTTATTTCTTCACGAGTCCTATGTGAATGAAAAGTTTAAGTGGCTCATTTTTTCTTCCAAATATCATTTATTAATTTCTCTACTATATTTTCCTTTCTTTCTGCATCTTTCACTTGCTTCTAAGCATCCTCAGAACAAGAGTATTTACTGCCCCATCCGTAGGTGGTAGAAGCCAATGTTAAACCTTACCATTTACAAATTAACATGACAATATTTCTACACAAGGTCGAGCATGAAAGTGAATTATTACACCCTTTACACTCAGATTTTTTAAGATAACATTTATTCTTACGCTGTCACGTCTAATTTCGAAGTTCTTGATTTAGAATGCTTCTAAATTTTCAAGTTTGTATGAGGTTATATGGGTTTGTATGAGGTTATATGGGAAAATTAGTATAAATGATTTTGGGACGATCAGCCGTCCCGGTTTGGTGATTATTAAAACAACACTACAATAGTGTTTTAGGATATGCTCCCGTTTGATGTAAATCCTTTTAGCTATATCTATGCTCCCGTTTGATTGTAAAATTTGGGAGTTTTTTTTTTCAATTAATATAATATTTCAAATTTTTATTTGTTTATAGAATTCGTTCAAAATTTAAAAATCAAATCTTCAATTAAATTCTCAAAAACTGATTGAGATTAGTGAATCTCAAAACTTTTGATTTTTTTTCCAAATAAAATGTATGTCCAAACACAACTTCAAGTTCCAAAAATTATCTTTCAACTCCACTTTAAAAACTCATTTTTTCAAGTTTCAACCAAATCTATGTCCAAAAGCTAGCTATGTTTAAAGAGATCTTCTTTCTTTTGCTTTCTTTCTTTGAGAAAGTAACTTTTAGGTAAACGTCACATATCTGGAATATAGCCAATTCCGATCGTTCTTTTTTTTTTTTCGTGCTAAATAGGTGGCGTGCAATATGGTATAAGAAAATCAACACGAAAGAACCTTTTAGCATTTGGAAGAAACATAATTGGTCTATAGTAATAGTTGTATTTTTTTCTTTTACTTCTTTTAAATTTTTGGGAAAAGAAAATAAATTGAAAGGGATCGCTAAAATGGGATTTTTGAAAACTTTGCTTTGGGGTTTTCCTGGTTTTGTTGTTTCATCTTCTTTTTTTATTTATTTTTTTCTTTTTTAATAGTACTAAATTTATGTTGGGAGAAAGAGCGGAGGAGACTAGAGAGAGATGTATTTTGAGTTATAACTAGCAAATTACATATGCTCCTTGAGGAAAATACTTCTTCATTTTTAACATATTGATATGGCAGTGCACCGGTATCCACTGACGTCGGCAAGAATTCTATATACATATATATATATATATATATATATATATATATATATATATATATATATATATATATATATATATATATATATATATATATTAAAAAAGAAAATTGGATATATATATATATATATATATAGTCCTTGGCATATCTATGTTAAATTTAGTGGTGCCCCCGACGTCTTCAAATCTTGGGTCTGCCTCTGTTAATTAGGTCAAAGAGATGAGACTCGTGTAAAATTGTTGCAGTATTAGGTGTTAGGTGTTTGGATAATATTTGCTCATGAAGTTGAAAAAAAATGAAGAATATTTGAAGTTAAATTTAAAAAAGAGCATTTAGGTGTTGCACTTTCGTAAAACTTAGCAAGGTGATTCCTCTCCTTGTTTCCTCTGATGTTCTGAATTATATCACACAAATCAGGAAATCAGAAAAGAATATGATATTTGGCAGTAGCATAGGATGTAGGGATGTGTTGAGAGGCTGGGTCTACGGAGAGATAGAGGTAGACCGAAGAAGAATTGATCCAAAGTGATTAGACAGGACATGACTGTTTGCAATAAAATTTTGCAAATATTGAAAATAAACTGCAAACAATATAAAGAAAACAAGTGCTTTTATTCATCAAAACTGTGAGTACAATTCTGGTGATCCCTTGATTCTTCCCTCCTATTTGTTATCCATAAATCGAGGGCCTTAGCGGCGTATTTCTCGAATGTAGGATGATTTGCATCTCCTTGATGTATTTGATGATCAGGAAGAGGTTAGAAAGACATATTTGGCGTCTTTTTGTGATCTCTTGATATTTTTGAGATGTTTTCTAAGGAGATATGTGACCCCTTTTTATAGGTGTGATCTAGGGTTTTAGGTGGAGTAGCCTCTAAGAAACCCCGAGGAACCATTAGGGTTAGAAGAAGCCCATACAATAAATTAACCTAAATTTTGCAAATCCAACAAAATTTCGATGTCTATTAATGCCCTCACTTCAAGTCTTGTTTGAGTGGATATGCGAAGACAAGATTTGAAGTATTGAAGATCTTGCCCCCAGATTTGGCCACCATTGTTGCAGACTTGCTTTTGCTCTTGAGAGAAGAGATGAAAGGCAGAATTGGTCCCACCGGGCGTGCCAATTTGTTTGCAATAAAATTTTGCAAATATTGAAAATAAACTGCAAACAATATAAAGAAAACAAGTGCTTTTATTCATCAAAACTGTGAGTACAATTCTGGTGATCCCTTGATTCTTCCCTCCTATTTGTTATCCATAATTCGAGGGCCTTAGCGGCGTATTTATCGAATGTAGGATGATTTGCATCTCCTTGATGTATTTGATGATCAAGAAGAGGCTACAAAGACATATTTGGTGTCTTTTTGTGATCTCTTGATATTTTTGAGATGTTTTCTAAGGAGATATGTGACCCCTTTTTATAGGTGTGATCTAGGATTTTAGGTGGAGTAGCCTCTAAGAAACCCTGAGGAACCATTAGGGTTAGAAGAAGCCCATACAATAAATTAACCTAAATTTTGCAAATCCAACAAAATTTCGATGCCTACAAATGCCCCCACTTCAAGTCTTGTTTGAGTGAATATGCGAAGACAAGATTTGAAGTATTGGAGATCTTGCCCCCAGATTTGGCCACCATTGTTGCAGACTTGCTTTTGCTTGTGAGAGAATAGATGAAAGGCAGAATTGGTCCCACCGGGCGTGCCAATTTGTTTGCAATAAAATTTTGCAAATATTGAAAATAAACTGCAAACAATATAAAGAAAACAAGTGATTTTATTCATAAAAATGTGAGTACAATTCTGGTGATCCCTTGATTCTTCCCTCCTATTTGTTTTCCATAATTCGAGGGCCTTAGCGGCATATTTCTCAAACGTAGGATGATTTGCATCTCCTTGATGTATTTGATGATCAAGAAGAGACTAGAAAGACATATTTGGTGTCTTTTTTATGATCTCTTGATATTTTTGAGATGTTTTCTAAGGAGATATGTGACCCCTTTTTATAGGTGTGATCTAGGATTTTAGGTGGAGTAGCCTCTAAGAAACCCTGAGGAACCATTAGGGTTAGAAGAAGCCCATACAATAAATTAACCTAAATTTTGCAAATCCAACAAAATTTCGATGTCTACAAATGCCCCCACTTCAAGTCTTGTTTGAGTGGATATGCGAAGATAAGATTTGAAGTATTGGAGATCTTGCCCCCAGATTTGGCCACCATTGTTGCAGACTTGCTTTTGCTTGTGAGAGAAGAGATGAAAGGCAGAATTGGTCCCATCGGGCGTGCCAATTTGTTTGCAATAAAATTTTGAAAATATTGAAAATAAACTGCAAACAATATAAAGAAAACAAGTGCTTTTATTCATCAAAACTGTGAGTACAATTCTGGTGATCCCTTGATTCTTCCCTCCTATTTGTTATCCATAATTCGAGGGCCTTAGCGGCGTATTTATCGAATGTAGGATGATTTGCATTTCCTTGATGTATTTGATGATCAAGAAGAGGCTAGAAAGACATATTTGGTGTCTTTTTGTGATCTCTTGATATTTTTGAGATGTTTTCTAAGGAGATATGTGACCCCTTTTTATAGGTGTGATCTAGGATTTTAGGTGGAGTAGCCTCTAAGAAACCCTGAGGAACCATTAGGGTTAGAAGAAGCCCATACAATAAATTAACCTAAATTTTGCAAATCCAACAAAATTTCGATGCCTACAAATGCCCCCACTTCAAGTCTTGTTTGAGTGAATATGCGAAGACAAGATTTGAAGTATTGGAGATCTTGCCCCCAGATTTGGCCACCATTGTTGCAGACTTGCTTTTGCTTGTGAGAGAAGAGATGAAAGACAGAATTGGTCCCACTGGGCGTGCCAATTTGTTTGCAATAAAATTTTGCAAATATTGAAAAAAACTGCAAACAATATAAAGAAAACAAGTGCTTTTATTCATCAAAACCGTGAGTACAATTCTGGTGATCCCTTGATTCTTCCCTCCTATTTGTTATCCATAATTCGAGGGCCTTAGCGGCGTATTTCTCGAATGTAGGATGATTTGCATCTCCTTGATGTATTTGATGATCAGGAAGAGGCTAGAAAGACATATTTGGCGTCTTTTTGTGATCTCTTGATATTTTTGAGATGTTTTCTAAGGAGATATGTGACCCCTTTTTATAGGTGTGATCTAGGGTTTTAGGTGGAGTAGCCTCTAAGAAACCCCGAGGAACCATTAGGGTTAGAAGAAGCCCATACAATAAATTAACCTAAATTTTTCAAATCCAATAAAATTTCGATGTCTACAAAGACTCAGATTCAGATCACTGAGGATATAACCCTAGAGAAGAGAGCTATGGAGGTCGAAGATTAGGGTAGAAGGTTAGGTAGTAGTCGAGTGTTTTGTATTTTATTAGACATTATTAGATTAAATGTTATATATATAGATTAGTCTTGTATTTATCTCTACTGTTCTTATCTGTTTATTTTGGCTATGCTTTCTTTTTACTACTCTCGTTAGCATGATGATATTTCCCCATTGTTTTCAAACGTGTATTCTAAACATTTTCACTAGTCGAGGGTCTTTCGGAAACAGCTTCTCCATCTTGGTGGGGGTAAGGTCTGCATACACCCACCCTCTCCATACTCCACTTGTGGAATTATACTAGGTACGTTGTTGTTGCTGCTGCTGCAGCATAGGATGTAGGATGTATTTTAGGTAAAAAAAAATTGTACGTTTTATATTACTAAATCAATAGGAGTAACTGTATGATATATGTGTTGTATATACCACGCTTATGGTCATTTCCATTTAACTATGATAAAATTAAGTATATTTTCGTTTTAATCATTAGTTGTTCAAGTTTTATTTCATCGTTACTCGTATTTCGTAATCTTGTAAACGTATAAGAAAAAGAAAGAGAGTAGTGCAGAAAATTTCCCGCAAAGAACTATACATCTAAAGCTAATCGTGTTTCAAAAAGTAAAATCTCAAGCTAAATAAGTGGACGTGGACTCCATAAATTGTCGTCGTCACCAAATTGTCCACCAAACCAGACCAAAAGCCATCTTAGGGTCCTTGTTATGACCTCCCCATCCAAACCGAATGATGAGTAGTTTTAAGTACGAAAGTCATACCCCTATCACTTCGTTTTATAGGGTGTTGTTTGACTGACCCTAATTAAAAAAAAAAAAGAAGGTTTGTCGAATATCTTGAATATGCTTGACATTTCAATGGCTATATATAACTAAGAGTCACATGGAAAGTTTAAATATAAAAAGCATAATCTTCTTCGGAAAATATGAACAAAGAAAGTGTGTTCTACAAATTGGAATAGAGGAAACACCATTTTTATAACTTTTCAGCTTGGATTTGGAGATTAGTTTTTCTTTTCTAACTTTTGAATGTTAACATATTGATAAATTACATAAAAAGTACGGATTACAGTTTCATAATTAAAAATATCTAAAATATTTTAAAGATTATTATAAAATAGAAGTATTTAATTCCAAGTGATATAGTAGTGTCATGTCAAATCAGAATAGAAGGGGGTACTATTTCGCTTGTTTTTCCTCTTCCCTTTCTTCCTAAAAGAAGTAATCCCATAAATAATATACATGACACGCATATTATGTTTTCATATAGTGCTCAGGCAGAATTCCATTAAAATTAAAGGGTCTCTAAAGGCCTTAAAGACCTCATCCTTTCTTATATTCTAGTGGGCCTGGGTATTCACAAAATTTTGTATCAAGGGAATAAAAAAAGAAATAATCTTGATTCTTGTTGGTCCTGCAGAGAGCAATGAACATGATGAAATTCTGTTTGGTTCTGAGAAGACAGCTAGCTAAGTCGTTTTCAAAAAATTCTTACTTGTTTGCACTATTCAACCCCCCTGCTCTTCTCCTCGATTCTCTAATAACAATATTTTATCTTAGCATATATCTTCCTCTAGAAAATTTAATGAATTATTGTCCTAGATAGCTAAGGTCAAGAACATGATGAATTATTGGCACAGATTGAGTAGTACCATCTTAATGTATCAATTGCAATCATCAAGTCACAAAAGAGAACTGCTTATTTTTTCACAAGTGGTAAAACAAACTTCATGCAAAATTGGCAAAGGAGAAGTGTTTAATACAAATAAGGGCAATACAATGAATAACTATTCAGTGATAGTGTTAGGACGTGTTCAATACCAACATCAATATGTTTGAAAATGCAAAGCAGGAAATGAAGAAATATAGTACTCTCCTCATTCTAAAAAGATGACTATTTTTTATCATTCCGTTCCAAAAAATGGCATAATTTTAAATTTAAAAACAATTTAACCTCAAACTTTTCACTATACCCTTTAATGAGATGATTAATAGCCACACAAATATCTATGACTTATTTTAGACCATAAATTTTAAAAGTCTTTATTTCTTTTTTAGACTTCGATCCAAGTCAAATTATGTCATAATTTATGGAACGGAGTGAGTAATGAATATCTGCATAAAGATTTGCTCAATGACAAACGGTTAACAAAGGTTTGATATATGGCTGATTACAGAGGAAATTAAATTACTCTACAGTGGGTGCAAAAGATTTTGTTGATTTTTGTTAAAAATATGGAGCAACAAAAATAAGATTGAATTGAAATAGTCTCTACTATTCTTATTCAACTAGTATTAGCACCTGCGCGATGCGCGGTCAGAACAACACAATTTTCTGTGGCTAATTTTACACTACAAATTTCAATAATCTTCCCTCATTTCTTGAGTTCTTATCCAAATCTCAGTATACCATACATAATTTAGAATAGATTGAGTAATATCTAACATATACATTCATAATGATATTAAATGAACCGATAATAACATCTATACAATAAAGATAACAAATTCTTTTCAAATAAAAAAATGTTAACATTGGAGTAATTTGTCAAGGCACCAACTAATGCTGCACTTTATTTTTACCCCAAAATAATATATGAAATGGGAAGATTATAGCATACATCTAATATCTTTGTTATGTTATTTAACAACTTTTTGTCCACAGGAGAATGTGCTATATGAATAATTAAGTGCCTTGATATTCTTCAAAAAAAAGTTGTATAATTCCTACTCTTAGATATTTCTATGACTAAATAATTATAGCGATTCACCTTGAATTTTGGGTCTTCGAGCTAATTACTAAATGATCATTAAGATGATGCCTATCGTGAAAAGCATCTTTCAGCAAAAAGTTTAAAATTACTGCATGGTACTTAATTTTTAATATAAATATGAAAATTTTGACTTCAATAATCCCGTAATTGCAATAAGTTTGCATTCGTTCTTTTAAAATAAGATAGACCACGATACTTATATCTTTCTGATAGAACTTTTTATTTGAATGTTATACTGAAAAATAATGAAACTTATCAAGTCTAATTCAAAACCACACTGCTTGGCAGATAATGTAATAACAAAAAAGATATTCTTTTTAAGAATTACAACTTTAAGAAAACGGATAAGACTGCAAAGAGACCACATCCATGACATAACTACCTTCTCAATCTCTATTCGAATGAAACAAATAAAAGGTATGAAAGATACACATATGTGAAGCAAACAAATTGGAAATGAGTGTTCAAATTGGTAGAATTACTTACAGACTCCAAAATGAGTTTTCCATAACCCAAATAGTTTCATTCGCTTTGATGTTTTCCATCTAGTATATTTGCTCTTTTCTTTGATGGGTTTTCTTTTTCTTTTTCACCATCTTTGAAGTACAAAATTCAGCAAACGTCATATTATTAATGCCAATATACCATTGTATACCATCGAATGATGATCATGGAGTTTGAGATGGTGCAGCACCCATTGCATTTGGCATGTTGCTTGTGTGGAGTATTTGGCCAAATTCTTTGTTTGGTTCTGCACTTCAAATTTGTATATTGTCTCTTATACGATAACTTGTAGAGATTCATGCAGATATATTTTTTTAAGTGCTAATAAAATAAAAAGTATCAATATCTTGTAGAAATAGTCTATTAAATATAGAAAACTATCAAAAAAAAATTAAATATAAGAAACTTACCGATTAAACTTACATCACTACTACATGACCCTACGAATATAAACCGAAATGGGAGGAGCCGTGAACAGTAAACAAAAAATGAGAAAAAAGCATAATACTTATTTGTTTGTCACCGAAAGGGTATATATAAGAGATTAAAAAGTTCAAATTTGAAAATTAATCAGTTTGTTAGAAAGATTTCTTTTAAAAGGATACAAATTCTAAGATCACAGTTATCCATATCCTCTAATATAGATATAAACTACATTAGAACATACATAATGCCACTGAAAAGATGTGCAGATTATGTTGGAGAAATAGATGTAGATCTCTATTTAATTTTCAGTGCTAATATTTTACTTATCCTAATGCTTTCTCATTGGTGAAGAATGCATCTTAAGCTTCCGCCTTCCATTATACGGTTGAAAGCTGACAAGCCTAATGAATTCTCTTTGCATCTTATTCCTTTATTTTTGACATTCAAATAAAAAATGTCAATATCAATCCAAATCCAAAATTATTATTCTAAGTCTCTTATGTCTTAACTATATCTTTCAATTCAAATTTTATATATATATATACATATATATATATATATATATATATATATATATATATATATATATATATATATATATAAAAGAATGTTTATCTTTTAATTCGAATTAAAAAAAATCAACTAATTTAATTACATTATCTAATTATATGGTCTTAAGATTGCTTGTTACTTGGCTTTATGTCCTACTTGATCATTGGATATGATAAAAATAGTACTAATATATTATCTTATTCACATACTTAAAGATATAGATTTATATAAAGATATATATATATATATATATATTTATAAAATATTAAAAAATAGTGATGGTAGTATATAAACAGGTTAGAAGTATTTTATTCCCGGAGAAACGACCGTTTATACAATCTTTTCATTTTCCAGAAAGCATGAATACTTAAACTTACAATTCATGAGAAAGGCATCATCCAAAGTAAGATTATAAAGCTCTACTCCGCTCTTGCCCAGTGCTAATTCCTGAAAATAATGTCTAACAAAAATTACACAATAATAGTCAAAATGCAAAACGGACACTATCTATCAGAAATTGCTGAAAAAAAAACTTCATCTTAGAAAAATATATATATCACCACTTTTATTTCCAGGTAAAAGTGATCCCATCCAATAATTTTGATTTTGAAGTGGAAATATATACATGTATACAAATCACACAATGTAAATAACTGTTAGACAAAATCTTTTGAAGTGGCAATATATATGTACAGAAGTCGATCGCAACAAAATATATAATTATTAGTTCATAATATATAAACATATGATCATGTATATGAGTCTATGAGAATAAAAAAAAGAAGCCTAACATAAAATAAAGATGAAAGAAACAAAATAAAATTCAGAACTCAAATACCTTTGTAAAATAATGAAATAGTGAGCTTTGTGAATTGTGAATGTCAAACATTCACTGTGGGATTGAGGGAATTAAATAGACTATAGAAGAGGGAGATGGAAACCTTATCTTTAAAATTTAAAATTTAAAATTTAAAATAAATGTTATAGATAGATAAACTTATCTTTCCATACAAATTAAAAATAATCTTTCAAATTTGATAGCTATTTTAACGATGGGAGGAAACTTGTAACAAATTTCATTTGGATAAATTCAAATTCAAATTCAAAATAACAGATTATATTGAAGATAATTGGGATTAACTCAAACTCATGATATTTCATCCATTTATTGCATGTTCTAGCTTTATCTTTATATAGATAACCTTTGTTTTGAATTATCTATCTATAATTTAAATTTGAATAAAATGTCATTACAAATATTGTCCTAATATTTATTCTAAAATTTGTCCTAACCGTTCTTTGTTATATATATATATATATATATATATATATATATATATATATATATATATATATATATATATATATATATATATATATATATAGATTTATGGCTAGTTATAGCCAAACTTAAATAAAAAAAAAAAATCAGCAGCTAAAACTTTTAAAAGCTCAACTACCTAACAAATATTTAAAATTCAAAATTTAAATGAAGTAGTAACTAATTTTTCTAGATTTACTGCAGCAATTGAGCAAACTTCAACACTCCTCCTTTGATCAGTTGATGCAGTCTTAAACAGATGCTCCTCCTCAATTTTTGCTTTCGTTATTTGTGCTTGCAGATTTTTTTGATTGTCTTTAAACTTGCACACTTTTGTGACATGACCTGTTTGTTTGCAATTTCAACATATTGCATCAGGTCTCCACCAACAAAATTTTTCTAGGTGTGTTTTCTTTTTGCAATACTTGCAAAGAGGATAATTAAATTTTTCTCTTTTATTTTGTGCTTAAAGAGCACCTTCAATAACTATGTCATGTCTAAAACTTCTTCTTTGCTCTTGTGCTTGAAGAGCACTTATCAATTCTGCAACAGAGATGATAGATAGATCTTTTGACTCTTCTAGAGAGGAAATTTTAGACTCAAATCTCTCTAGAATTGTCACAAGAATTTTTTCAACAATTCTGTTATCTGAGAAATCATCACCAAGTATTCTGATTTTATTAACAATCACAGAGATTCTGTCAGAATACTTAGTGATAGTCTCATCTTCTTGCATCCTAAGAGATTCAAAATCTCTTTTCAAATTCAATATGGGCATTTGTCTGACTCGATCACTTCCTTGATATTCTTTTTTTAGTTTTTCCCATGCTTCTTTTGCAGTCTCACATGCAATGATTTTAGAAAAAATTGAATCTGCAACTGAATTTTGAATAATAGTTTTGGCTTTGTATTTTTTGATTTTCTCTTCTGAATGGGCTTTAATTTGAGCAAGAGTGGGATTTCCAGGGAGTGGTGATAGTGGTGTATCTGTCATTCCAACTTCACATAAATCATAGGCTTCAAGATAAGATTTTATTTCACTGACCAAATTTGATAGTTTTCACCAGTGAAGATTTGTGGGGCATTAAAGAGAGACTGTTGCTTGTCATTTTGAAAATAAGGTTAAAAATAGATATGGGTTAAAAATGGTTAAAACTATTTGTTCGACTCACATATCACATAAGATCAGTTGAGGCTCTTGATACCACTTGTTGGTTTTTGTTAAAAATATGAAGCAACAAAAATAATATTGAATTGAAATAATCTCTACTATTCTTATTCAATTTATGGCTATTTATAGCCAAACTTAAACCAAAAAAAAAAAAAAAATCAGCAACTAAAACCTTTAAAAACACAACTACCTAACAAATTTAAAATTCAAAATTTAAACTAAGTAGCAACTAATTATTCTAAATTTACTGCAGTAATTGAGCAAACTTCAACAGGTTTTACTGCCGACTGGATGATGGTAATAGGTAAAAGCTTACCATTATGGGTGTATACTAAATCAGTAAATACAAGACATGAGATTTTCATGTAAACATTAATCATTTAATCATGTTTTGCTGATGTGTGGTTTCTCTTTAATTTTTAATTATATAAGTTAACTTTATTGTCTTTCGGAAACAATACTCTACCACTCTCATGTTAGGGTAAGGTTTGCGTACATCCCACTCTTCCTAGACCTCACTTATGAGATTATACTAGATATGTTGCTGTTGCTGTTGCTGTATAATTTAACTTTATTGATTTTGGATAAACACTAAGAGATGCAGTTATTAATAATGAGGTGAAAATCATTTTCATCCTCCAACTTTGCTTTTGAAATCAAACACATTCCCAACTTTGAACAATAGACAAGTATTTAGTAATTTGATAATAACAACTAAATTTAATAATTTATTAAACAATTGAAAGTGAAGATAATAATATCTTTTTAGTATACGTCTAACACATGTAATAGAAAAAATAAATGTTAAAATAGAGATTTTTTTTTTTTTTTTACAAAAACTACTTAGTGATACTGTTATACAATAAATGACTTTTAAAATTATGACATAATTAAAAAATATCACCTTATTGGCAATTAAAACTCTAATTTCGATACACACACTAGGAAATAGAAGTGATTGTATTATATATGTATATAATAAGATTTTTGAAAAAAATAATTATTATATATAATCCAAACATATATGACATGAGCTCCAATATAGTTTAAAATTTACAAAAATGTTAAATAGCAAATGAGTTTGAAAGTTTCATGAGAGTGAGTGAAGTCATTGTTATTGCCCCGTTCTATTCACGATATTCATTGTTGTGTGTGATATTTGGGGGACACTCTTTTGCTTCATATTGGTGAGGGCACATGGTTTACATGAAATAGGTGAAGTTGATGGCTTCTTGGTTGAGTAGATAGGTGTGATTTTGTGGGAGCATGGTTGCAATAGGTTGAGTTTGTGCATTTGAGCTATTTTGGGGTGGCGGTTCTCATATTTTTGAGTTTGGTAAATTGTTGGCATGTTTGTGGATCCATAGTAGTCATGTGTGCATTGGTTCAATGATCGGTATCAACCATAGTCATAGGCAGACCTGTTCTACCTAGGTTGGGAAGTTGGTTGTGACTTGCTCGAGGGCGAGCAAGGGTTCAAGTGTGGGGTGGTGATGTTTGGCATTTTATACCAATGTTTCCTTAATATTTCCTCACGTTTGAGTACTTTATTCGCGCGTTTTATAGCTTGTGACTGTGGTTTTACACTGATTTTATGTCGTGCGTGTGTAGGTTGTTACGCAGTACATTTGGAGCTTTTAGGAGCTTGATGGAGCAAGAATTGATTGGATGTTGATTGAAGATTGGATTGAGCACACAAAGGCACGACACGAGGCGAGTTTTGGAGCAAGGAAAGAGCAGTTTTGCCTGGCGCTATGGGCCACGCGCCGCGCCCTCTACCGCGCGCAGTGGCTAGGCGCGGTTTCCCATGCGCCGCGTGGCCATAGCGTGCAAAGTTTGACGGGGTCTGCCTTGGGTCACGCGTTCGGGGGCGCGGGGCGCCCGTTATAGCGCCCCTTGTGCGCGTTTTTACTTCCTATTTCGTCTAGGCTTGGGTCTAACTTATTACTAGGGGTTTGTAAACATTATAAATAGTCTTTAACTTAGTTTTTCATAGGAGTTCAGACTTTGGAGCAAGTTTTGGAGGAGAGGGGGAGGAGCCCTAGATGTCTTCTAACAAGTTCTTTCTCTCTTTCTCTTATTCTTCTCTTTAATTCTATAGTTTGTTCGTTCTAGGGTTAGAGTAAATACATGAAGGTTGATGTTTGAAAGTTGATTTCTATATATTGATTTACCATTATGGATTTTTTATTCTTTCTTGATCATAATTGTTTGATTATTGAGGCCTGATAATTGAACACTATCTATGGTTTTTAGATTGAACTCGAAAGAGGGAATTTATTAACGCAATAAGAAAGAATAGGGCTTGATTGTGAACCCGGGCATCGGGGAACCAATTTGTGAGTAGGATAGACATATACTTGCTCGCCTAGCTTAACTAATCATAGGATTCGTTAATGCGTGCACGTGATTCAACCCATAGACATATAGGGATTGGAGTAGCCTGCATAGACCGTGAAGAATCGAAAGGTTTTCACGGGTACAAGTAACCTGTTAGTTAGCAATCTAGGAAATCAAGAAGTAGAATCAACTGGAAAACTCAACTGGATTGTTCGTAACTCTGACCCTGGACCGTCCTCTTAATATTGTTAACACCCAAAGAATTGCACCATTGCTTGACTACACATCTAGCACTTTAATTACTGCTTTTTGGTTACAAAAACTCTCACCATTAAAGAAAAAGACCCCTGGATAGTTTGTTTAGAAATTGTTTAGTAAGTATTAGTCTGCACAGTCCTCGTGGGAACGATACTCGACTTATTCACTTTATTACTTGGCGACCGCGTATACTTGCGTGTGCGTTTGGGAGCAACAAGTTTTTGGCGCCGTTGCCGGGGACTAAATTGACTGATTTCTTTTTGAACAATTTATTATTTTCTATTCAGGTTTAATTTTTTTTATTTTATTTTTAGTTTATTATTGTATTACTAGTTTACATGGCATCTTGTAATGAAAGTGGGTCGAATGATGGTTGCTCAAATTTTATTGATTCTTGTTTACTTTGTGGAGGACATCATTTTTGGGAAAATTGTCCAACTCTTTCAACCCTGCGAGACTGGTTATGTGAATTTTCTACCGCCTTTGATTGGAATTTTTGTAAATTGTGTGGTGGTCGGTGGAATGATTGTCCTAAGTGTCATGCTCCTTCCCCCAATAATTTTTGTGATGATTCTAGTGATGTTTGTGAGTTTGACAGGAGCGATAAAGTGCAGGTTGTTAGCGAAACTTGGCTAATGGAGCAAGCCAAACTCTTAGAAGCTTATGGGGATTTCAGGAGTGAACTTACAAATATGACGAGGCAATTTATGGAAGAAAGAGTGGAGCTCGGACAAGAGATCAACCAATTTGGCTTGGCTATTTACGACTTGGAGGAGAATTTGAGTGATATGGTTGAGGTGTCTAATGCCCAATTATCAGTTGTCGTGAATAGTAGATTTGAGATAGAAGAGCTTAGAAGCCAATTTGAGGAGCAAAAAGTGGAATTCCTACCACTCGACCCAATTTTAGTTGATGATGCCGAAGTCGAGGAAATTACATTAGAGTCAAGTGAGGAAATAGAAAACATCATATGTGAGGACTCTAGTGTTTGTGCAAGTGAGGGTGTCAAAAGTAATGCAATTTTAGAATTGAAGCGCATTGGACCTCATTCCAACCATTTTTCAACATTGTGTTTGGATGGTGACATGAAAATTGAGCCACCCGAGCCTATGAAGAAATCAAAGGAGGAGGAACAAGGTGCCTATATTTTAAAGTTTGTGATGTTGAGGAGACAAAACGATATCCCTCATTTAAAGGCCAAGAAGTGCAAAATGCGACAATGGTTACTTGGTCCTTTTGTATTTTTGCCACCACCCCAATACCATAGTTGTAAACTTGAGGCAAAGTTGGGGATTCAATTCATAAGTTCAAGGTGGAGGAAAAAGTGATGAAGTTGTCTTCGTCGTGCCGCGACGTTAAATCAAGCGCTTCTTGGGAGGCAACCCAATTTGTTTGCTTTACTTTTATTTATTTTTATTATTATTTTTATGGTTGTATATTACTTCGGGTTTTTCCTTGGATTGCAGGTTCATGTAATGTCGAGTTTAAGTGTGGGGTGTCCTGACCCCTGCCTAATATTGATGACCTGTTGGGGGAAGTCTGAGTACCTCATACTATATGGAAGCTTGGAGGATGCTAGCACCAAGGACTAGAATCTTCAGGGAAGTTTTCTTTACCTTGCACTTTCTTATTTTTAGCACTGAGGACACTGCTAGTTTTAAGTGTGGGGTGGGGAACTACCCTTTTATCTATTTTTGAGGTTATGGATGCATGTACCGTATGATTTTCTTTTGTCACTTAACTTTATTTTGACTTGTTTCTTGCTTTAATATATGAAAAAAAATTGAAAAAATTAGAAAACCAATGAAAAAATTTCAAAAAAAAGATTTTCCTTTTAGTCTTTATTAGTGGTACATGTCATCCACCCCGTGGTTTTTCTTATGACCTCGGTTCTTTTCCACGGGGAGGCCTTTGAACCGGGTAGTTTTTTTATTTTTAGGATTAGAGTAGTTAGTTGTAGATGACCCTAGGCGAAGGAAATAGGTGGAATGCTAGGTGCCTTTGATTTGTTTGATACCGGTGGATTTGAATTGATTGCATGTGCTATTTGTGGTGTCCTTGGGTTTTAAATTGAGATGCATGCCTAGAGGAAAAAAATTGGAATGACCCCCTTGAGATGCTTGAGTCCACTTGCTTGACTTTATTGTGAATATTGTGCATTAGTGCTTAATTTCCACAAGTTGCAATTTAAATGCTTGACTGAGAGTTGTTGATGGAGCCTTTTTGTGTGGATCATGTGCAATGTGTGTGTGAGGCATATTTTTGTTTACTCCATGTTGCATATTAATGTCTAGAACTTGCCCCGTGTGTGTGCAAAGCGAAATCCTAGGTTCGCTCTAGTCGGGAAATGATACAAGGCCTTCTTTGATTTGCCTACCCGTACATATATACCTTGGAAAAAAAATTGTTGTTGTGATTTCTTTGACCCTTTTTGTTGGCACCCACACCCCGAGCCTACCCATTTGTTCTAAATTGTCTCTTTTGGCCCTTTACTCCTTAAGCACTTTAGTTAATATTGTGTTGTTATTTTGGAGTTGTGGTTGGATATTGGGAGGTCTTTGAGTGGAACTAATGAAGAGGAATACTTGTGAAAATTGGGTAGTAGTTGTTTATGAGCATTGGCAAGGTTGGAAAATAATGAAAAAGAAAGAAAAAAAAAGAGCAAAGTTGAAAAAAAGAAAAAGAAAAAAAATTGTGAAAAAAAAAGAAATAAAGAGAAAAAGAATATTCATTCCTTGCTAGTGTGTGCTTAAAAGAAAATGCTACTTGTTGAGAAGGTGTATGTGTGGAAGTGTTGATTGGGTGGCTTGTTGAGAATTGTGATGAAATATTTGTGATGTATTAAAGTGCTTAGGGAGGTAGTCACTATTACCATATGTATCCTACCCGCCCCTTAGTCTACATTACGACCTTTCTAAAGTCCTAGTTAATCCCGATTGGAGTGAGCTTACATTAGTGGAGTCCTACACTACGGGCAAGCCTATGGAACGTTGTGTGTGACATGTGAGCCTTTCATGAGAGTGAGTGAAGTCATTGTTATTGCCCCGTTCTATTCACGATATTCATTGTTGTGTGTGATATTTGGGGGACACTCTTTTGCTTCATATTGGTGAGGGCACATGGTTTACATGAAATAGGTGAAGTTGATGGCTTCTTGGTTGAGTAGATAGGTGTGATTTTGTGGGAGCATGGTTGCAATAGGTTGAGTTTGTGCATTTGAGCTATTTTGGGGTGGCGGTTCTCATATTTTTGAGTTTGGTAAATTGTTGGCATGTTTGTGGATCCATAGTAGTCATGTGTGCATTGGTTCAATGATCGGTATCAACCATAGTCATAGGCAGACCTGTTCTACCTAGGTTGGGAAGTTGGTTGTGACTTGCTCGAGGGCGAGCAAGGGTTCAAGTGTGGGGTGGTGATGTTTGGCATTTTATACCAATGTTTCCTTAATATTTCCTCACGTTTGAGTACTTTATTCGCGCGTTTTATAGCTTGTGACTGTGGTTTTACACTGATTTTATGTCGTGCGTGTGTAGGTTGTTACGCAGTACATTTGGAGCTTTTAGGAGCTTGATGGAGCAAGAATTGATTGGATGTTGATTGAAGATTGGATTGAGCACACAAAGGCACGACACGAGGCGAGTTTTGGAGCAAGGAAAGAGCAGTTTTGCCTGGCGCTATGGGCCACGCGCCGCGCCCTCTACCGCGCGCAGTGGCTAGGCGCGGTTTCCCATGCGCCGCGTGGCCATAGCGTGCAAAGTTTGACGGGGTCTGCCTTGGGTCGCGCGTTCGGGGGCGCGGGGCGCCCGTTATAGCGCCCCTTGTGCGCGTTTTTACTTCCTATTTCGTCTAGGCTTGGGTCTAACTTATTACTAGGGGTTTGTAAACATTATAAATAGTCTTTAACTTAGTTTTTCATAGGAGTTCAGACTTTGGAGCAAGTTTTGGAGGAGAGGGGAGGAGCCCTAGATGTCTTCTAACAAGTTCTTTCTCTCTTTCTCTTATTCTTCTCTTTAATTCTATAGTTTGTTCATTCTAGGGTTAGAGTAAATACATGAAGGTTGATGTTTGAAAGTTGATTTCTATATATTGATTTACCATTATGGATTTTTTATTCTTTCTTGATCATAATTGTTTGATTATTGAGGCCTGATAATTGAACACTATCTATGGTTTTTAGATTGAACTCGAAAGAGGGAATTTATTAACGCAATAAGAAAGAATAGGGCTTGATTGTGAACCCGGGCATCGGGGAACCAATTTGTGAGTAGGATAGACATATACTTGCTCGCCTAGCTTAACTAATCACAGGATTCGTTAATGCGTGCACGTGATTCAACCCATAGACATATAGGGATTGGAGTAGCCTGCATAGACCGTGAAGAATCGAAAGGTTTTCACGGGTACAAGTAACCTGTTAGTTAGCAATCTAGGAAATCAAGAAGTAGAATCAACTGGAAAACTCAACTGGATTGTTCGTAACTCTGACCCTGGACCGTCCTCTTAATATTGTTAACACCCAAAGAATTGCACCATTGCTTGACTACACATCTAGCACTTTAATTACTGCTTTTTGGTTACAAAAACTCTCACCATTAAAGAAAAAGACCCCTGGATAGTTTGTTTAGAAATTGTTTAGTAAGTATTAGTCTGCACAGTCCTCGTGGGAACGATACTCGACTTATTCACTTTATTACTTGGCGACCGCGTATACTTGCGTGTGCGTTTGGGAGCAACAAGTTTTTGGCGCCGTTGCCGGGGACTAAATTGATTGATTTCTTTTTGAACAATTTATTATTTTCTATTCAGGTTTAATTTTTTTATTTTATTTTTAGTTTATTATTGTATTACTAGTTTACATGGCATCTTGTAATGAAAGTGGGTCGAATGATGGTTGCTCAAATTTTATTGATTCTTGTCTACTTTGTGGAGGACATCATTTTTGGGAAAATTGTCCAACTCTTTCAACCCTGCGGAGACTGGTTATGTGAATTTTCTACCTTTTTTGATTGGAATTTTCTACTACTCGCATAAATCGCTTTGGATCTGCTTGAAAATTGATCGCATCGTCCATTGCACATTGAAAATTGTTAACTAAATAAGGGAATTTGTCCTAAATATGGTATACTTTGTTCTTAACTTGTTTTATGAATTTTTTTTGTTTCGTGTAAGAGATAGATTGGAAAACAACAGAATCATCGATCTATTGTAAACTGTGTATGGGCCTAAATCAGTTTAGGTGTACAAATAGAATTTGGATTCGGATACAAGCAATTCTTCGTATCAAAGTTGAAATAATGCGTGAAAAAGATGTAAAATGCGAGAAATTAACTGTATTTCAATATATGGATGTTGAGTACAAATTTGGGCAGAGTTTCAGTATGTATTTTTGGATGCCCGTTATACAAAATGAACTACTATTTATAGGCTTAAGCCTTGCCCACGATCTCCACTATTTGCTGCTATGTTATCCCACGATCTTGGTGCGAAGTGGCTGAGTTAGTGGGGTGAAGTAGTGGGCTGCAAAGCCGCTTGAACCGAGGGGATCCACCGAGGTGCGAATGATTGACCTCGGTGGCTAGGCCCTGTTGCTTTACCGAGGTGGCTTGTCACCGAAGCTTAGCTTACGGCTTGCCTTCGGTAGCGACCTCGGTCTCGTGGCCTCGGCGGTTGGTTCAATTGCTTCGGCGCTTGTCTTCCTGGGACGTGTTCGGTCGTTAAGATTTACGTGACCGAAGCGAATCATCGCGGGTCGATTTTTGCCCAATACAGATAGTCCCCTCACTCCTCGGTTGCCTACCGAGGTGACCGAGGAGTGGAATGAAGTTTTAGCGGGAAAGCGACGTGGCTCGATCTTATCCAAGTGTTTCAAAATTTGCCAACGGTTCGCGTCCCATCAGGTCACTTCCCGTGGACACGTGGCGCTCATCCACTGGTTGTTCGAACTGCGCGCCGTAATCCTCGTTTCTCCCAACGTTACAATGATGACGCCGACGTCATCCTCTTTTCATCTTCCATACCTATAAAAGGGGCGTTTCACCGAACTTTTTCCTCACTTATCTCTGAACGAGCAACAGTGCAAAAACTAAAAAACATTTTCAAAACCCTTCCAACTTTTCGATTCTAGTGAAAAACTTCAGCTTACAGTTCTGCCACCATGTCTGCAACAATTTCTAGACAAGACTCTAGCGATTCTGGTGAAAGGGCCAAGGCCGACCAGTTCGCCGCTATTATTTCAAGTGGTGAGTTCATCACCACCGTGCCGCCGCTTCAAATGATAGAGGCGGAGGGCGGTGAAGAAGCGACTTCCGATGCTGGCGGCTCTAGGCGACGGAGGGAGAGAGCTAGGCATGACGTCGCTGCTGGAGGCGAGGACGTCAGCTTGGAGGAGGATGATGCCGCACATGGGGAAGAGGGTGCCGAGGGCGACGAGGCCGCGGGCGGAGGATAGAGAGAGAATGTCGCCGAGGGGGATCTTCGGGCCCTATAATCCCCCTCGAGCAAGAACTCGAGCCTCACCAAATAATTCCCTCCCACTTCGACAACGGTAAGGACTTGAAATTGCAAGCCCAAACGGCCGACCAGGAGGATAAAAACAGAAATATCCCCGTGAACACCACCTCGACCCGCATAACTCAAGCTCATGTCGAACGGGTTCGGAGGGAGTGTCAATTCGCGCCCGAGGTGAAAGTGGTCATACCTGATCCAACAAGCCGGGTGTGTCACCATATTGAGGGGTTTTCTTTTGCTTACACTTATCCCTTCACCCTCGGCTTCTCTCTCCCAGTCCATAGAGTAATCGATGACTTTTGCCGGGCCTACAACCTGTGTCTGGCTCAGCTTGGCCCCGGCGTTTGGAGGGTGGTCCAATGCATGGATTGGTTGAGCACGAAGGCCAAAGTGGACTTCACCTTCCAACACCTCATCTCACTCTACTACCCCTATTTTCACAAGGCTGGGGTTGTGGCACTGAACAACCGAGGCAAGTTTGCCCTTCTTCATAAGAGTGAGGACCACGGGGACCGGGGCTGGTGTGACCGTTACATTTTGCTGGAGACCAAGGTCTTATCCGCCGAGCCTAATTTCCCCGAACAGTGGAATAACACACGTGAGTATTTTTCCTTCCATATCTCGTTCCTCGGTGGTTTATTCATTTTTGTTGATTTCGCTCCTTTGTTATTCTTTCAGCCAACAAGGTAGACATCGTGCCCCCGGCGGGGTTGACTGAGTGGGTGAAGGCGATGACTAAAGCTCACACACGTCCCGAGAGGACATGGATGAAAATGGCTGCCGACTTCGGTTAGAAGTGCAAGAGGCACGGTGAGTTTTTGGGTAATGCTTTGATAGGTGGGTCGTTTTGGGATTCTGATTATGTTTTCCTGACTTTCCTTTCCTCGGTGTCAGGTTTTCCAAATCGTGCTGTCAACACCAAGAAGAGTAAGAAGAAGAAGAAGGAAGAGAAGAAAAAGGATGATGAAGAGACCCAGTCAGACCATGATCTGGTTGCGGTGGTCGGGGAGTATAAAGGGTTGAAGGCTTCCAAGTCTTCAAAAGCAACAAAGGGAGCTCTCGACCAAGGGACTTCCAAAGGTAAACTTCGTCCTCGGTCCACGTCATGAAGTACCATTCTTTTTCCGTTTTCTTGCTCTTTTAACTTCTTCTTTGGTCGTAGGCGTGAAGCGGAAGAGGGCTACCTCAAAAAAGCCATCCCGCTCGGTGACTCCTCGTACCGAGGCGGAGATTCCTCGGCAGCCCGAGGCAGTAGTTGAAAGGCGCCGAGGGTTGGTGGATGAGACCGAGGACGCAGCTGCCGAGGCTTGGGCTCGAGGAGACGTAGACGTCATTGACCTCGAGGGCCAAGAACTCGAGTCTGACATAGCTGTGGCAAAAGCCAAGGGCAAGGCCAAAGTTGCGGAGGCCGGCGCTGCTGCACTTGGAGAGGGGGCCGGCACCGGGGCGGTTAGAGCGCACTCTGAGCCCGCGAGGATTTCATCCTCGGTGGGGTCTTATCGGAAGCTTGAGGTGCCGATCTCCTCAAATTTGCTAGCCTGTAGCGCCGAGGATCTCTTAAGCCTCACGCCCTTGCTGGGGCCAACCGAGGACAAGCTTATGCAAGAGTTTACCTCCGGCCAGCTGTACAGTACCATGGCCTCCAACGCCGTAAGGGTGAGCTTCACCATACTTGAAACCAAAACTTAATTTTTTATTTTTACCTTCGTGTTGCTGCTAATCTCGGTTGTTTAATCTTTGCTCAGAGCTTCATCCTTTCGCTGAAGGCCATCGAGGTCGAGTCCTCGAGGACTGCCGAGGTTCGGCGCGTAGCTCCCATATGGGATCAGCAAAAAGACAAATTCAATGCTCAAATAGCTTTGCTGAAAGCTGACTTGGCCAAGTCCCAGTCCGATCTACGCGAGGCCGAGGCGAATTCTGAGGCCAAGATTAAGATCCTCAGTGACGATTTTCAAGCTGAACGCTCGAGGTTGGGAGAAGAGGTCGCGAGGCTGGATGGTGAGCTGTCTCGAACTAAAACCGAGGCCGTGAACATGGCCAAGAAGCATCACGAGCAGTTGAAAAGTCATCTGCTCCATATCCAGAAACTGGAGAGTGAAAACTCCAAGCTTTCAACCAAGGATGCTCAGATTACCGCCCTTCAAGACGAGATCGCTGATCGAAAGAGTAGGGCTGTACTCAAGGTCAAGAGGGCCGAGCTTGACAAGCGGTGGGCCATTATCAAGTCCTGGTTAAGGCTGCTCAAGCGGTGTCGCGCCGGGGAGATCAACTTGGATGAAGAGATTGAGAAGGCCGAGGTCAAGGCGGCCGAAGCTCAAGCCATCATCGATAAACTTCCGTCAAGTGAGGCCTCGAGCGGCGACGAGGAGGTAGAAGAAGATGAAGACGCCGAAGGGGGCTCCGAGAATGGAGGTGATTCCCGAGGCATAAACTTTTTATGGCACCTCTTTAGTAAGCCTTCGGGCTTTTAAGTTTGTATTTTGGACCTTCGGGTCATTTTTGAATGTAAATATTCAGCCTTCGGGCCTTTAATGAAAGTATTTGCATCTTTACTTCGTGTGATGGCTTTTATATATACCGAGCACTTTGATGCGAACTTTAATATTTGCTTGCAAGACTTAAACAGAGTTTGACCGATGCAAACTTAGGACGACGTCTCGCCCTCGAGTCGATGCACTGCGCGGCTTCAGAACGTAAGATTCACACAGATAAAATGAGTGTAGCTGAAGTCGTTTTATTGACATCAACAAGCCAAAAGGCTATGTACATAAAACCAAGCCGAAACGGACCTTGGGTAAAAACGAATTTTCAAATAAAAGCAAACTAGCATCCTGCCGCTACCGGGCTAATTTACAATGTACTAAATCTAATCCTCGGGTGTAAGTCCCCGGTTGTCGGATAGATAAGCTTCGGTTGGGAGGCTCGATGTCGACCTCGCTATCAACCCTTCCCACTCCCCCCCAGTGTTCGGTTGTGAATTCTGATGAAGACCCAAGCACTGGAGTCGGTTCGGTTCGCTTCCTGAAAAGGGCAAGCAAAAAGATGGAACGAGGAGTAAGTTAGCACATTTTCTATTGATGCCGTGGGAGCGTTGTTCTGCTCGGGGCTGTTTAATTTTACAAAGACTGAAAAGGGATTTACCTCGGCTAGAAGTAGTATCGCTTCAGATTGGAGATATTCCAATTCAGAGGTTCGGGCTCTCCTTGCAGACTCTCAATCTGATAAGAGCCTTTTCCAACAATTGCCTTGATTCTATAGGGTCCTTCCCAATTTGCGATGAGCTTTCCCCCGTTATTTTCCTTTGTCGATTGATTCACAGTTTTCAGCACATAATCTCCAACGTTGAAGTCCCTAAATTTGGCCTTTCTATTGAGATACGCCTCGATCTGCCTCTTTTGAGCGACCAACCGAACTAAAGCTAACTCCCTTTTTTCCTCGAGTAGATCCAACTCTATGCGCATTGCCTCTTGGTTTGAGTCCTCGGTCGTGTGAGCGTACCGAAGACTTGGTTCGTCCACCTCTACGGGGATGAGGGAGTCCATGCCATAAGCCAGTGAAAAAGGGGTCTCCCCGGTGCTGTTCTTTTCAGTTGTTCGCATGGCCCACAGGACCCCATGCAACTCCTCGGGCCAAGGACCTTTTTTCTCGTTGAGTCTTTTCTTGAGATTCTCAATTATGATCCTGTTTGAAGACTCGGCTTTGCCATTGGCACTTGGGTGATAAGGAGTCGAGGCTATTCTTTTGATCCCCCATTGCTTGAAGAAGTCGGTGATAGCTGCCCCCATGAATTGTTTGCCGTTGTCACAAGCAATTTCTCTTGGAATGCCGAACCTGTAGATGATGTTCTTTTTGATGAAATCGATTACTTGCCTTTGCTTAACCTCGGTGAGAGCCACTGCTTCCACTCATTTGGTGAAGTAATCAGTCAACACTAAGATGAAACGAACACCACCTTTTCCCTTGGGTAATGGTCCAACAACGTCCATCCCCCATTTCATGAAGGGCCATGGTGACACCACCGAATGAAGAGGCTCGGCCTGTTGGTGGATCATCCGCCCATGGCGTTGGCATTTGTCGCACTTTTGCACGAAGGCCCTCACATCGGCACTGATCGTGGACCAGTAATACCCAGCTCTTAATAACTTACACACCAAGGCCTTTCCCCCCGAGTGATTCCCGCACTCGCCTTCGTGCACTTCGGCCATCACATATCTTGCCTCATCGGGACCCAAACATTTGGCCATCGGGCCGCAATATAATCTCTTGTATAGATTACCCTCGATCATGTGGTACGAGGCTGCTTGGGTCCTTAGCTTCTTTGCTTCTTTCTTATCTTGGGGGACAGTCCCCGAGTCGAAGTAGGAGATGAACTTACTTCGCCAATCCCATCGGTTGTCCACCGAATTGACTTGCAGCTTCATCTCTCTCATTTGCGCAGACAGTAGCCGAACCACTGAGTCAGTCCCCGAGTGAGCTTCATCGATAGCCGAACCAAGATTTGCCAAGGCATCAGCCTCGGTATTTTCCTCCCGAGGCACTTGTTTAACTTGCCACTCTCGGAATTGGGCCAAGATCCTTTGTGCCCGATCCAAGTATAATTGCATTCTGGGCTCACGAGCCGTATAATCACCGAGGACTTGGTTCACCACCAACTGTGAATCGCACCTCAGTTCGATTCTTTCAACCCCCATTTCCTTGGCCAACTCTAAACCCGCTAAAGCCGCCTCATATTCTGCCTCGTTGTTGGTTACTTTCTTGAACCGAACCGAGTGCCTGACTTTCTCCCCGGTGGGTGCTCTCAAGACTATGCCTAGCCCCGAACCTTTGGAGTTTGTTGCCCCATCGGTGTGGAGTATCCATAATCCCGGGGTCGTTCCTTTAGCCATGGCGTTTTCCTTTTCAGCCTCGGGCAATATTCCAATACTAAAATCGGCCACGAAGTCTGCCAGGACTTGAGACTTAATGGCAGTCCGAGGCTGATAGGTGATGTCATACTCGCTTTACTCTACCGCCCACTTTGATAACCTCCCCGATAACTCTGGTTTATGCAATATATTTCTTAAAGGGAAGGTTGAAACTACTGCTATTGGGTAGCATTGGAAATAGGGTCGTAGTTTCCGAGCGGTAACAAGTAAAGCAAGAGCTAGTTTCTCCAGATGTGGATACCTGGTTTCAGCGTCGAGGAGTGTCTTGCTCACATAATAGATGGGCTGCTGCTTGCCATCTTCTTCCCGAACCAGCATAGCACTCACTGACACCTCGGACACTGCCAAATAGACTAGCAATGTTTCACCTTCTTTTGGCTTGGCAAGCAACGGTGCGTTAGTCAAGTATTGTTTTAAGTCTTTCAACGCTTGTTTGCACTCCGGTGTCCATTCGAAGTGAGTGTTCTTTCTCAGAACGGAGAAAAACTTGTGGCATCGCTCCGAGGACCTTGAGATGAATCGACTCAAGGCAGCGACTCGGCCAGTCAAGCGTTGAACTTCTTTCACCCCGGTAAGCTCCTCGGGGATTTCTTCAATAGCTCTGATTTTGTCAGGGTTAGCTTTGATGCCTCGCTCTGAGACAATGAATCCCAAGAACTTGCCTGATCCGACGCCGAAGGCACACTTCTCAGGATTCAACTTCATGCCATATTGTCTCAACACAGCAAAGGCCTCCCTCAGATGATTCAAATGATCCTCCATTCGGATCGATTTGATGAGCATATCGTCTATGTAGACCTCCATAGACTTTCCAATGTATTCTTTAAACATGCGACATACCAGCCTTTGGTAGGTCGTCCCGGCGTTCTTCAACCCGAAGGGCATCACTTTGTAGCAGAAAGTACCTCGGTCAGTGATGAACGAGGTTTTTTCTTCGTCCTTCGGGTCCATGAGGATCTGATTATAGCCCGAATATGCATCCAAGAAGGTTAATAGTTTGTGTCCAGCCGTGGAGTCTATTAACCTATCGATTTGTGGCAGTGGATAAGAATCTTTAGGGCAAGCTTTGTTCAAGTCGGTGTAGTCTACACACATTCTCCACTTTCCATTCTTCTTCGGTACGACCACTACATTGGCTAACCATTCGGGGTATTTCACCTCCCTAATGAAACCATTCTCCTGTAGCTTGGCGGTTTCGTCCTCGATCGCCTTCTTTTTGACCCCGGCATGTGGCCTTTTCTTCTGTTTTACCGGGGTAAATTTTGGGTCCACATTCAGTTTGTGGGTCATGATCTCCGGATCGATACCCATCATATCTGAATGGGCCCAAGCAAAACAATCATGGTTGGATCTCAAAACTTCCATGATCGCCTCTTTCGACTCCGGGTCCAACTCCGAGCCGATGTGCACCTTTCTTTCTGGATAATCTTTCAATAGAGTGAAAGAGTCCAGCTCTTCAATGGTGGAGTCCTCGGCTTTCTGCTTCCGAGGCTCTTGAACGCAAGACGGGATCTTTTCAATTTGATTTTGGAGATTTGCCTCGCTCGACCCCGGTTGCGTTGGTTGCTATTTCTTTGGCCCGCTCGGGGCGACTCCACTCTTCAATGCGACCGAGTAGCACTCCCTCGCTACTCGTTATTCCCCCTTAATTGATCGAACTCCCCAAGGCGTTGGGAATTTAATCACTTGATGCAAGGTGGAGGGAACAGCTTCCATGGAGTGGATCCATGGTCTTCCGAGGATCACATTGTAGGCTAGATCCTCGGGCATGACTTGGAACAGCGTCTCTTTAGTGACTCCCTCGGCAAATGTCTTTAGTGTGATCTCACCCAACGTTTTCTTCGTTGAGTTGTTAAAGCCAGCCAACACTGTTGATTTGGGAACGATCTCCCCTTTTAGCCACATTTTCTTAACGGCCCCGTAGCTGATGATATTTACTGAGCTGCCGGGGTCGATCAAGACTCTTTTGATGTCAGAGTCGTTGATTCTTAGCATGATGACTAGAGCGTCGTGATGGGGGAACATCATCCCATCGCAGTCATCCTCGTCAAACACAATGTCTTTGCCCGAGCCTCCAACTCGGGTCCTCTTCTCCATGGTGATGGAGAGCTTAGCAAATTTCTTGGCCGCGGCGAAGTTTACGCCGTTCACCTCTGACCCCCCCGGTGATGACGTTCACTACTCTTTCCGGACGTGGAGCTCGAGGTGGTTGTCCATCACCCCGGTTTTTGGAGAAATTGTCTTTCCCCTTGTCAGTGAGGAACTCGGCCAAGACTCCTTTCTTTACTAGGTGGGCTACCTCGAGGCGCAAAGCTTTGCAGTCCTCGGTT
This sequence comes from Petunia x hybrida, assembly GCA_037355625.1. Classification (NCBI taxonomy): domain Eukaryota; kingdom Viridiplantae; phylum Streptophyta; class Magnoliopsida; order Solanales; family Solanaceae; genus Petunia; species Petunia x hybrida. The sequence goes on from JBBBVM010000208.1 coordinate 485,466, forward strand.
CTGTGGCCATAATCTGCGTGGAACTCGCAACGCAGATTGTGGTCTCTCTTGTCCGCCGGGGTCCTCATATCTTTGGGAATCCTTACCCCGGCTGTCCCTTTGACGACATCGACCAGCTCCGAGGTCGATATGTTGAAGTTATAATCTTGGATCCGAGGGAGATCCTTTCTAGGGACCGAAGCGGGGCTCGAGGGGTTTCTTTGATTCATGTTTGGTTGAACCTTCCCCCCGAGCCTTTGGCTTACGTGAGAGGCGGGGTATGACTTTCCGAGGGTGTTACCCAATCTCTGGCTAACATGCTGCCTCGTCGAAGTGTAAGGTTCGTACCTCCCCTTCGAATTACTTCGTGGCGCCTCGGCGCGATTCGAAGATTCACTTCGGTTATGCTGCTGATGCCCTCGGTTCTTGAACTCAGCTTCCTCCAATCTGATTTTGGAGTAAGTGCGTCTATGCAGATCTTCCCATGTCAGGACCTGATATTGTTGTAATTTTTTGCGCAATTCAGCGGCAGCGCCAGAATTGCGACTATTGATACCCTTTTCAAATGCCATGATGGCCAAGGTATCGTCCATCCGAGGCAATTCCATGCGTTCGGCGTGGAATCGCTCAAGAAATTCTTTAAGCGGCTCACCGGGCAGCTGCTTCACTTCACATATATCCTCCTTCCATTGGAGGATCTTTTGCGCCCCGGTGTGAGCTTTGACAAAGGCGCTGGACATTTCCTTGAACGAGGAGATCGACCCCGCTGGTAAACACAGATACCACCGAAGCGCCCCTTTCTCTAGCGATTGACCAAACTTTTTTAAGAACATTGACTCGAGCTGCGTAGCCGATAAGTCGTTGCTCTTCACCATGGCCATATATTCCCTTATGTGCTCTTTAGGATCGGTTGTCCCATCATATTTCTTCAGGAACGTAAGTTTGAAGCCCGGGGGAGTTGGAGCTGGGGCCGCTTCGAGCTTGTAGGGCTGCTCCCTGTATTGATCAATGTCGAAGTCGTCTTCCTCCTTCGTTATCCCAGGCACGCCTTCGAGGCGCTTTTCTACGCGCGCCTCGATGCGAGCTTCGATTTCTCTACTCATTCTTTCAACGTCTACCGAGGACGTTGTCTCCGCCACGGTGGGAACCGTCCCGAAGTGTGGCGTGGCGGACGGGTTATTCCCCGAGCCCCCAGACGTGGCTCCGTTGTGAGGTCCCCCTGTTGTCGCGCCCGAAGGAACGAAGGGCGGGATGCCTCCACCAGGAGCCGTGGGCTGGGTGCCGTTAGGGGCAGCACTATTTCTCGCCTCTAACGAGGCGCGAAGCTCAGCGTTGATGCTTGCTTGCTCATCCTGCTTGGTCTGGAGAGCTCTAAGCGTTGTGACAACATACATCTGGAACTCTTCTGTTGTCATTGGGGCGATGGGCTGTTGGTTCAACGGAACGCTAACCCGATCGCCGTTATTACCACTGTTATCGTTATCAGCCATAACGTTGAATCGAAAATTTTGACAAAAAATGAATGCGGAACTTTGGAACAAAGCGTTACTGCTTATATCCCCACAGACGGCGCCAATTTGTATGGGCCTAAATCAGTTTAGGTGTACAAATAGAATTTGGATTCGGATACAAGCAATTCTTCGTATCAAAGTTGAGATAATGCGTGAAAAAGATGTAAAATGCGAGAAATTAACTGTATTTCAATATATGGATGTTGAGTACAAATTTGGGCAGAGTTTCAGTATGTATTTTTGGATGCCCGTTATACAAAACGAACTACTATTTATAGGCTTAAGCCTTGCCCACGATCTCCACTATCTGCTGCTATGTTATCCCACGATCTTGGTGCGAAGTGGCTGAGTTAGTGGGGTGAAGTAGTGGGCTACAAAGCCGCTTGAACCGAGGGGATCCACCGAGGTGCGAATGATTGACCTCGGTGGCTAGGCCCTGTTGCTTTACCGAGGTGGCTTGTCACCGAAGCTTAGCTTACGGCTTGCCTTCGGTAGCGACCTCGGTCTCGTGGCCTTGGCGGTTGGTTCAATTGCTTCGGCGCTTGTCTTCCTGGGACGTGTTCGGTCGTTAAGATTTACGTGACTGAAGCGAATCATCGCGGGTCGATTTTTGCCCAATACAAACTGTATAGGTAATTCTAGTTTGATTATTCTTAGTCACCTTACAATTCTATGTCAAAGTTTCAAATTTCCCTGGTCAATAGTTATATGTGACTGCCCTGAACCAATTTATGGAAAGAAGAAAAGACTTTCCTCCAGAAATTCCTTTCCAAAAAAAAAAAAAAAAAGGACAAAGAGAAAGATTATTACCAATTGAATTTATGTAGGAGTACGTGAATATATGACGTTTAAGGAAAAAGAGGGAAAAAAGTGTGCTGCCTCAAAACTGTTTAGACAAAAGTCGACTGGTCGAACCTTTGGTTTTAGTACTAGTTAGCACAGCAGTTGTCTAATAGAAAATAATGTGAAGCGTATAAATTAAAGGTCATGATAATTTTCAAGGGCTGTTTAGATATTTAACCAAATGAAAACGATTAGTACCAATTTAAGTTATTGCAAGAGTATATTTAAGGAAAAAGAGACATTTGAAAAAAGAGTGTCTCCCCTCAAAATATGTTTGATATCATGGACAAAAGTTGACTAGTCAATATCTTGAGCCCAAAACACAAGTTGTTTTCCATTAAAAAACGCCAATCTCTAGAATCAATAAAAAGGAAAAATTCAATCAATGCCCCTCAAATTCAAAATACAAAAATAGTCTCCACACAGTAGTTACATTACACAACATATCTTATTCCTTATTCTCTGGCAGTTTGGTATCCCACTCTGTCCAAATTTTCTCCTCTTCCACACCTATCATTTTTTGTCAACTTCTTCAATTTTCAAGAACCCCTTAATTTTTCTTGCCTTCAAAAAAATCATCATGGGAGATTATAGATCAAAGTCTTATGCTGATGGTAGAATGCAAATGGAAAAATATAATGAACCTCAGTTTCCATCTAATGATTTTAGGTCTTATAGTGCATCATATGCATCATCTTCTAATGGTGCACCACCCCTACCACCTCCACCCCAAAACAAGGAACTTAAGTTGAAGAAAGGGAAGAGTACTAGTGGATCAACTTCAAAATCTTGGAGTTATAATGATCCTGAGTTTCAGAGGAAAAGGAGAGTTGCTAGTTATAAAGTTTACTCTGTTGAAGGCAAAGTCAAAGGGTCATTAAGGAGAAGTTTTAGATGGTTCAAAGACAAGTATACACAAGTTGTTTATGGATGGTGGTGATTCTTGAAAGTTGTTCAAATTTTTATACTACCTTCTTCCACTTGTTTTAATGTGTTTGTGCTTTATTAGAGTTGTTTGATTGATCAAAATGTTATAATTTGTGTCATGAAGCTGTCAACATGGCATTTGATAGATGTAGATTTAATTTCTTGGTATGAATGAATGAATTTTTTCTGTTAATTTTCTTCCTTCTTCGTCTGTACTTGGTTTTCTTTTGACTGTATGATTATAATTTTCAATACTTTCGGTTGTTTAAAAGTTGATACTTTTGGATCAATTAGTCTAAATTTTGTCTTTGGACTGGATTTTTATGTTAAATTTGTGTTCCAGGAAAATTTTGAGGATTAAATGAAAGATACTTCTGTTGCATTTATTCCTAAAATGCCATTTCATTGCCTAATGATGCCCATAGCTTGCCCCTTTTTGTATTTTTGTATGTGATGAAGTTTAAATGCATATTATTGAATTTAACTTATATACAATGAAGCAAATAATTTTTGGGCTATAGGTGTAAATTTATGTACTGGAGAAGTTGTCTGTTAGATTTTCTAGGTATACTAATTTGGGTTATTATGTGTAGATTCCCGTATTTATCTGAGCCTTTTGTACGGTCTAGTTTGTAATGGATTGTGCTTATGGTTCTTGCCATATGTGTTTGGATTATAAAATCCATCAACCTTTGATGTCTGTTTTGTTATCCGTTCTGCAAAATCACAATCTATTTCATCGCCTTGGTATTCTATTTGTTGCTGTATTGCCTTTTTATTAATGGATTGATTTTCTGCAGTTTGCCTCTTCAATTAGTTCTCCTTGTACTCTGCTGTGTCGTTTTCTTTTCTCTGCTTTGTTCATTAGCCTTTATTCCTTTTCAGGCATTTTATCCCTCACAATATATCCCATTGATATCCAAACTGATCAAAAGAAGCCTTTGCTATAAATGCTAAAATATGTGCATATCTCAAGAATTGTCTTTTTAATCTTTACATCTTGAGACACTAAATCCAACACGAAAGAGGGGTTGATTGACTAGTCTCCAGGGAATATACTGAAGATTACGTTTGGTTTTCGTTATGCTAAATATTTGGTATCTTCTCTAGATAAACACTCATTGTTCAAATCATGAATTTCTTTTCATTATTGATTCATTGCCGGTCACTGCCACATCCACTCGAACATAGTATATCTTTAGGAGTAATTTTATCTGCTGGGATGCCTTTCTCCTTCAAAATCTAGATTCCTTATCCAAGGGAAAAAAAACTTGTTTCAATCAGACAAATTTGTTTTTCATTCTTTCTTGTAACTAGTTTGCAAAGTGCGGGGAAGAAATTTTATGTTGGAAGTCGCACATGACACGACTATCAAAACTTGGATGAGGGCCTTTTCTGCATTTGTCATGTGGATGTAGGGGTATCAGTGCAAGGTTGCACTTTGCATTACTAGAGAGTGGTGTGGTATGTAGATTAATATCACTAGGATTATGTAAATTGTAACATTAGTTACATAGTGTAGTGCTAGAGAGTAGAGTGGTTCTATTATAATATTCATAACTCCCAATATTGACTGAAAACACTTACTAAGGATCTGATTTTCCATCTTAATTAGGTCGTCACATGCCACATGTAGCTTACTATGATTGCGCTATCAATTGTACCATCATAACAGCAATCACCTAGTGAGTGCAGTATAAAGTAGAATGGTGCTGTTCTAACCAACAACATTGACTGAATTAATTTTACATAGGGATCTGGTTTGCCAGCTTACGTTGCAATATGCCACCTTAACGAGTTACAAAGAGCACAAATAACGGCTATGATAGCTTCATCATGCACTCTCCTTCCTTCACCTTAATTATGGATTTAGAAATTAAAATAATAAACTATATTCCATCCTCTTAACCTTTTGACACAGGAAGCACTTTACATTAGATTACTGTTAATCGATTTTTCTTACCGTAAATTACACTTAACACATTAATCTTTTCGATTTGAAAAATAATATCCCCTTCACTGTATAAGGTAGAGAATCTGCTTGACCACAACCATTGCTATAGAACAGTAAAATAATTTAAATGAAATTCACGCAATATTTTTATATGAGTTACTTACTTTATTTATCTTTTAGGTATGGAAATAGTTCTTCTTTACTTTTAATTAACATGGTATTTTTGAATATTGTATAAGCGTGTCCATATTACCTATAAACTCATTTGACATTTATTTTTGTTTCTTATTTTTACATCATGAGACATGTAGTTCAGAGTGCCCCTATCATTGAGAAGCTTGTCATAGAAGGAGACTTCAATGGCCGCGTCGGGACGTCTGCGGGGGCTGTAATGATGTGCATGGCGACTACGGTTTTGGGGATAGAAATGATGGAGGAATCCCTCTGTTGGAATTTTTGCTAAAGCTTTTGAGCTAGTGATAGCCAATTCGAGTTTCCAGAAGAAGAATGAGCATTTAGTCACCTTTTACAGTTCGGTGGCGAAGACTCAAATTGACTTCCTACTTCTTAGGAAGCCCGATAGAGGAGTCTATACAAATTGTAAGATTTTTCCTAGCGAGAATCTTACAACCCCATATAGGCTCTTGGTTATGGATCTAGATATCCAAGAGAAGAAGAAGAATAAGAAGAAAAGGGCTTCAAATGTTCGACCAAGAATTAAGTGGGGGGAGGGGAAAGGGCGTGGGGTTGACCAGTGATAAGATTAAGGAGTTGAGAGAGAAGCTAGTAGCTATGGGGGCTTGGGCGAGTAGAGGAGATACTGACAGAACATGGTCCAGGACATCAGATTGTATTAGGAGGGCAGCCAGAGAGGTCCTAGGGGCCTTCGAAGTGAAACCTAATAGACATAGAGGGGACTAGTGGTGGAATAACAAAGTGCAAGAAAAAGTGGAGGCCAAGAAGGCAGTATACCTAAAGGTATAGGAGAGTACAGACGAGGAGGAAAATAGGTCGAATAGGGAAAGGTATAAAAATGCGAAGAAGGAAACAAAGTTAGCAGTTACAGACGCTAAAAAGGCAGCTTTTTAACAGCTTGTATCAAGAGATAGCGGACAAAGATGGAGAAAAGAAGCTGTGGGTGAGGGAGAGGCGGGCACGTGACCTAGACCAAGTAAAGTTAATTAAAGACGAGGATCCCACGGTCTTAGTGAAAGAGGCTCACATTAGACGAAGATGGCAAGAGTACTTTCATAGACTTCTAAATGAAAAAAGGGACATGAGTATTGTGCTGGGTCATCTAGAGCACTCAGAGAGCCATCATGATTTTGGGCACTACAAGTGTATTGATCACAGCTTGCCTATACCTTTAAGACCTTTCACAAGAAGTCAAGCTAAGGACCTTCAAGTTATTGGGTTACATTTGATGAAGTTGGAAGCTTTGCATGACCTTTAGGAGAAGCCTAATGAAGTCTACAATTGCATCCAAATGATATTCAAGGATGCTGGTCCAAGTTCATGTGATGATGCAAGTCATGTTGCTACTTTATTTGTTGATCACATGCTTAAGTTGCATGGAGTTCCTAGAAATATTGTTAGTGATAGAGATTCCAAGTTTCTTAGTTATTTTTGGAAGGGTTTGTGGAGTAAGCTTGGTACTAAATTATTTTTTTCTACTTCTTGTCACCCTCAAACCGATGGCCAAACCGAAGTTGTCAATAGGACTTTAGGAAATATGCTTATGACCATATTTAAGGGAAAGCTTACTTCTTAGGAGGAACATTTGCCATATAATAGGACTATTCATTCATCTATTGGTATGTCTCATTTTGAATGTGTTTATAGTTTCAATCTTTTAACTCCTTTCAATCTAACTCCTTTGTCTTAAGAAGTTGTTGTGAGTTTAGATGCCAAGACAAGAGCCGAAGCTATAAAGAAGATTCATGAGAGTGCTTGTAAGCAACTTGAGAAGATGAGCCAAAAAGCGACTATCCAAGCCTACAAAAGAAGGAAGAAAGCGGTGTTTGAACTCGGGGATTGGGTTTGAGTGCACCTTAGGAAGGAAAGGTTCCCTCACAAGAGGAAGAATAAGTTACTACCAAGAGGAGATGGACCTCTCCAAACTTTTGAAAGAATGAAAATTCTTATAAAGTTGATATTCCTAGTGATTTTCAAGTTCATGATGTTTTCAATGTTAGCGACTTGACTCGTTTTGATGTAGATGATGCTACAAATTCGAGTGCGAATTTTTCAAAAGAAGGCGATGATGATCACACCTTGCCTATGCCTTCAAGACCTTTCACAAGAAGTCAAGCTAAGGACCTTCAAGTTACTGGGTTACATTTAATGAAGTTAGAAGCTTTGCATGACCTTTGGGAGAAGACTAATAAAGTCTACAATTGCATCCAAATGATATTCAAGGATGGTGGTCCAAGTTCAGTTGAAGAGGCCCAATTACAATTGAAGAGCCCAAACACCTAAAGACTATTTAGTAGTTGTCTAGACTTTAGTATAAAAACTAAAATTTGGTCATCTTTCACTTAGTTTTTGGATATTGTGATGAACCTGGTGAGCTTGAGGGTGAATTTATTGTTGCCTTTCAACTTGTCCTTATATTTTCAAGTGGTAATTTTTCTCTTGATGATTTAATAAGTTTAGGTGCTTTGTTGAATGAAATAGGAGGTGATTAGGTTCTTAATCTAATTATTACCTTATTTTTCAATACTTGTGTCTAGCTTTCCATCTTTTAATTGCTTCCTTAATCTTTAAATTCTTGTCTATCAATATTATCGTTATCATCTTGGCATCAGAGCTTGGGATGACTGGGATGATTGGGTATTTTAATACTAAAAAAAAAAAAGGCAGCCCGGTGCACAAAGCATCCCGCATTTGCAGGGTCCGGAGAAGGACCCCATCCCAAGGGGTGTGATGTACGCAGCCTAACCTTATGTGCAAGCATAAGTGACTGTCCAATTGTATTATTAATTAGAGCCATCAAAAATACAAAAAAAAAAAAAAAAAAACCAAGAAAAAAAGAAGTCATTTATGGGTCTTTTGAGTCACTGTCCAATTTCTGAAAATTGCAAGAATCTGCTCGTCTTAACTACTGAGCAAACTTCATTGGATTTGGAGTCATATTTACTTGGCTATTGTTCTTGACTTTGCAAGTTGAAAAATAAAAAACAAGAAAGGAGAAAAAAGAAACGTGGAAGCTACTGTTTGTTTCTCTTCTTGAGTTTGGTTTACATTTCAAGAAATTGAAGCTCAAATATAAATGTTGTATTGTGATTAAGAGTACTGAAAAAAGAAATCTCGAGTCCACTTTGTTGGACACGAAGTGAAGTTGGTCAAACTCTTATTGTGACAATCTTTGAGTTGTTTCTTCTTCATTCATTTTCATCTTCTTTTGCCTTCTCAATTAGATAACATTAATATTAGTTCATATTAATAGTTAATCTAATTTTTTTGTCCATTTTGTTGATTCGTGCTAATTTTATTTGTATTTTTCTCTTTATTTACGCTGTGAATTTTTTTTGCTCAAATCCGAATTTGCCTAAATTATCATTTCTTGTTTAAAACATCAACTCCACTCCATCCCAGAGATGGAAGGGAGTTGTTGTGAAGACTTGGATCCTTGTTTGGAGGCAACTTTGAATTTCATCTTTTAGAGGAAAAAGGATTGAGAGAGTGAGATTAAAAGAGGGAATCAAAAGCCAAAATTTTAAGAGTGAAATACGAGTGGTTGTGTGACATAAATCTTGAGTGTATACACTAAGGGAGCGACTTGGTAAGGAGCGTTGACACCCAATTTTGTCCCTTCTGTTTCAATAGCTATTTTTCAGATAAATCGTACTGATAGCCACACAATTATCTTCACTCCAACCCCTATTCAAAATCATTATTTCAGACAAGCACGCCAATCAAGCTATTTTTAAAGACATTGACACAAGCTACGGCTATTTAGGAAATTCGCACGTTCAATCACAAATTTTTGCAATTACTCATATTTTTAGCAAAATTGCACAAATTATTTTAGAATTCAAATAATTGTCTTCCTTAGCCATTTAGCCTTCAAAATTAATTTTTAATTTTTCTATAATTTTATGAGCATTTTATACAATTTTCTACACATTTTATAGGTATTTATACATATTTATACATAATATATACGCTTTTATACACATATACATATACACCTCAACATTTGTGCACCTCATACCCCCACTTATACATGTCAATGCCACGTCACGTCGACGTGGCTTCATCTCAGCCGTCCAAACAATTGATCCGACGTCCATAACCAGTCTTTCTATTTTTAATTATACCTCACCTCCCAAAACCCTACGAGGCCCCCTCATTTCTTCCTCACACACCCGCCGCCTTGTCTCCTTTCTCTCTCTTATCGAACCCTAGCGGCGCCATTGTCAAAGGCCAACTCCGGCCAACTCCATCGGCAAAACGTCATGAAAATCACATTTTCTTGCTCTCCTAGTCCTCCGGAACAAAACCCCTATGTCGATTTTTCCCTACGACGGAGATTAAAATCCAAGACCTACCCCTCGACCTCCGCCTCTGTCATTGAAGGAAAACTCTGGCGTAGGTCCATTACAACTTGAATATTATCAGTTTATGGAGGGAAAAACCCTCACGTTTATGCGACTAAAAGCGGGTCAAAATCGACCCGACTCAAAAACCTAAATGGGTAATCTCTAATCCTTTTGTTTGGCTAGTTGAACTTGTGTGGTAGCATGCCTAAATTTGCCTATTCTTTCTCATAATTAGTGGTCATTTAGTGATTAAACTAGAGTGAAATCTGTAAAGTTTTGATCCTTGTTTCGTCTCATTAAGTGTGAACACTGATTAGTGCTTGATGTTTATAAGTTATGTCTTGCATCACCCTTATTAATCTGTAAATTTAAACCTAGGACAGTCTCATGAATCGTCTATACTCGTTCATGGTTGTTGTAATGTATTTGTCCCTTTACTGTGCCTAGGTGCATGATCCTCTATACATTACTTAAAACATGAGTTTTGTGGCCTGTTTTACGTGCTGAGAAAATTTGAATTATTTGAAATATAACCCATGATTGATATTTGAATGGAAATAGTTCTTTTAATTGATCCTACATCAATTAGGATCATTTTTAAAATCTATTAACTGATTCTTAAGCCTAAGTGTGCATATATGATCTAATATTTGAACCTAGACACTATTAAAGTTAAAGGAAGAGAAGTATGATTGATTGTGATTTTGTTTTCCCTAATTCCGGGGGCTGATTAGTTTATTTTTGGAAGAGACACCTAAGTGCGTCTTCCTTATTCTTATAAAAAATTTTGCCCTGCCTTTTATGTGTTACCCATTTGAATTCAAATTTCATTCCCAATAACTATATAAACCAGTCCTCTCTTTTAATTCTGAAGACACACTTCACAATTTCATACACTGAAACACACAAAGGCACAACACATTGAAAGCACTAGTAGCATAGTTTCTTCTATAACTTACAAGCTTCTAGGAAAAGTCTTGCCTCCTCTCTCTCTCTTTGGATTCTGTTCCTAGAAGTGTCTAGCAATGCCTAAATCATTGTTTGCTTAATTACTATTTCTGACAAGGTATCAAACTCTTTCCAAGCTTATGTTATTGCTTGCCTAAGACTGTTTATATCTATGCTCTTTGTTTGACTCCCTGATCATTTGTGAATACTTGTTTGGGCACTCACTTTCCTTTATTAACCCTTTCCTTGTAGCTTGTTTGGATGGTTTTAGATAGACCATACCAGTTCTATTGATCACAGGGGACCAAAGTCAATAGAGTTAGTGGTTGTATCCTTCTAAACTGGCTATGATGCTGGGGTTTTAGAGGTGTAAACCTCTGTTGTTGTGATTATAATGACAGTCTTGAGCCTAATGCTTGAGAAATAGGGCCTCAACTCACGTTTTACTCCCTTAGAATCCCCATATCTGTGTATATTTGTTAGGATAACCCTGCCTGTATATTTGAGTAAGGATACTCATTAGTGTAGTTTCTTAGGCTACACAGGGGCCTTCTCAACCTTCCTCTCTTATGTGTTGCATCATTCCTCTTAAAACTATGATTCTTGATGGCCAGAACATGCATAACAGTTCTGGATAAAAGCGAAACAATATCTCGATTTGAAAACTGAGAGTCTAGATTTACACGTTTACACTAGAGTCTGAACATCGATTTATGATAACGTAATGCCTTAAAACTCATATTACAACGTTTAAAGTGTGTATTCTATGCAAATCTGGAAGTTTTAACAACATGGGGCTAAATACGTGATCCTTGCTTAATCTGTAACTGTTTTCAAAAAACTAATCCGCCCCATTTTTGCATAAACAATTCGGGCCCAAAATTGTTTTTAAATCTTGGCCCTTTATGTGTTCAATTTGATTTTAAATATACTTTAATCTCTTATACACTAATCTAATAGTGTATAAGGGAGTATAAGTTCTAAAGGGGGTCAATTATACATATATCTATATATACTTTGAAAACTCGACTATCAACACTCCACATGATTATTACATGCTTATACATATATCTATTATGTGCGATCAGCCCTTTATTTGCATCTGTGTGCTTTCGTGAATCATTTCTTTCAAAAACTGCCCCAATACTATATATTTTTGAAACTGACCCCAAAATCAAATAGCCATTAAGGTTAGGGCTCGACAACTAATGTCAAGTCACACCGACGCTAAATGACTAACATTTTCTTTACAAAACAAACACCACTTGGTTATGTGACCATTTTTTCAAAATCTGCCTATTTGTGCAAAACGGGACCAAATATATAATCTGTACGAATAAACTGATTTAAATCTGTAGCCAAACGTGAAATTAGGCATAGCGCTTAGGCCGTTTATACAAATTTTACAGCCCACAACATGTTTGACCAAGCCTCACTGCCTATACATTATTTTTCGAACAAGTAGACTTGATGGCATGACTAATTGCACTTTTAGCCTTCATAATAGTAGTATAATTTGTATATGTAATTCATGTTTATCTATGACTTGTTAGACATCCCAAAAAATAATAGTTCGGACGGGAATCACTTTTTGTGGTACTCGGGGAAGTGCCTAACACCTTCTTTCCTGAGTCACTTGGACTTCTTACCCTTGAATCTCTGGAAATAAACTTTTATTGAACAAGACCCGACCTTAGACATTTAGGTGACCTAATACACCTTAGAAAATTTATATTTGGTGGCGACTCCAATTTCAACTGAAACGAGTTACCCAGTCGAACTTTGAGTCTTGACTCGCTCCGAGTTAGGTAAAAATGTGGGTATGGCAGAATGAAGACTCCGCTAGGGATACCCAAAGTCCTAACCATAACGAGCTTTAATTTTTTGAGATTTTATTGTCTTTATCATTTTCTATTTATTTTGCATTATTTATAATTATTGTGTACTAACTTGTTTTCTTTTTTGTTTTTCTTTTGTCTATTTTTTGCAATTGATCAATGTATTGCATTCTTTTAAATATTGTAAATTATTTGACATTACCGCTCATAACGTCCGCCACTCGTGGCACCCTCTAAAATCTTAGAGCCCATAGGTAGGGACAGCTGCGTGGAACCTACGGCCGCCCCTCTCACTCAAAATAAAATACTTAAGAGAAAGTCTTGCAAAATTAGCCAAATAGCGAAGCTTCTGGCAGTTTGTAAGTTTTCAACTTTCAAGTTTTCCACTTGGAAGAACCAGTCTAGTGGTACCCCAAATCTTAGTGGAGACGTTACTAAGATCATGCATCATATCATTTTAGAGAATTGTGACTTCGGCCATGCCTAAGTCTTGTAGTTCACCATATCCAAACCAAACCCAAACGAGTTACTAACTCCAAGGGGCGTTTGGATGTGACTATGTGTGTATATTTTTAAAATTAAATATGCCAAGTGTACACCATTTATTCTCAAAATGGGAGAGGGGGTCGAGTCTAACGATTTTTTTTTTTGGTAGGCTACCATGAGTCACAAAGATTACCATCGATTCGGCATGATTGTTGACATTCCAAGGGAGATAAGGGCTTGGTATAGAAATTTGGGTGAAGCTGGTCAATTTGAATTGAGTAAGACATTGGATCATTTACCTTCACTAATGGATGTTGAACCCAATAAATTCATCATTGAAGCCGCCACTTGCTTTTGGGATGCTGATAGAAATGTTTCTAGATTTGGAGAGTTCGAAATGAAACCACTTTTGGAGGAAATGGGTGGTTTCATTGAAGATTCGAGTTTGAGGCGAAAGGGACATAGATGGAAAGACGCTAGAATTATCATACCGCGTCAACCTACCAAAGAGGAGTTTTGCAAAGCATTCAGTTTTCGGTCAAATGATGTGTCTGAATTTTTACAAAGGTCAAAGTTCAGTTGCATATGCTTGTATGATAAGTTTGGCCACGAAAATAATTATGAAAATCAAAAAGCGGAGTTTGCATCATACTACGATTGGAAGTGCAAAAGGTTTTTTGCATTTGCGGTGGTTTTCTTTGGTGTTGTCGTGTTCCCACAAGGAATGCACTATGAAATCAACACAAAGATAGTCCACTTCACACATGCCTTATTCCATGGTATTAAGAAAAAGACATGCACTATGGTTCCCACAATATTGGCTGACATCCTTCGAGCCTTGGGAAGATGCAAGAATGGGGCTCGACACTTTGAAGGTTGTAACTTGCTATTACAAGTATGGCCGACTGAACACCTTCAAAAGAAACCAAATGCAGGCTAAGAGTTCTATGTCATGTGTCGTTCAAACCACATATTGGCACAACAGTATGGCGTCAAGAGGTTCAAAGCACCCTACACTACTCACGAGTACTATATGTTATTGAAAAATTTTAAAGATGAAGACATACAGTAGATGTATCCTTGGTTTACTTCTCAACAGGTTTTGCTCTGGTCAAAGATGAAATCATTTGTAGCCCTTATAGGTATACGCGGTCTTCAGCCTTATATACCCATTAGAGCTTTAAGGCAAGCAGGTAGAAGGCAAGATATCCCATTGGTAGAATACACAGTTCGATTCCAAGTAGACTACGAAGAAGACAAGGTTTCATTTGTACCAGAGATTCGCAAAATGTGGAATGAGAAGAGGTTAGCTAAAGAAAATTCGATTGAATCAGACAGATACCATACAGGCTGTGGAGTTGGCTATTTGGAATGGTTGCGTAACGACATGAAAAATGCTCCCATTCCTAAAATCGACATACCTGGGGTAGTCAAAGACAAAGAAGCTGTACACCAATATAAGATGAAGTGGTTGATGGAAAAATTGAGGATGTCCGAGAAGCTGAGAAAGGAATAACGAAAAAGGCATATACATGAGGTGGAAGACTTAGGTCAAGAGCTAGAAGGTCTAAAGAAAGAATTTGAGGAAAAATACAATAAAAGTTACAATCAAAGAGATGAAGGCGGAGGGATACTAGCTATGGCCTACTTGATCGTTGCTCTATTAGACATTGTGAAACGACCTCGGTTAGTCGTTTCGGAAGTTAGGACTCCGATTGGCCTGCCGATAATTTTAAAATATTCGTAATATCCATTAGGACCTGTCTGTAAAATTTGAGCTAAATCAGACCTCGTTTGGTACGTATCGGAAGAAGATTTCAGATTTTATTATCGATAAATATTAAAAAGAGATTTTCGAGCTCGGTTTTTGCGAATGAGCTCCGATTCGAAATCCGAAAGCGCCGTTAGGTTCGTATGATTATTTTAGACTTTTGTGATTTTTCGAAAGTGAATTTCGATGTGGTTTGGCTAGTTTCCGCTAAAATGCCGAAAGTTAAATAATTTGACTTCTTTTCATTTAAATTCGCATCTTGAGTTTTGGGAGTTTGATTTGAGATCCGCCTTCGTGAGTATGTTACATATATTTTGTACAACTTGTATGCAAAAGTTGGAATTATTTCGAATATCGTAGGGAACCGTTTTAATTTTCGTTAAGAAAAGAAAATAAAAAAAAAAAGAAAAAAAAAGGAAAAAAGCAAAAAGTTAAAATGAATGGCGGTGGCATATATGATAGTCATATATGCTACTTAGCATATCTAAGTACGAAAACAGTAAGAAAAATGATTCAGAAGCAGAGAGAAATGAAAAACGCAGTGAGGGAAAAAAATGCCAGAAAATGAGAAAAGGGGCCGAAAAAAAGTAGAATTTTCACCCTGAAACATTCAGGTAATGATCCTAATATATTATTTGAATTTATTACGTGTGTTTGAATATGTTTTAATGGTAAAATTTGGAATATTAGACATCATTTTAATAAGTTTAATTAATAATTTAAAGGGTCAATTGGACCCCGTTAATGAAATTGATTATATATTCGTACTCAGTGAGTTATGGGCAACATATAAATGTAATTTATTTGGGGTTTGGTTATGTGACCTTAAACCCTGTACATAGGCCTGGCCTGAGTATTGCGTATGCGAATAGGGCATCAGGTTCCTAACTGGATTGCTCTAAGACGTAAGGAATGAAGCCGTTAGCCTTATGTGATATATTTTTCTGCTTATTGAACACAGTGGGATCGTTTGGGAATGAATCTAAAGGACAAAGCGGTTATTGAGTGGCTGTGCTAACCTTGTAACAAGGTAAGTGTTTATATCTATTTCTTTGGAGGCCCTTGGCCTCGTGGATTTTCTACCACGTGTTTTCTTACGTGTGTAGCTGCCGATAGGCGTACTCATTACACCTTAGCTTTGAATTTACATTGTATATTATATGTTATGCCCTGTAGTTGGTATTGCATTGATTATATGAGCATTGCACTCTGGTTTTGAGCATTGTATATACTTCCCGGTTGGCGATGAGAGTCCCGCACCGGCGAAGGGTCATTATTGCATATACTTCCCGGTTGGCGATGAGGGTCCCGCACCAGCGAAGGGTCATTATTGTATATACTTCCCGGTTGGCGATGAGATTCCCACACCGGCGAAGGGTCATTATTGCATATACTTCCCGGTTGGCGATGAGAGTCCCGCACCGGTGAAGGGTCATCATTACATATACTTCCCGGTAATCGATGAGAGTCCCGAGCTAGTGAAGGGTCATTATTGCATATATCTCCTAGTAGACGATGAGATTCCCGCGCCGGAGATAGGTATCAGACATATGTGACTGCATTGTATCATACCGCATTCATCCCATCTCATTGCACCGCATACTGACTATTGTGTGTATTGTGTTGTGTTTTATATATGCGGTATGTATACCATGTTGTGAACGCATCTCAGGTTGCCTATATATTTCTGGCTCGTATCCCGGGTTGCATGTCGCGACAATATAAATACATGGATCGAATCGTGTTGCACGCCGCAACAGTATAACTATATGGATCAGGTTGCACGTCGCGACAGTATGAATATATGGATCGGGTTGCACGCCGCAACAGGATGTATTTCTGATTGTCGACATGTTCAGGATATCTATATGTTCTGTCTACCTTATGTCCCTCGCTGTTTATGATTCCATACGTATTTTCAGTTATTATATGGCTTTGCCTGTTTATAGTTCAAATAAGATGGAATTGGTTTATCTATTTTTCTTCTCCCTGGCTAGCTATCCTATTCTTTGATGTGGCTAGTCTGCCCCACTTATTGAGTCCTCTTGACTCACCCTTGTTTGTTGTTCGTTTTGTCTATCTATTTCGTTTCGGCAGGTTCGCTCCAGGATTGAGTTCGCCACGTTGTGAAGGAGCGAAGACGACTTCAGCTGTCAGGGTGAGCCAGCTTTTATTCCGGATGGCCACCAGTTTATTGGTTATTATTTCAGCTGCATTTTTCTCCCTTCAGGAGGTATCTGTCTTCTTTTGTACTCTTAGATGTCTAGTCTGGATAGCCCTAAACCTAGCATGTTGGGTAGTCAGCTGTAATTTCTTTTGTACAGCTTAGAGGTATCAGTATGTCTGTATTTTTTTTTAAGTCTTGTCATTATTTGTGAATTGTTATATTTATTTTCTTGATTTAATTGGTAAGGGTTCGCCCGACGGGTCTAGGGAAAGATGTCCGGTGCCCGCACGGCCTAACCGGATTCCGGGTCGTGTCAGTTGGTATCAGAGCCTGGTTTAGAGTCTATCCAGACTAGGACGGTGTCTAGTAGAGTCTCACTGATGGGTACGTAGACGTCCGTACTTATCTACGAGGGGCTATGATGGCATTTAGGAAGTTTCACTTCCTTCTTTTCTGATCGTGCGTCGGTCTAAGATGCAAATGTATTTTCATTAACTCCTTCGTGGTAATCGTAAACCCTCGTGCAAAAAAGCAACAAATGGTATGAGTTCAAGACGAAGCAGTCTGGCCTGGGGTTAGTACTGACGAAGCCCCGAGAGTTATTGATCGTGCTGAGGATCTAGTTATGGAGGTCCCAGCTGTACGAGCTCCCGATGGGTAAGGGAGCAGGGCCTTGTGGTTCCCTTGGCTCTCTACGATGCTTTTACGAGAATTTTGGCGACGCAGATACCGCAAGAACCTATTGTTCGCTAGGCAGCTTATCTGGTCGCCGCACATGCAGATGTTCGGACTTAGAAAGCTCTTGTTCCAGTTCTTGATGTTGCCCCAGCAAAATATGTTCCATAGGCAGCATGTGTTGCGCCACTAATTATTCTGGCTGGTTAGCCAGCCGATGTAACAGTTCGGTCCGAGTGCCCAAAGAGGTTGCATTATTTTACGGGGTTGAACCTTCCGATATTCTTAAGCAATACATCAGATAAACCTCGTGAATTTTTTTAAAATAAAATGATGTCAACGTATCCTTCAGGCTCTTGATTATATCGAGGGGTATGGTGTTGATTATTCTGCTTTCCAGTTTCAGGGGTCTAGCCTTGAATTGGTTGGCCGCTCTTTTATTAGCTAACTTGGTTCGATTTTTCTTCTTGATTCGTGGAAAAGTTCCTTTGGAGCAGCGAGCGAGATGAAAAGTGTTGCCAGTTTGAGTGGATTAGACAGGGTAGCCTGTCGGTTAGTCTGTTAGTTTCAGAATATGAGATTGAATTCTATAGAATGGCTGGATATGCATTAGAACTAGTCCATGAACCTTCCGAGAATGTTCAAAAATTTACTGCTGACCTTTCTCCTTCCTTGAGATCCCGGATGGCTCGAGAGATTGAGGTTGGGACTTCATTTGATGTCATTGTTGATATTGTTCGAAGGTACGAGGCATACCATAAGTTAGAGCGGGAAAGCAAGAGATCCTACGGCCCTAGTGGGCACCGTGATACCTCATTTGGAGGTAAGAGTTCTGATTATTTTGGAAGGTCACCTTCCAGGTTATCTCAGTTTGTGTCACGTGATTCTTAGAGTGCGCGGGTAGTTCATCAAGATTAGACTCAGCTTTCTCTTTGTTGCCTTCAACAATCGGTCCAGCTTCCATTTTCAGCAAAAAAGGTGTTATCATTGTCGTGAGTCTGGTTATCCTTTGAGGAGTTTTCCCTTACTCCGGCAAGTAGGCAGTCGTCCTTTCTCTTGTCATCAGGCACCTGCACTGTCACAGGGGATTTTATTTAAATCTCAATCAGCCAGAGAAATACCACCATCCAGTAGAGGTCGAGAGCGTGGTGGTAGTGGTTCTTCTAGAAGTAATTATCAGGGTAGCAGCTCGGCTCAGCCGCAGAGGCAGTTCTAAGAACTACCAGTCTGGCAGGATGTTGAGGTATCTGATGTAGTAGACCCAAGTATTTCTTCCTCACTTATATGTGTGTAAGCTTTGATTCTTCCGATCGATTTGGAAATGGTTGTCTTATCATGTTCCATGGTTTCCTTGGATATTGTTTCTACTAAGAATCGGTTGCGATAGAGGGGTGAGCTTCTGGTATGATTTATTCCTGGCATTTATGATGACCCTACTAGTTTATCTTGTTAAAATGTGAGAGATTTGTGAGTGAGTATCGGTATTGTTTGCTTGGCATCTTGTTATGCCTCATTCTGTTATAATATTAAGTCAGTCTACCTCTCTTTGGAACTCAGTGTCGGCAGGATGATGGGATTCTTATTCGTCACCATCAGAAAGTATTATTGTTTCTTCCGGTGTAAAGTGGTTAGTAATAATACTCGATCTATGTGTCTCCTCTTGGCTCGAGACGCTAGTAGAGTCATGTTATTCCACAAGCTTATCTGGGTTATAAAGGGTTTCTAGTAAATTGTCAGAGTTTCCTTCTTATTGGGAGATTAAATTGATATGAATATTGTTTCATAGAGCTCATTTAATATCTATTTCTTCAATTGCTATTCTTTGGCTAGCTTGACTCATGAGTAGTCTAGCTCAGGTAGCCAAGTGAATAAGAAGATGAGATTCCTAAAGCTCTAATTATTTCTATCCTCAGTCCGTTGCCATCTCTTCTTCGTCCGGCACTAGTAAGTTTGGGCGGTTAATAGCCGCTTGTGACGTTCCCTGTGTTGAGCCAGAGTACGTGTTATTGTAGTCGGGTAAGCATATTATTATTTTGGATATCAGTTTATCCGGGTATCCATTCCCATGTATAGTATAGTGCTGGTTCTGTTTTTGCGGATCATCGAGTTTCAGGGGAAACTCTGCCGAAATTTTTATATAGAAGTACCATCCATCAGGCGGTGGTGTTTACAGCAAAGGTATGGAGTTGTGAACTTGAGAGTTGCAGCTGTTTGGCAACTCGAAAGGGTAGTTGGTAGCTTAGCTAAATCTTCTTTAGTCCAGCAGACTGTGCGAGGATGGTTATTCCTATTCAAATGGCTGCATGAGTTTGTGCTTTAAGTGGAGGAGTCCTCCTCCAAATACTGAATGGTAATACTAAATCTCTAAGGCGTTGTGAGAGCGTAAGCTAATTCTTAGTTCCATCGACCTATTCTATATCGAAAGGTATATCGAAGAGGTGATTATCGGCTGAATCATGTTATCCATCCAAAGTTCCGTGTATCTTTGTTTCAAAAATGTAGAACTCTCCTCTCGTGATCGAGGAAGAATCGTCTTAGTCAGAATAATCCGGGCAATGGTGTTATCATATTATCCATATATGTTTTATTCCGAGAGTTCGGTGTTCGTGTTATAATTCTGATTCTGCAATCATGAGATAATGTCTGTGGAGTAGCTTATGAAGGTCGTTCAAGTTCTTTTGTTATCTGTGCGAATTTTTCTTTAGACTTAGGCTCGTTCGAGGACGAACGAGAGTTTAAGTGGAGGAGAATGAAACGACCTCGGTTAGTCATTTCGGAAGTTAGGACTCTGATTGGCCTGCCGATAATTTTAAAATATTTTTAATATCCATTAGGACCTGTCTGTAAAATTTGAGCTAAATCAGACCTCGTTTGGTACGTATCGGAAGAAGATTTCAGATTTTATTATCGATAAATATTAAAACGAGATTTTCGAGCTCGATTTTTGCGAATGAGCTCTGATTCGAAATTCGAAAGCGCCGTTAGGTTCGTATGATTATTTGTGACTTTTGTGATTATTCGAAAGTGAATTTCGATGTGGTTCGACTAGTTTCCGCTAAAATGCCGAAAGTTAAATAATTTGACTTCTTTTCATTTAAATTCGCATCTTGAGTTTCGGGAGTCTGATTTGAGATCCGCCTTCGCGAGTATGTTACATATATTTTGTACAACTTGTATACAAAAGTTAGAATTATTTCGAATATCGTAGGGAACCGTTTTAATTTTCGTTAAGAAAAGAAAATAAAATACAAGAAAACAAAAAAAAAAAAAAAAAGGAAAAAGACAAAAAGTTAAAATGAATGGCGGTGGCATATATGATAGTCATATATGCTACTTAGCATATCTAAATACAAAAACAGTAAGAAAAATGATTCAGAAGCAGAGAGAAATGATTAACGCAGTGAGGAAAAAAATGCCAGAAAATGAGAAAAAGGGCCGGAAAAAAGTAGAATTTTCACCCTGAAACATTCAGGTAATGATCCTAATATATTATTTGAGTTTATTACGTGTGTTTGAATATGTTTTAACGGTAAAATTTGGAATATTAGACATCGTTTTAATAAGTTCAATTAATAATTTAAAGGGTCAATTGGACCCCGTTAATGAAATTGATTATATATTCGTACTCAGTGAGTTATGGGCAACATATAAATGTAATTTATTTGGGATTTGGTTATGTGACCTTAAACCCTGTACATAGGCCTTGCATGCGTATTGCGTATGCGAATAGGGCATCAGGTTCCTAACTGGATTGCCGTAAGACGTAAGGAATGAAGCTGTAGCCTTATGTGATATATTTTTCTGCTTATTGAACACAGTGGGATCGTTTGGCAATGAATCTAAAGGACAAAGTGGTTATTGAGTGGCTGTGCTAACCTTGTAACAAGGTAAGTGTTTATATCCATTTCTTTGGAGGCCCTTGGCCTCGTGGATTTTCTACCACGTGTTTCCTTACGTGTGTAGCTGCCGATAGGCGTACTCATTACGCCTTAGCTTTGAATTTACATTGTATATTATATGTTATGCCCTGTAGTTGGTATTGCATTGAACATATGAGCATTGCACTCTGGTTTTGAGCATTGTATATACTTCCCGGTTGGCGATGAGAGTCTCGCACCGGCGAAGGGTCATTATTGCATATACTTCCCGGTTGGCGATGAGAGTCCCGCAACGGCGAAGTGTCATTATTGCATATACTTCCCGGTTGGCGATGAGAGTCCCGCAACCGGTGAAGGGTCATCATTACATATACTTTCCGGTAATCGATGAGAGTCCCGAGCCGGTGAAGGGTCATTATTGCATATGTCTCCTGGTAGACGATGAGAGTCCCGCGCCGGAGATAGGTATCAGACATATGTGACTGCATTGCATCATACCGCATTCATCCCATCTCATTGCACCGCATACTGACTATTATGTGTATTGTGTTGTGTTTTATATATGCGGTATGTATACCATGTTGTGAACGCATCTCAGGTTGCCTATATATTTCTGGCTCGTATCCCGGGTTGCACGTCGCGACAATATAAATACATGGATCGAATCGGGTTGCACGCCGCAACAGTATAAATATACGGATCGGGTTGCACGTCGCGACAGTATGAATATATGGATCGGGTTGCACGCCGCAACAGGATGTATTTCTGATTGTCGACATGTTCAGGATATCTATATGTTCTGTCTACCTTATGTCCCTGGCTGTTTATGATTCCATACGTGTTTTCAGTTATTATTTGGCTTTGCCTGTTTATAGTTCAAATAAGATGGAATTGGTTTATCTATTTTTCTTCTCCCTGGCTAGCTATCCTATTCTTTGAGATGGCTAGTCTGCCCCACTTATTGAGTCCTCTTGACTCACCCTTGTTTGTTGTTCGTTTTGTCTATCTATTTCATTTCGGTAGGTTCGCTCCAGGATTGAGTTCGCCACGTTGTGAAGGAGCGAAAACGACTTCAGCTGTCAGGGTGAGCCAGCTTTTATTCCGGATGGCCACCAGTTTATTGGTTATTATTTCAGCTGCATTTCGCTCCCTTCAGGAGGTATCTGTCTTCTTTTGTACTCTTAGATGTCTAGTCTGGATAGCCCTAAACCTAGCATGTTGGGTAGTCAGCTGTAATTTTTTTTGTACAGCTTAGAGGTATCAGTATGTCTGTGTTTTTTTTTAAGTCATGTCCTTATTTGTGAATTATTATATTTATTTTCCTGATTTAATTGGTAAGGGTTCGCCCGACGGGTCTAGGGAAAGATGTCGGGTGCCCGCACGGCCTAATCGGATTCCGGTCGTGTCACATTGAAAAGATGCAAAAGAAGTTGAAGAAGTTCGATGCCGAATCAAAGATGCCCGAAGATCCAAATTTTTAGAATAGATTTCTTTTTTATGTCTTTGTCTATTGTAATCAAACTTGGTTTATAAAGCACAATGGTTTTGGGAGTCAGTTGAGAATAAATGGCTGGCACTTGCATGTTTAATTTTAAAAGTCATTCAAGCTTAGAAAGGCTATACGTCCTTGGCACGTCATAGTCCATTAGCAAACCTTTGTCCAAACGTCGAAAAGGGTTTTCAACCCGGAAAGACAAAACCGCATCCTTGCATAGATTCGAAGAAATTTTTGCACAAAATATTGATCGTTTTCTTGGGTGTGATCAAGACTATATGATTATTTTGATCTTTTCTCTTTCTATCTTGTTTTTAGACTATGGCTGCAAGAGGCATACTTCACTTTGAGATAGTCTTCCAAGCTCCTCACTTGATCAGGCTTTGGTGGGAAGATTTGGCAGCAATCAGCAGGTTTCATGTTCAAAAGATGTTGGGAGAATTAGTGGCGCTTAAGGCTTATAGTGTTATTCCTGGTCTGGTCGAGGCTGCCACACATTTCTAGGATTACAAAAGGGCGATGTTTCATTTCAATGGTTTGGAGTTGGCACCGATGTTAGAAGAGATTAGAGGTTTGGCAGGGTTAGAGCCTGGGCCCGAGACCATAATTTACCTCGAGACGTGGAGCCTAAGGAGTTCATTGAGCTGTTGCAAGCTCCTTAAGATCCATATGTCGAAGGGGTGCGTGATGAAAAGGTTACCTCAGAGTTCGTGTATTCAAGGTTTAGGGATCCAACTCTATACACAATTTGACAGGGGCATGAGAAGTTCAAGATTGGGAATGGACCGAGTCTACTGCTTTCATCATTTCTTTTCTGGGAAGTGTGGTCTTCCCCGAAAAAGAAGGAAAGATCGACATAAGGATGGGAAGGGTAGTTGAAAGGAGTAAAGGTGCTCACAAGCGCCAAGTGAGTCTGATTCCAATGATCGTGGGAGAAATCTACAGCGCTCTGACCAAATGTAGAAAAGGATGGGATTTCTTCGAAGGGTGCAACCTCTTGCTACAAATGTAGTTGATATAACACTTACACAAGGTCACAATCAGTCCAATAGTACCAAGGGCAACAAGGGTTGGTGGCATCCTCTTGCATAGCACTCGCATGGCTGGCACGGCAATATGGGAAGACTCTGCGTATTTGCGAGGATGGTACGCTAAGTTTGAAGAGTTACAAGAAGTGCAATGGGTAATAGAAAACTGTGCTTGCTTCACCGATTCTGTGCAAGGTCAAGACACTACTTTCTTGACATTGATTGAATTTCGAGGAACTCACCACTATGTTCCCCTAAGAATCCTCCGACAAGTAGGAATGACATAGCAAACGCCTCAGCTGACAAAAGAAAGAAGTTTCAACGTTGACATAAAAGACATTGAACACTATTGGCAATGTGGGAAGAAAGGGTAACTATGCAGTTTTGTCGTGGCCGAGACAATATGGTGAACCCCGGCGCTACTTTGACCTATCCTCAATGGCTCAGTGAAGAGAAGTTTCGATCAAAGACCACATCGAAAAGGAAAGCTGAAGCTCCAAGTGTTGTTGAGAAGTACAAGAGAATACGACACAAGTTCGATCAAAAGAAGAAGGAGTTAAGGATAACACACGAAAGGGAGATGAGAAGGAAATATAAGAAAAAAATCAAAGGAGACGAACTAAAGTACTGGATAGGCAAGACAGTGGCGGCCAGACAAGTCGCTGGGAATTTGCAAAACCTGCTCAAAGGATGGGGAGAATACATCAAATCAGTACCGTCGGCAGAAAAGGAAATAATGGGAGTGGAAATCTGCGAGTTCTTTGCAAAAGCCTTGGATGACATGCAAGCGGAGAAGGACCTTATGGAGATATTTGTTGCTCCTCCACCGACAAACATAGCAAATGGACCTAAATAAGAGACCGAGGAAAAGGCGGAGGGAGAAGACGTTGGAGCCGATGCTTGATCTGAGAACCTCTTTGCTTGGCATGTAGTCCAGTTGTCCTTAGTCGAGTCGTTTTTCTTTTTAAGTTGTCCTTTTTGGGTTTTTAGACTTGTGTTGATTATGCTCAAGCAAACGAAACGATGTATTCGACGCAAACATTACTTTGAATCATCGATAGGCCTACCTCTGGCATAAAAGAGGCCCCCTGCATAATAGGACGCGAAGTTATTATATTAATGCTAACGCTTTTTAGTCACATTGTTTTCTTTGTTTTTGTTATTTTAGTCCCAAATCCCTGAAGTTTGATTTGTGCATTCTGGTCGTGCCGCAGTACCGGTTGAGATCTAGAGGATAAATTCCAATACCTCCCTCTTTACCTACAAGAACAAGGACGAGACGCAATATCATGGATGATTTTGACAAAGCTGGGAATATTAGAGGAACTCCTGAAAAGCAAAGTTTGGTAGCATATGAGGAATATGCTAAGCTGGAGCAAATGCTGTTTGAGTTGGAGAATAGAATTCCTCTTGTCCATGCGGATGGAACAACCGAACCAAAAAAAACTTCCCGCCCTTACGACAAAGATCCACTGTTCCCCGAGAAAGACATCTCATACCCTACTTACATCGCACCACTAAAAGCATCACAAAACAATATCCCTACATTCACTGTCGAAACTAAAACCATTTCATCCCCCATCAAAGATCATGACATATACGCATAGACGGGGGAAGACTCAGACAGTACTAAAGAGTAAGTCAAGTGGCTGGTGAAAATGTTCAAGCAATTCCAAGGCACCAAGGAAACTAGAGGCTTGACTTATGAAGACCTTTGCATGTACCCTAACTTGAAGTTTTCCGATGGTTATAAGACACCCAAGTTTAACATGTTCGATGGCAGTGGTGATCCGATGGCTCATTTAAGGTCTTACTGTGACAAGCTGGTTGGAGTTGGACATAATGAGAAGATTCGAATGCAGTTGTTCAACCGTAGCTTGACAGGCGATGTGCTGGTGTGGTACTCAAAGAAGCAAGCAAAGAAGTGGACAAGTTGGGAAGCAATGGCTGGAGACTTTGTTGATAGTTTTCGAGCACAACACCAACGCCATGCCTGATCAATTATATCTGGAGAAGCTGAAGAAAAAGCCCACTCAAACCTTCAGAGAGTTTGCAGCTAGATGGAGAGCTGAAGCTGCTAAAATCCAACCTCTTATGGAAGACACAGAGATAGTGGCGACTTTCATCCGCATACAAGAGGATGTCTACTTTGACAAGATGCTGAATATGCAAGACAAGAAGTTTGGGGATTTGATCAAGATTGGCGGCATGGTTGAAGATGGATTGAAAACTGGTAGGATTGTTAGTTTGGCTGCACTACAAGCCACTAACAAGGCATTACAAGCTGATAGCACAGGGATATCAAAGAAGAAGAAGGACGACGTTTCCTTTGTTGCTATATCACTTGACCACTCTCCTACCCATAACCACTACTACCAAACACCACCTCCATATTACCCATATGTTCCTCCATCACCCGCTTATCCAGTCTACAACACACAGCCCATCTTCCAAAATCCACCTCCACATAGACCACCATATCCACAAAGTCCGAACAATAGAAATACCAATACCTATCCACCAAGACCTCGCACAGACAACAACCCAAGGCCCAAAAGAAACTATACCCCATTAGCCGAATCCCGCACCCAGCTATTTGAAAGACTCAAAGCAGCAGGCCACATACAACCCGTCCCATTCAAAATGCCTGATAGAATGTCACCTTCCTTCGATCAAACCAAAACCTGTGCCTACCACTCTGGGGGACTGAGTCACGACACCGAAAAGTTTTATGCTCTAAGAGATAAAATACAAGACCTGGTCGATCAAAAGGTAATCTACTTGAAGACACCAAATGTGCACAATAACCCTTTGCCTAATCACGGAGATAATAGGGTGAACTTGATCGAGTTAGATGAAGAATGCAAATTGGAAGGAACCATTGTCAAAGATAAGGAGGCTACACCAGCTTCTGCTTCTGTTGCCCAAGCGGCTAAAGCACCAAGGCCTATCGGAGTAGAGGTGGCTCCAAAATTCTACGTTGACGTAGTCCCTCCCTACAATGACAAAACAGTGCCATGGATTATGAAGCAAAGAAGAAAGGCAAGTCGGTAGCCGAGATCGTTACAACACAAGGAATGACTAGGAGCGGGAGGATCTACGCTCCCGAGCATCTTGTTCAAGGTAGACGAGGCACCAGCGAGGAGGAGTCCGATGAATTGTGGAAGAAAGTTCAAGCAAAATAATACTCCGTGATTGAACATTTGGGCAAGACTCCTGCACAAATCTCTATTCTGGCTCTACTCCTTAAATCAGAGAGCCACCGATATGGCTTGATGAAAGTATTAGATGAATCACATGTCCCGGTGGACACCACAGTTGAGAACTTGGCTAGCATGGTTGGGCAAGTCATGGAATCCAATCGAATCGCTTTCCACGAAGACGAGCTACCACCAGAGAGGTTGAGTAATAACAAGGCCCTACATGTCACCATCAAATGCAAAGATTGGTTTATGGGGAGAGTTCTGATCAACGTAGGGTCTGGCTTGAATATATGTCCATTTATCACTCTGAAAAGAATGGGGATTGATCAAAGCAAGATTAGGGAAAGCGACATGAAGATAAAGGCGTTCGATGGCTCACAAAGAAGCACCATTGGAGAGATCGACTTTACTTTCATGGTCAGTCCTTGAATTTCACATCATGGACATCTCCGCTTCTTACAACTTTTTACTGGGAAGACCTTGGATTCACATGGTTGGGGCGGTGCCTTCTACCTTGCCAGACAGTGAAGTTCGAGTGGGACAACAAAGAGGCGGTAGTGTTTGTCGAAGGGAGCAACTCTATTTACAATGAAAAAACCATACCAGCAATTGAGGGGAACAATCCTCACGGACAGACTTTCTATACTGTGGAGCTCGTGGGAGCGTGCAGGAGCCGAGGAGGATACCGCAAAGACTACAAAAAAAGTTGGAATCCCAATGAGAATAATACTGATACAGTCCAATAAGGATATACTGCACACTTCGCTCCTAAACTCATCAACACACCACTAGGGACTGAAGAGAAAAGCAGAAATTTCTACAATGCATATTAGGATGGCCGAGGCAAAGGCTATGAAGGGAGGAACTTGGTCTAGGAACTCGTAATATCTGATTGGGGTGTGCCTTTACGTGAATTTCGTGAGACCATACCTGCCAAAATGGAGAAGCAACCGGTGTACTTACCCAATGCTCGTCCTGATTGAAAGCGCATTGTTGAAGAAACAAGGGGAAAGCAAGTATGGCTACCAAAAACACCCGAACCTGCACCTATGCAGGTTGTGATTGAGGAGCCATACGTACTCCCACAGCAGTAGAAGTGGCCTGGGGACTGGTTTATAAATATTATGATAAGACAAGGCTATGAACCAGAGAAAGGTTTGGGCAAGAACTTAGATGGCATGGTTGAACCGATTGAAATTTGTGATGAGGCCCGATAACGAAAAAGCCGGCATAAGGTACATTGTGACTTATGAGAAAAACATGGAAGAAGCTTTGCTGGACTTCAAATACTACAAGAAAAGCACCAAAACTCTCCTATATATTTTCGTCTTTTCTGGCTATTTGGATGGTCGTAAGGGAGAGGTATCTGCAGCACAAGAGGTTGAGCCGAAGATTGCTGATGGTGAAGAGGATTTACTGGCAGGCGTGCAAAAGTTGTTCCTATCTGACGAAGACTGTTGTGTGATCTTAGAAGAGCACGTTGAATCTCATAGCCTCGCCAAAGCTGAATCTGGAGTTGCACTGAACAACTGGACCAGTAACCTGACCCGAGCTTATCGCAAACCTTGGTAGAGCTGGGGGATAGAGCTTATTTATTCTTTCTAAAATAAAGCCCGACTTCGAGTCGTGGAACTTGCATTTTTCCTTTTTATTTCCCTTTTTTTTTTTAATATGTCTCCCTACAAACTTTATTTTGCAAGGATTCATTAATAAAGTGTTTGCTCTATTTCCTTTTTATTCTTAATCTTTTAATTATACAATATTTTATTTTTCAGCTTTCAAACTAATAATTCCATTGAGTCTGCAACTGCAACGTGTAATAAAACTACAGAGTTTGAGGAACCTGATTTTGATTATGATGAATTTGATGAAGCAACACAAAAGAAACTTGAAAGATTTGAAAATAAGCCCAAACGAAATCTAGAAGAGACTGAGGTAATAAATCTAGGAGATGATAAAATAGTAAAAGAGACAAGGATCAGTGTGCATCTCACCGTAGAAGATAGAAAGCAGTATATTGAATTTCTTAAGGAATATGAGGATGTGTTCGCATGGTCGTATGATGACATGGCTGGCATAAGCACGGATGTGGTGGCTCACAAATTACCCATCAATCCGGGCTTTCCGCCAGTCAAGAAAAAAGCCCGAACTTTCAAGTCATCTACCTTGGTAAAGATTGGAGAGGAAGTGACCAAACAGCTCATTGCAGGAATTTTGAAAACAGTCAAATACCTGACTTGGCTAGCCAACATTGTCCCAGCGCTAAAGAAAGATGGGAAACTCAGAGTTTGTGTAGACTACAGAGATCTGAATAGAGCAAGCCCAAAAGATGACTTTCCTTTGCCAAATATACACATCTTGATTGACAATTGTGCGAAGCATGAACTGCAGTCTTTCGTGGATTGCTTCACAGGCTACCATCAAGTACTTATGGATGAGAAGGATGCCGAGAAGACAACTTTTACTACATCTTGGGGGACTTACTGCTACAAGGTGATGTCGTTTGGTTTGAAGAATGCTAGGGCAACTTACATGAGGGAAATGACTACGATGTTTCACGATTTGATGCATAAATAAATTGAAGTATATGTGGATGACGTGATCATTAAATCAAAGAAAAGCTCAGAACATCTGGATAATTTGCACAAATTCTTCAACCGCTTGCGTAGATACAATTTGAAGCTGAATCCAGCGAAATGTGCTTTCGGTGTTCCACCGGGGAAGCTCTTGGGTTTCATTGTCAGCAGAAGGGACATCGATTTAGACCCTGCCAAGATCAAAGCCATCAAGGAATTGCCACCACCGAAGAGTAAGAAAGAGGTTATGAGTTTCTTAGGACGACTCAATTACATCAACCGATTCATAGCTCAATCCACGGTCATCTATGAATTAATTATCAAGCTATTGAAGAAAGATACAACAATCGAATGGATAGAGGACTGCCAAAAGGCATTTGACCGGATAAAGGAGTATCTGTCTTGTCCACCCGTGCTGGTTCCACCCGAACCTGGATGACCTTTGATCTTGTACCTGTTTGTGGTAGATTCAACATTTGAATGTGTACTGGGACAACATGACTCAACTGGAAGAAAAGAGCAAGCAATATACTATCTGAGTAAGAAGTTCACTCCCTACGAAGCCAAGTACACACCGATGGAGCGCACTTGCTGTGCATTGACTTGGGTAGCGCAAAAGTTGAGACACTACTTGACATTCTATGCAACCTTGCTGATATCAAGAATGGATCCTCTCAAATATATCTTCCAAAAGCCGATGCCTACCGGAATGTTGGCCAAATGGCAAATGCTACTCAACGAGTTCGACATCACTTTCGTCACTCAAAAAACGGTGAAGGCTCAAGTCTTAGCAGACTATGTGGCCGAGAATCCTATAGATGATGATTATGAACCTCTGCACACCTATTTTCCAGACGAAGAAGTCATGTTCGTGGGGGAAGACATCACAGAGGAATACGATGGTTGGAGATTATTCTTTGATGGGGCAGTAAGCTTCAAGGGAATCGGCGTTGGAGCGGTACTAGTTTATGAGACTGGTCAACATTATCCTATCACAGCCAAACTGAGGTTCTCATGCACCAATACCATGGCAGAATACGAGGCTTGCATCCTGGGTCTTAGAATGGTGGTTGACATGAACGTACAAGAACTGTTGGCAATTGGAGATTCTGATTTGTTGATTCATCAAGTCCGAGGGGAATGGACGGCAAAGAATTCCAAAATATTGTCGTACCTCGAGTGCATAAAAGAGCTGAAGCAAAGGTTCACCAAGATAGAGTTCCGGCATGTACCTAGGCTACAAAATAAATTCGCAGACGCTTTGGCCACTATATCCTTCTTGATCAAGCATCTTGACAAAAACTACATTGATTCAATACCCGTGGCAGTGAGAAAGCAACCGGCATATTATTATTATGTGGAAGAAGAATAGGATGGACAGCCTTGGTTCTATGACATTAAGAGATTCCTCAAAGATGGCACTTACCCAAAAGATGCAACAAACCTTCAAAAGAAGACATTGAGGAGATTGGCAAATGGTTTCTTTTTGAACAGTGAAGTCTTATACAAAAGAACACCTGATCTACGTTTGCTGAGATGTGTAGACGCTAAGGAAGCTGCGAGACTTTTAGCAGAAATACATTCTGGGACGTATGGCCTGCACATGAATGGTTTTGTGCTCACAAAGAAGATATTAAGGGCTGGATATTTCTGGATGACAATGGAGCATGATTGCATAAAGCACACAAAGAGGTGTCATCAATGCCAAGTCCACGGAGACATGATTCGAGTACCTCCCAATGAGCTGAATGTTATGGGATCACCTTGGCCCTTTGCCGCTTGGGGAATGGATATCATAGGACCAATCGAACCCACCGCTTCAAACAGACACCATTTCATATTGGTGGCCATTGATTAATTTACCAAATGGGTGGAGGTTGCCTCGTACAAGTCAGTGACGAAGAAAGTGGTGGCAAACTTCGTTCGTGATAAAATGATTTGTAAATTCGGCATCCCCGAGTCAATCATCACAGACAATGATTTTAACCTCAATAGTGACTTGATGAAAGCAACTTGTGAAGATTTCAAGATCAAGCACCATAATTCCACTACATACAGGCCTCAGATGGATAGAGCAGTCGAGACAGCCAACAAGAACATCAAGAAAGTACTGCATAAGATGAAAGATAATTCAAACCAATGGCATGAGAACTTACCATATGCAATGTTACGGTATCGCACTATAGTGAGAACATCAACAGAAGCCACTCCTTACCTGTTAGTGTATGGCACCGAAACAGTGATACCAGCAGAGGTCAAGATACCATCTCTGAGGATCATTCAAGAAGCACAATTGAAAGACGTTGAATGGGCCAAAGAAAGGATGGAGCAGTTGGCGCTCCAAGGCATTTAACAAGAAAGTCCGTGAAAGTTCCTCCGAACTTGGGCAGTTGGTGCTGAAGAAGATATTCCCTAATCAAGAAGAGGCAAGAGGCAAATTTGTGCCAAATTGGCAAGGGTCGTACATGGTTCACCGAGTTTTGACTGGAGGAGCACTAATTTTGGCAGAGATGGATGGAGAAGTTTGGCCGAAACCAATCAACGCAGATACTGTCAAAAGATACTATTTCTAAGAGCCGGCACTAGTTAATAGCTTTACTATTCTGCAACATATCATGTAATCTGGAACTACATTATGACCTGATTCCCCAAGTGGGATACCTAGTCAACCTACCCAAGGTTCGGTCACATAAATACAAAAAAATTATTTTTCCCACGAAGCAGACACTGGGGCAGAATTTTTGAGGAACTCTCAAAAATTTCAAAAGGACAAATGAGAATTGACACTGGGGTAGAAATTTTTGAGACCCTCTCAAAAATTTCAAAAAGGAAACAAAACGAAGAAACTGGGCACAATTTGGAGAATCCTAGAACAACCCGAGAACAACGACCACGATCCTACACAATGCAGTTGGCGATTCAATAGAATAAAATACTTTCTTCTTACAAAAGATTTTTCAAAAATATTTGCACTTTTTTTATTTTTTTATATATCCCCATTAGCTCGGCCGAGGTCCCGACATTCGAGAGAAGAAGGCGTGAAGCAAGCCAAGAATGCACAAACTAAACTATCCCCCGCACAAGTCACAAATCTTTCTTTGAATGCAGGCACAAGGGTACACAGCCCGATACGACAAGCAAACATATCCTGATGAAAGGTATTTAGCTTCTTTTCACTATGCTTTTATTTTGCAGGATAGATAGCCCGATATGAAAGATTGGCATAACTGAGGGTAGACAGCCTGATGAAAGTTTGGCATGATAAAAGGTAGACAGCCTGGAGGGTAGACAGCCTAGTGAGAGGATTGGCATGACAGAGGGTAGACAGCCCGATGTGAGAGTTTGGCATTGCAAAGGGTAGACAACCCTGCCTATTGAGAAAGTTTGGTATGACAAACTGTAGATAGCCCGATGTGGAAGTTTGGCACGACAGAGGGTAGACATCCCGATGTGAACTTTGGCATAACAGAGGGTAGATAGTCCGATGTGAGAGTTTGGCATGACAAAGGGTAGACAGCCCTGAGGGTAGATAACCTATTGAGAAAGTTTGGCAAGACAGAGGGTAGACAACACGATGTGAGAGTTTGGCATGGCAAAGGGTAGACAGCCCTGAGGATAGACAGCCCGTTGAGAAAGTTTGGCATGGCAAAGGGTAGACAACCTTGAGTGTAGACAGCTCGTTGAGAAAGTTTGGCATGACAGAGGGTAGACAGCCCGATGTGGAAGTTTGGCACGACAGAAGGTAGACAGCCTGATGTGAGAGTTTGGCATGGCAAAGGGTAGACAACCCTGAGGGTAGACAGCCCGTTTAGAAAGTTTGGCATAGCAGAGGGTAGATAGCCCGATGTGAAGTTTGGCATGACAGAGGGTAGACAGCCCGATGTGAAAGTTTGGCATGATAAAAGATAGACAGCCTAGAGGGTAGACAGCCGGTGAAAGGATTGGCATGACAAAGGGTAGACAGCCCGAGGAAAAAATAGCATAGTGTATGGTGGATAATTAGGCATAATGAAGAGGTATACAGTCCAACATGACGAACATACATGCAGATGATGAGAAACATTGGCAAGACAATCCAACAAACAGGAAAGTCTATTTATACATTTACATACGCACTGCTTTTGCAAAACTCACTTCTATTGCAGGATATACAACCCGGCGATGCAAAGCCATTACGATCCGACACTTCGTAAACCCTTACAATCCCTATAGACGCATGCCAAGAGTCGTGACAAAATTAGTCGTTCCGTTAATGTCTTTGCCCGAAGACTCTTCCCTCATCCTCGGGCAAAGAGGGGCAGCTGTTGACACCCAATTTTGTCCCTCCTGTTTCAATAGCCATTTTCAGAAAAAATCGCACTAATAGCAACACAATTATATTCACTCCAACCCCTATTCAAAATTATTATTTCACACAAGCACGCCAATCAAGTTATTTTTAAAGACATTGGCACAAGCTACGGCTATTTACGAAATTCGCACGTTCAATCACAAATTTTCGCAATTACTCCTATTTTTAGCAAAATTGCATATATTATTTTTAAATTCAAAATAATGGTCTCCCTTATCCATTTAGCCTTTAAAATTAATTTTCTAATTTTTTCTATAATTTTTTGAGTATTTTATATAATTTTCTACATATTTTATAGGTATTTATACACATTTATACACAATATATACGCTTTTATACACATATACATATACACCTTAGTATTTTTACACCTCACACCCCCACTTATACACGTCAGTGCCACGTCACGTCGACGTGGCTTCATCTCAGCCGTCCAAATAATTGATCCGACGACCACAACCCATCTTTTCATTTTTAATTACACCTCACCCTCCAAAACCCTACAAGACCCCCTCATTTCTTCCTCACACACTCACCGCCTTGTCTCCTTTCTCTCTCTCATCGAACCCTAGAGACACCACTGTCAAAGGCCATTTTCGGCCAACTCCACCGGCAAAATGCAATGAAATCACATTTTCTTGCTCTCCTTGTCCTCCTCAACAAAACCCATATGTCGATTTTTTCATACAACGAAGATTAAAATCCAAGACCTACCCCTCGACCTCCGCCTCCATCGTGGAAGGAAAACTCCGACGTAGGTCTGTTACAACTTGAATGTTATCAGTCTATGGAGGTAAAAACTCTCACGTTTATGCAACTAAAAGCGGGTCAAAACTGACCCGACTCAAAAACCTAAATGGGTAATCTCTAATCCTTTTCTTTGGCTATTTGAACTTGTGCGGTAGCATGCCTAAATTTTTCTATTCTTTCTCATAATTAGTGGTCATTTAGTGATTAAACTAGAGTGAAATCTGTAAAAAATTTATCCTTGATTCGTCTCATTAAGTGTGAACACTGATTAGTGCTTGATGTTTATAAGTTATGTCTTGCATCACCCTAACTAATCTGTAAATTTAAACATAGGGCAGTCTCATGAATCGTCTATACTCGTTCATGGTTGTTGTAATGTATTTGTCCCTTTACTGTGCCTAGGTTCATGATCCTCTATACATTACTTAAAACATGAGTTTAATGGCCTGTTTTACATGCTGAGAAAATTCAAATTGTTTGAAATATAACACATGATTGATATTTGAATGGAAATAGTTCTTTTAATTGATCCTACATCAATTAGGATCATTTTTAAAATCTGTTAACTGATTCTTAAGCCTAAGATATGCATATATGATCTAATATTTGAACCTAAACACTATTAAAGTTAAAGGGAGAGAAGTATAATTGATTATGATTTTATTTTCCTTAATTCTGGGGGACTGATTAGTCTATTTTTGGAAGAGACACCTAAGGGTGTCTTCCTTATTTTTAGAAAAAATTTTGCCCTACCTTTTATGTGTTACATGTTTGAATTCAAATTCCACTCCCCACATCTATATAAACCAGTCCTCTCTTTTAATTCTGAAGACACCCTTCACAATTTCATACACTGAAACACACAAAGGCACTGCATATTGAAAGCATTGGTAGCATAGTTTTTTCTATCACTTGCAAGCTTCTGGGAAAAGTCCTGCCTCCTCCCTCTCTCTTTGGATTCTGTTCCTAGAAGTGTCTAGCGCTGCCTAAATCATTGATTGCTAAATTACTATTCCTGACAAGTTATCAAACTTTTTCCAAGCTTATGTTGTTGCTTGCCTAAGACTATTTATATCTATGCTCTTTGTTTGACTCCCTGATCATCTGTAAATACTTGTTTGGGCACTCAATTTCCCCTACTGACCCTTTGTTTGCAGCTTATTTGAATGGTTTTAGATAGACCATACCAGTTCTATTGATCACAGGGGAGCAAGGTCAATAGGGTTAGTGGTTGTATCCTTCTAAACTGGCTATGGTGCTGGGGTTTTGGAGGTGTAAACCTCTATTGTTGTGATTATAATGACAGTCTTGAGCCTAATGCTTGAGAAACAGGGCCTCAACTCACATTTTACTCCCTTAGAATCCCCTACACCCAAGAAGTTGCTGGTCGGGATCGTGGAACTATCGCTCGAGAAGTAAGTAAGCTGGTCCTTGTTTGGTCATAAGGATAATAGTTATTCTTAGGACTGAGCCTTCCGAATGAGAAAGAAGAAAAGTGCTTAGTTTCGTTGGAAAAACCAACGCAAATATCATACCCTGCCTGTATATTTGAGTAAGGATACTCACTAGTGTAGTTTCTTAAGCTACACAGGGGCCTTTCTCAACCTTCCTCTCTTATGTGTTGCATCATTCCTCTTAAAACTACGATTCTTGATGGCCAGAACATGCATAACAGTTCTGGATAAAAAGCGAAACAATATCTCGATTTGAAAACTGAGAGTCTGGATTTACACGTTTAGATTAGAGTCTGGACATCGATTTATGATAACGTAATGCCTTAAAACTCAGATTACAACGTTTAAAGTGTGCTATTCTATGCAAATCTGGAAGTTTTAACAACATTGGGCTAAATACGTGATCCTTGTGTAATCTGTGACAGTTTTCATAAAACTAATTCGCCCCATTTTTGCATAAACAATTTTGACCCAAAATTATTTTTAAATCTTGGCCCTTTATGTGTTCAAACTGATTTTAAATATACTTTAATTTCTTATACACTAATCTAATAGTGTATAAGGGAGTATAAGTTCTAAAAGGGGTCAATTATACATATATCTATATATACTTTGAAAACTTGACTATCAACACTCCACATGAGTATTGCATGCTTATACATATATCTATTATATGTGATCAACCCTTTATTTGCATCTATGTGCTTTCGTGAATCATTTCTTTCAAAAACTGCCCCAATACTATATATTTTTGAAACTGACCCCAAAATTCAAATAGCCATTAAGGTTAGGGCTCGACAACTAATGTCAAGTCACACCGACCCTAAATGGCTAATATTTTCTTTACAAAACAAACACCACTTGGTTATGTGACCATTTTTTTTAAAAATCTGCCTATTTGTGCAAAACTGGCCCAAATATATAATATGCACGAATAAACTGATTTAAATACTTTCTTATATATTTGACCTAATATTTCAATATTTTACAAAATCTGTGGCCAAACGTGCGATTAGGCATAGGGCTTTGGCCATTTATGCAAATTTTACGGCCCACAACATGTTTGACCAAGCCTCACTGCCTATGCATTATTTTTCGCACAAGTAGACTTGATGGTATGACTAATTGCACTTTTAGCTTTCTTAAGAGTAGTATAATTTGTAGATATAATCCATGTTTATCTATGACTTGTTAGACATCCTAAAAAATAATAGCTCGGGCGGGAACCACTTTTTGTTGGACTCAAGGAAGTGCCTAACACCTTCTTCCCTGAGTCACTTGGACTTCTTACCCTCGAATCTCTGGAAATAAACTTTTATTGAACAAGACCCGACCTTAGACATTTAGGTGACCTAATACACCTTAGGAAACTTATATTAGGTGGTGACTCCAATTTTAAACTAAAACGAGTTACCCAGTCAAACCTGAGCCTTGACTCGCTCCGAGTTAGGTAAAATTGTGGGTATGACAAGGACTTTTATTGCTAACTTGTTTGTTTATTTTGTAGGAAAATTCAATATGGGTGAAGGATCTTCCAACACCATGGAAAAAATGTTTGAGGCCATAATGAAGAGCTTTGATATGATTAATGGAAGGTTCTCAAATATGGAGAATAAGATGCTAGTTCAAGAGGAAAAAGTATATTCCTTGGTGGGTATAACTCCCCCACATCAACAAGGTGAAACTAATGCTTCTCCATCAACTCTTTCCACTCATTTGGATCCCAATTTAGTGCAACAAAGAATACATGCTCAAGCTAATTATGTAAAAAGAGGAATTCCATTACATCAACATCAACCCCAACCACAAAGACAACCAAGGAGGATTAATTTACAAAATCACATACCACCACGAGAAGATCATATCAATCTTGAAGAAGAAGAAGAAGACGAGTATGCCCAA
Source organism: Petunia x hybrida (assembly GCA_037355625.1). Taxonomy (NCBI): domain Eukaryota; kingdom Viridiplantae; phylum Streptophyta; class Magnoliopsida; order Solanales; family Solanaceae; genus Petunia; species Petunia x hybrida. Next base: position 523,746 of record JBBBVM010000208.1, read on the forward strand.
AATGCAATGAGACAATATGGTAGGAATGATTATGGGAATCAAAGTGGATTTAATGGAAATGGAAGGTTCAACTATGAAGAGTAAGAAAGGGGATTGAATACAATTAATGTGACCATTTCTACATTCAAATGAATTAGTGACCCAGAAGAATACTTAGAATAATAGAATGGATAATCAAGAGTGAGAGCATCTTTCAAGTCATCAATGTGTCAAATGCCATGAAGATTAAATATGCCATTACTAAACTTGAAGGGTTTTCTTCTACTTGGTGGGAATCATACAAGAGACAAAGAGATCGACAACTACTTAATCCAATTGCAAATTGGGAAGAGATGAAATCCATCATGATAATGAGATTTATACCAGATTACTGCCATGAAGACATTCTTAAAAAGTTCTACACTTTGAGACAAGGTAGCAAGAGTGTTGAAGAGTATTTTGAGGACTTTGAGAAGACAAGATTGAGGGCCAACATTGAAGATAGGGATAATCTTCTCATTCAAAGGTTCCTAGTGGGCTTAAACAATGCAATCGCATCTCCTATGAGTTTGCATAAGTTTGAGACCTTAGAAGATACACTTCAAGCGGCTTTGAAAGTTGAAAAAAGAAACAAGAAGGACAAAAGGTACAAGTCCAAGCTTGCTACTTCATCATGGAACAAAGGAAAGGACACTTGGAAGTCTCCAAACAAATGGGAAAAGCCTAAGGAGACAAAATAAAATTTTAAGAATTAAGTTGACAAAGGCAATCCTAGATTGGAAGCAAAGGAGGGAGGTAATAGTGTCAATATAAATCTCATTCTACTATTAGGTGCCATAAGTATCATGGGCTTGGACATATAATGAAATATTGTCCAAATAGAAGAGCAATCATTGTCATGGAAGATGGAGGGTATCAAATGAGAGATAGTGACAAAGAAGAAGACAATGAAGAACCATGTGAAGCTGAATTTGGGGAAGTTAGTGAACTATAAGATCCATATTTGTTTTGTTTCTAGTGGTGAGAAGACTTATGGGAAGTCAAATGAAAGAAGAATTGGATAAAAGAGAAAATATTTTCCATGTTAGATGCAAATTTATGGGTGATATTTACTCCTTGATCATTGATAACAGATGTTGTACAAATATGACAAGTATTACTTTGGTGGAGCAATTGAAGTTGCCAACTAGAAAGCATCAAACACCTTATAGGCTCCAATGAGCTAAATGTGACTAAGAAAGTGATGGTGAAGTTCACAATTGGCAAGTATAAAGATGAAGTTTGGCATGATGTAGTATAAAGGCAAGCTTTCCATTTGCTTCTTGGTAGGCCTTGGCAATTTGATAGGGAGGTCAAGCATGATGGCAAGACAAATAAATACCCATTTGTTAAGGAAGGACATAGATTTATCCTTCAATCTTTGACACCTTTTCAAGTGGGTGAAAGATTAACGAAATATGAGAGCTTTAAGAGAGAAAAGAAAAAAGTGAGCAAGAGAGAAAAAATGGGAGTAGTAAGGGAGAGAATGGTGGCATTTCAAGAGAGGAAAAAGAAAAAAAAGAGAGAAAAAATAAGGGGGAGTTTCCACAAAACAAAAGAGATGATAAAGGGGGAAAAAATGGGCTTGTAGCTTCTTATAAAGAGTTCTCAATAGAGTTAGACAAGAGTACTCCAAAGGTACTCTTAGCGCAAAAATACTATTAGGAGTTGGCCCACACCTAAGTCAATTGGGGATGTTAGAAGTTTTCACAGGTTGACTAGTTTCTATCGAAGGGTTGTTAGAAATTTTAGCACCATAGCCCCACCCTTAACCCAAGTGATTAAAAAAGATAAAACCTTTGTTTGGGGAAAAGAACAAAAGGAAGCCTTCAGGGAGTTGAAAGATAAACTTAGCAAGGTCCCCCCTACTTCAATTTCTTAAATTTGAAAAGACTTTTGAAATTGAGTGTGATACTAGTAGAGTAGGTATATGAGAATTTTTAATGCAAGATATACAACCCGTAGCCTACTTCAGTGAGAAACTTAAAGGGGCAAGCTTGAACTATTACACATATGACATGAAGTTGTATGCTTTAGTTAGAGCTTTGTCAAATTAGAAACATTACCTTTGGAATAGAGAGTTTGTGATCAAAACCGACCATGAATCTTTGAAACATCTTAAGAGCCAAGGTAAATTTAACAATAGACATGCTAAGTGGGTAGAGATTATTGAGAAATTTCCTTATGTTATCCACTTTAAGAAAGAGAAAGATAATGTGGTAGCGGATGCTCTTTCTAGAAGGTATGTCATAATGAATACTTTGACCTCTAGGTTGATGGGATTTGAGAGCCTAAAAAAACTTTATTCTAGTGATCATATTTTTAAAGAGTTTTATGTTAAATGTGATAAAGTTGAGGCATATAAGAGACCTTATAGGCTAGATGATTCATACCTTGATAAGGAAGGGAAGAAAGAGAAGGATAAGGAATTAGCTAAAGTGGAGAAACAAAGGAGATCTCATAAGCTTGATGAGTTCTTATTTAAAAATGGTAGGTTGTGCGTGCCAAACTCCTCTTGGAGAGAAATGCTTGTTAGAGAGGCACATAGTGGTGGTCTAATGGGGCATTTTGGAGTACCGAAGACTATAGAAATGTCGAAGGAGCACTATTATTGGCCTAAACTGAAAGTTGATGTAGATAAAGTATGTGATCAATGTGGTGAGTGCAACCAAGCAAGTACCCTATGGTTTGTCTACACCATTACCTATGCCTAATGCTCTTTGGCTTGACATATCCATGGATTTTGTTCTTGGTTTGCCTAAGACTAAGAAAGGTAGAGATAGAATTTTTGTGGTAGTTGATAGATTTCCAAGATGGCACATTTATACCATGTCATAAAAGGGATGATGCAAGTGATGTTTCTACTTCATTTGTTGATCATGTGCTTAAGTTGCATGGAGTTCCTAGAAATATTGTTAGTGATCGGGATTCTAAATTTCTTAGTTATTTTTGGAAGGGTTTGTAGAGTAAGCTTGGTACTAAATTGTTGTTTTCTACTTCTTGTCACCCTCAGACCGATGGCCAAATCGAAGTTGTCAATAGGTCTTTAGGAAATATGCTTACGGCCATGGTTAAGGGAAAGCTTACTGATGTTTGGCATTTTACGCCTATATTTTCTTAATATTTCCTCACGTTTGAGTGCTTTATTCGCACGTTTTCTAGTTAATGAATGTGATTTTGCACTGATTTTATGTCGTATGATTGTAGGTTGTTATGAAGTGCAATTGGAGCTTTAAAGAGCAAGATCGAGTAAGAAAAGATTGAATTTGGATTGAGGATTGGATCGAGCACACGAAGGCACAGATCGAAGCAAACTGCGAACGACGAAAGCAGGAATTTTGCCTGGGGCGGTTACTGGCGCGGGGCGCCCCAAAAGCGCCCACTTTCTTGGCGTGTTTTGGGGCGCGGGGCATGGCTATTATGTGCGGAATTTGACGGGTTCTGCCTTAGTGCGCGCGTTCGGAGGCGCGGGCGCCAGCTATAGCGCCCCTGGAGCGTTTTTGGACTTCCTATTTCGTGTAGGCTTAGGCGTAACTTATTGCTAGGCTTTTGTAAACACTATAAATACTTTTTTACTTCGTTTTTCATGGGGAGTTCAGACTTAAGAGCAAATTGGAGAGCTCATAACACCTTGAACAAGGGTTTTTCTTCCTTCCATTAATCTATTACATCATTATTTTATTATTTCATCAAATCCTTCTGTTGTGATTATGAGTATGCGTGGCTAGATCCATCGTTCTAGGGTTAGAGTAAATTCATGAAGGTTGAGGCTTGAATATTGATTTCCATTAATTAAATTTCAATTATAGATTGTTTACTCTTTCTTGATCATAATTGTTTGATTATAACGGCCGAATAATTGAACACTATCTACGGTTCTTAGATTGAACTCGACAGAGGGAATTTATGAACGCACCTAAGAAAGAATAGGGCTTGATTGTGAACCTGGGCATCGGGGAACCAATTTGTGGGTAGGATAGACATATACCTATCCACCTTGCTTAACTAACCACAGAATTCGTTAATGCGTGCACGTGATTCAACCCATAGACATATAGGGATTGGAGTAGCCTGCATAGACCGTGAAGAATCGAAAGGTTTTCACGGGTACATTTAACCTGTTAGTTAGCAATCTTGGGACTTAAGAAGTGGAATCAACAGGATAACTCAACTGGATTGTTCGTAACTCTGACCCTGGACCGTCTCATTAATATTGTTTACAACCAAAGTTTGCTCCATTGTTTGACTGAATTTCCACCATTTAATTACTGTTCTATAGTTAATAAAATCCTCACTATTGGAAAAAGATCCCTGAGTAGTTGTTAAGAAATTGTTTGTTAGGAGTCCAGTCTGAATAGTCCTCGTGGGAACGATACTCTACTTATCACTTTATTACTTGTCGACCACGTATACTTGCGTGTGCGTTTGGAGCAACAAGTTTTTGGCGCCGTTGCCGGGGACTAAATAATTGACTGTTTTCTTTTCAGAAAATTTATTATTTTCTATTCAGGTTTAATTTTGTTTTGAGTTTTGTGCTATTTCAGGTATTAGGTCCTGCTTGATCTTTACCTACAGGAATGGCAGCAGAACGAGCTTTAGCTGTGCGAGATGTTGCTCTCCCCAGCCTGGATGGAGTAGCTTCGAGCATAGTTAAGCCTGAAATTACTGGAAACTTTGAGATTAAGTCCGGCATGATACAACTGTTACATGCGACTGGACAGTTTGCTGGATTACTTAGCGAGGATCCACAACAACATATCCAGAATTTCTTGGAGATCAGTGATACTTATACACCGACGGGAGTTCCTATTGATTATGTTCGCTTGACATTGTTCCCGTTTTCACTGATTGGGGCAGCAAAGAGGTGCTTAAAGGCTGAAAAGTCTGGGTCTATCACTACTTGGGATGATTTGGCTAGGAAGTTCTTAGCTAAGTTTTATCCATCTGCCAAGACAGCCCGGGTGAGGAGTGCAATTATGTCCTTCAGACAGGTAGAAGGAGAGTCTTTGTATTCAGCCTGGGAGCGGTTTAAAGCCTTATTGAGAGATTGTCCACACCATAACCAATCCAATGAGGTTCTTGCACATACTTTTGTGGAGAAGTTGACTGCGCATACTAAGATCGTAGTAGATGCTGCTGCTGGAGGCCAAGTACTGGCCTTAAACTTTGACCAGATCTATGAATTACTAGATAAGTTTTCGCAGAGCAATCCTGATTGGCAGGGAGATGGTAGAGCTATTACGCAGAAATCTACTAGGGTACTTCAGTTAGATGCAGTTTCAGAGCTGAGGGCGAAGATGGATGCTATTTACAATCAAATTAGCAAGCTAGCTCTGCCAAAGGCTCAGCAACCAGTGGCTCCAGTGCAACAAATCCAGAGTTTTTGTGAGGTTTGTGGTCAAGATCATGCTACAGAGCTTTGCTCCTCTAATCCAGAGTCAGTTTATTACGTGGGTAATCAAAACAGGCCGCAGGGTCAAAATCAGTTTGGTAATGCTTATAATCAAGGCAACATGAGAGCCCCAAATAATTACCAACCACTTCCAGCTCCACCATAGCAGGTTAGCAACTCAGTTGAAGATATGTTAAAGCAGATAATAGCAGGCCAGCAGAGAGTGATAGCTGACACTGCAGCCAATGCACATGCCATACAAGATCTTGTCAATGCTCAAAAGACCCTTGAGCACCAGTTGGGGCAGTTGGTGGGAGCAGTAAGTACTGTTAAAAAGAGCCTGAACAATGTCTTGCAGTGACTATAATTGAAGGTGGAGAGCTAATGGCCAAGTCTGAGGAGAGAGCTGAAATAGAAAATTTTGAAAAAGTGGAGAAGGTAAAGAAGAAAGAAGAGAAAAAGGAGGCACCTCTGCCGCCTCCACCATTCCCGCAGAGACTTATACCATCTAAGGATTTGGCCCAGTATCAAAAATTTGTGAGTATGTTGAAAGAGCTTCAAGTTAATATTCCTTTGACTGATGTGTTTGAATTGATGCCGTCCTTTGTGAAGTTTTTAAAGGAGATTTTAGTCAAGAACAAAAAGCCTCAAGAGATAGATACAGTTGAGTTAGTCGAGGAGTACAGCACAATCTCGAGCAAGTTACCTCCTAAACTTCAAGATCCTGGGAGGTTTACTATTCCTTTCATCATTGGAGGGCATAATATCACTGGTGCATTGTGTGATCTGGGTGCGAGTATAAATCTCATGCCTCTATCTGTTTGCAAAAGATTATGGCTAGGAGAAATCAAGCCTTGTTCAGTTACTCTTAAGATGGCGGATGGATCATTCACTCACCCTGATGGTAAGTTGGAGGATGTGTTGCTTAAAGTTGGTAAGTTTATATTCTCTGCTGATTTTGTAGTCCTAGATTATGAAGAGGACCTAGAAGCTCCAATCATCTTGGGGAGACCATTCTTAGTCACCTCGAAGGCAATTATTGACATGGAGCTGGGAGAGATGACTGTTAGAGCGCATGGAGAAAAGGTTACTTTCAAGGTTTATAATGAGAAGGAGCACATAACTAAGGTTGAAAAGTGCTCTATGATCGAATGTGGAAGTAAACCAATTGAAGTGAAGATGGGTTCTCTCAAAGAAAGGAAGAAAGCAAAGGTTCGTCGTAAGAAGAGAAGACATAAATGTTGGAAGTGAGCTAAAAGTGTCGTCGTGCCACGACGTTAACTAAGGCGCTTCTCGAGAGGCAACCCGAGTTTGTACTTGTATTATTTTATTTATAGTGTCACGTAGTTTTGTTTTTCTTTAGATTGCAGGTTCATGTAATGTCGAGTTTAAGTGTGGGGTTTCCTCACCCCTGCCTAATATTGATGACCTGTTTGGGGAAGTCTGAGTACCTCATACTATACGGAAGCTTGGAGGATGCTAGCACCAAGGACTAGAGCCTTCAGGGAAGTTCTTTCACCTCTTGTACTTTTTATTTTTAGCACTGAGGACACTGCTTGTTTTAAGTGTGGGGTGGGGGAACTCCCCCTTTATTTTTGAGATTAGGGATGCATGTACCGTTAGGATTTTTCTTTGTCACTTGACTTTATTTTATTTGTTTCTTGCTTTTATATATGAAAAAATGAAAAAAATTAGAAAACTAATGAAAAATTTCAAAAAGATTTTCTTCTTAGTCTTTGTTAGTGGTACATGTCATCCACCCCGTGGTTTTTCTTATGACCTCGGTTCTTTTCCACGGGGAGGCTTTTGAACCGGGTAGTTTTTATTTTTATTAGGATTAGAGTAGTTAGTTGTAGGTGGCCCTAGACGAAAGGAATAGGTAGAATGCTAGGTGCCTTTGATTTGTTTGATACTGGTGTACTTGGACTTGAGCATGTGCTATTTGTGGTGTCTTTTGGTTTTAAATTGTGATGCATGCCTAGAAAAATGGAACGACCCCCTTGAGATGCTTGAGTCCACTCACTTGACTTTGTTGTGAACCTTTGTGCATTAGTGCTTAATTTTCCACAAGTGCACCCTATTTGCTTGATTGAGAGTTATGATGGAGCCATTTTGTGTGGACTGTGTTCAATGTGTGTTGTGAGGCATATTCTTATTATACTCCATGTTGCATATTGGTGTCTAGAACTTGCCACGTGTGTGTGCAAAGCGAAATCCTAGGTTTGCTCTAGTCGGGAGATGATACAGGCCTTCTTGGATAAGCCTTTTACCTTGATTTGCCTACCCTTATATGCACCCTTGATTGTTGTGACCCCTTTGACCTTTTTTTGGCACCCACACCGCGAGCCTACCCACTTGTTCTAAATTGCTTTCTTTTGACCCTTTACTCCTTAAGCACTTTAATTGATAATTTGATATTATGTGGAGTTGTGGTTGGAATGTTGGGAGGTTTTTGAGTGGAACCAATGAGGGGAATACTTGATAAATTGTGAAGTAGTTGAAGGAGCATTGGCAAGGTTTGGAAAGAATTGAATAGAAAAAAAAATAAATGAAAAAAAAGCTGAAAAAAATTGGAAAAAGAAATAAAGAGAAAAGAAAAGAATATCCATCCTTGCTAGAGTTGTGCTTAAAAGAAAAAAATTGCTACTTGTTGAAAAAGGTGTGTGAAATTTCTTGGTTTGGTGGAATGGGTGGTTTTGATGAGATTTGTGTTTAATTTGTATTGTGATGCATTAAAGTGCTTAGGGAGGTAGTCAGTATTACCCATATGTATCCTACTAGCCCCTTAGCCAACATTACAACCCTTTAAAGTCCTAGTTAATCCCGATTGGAGTGAGCTTACATTAGTGGAGTCCTACACTACGGGCAAGCCTATGGTACATCTTGTGTGACATGTGAACTTTTCATGAGAGTGAGTGAGTTCTTTCTATGCTATTGTCCCCATTCCATTCTTGATATTCATTTTTGTGTATGATATTTGGGGGACACTCTCTTGCTTCATTTTGGTGAGGGCACATGATTTGCATGAGATGGGTGAAGTCGTGGCTTCTTAGTTGAGTAGATAGGTGTGACTTTGTGGGAGCATGGTTGCAATGAGTCGAGTTTGTGCATTTGAGTTGTCTTGGGTGGTTGTTATCATGTTTTTGAGTTTGATAAATTGTTGGCATGTTTGTTGGACCCATAGTAGTCATGTATGCATTTGTTCAATGGTCGGTATCAACCATAGTCATAGGCAGACCTGTACTATCTAGGTTGGGAAGTTATTTGTGATTGCTCGAAGGCGAGCAAAGGTTCAAGCGTGGGGTGGTGATGTTTGGCATTTTACGCCTATATTTCCTTAATATTTCCTCACGTTTGAGTACTTTATTCGCACGTTTTCTAGTTAATGAATGTGATTTTGCACTGATTTTATGTTGTATGATTGTAGGTTGTTATGAAGTACAATTAGAGCTTTAAAGAGCATGATCGAGCAAGAAAAGATTGAATTTGGATTGAGGATTGGATCGAGCACACGAAGGAACGGATCGAAGCAAACTGCGAACGACGAAAGCAGGAATTTTGCCTGGCGCGGTTACTGGCGCGGGGCGCCCCAAAAGCGCCCACTTTCTTGGCGCGTTTTGGGGCGTAGGGCATGGCTATTATGTGCGGAATTTGACGGGTTCCGCCTTAGTGCGCGCGTTCGGAGGCGCGGGGCGCCAGCTATAGCGCCCCTGGAGCATTTTTGGACTTCCTATTTCGTCTAGGCTTAGGCGTAACTTATTGCTAGGCTTTTGTAAACACTGTAAATACTTTTTTACTTCGTTTTTCATGGGGAGTTCAGACTTTGGAGCAAATTGGAGAGCTCATAACACCTTGAACAAGGGTTTTTCTTCCTTTCATTAATCTATTACATCATTATTTCATTATTTCATCAAATCCTTGTGTTGTGATTATGAGTATGCGTGGCTAGATCCATCGTTCTAGGGTTAGAGTGAATTCATGAAGGTTGAGGTTTGAATGTTGATTTCCATTAATTAAATTCCAATTATAGATTGTTTACTCTTTCTTGATCAGTTTGGTAATGCTTATTATCAAGGCAACATGAGAGCCCCAAATAATTACCAACCACTTCCAGCTCCACCACAACAGATTAGCAACTCAGTTGAAGATATGCTAAAGCAGATAATGGCAGGCCAACAGAGAGTGATAGCTGACACTGCAGCCAATGCACATGCCATACAAGATCTGGTCAATGATCAAAAGACCCATAAGCACCAGTTGGGGCAGTTGGTGGGAGCAGTAAGTACTGTTAAAAAAGAGTCTGAACAATATCTTGCAGTGACTATAATTGAAGGTGGAGAGCTGATGGCCAAGTCTGAAGAGAGAGCTGAAATAGAAAAAGTTGAAAAAGTGGAGAAGGTAAAGAAGAAAGAAGAGAAATAGGAGGCACCTCTGCCGCCTCCACCATTCCCGCAGAGACTTATACCAACCAAGGATCTGGCCCAGTATCAAAAATTTGTGAGTATGTTGAAAGAGTTTCAAGTTAATATTCCTTTGACTGATGTGTTTGAATTGATGCCGTCCTTTGTGAAGTTCTTAAAAGAGATTTTAATCAAGAAGAAAAAGACTCAAGAGATAGATACAGTTGAGTTAGTCGAGGAGTGCAGCACAATCTTGAGCAAGCTACCTCCAAAACTTCAAGATCCTGGGAGGTTTACTATTCTGTGCACCATTGGAGGGCATAATATCACTGGTGCATTGTGTGATCTGGGTGCGAGCATAAATCTCATGCCTCTATCTGTTTGCAAAAGGTTAGGGCTAGGAGTAATCAAGCCCTGTTCAGTTACTCTAAAGATGGCGGATATATCACTCACTCACCCTGATGGTAAGTTGGAGGATGTGTTGCTTAAAGTTGGTAAGTTTATATTCTCTGCTGATTTTGTAGTCCTAGATTATGAAGAGGACCTAGAAGCTCCAATCATCTTGGGGAGACCATTCTTAGTCACCTCGAAGGCAATTATTGACATGGAGCTGGGAGAGATGACTGTTAGAGCGCATGGAGAAAAGGTTACTTTCAAGGTTTATAATGAGAAAGAGCACATAACTAAGGTTGAAGAGTGCTCTATGATCGAATGTGGAAGTAAAACAATTGAAGTGAAGATGGGTTCTCTCAAAGAAAGGAAGAAAGAAAAGGTTCGTCGTAAGAAGAGAAGACATAAATGCTGGAAGTGAGCTAAAAGTGTCGTCGTGCCATGACGTTAACTAAGGCGCTTCTCGGGAGGCAACCCGAGTTTGTACTTGTATTATTTTAATTATAGTGTCACGTAGTTTTGTTTTTCTTTGGATTGCAGGTTCATGTAATGTCGAGTTTAAGTGTGGGATTTCCTCATCCCTGCCTAATATTGATGACCTGTTGGGGGAAGTCTGAGTATCTCATACTATACGGAAGCTTGGAGGATGCTAGCACCAAGGACTAAAGCCTTCAGGGAAGTTCTTTCACCTCTTGTACTTTTTATTTTTAGCACTGAGGACACTGCTTGTTTTAAGTGTGGGGTGGGGGAACTCCCCCTTTATTTTTGAGGTTAGGGATGCATGTACCGTTAGGATTTTTCTTTGTCACTTGACTTTATTTTTATTTGTTTCTTGCTTTAATATATGAAAAAATGAAAAAAAATTAGAAAACTAATGAAAAATTTCAAAAAGATTTTCTTCTAAAGAGGAGAGGACACATACTATTTGGTGAGTGAAAGACGAGGAAATGCCGATTCTGGTGCCTTTTCTCAGTGCGTGGAGCCTCAACGAGGAAGGCATTAGTGCTTTATCATTGGGTCAATAGGATGAAAATAGAGTACATGGAGTGCAAGTTTAGTAATACATCTCAGGAGTCAGAGGTGGAATTGACGCTTGATTCTCAAGTCATTCCATAGAAGAGAAGCTTCAAGTATCTTGGCTAAATACTTCGATGTAATGGAGAAATTGATAATGATGTCACTCATCGTATAGGGGCAGGCTGGATGAAGTGGAGACTCGCGTCCGGTGTCCTATGAGATAAGAAAGTGGCACCTAGACTCAAAGGTAAGTTCTGTAAAGCGGTCGTTAGACCAGCTATATTGTACGGATAAAAGATTTGGCCAGTCAAGACCACACACATTTAGAAGATGAGCGTACCAGACATGAGAATGCTTAGATGAATGTGTGCCATACGAGGATGGATAGGATTAGGAATGAGGTCATTCGTGACAAGGTGGGAGTGGCCTCAATGGTGAGATACAAGAAACGGGCCTGCGATAATTCGGCCATGTGAAAAGAAGGAGCACAGATGCTCTAGTGAGGAGATGTGAGAAGTTGGCAGTGCTGGATCTACGGAGAGGTCGAGGTAGACCAAAGAAGAATTGGGGCGAGATGATTTGTTAGGACATAGCCCACGTCCAGATCACCGAGGACATGACCCTTGATAGAAAAGCGTGGAGGTCGATGATTAGGGTAGAAGGTTAGGTAGTAGGCGAATGATTGCTGACATATTAGCTTTATTAGTGTTATACATAGTAGTTTTGTCTTGTTCGGCACTTATACATAGTAGTTTTGTCTTGTTCTGCGTCTTTAACGCTATTGGTGTCTTCTGTTTACTCGGTTGTTGTAATTTTTATGTGAGTATTTGAGCTATCATGGTGTTTCTTCTTATCTTGTTTGTTTTAAAACATGTTTTCAAAATATTTTTCTAGCCGAGGGTCTATAAGATAGAGCCTCTTCACCTTGGTGGGGTAAGGTCTGCGTACATCTCACCCTCCCTAGACCCTACTTGTGGGATAATACTGGGTATGTTGTTGTTGTAGTATATTACGAGACATGTAAGTATGACATAAGAGTTAACATTTATGCACTTTTAAATTAAAGTTATTCTGACTGGACATGTAGCTCCTATCGGAGCTGGGTGTTGCAGAAGGGCGGGTTAATTTCACCGGTGGTCACTGAACTATTGTTTCATTACCACAAAGTCACTTTTGTTTCATTTGTTACCCAAAAGTCACTCAACTTTGCTCCGGTCTACAACAAAGTCACTCAAGCCGGATTTTGTTTAAAACTTGACGGAAAAATGATGTGGCATCATTAATTAAAAATAATTTTCTTAATTAATTTTTTATCTATTAATCTAATTCATTAACCCATTATTTTTATTCTACACAACCCAAACACATTTCACTATGTCATCGTCGGGCATAAATATTTCATACCGATGTCATTTCTCTTTGCTTCTATTTCGTATTGAATTAATTAGTTAATCAAATTGAGTAATGTTAGGCAAATTGGCTATGCAAAAAGGGAAAATGGGGAACGGGGAATGAATAAAAATGAACGAGCTTAGATCGGTTTGGTTCGATTTTTCATTTATGAAATCAAACTAGTTATGTCGATTTTTTAAAATTTTAAAACCAAAATAACAGCTCGTTTGGACTGTTGTTATGTATATGGTTTCATGAATTGTATTGTACTTTATGTTTTGTTGAGTTCAACGTTTTGATAGATTATATTATTTGCAGTCGTTTCATGATATAACATACTAGTAAATGAATAATGAATTTACAATATTGTCAAGGAAATAATAAGATACGGGATAGAGTTACTATAAAAAAGATAAGATAAATAGTAATATATGAGAATATTAAGGGGAAGAAAAGAGAAAAAAGACACGGTAACGACGCGATCACACCAAATCGGTCGTTACATAAAATGGGCTCTTCATCGTTATGTAACGACGGACTAACGATACGATACAATAAAATTTTAAAGTAACAATTAATACAAACATTATTTTATAGTAACAGTACGATACGGTACAACTGATAACAACCATCCAAACAAGCTGATACCAAACAAAGTTGAATTTTTGTTTTTGGTTTTTCTCAGTTTTTTTTTTTTTCGATTTTTCTGGGTCATTTGATTTTTGCTTGGTACCCCAGCAATTATATGGTAGATAATATTTATCAAATTTCAAAATTTTCACTCATAAAATAGCTATTTGTATATCTTCATGTAAGATATGCACATTCTAATTTATAGGTTTGTCCTTGCTTTTGCTTACTGCATTAAAAAATAATTGACATACAGATATAAAGCCTTAAAAAAAATGACCTACCTGATGATAATACAATAACAATAACAACTCAGTAGGTCTCAGTTGGAAATTAACTGAAGATTACTTTTTTTGAAATGTCATGTTAAACTAGATTGTCATGTTAATCTTCAGTTAGTTGAAATATATTTCCAATGTGGCTCGCTGGCATAATGTGGCAAAAAAGTAGTGAAATGGGTTTGGGTTGGGTAGAAAAAGAATAATAGGTTAAGGAATTAGATTAATAGATGAAAAATTAATTAAGAAAATTATTTTTAATTAATGATGCCACATCATTTTTCCGGCAGGTTTTAAACAAAATCCGGCTTGAGTGACTTTGTTGTACACCGGAGCAAAGTTGAGTGACTTTTGAGTAACAAATGAAACAAAAGTGAGTTTGTGGTAATGAAACAATAGTTCAGTGACCACCGGTGAAATTTGAAAATAAGAATGAATATTTTTAGTAGATGCAAATTGTTGAATCCTTTGACACTAGGGACGACTCTAATATAGTGGCTAAAGTAGGGTTAAAAAGTTTCTTTAGGTATCAAAAATGTAAATTCAGGATGTGATATTTTAGTTTCTTTTTAATCTCCTTCTATGTATTCCTGACGCGGCCACTAAACATAAGTTTCCTTATGGATTTCCTTGCAACAACCTTGATAGTTGATGTTGTGAGCATTTTCTCATAAAAAGTAGAAGTTGTTCTGGGAAATAAGGCATGCAACTTACAACAGTACTGTAATTTACATTAACAGTATAAAATCCCGTTACACTGTATGTACGTACGTATAAGTTTAATCTTTAACCATATTTGGTCCATTATTTGTATCCTAGTTGAAACGGCAGTGTTGTTTCGTGGATTTGCAATATTCAGATATAGCAACTAATCTATATTCTGACTCAAAAGCATGATGTCCATTCCACTTGCTCTATACCCTGCGCTATTTGGTCCAGCAGCAATGCAAGTTTTAGATTTCTTAAATTTTGACATGAATACTTTTGACTTCAATATTCAGAAAATTGAAACAGGCTAAACTCGATAAATCAGTAGGTGAATGATCGGCTTTGATATGCAATTTTTTAAACTGTATGAAAATCATTTGTGCCTCAAATTGGAACATATTGACGTTGACGAGTAAAATATCCAATGAAAAATGTCTGCTGAGTTTAGTAGTAGTAATTAGATGCCACTATTTGAGGCTTTTGTTAGGCAAACTATTGTTTGGAAAATTTGGTCCAAGTAGCAATATGTCTCTCTTCATTTTTACCAGAAACTTGACCAAGTTGCAAATGTCTGGTGACAACAGCACTCCGCTACTATTGTCATATGCATATTATAACAAGAAGAGAATTAGCAGAAATTAGAACATTTTTACCCGAAACTCTACTTCTAAGCGAAATAGGCACTCGTGAGACGAGTAGAGAGTTTGCAGTTTTGTTTGTCAGTTGTTCCAAATGATTGACATTGTACACATTTGATGTTATTAGCAATTGGCATCCATGTATAGATTGGCTGTGTAAGCATGCTAATTTCAAGTTTCATCACTTTCCCTTGTTTGGGTCATCATTCATTGACATAGGAATTATCGAGGATGTCGTGAAAATAATTATGGTCTAATCATTTGCCTTGAAGAAGAGACTTCTTTACCATTATGATTCCAGAAGAATCATTTCCATTAAGCACTTCTATATTGTTTCCTTTCTCCAGACCTCACTTGTGAGATCACATTAACTATGTTGTTGTATTTCTATGTTGTTTCCAAAGAGACGGCATGGTTTGATGCATGGAAGGGCAATAGTGGTACTGTCCACATGAGCAGCTGTTGCATCATCAAGTGCAGTGTTCAAAAGGCTTTTGAGACTACTCGGAGCCACGTCCTTGGACAAGACACTTGCAAAATGCTTTGAAGTTCACGTGAGCTTTTATCTTACAAGGCTTATGCCCCAAAAGCGCCCAATTCACACCATGAGACTTGTTGCGTATATATATATACAAATTGTTTTCTTTTACTTTCGAAAAATTTATTTACGCACATGAATTTTTTTGCAAAGCGAAGTCAAATGACACCTCTTATTAAGGGGTGTCTCCGCCCCTAACGATATGGACCTATCCATGGTAGAGAATAGAGATTCAAGTCCTAATGTTTTAAAATAAGTAGTCATCTTTGCACATTTAACAGCAACTCCATTGGCTGAAACCATCTTTATAGGTAACTCTAGGTATTGGACTTTGGCTCAAGGTTGGGGTAAATGTAACTGGAAGCTGCTATTACTGATCAAAATTAGGTCTCGTGATAATTCTCATTTTCAATTACATGAGAGTCTTGCACTTGATAATCTGACAATCTCCACATATCTTTAGGCTTTCCCAGGACTCCATTCTTGACACACCTGAGCAGGGCTTATTAGTATACTATGATTTGAACTAATAAATATGGTATGATGAGAAATGATAATTTCAGCCATTGTAGTTTATCATTCAATTAATAGAATGTTCTCTCAACTAAACGAAAGACACTCATATTTTCACAATTTAAGTAGATGCGAGATAGAAAAAAAATTTGCAGTTGTAGAAGCAAATTTGTTGTGAATTGTGATTGGAATCTTCCTCTATGTTTGAGAAGGAGCCTCTTTTCCCATTTTCATGTTTTTTTTTTGGGGATTATTACCCCACATAACTATTTTCAACTCTTATCCACTTTTTGTAACCATATTTTGTCTTTTTTTCTTTTTCTAGCATATTTATCAAATATAATTTGATGATATAAATATTTAGAAAATATAAGACAAATATATATGTGTATATATATGTATAGAAGTTATATATAAAGAATATCAATTAATTATATGCCATATTTTAATTATAAATTAAACTTTAAATATAAATATTGTGGCTAGATTATGTTAGTGCTAGATAACTTGTTAATATGAAATATTGAGGGCTATTTATGTGGAAATCCTTGTTTTTCGGTTTTTGGTAGTTTTTCTATTTTTGGTGGTTGCGCCAGAATGGTAGGTGTAAAGTCTAGTTTTTCATTTTTTAGATTGGATTGAAAAGGAATGAGAAGGATACCTTTATTTTTTTGTTTGTGGATAGATGCTTAAGAGAAGAAAAGGAAGAGATAGGGTTGTAAGTACGTTAAAAGTTTTACAAAGCAGGCAAAATATAAAAGAAAAGAGACTCAAATTAATAAACCTTTTCTTTGATACAACACAAAAAGATTCTTAACGAATCTAACATAAATAACATGTCTACTGTCTTTCATCTCTCCTCTAGACCTCTAGTAAGGTTTACAGAGTTTTTGCTTGAGCAAATAAAGTACATTTCATGATAGTAAAGAGAAAAAACATTGTCGTTTCCTAGCCAGAAGAGTCAATGCATGTACTAATATTGGCGCCTAATATATATATATAACTATGTCGTTTCCTAGCAAAAAAAAAAAAGAGAGAGAGAAAAAACATTGGTATTTTAGCAATAATCTTAAAAAGCAAAAACTGTAAAACACGTTTACACAATTTTGGGAGCAAATAGTCCTAAACAACTTAGCAAGTGGAGAAACTTATGAATTATAACAGGAAAATACAAAATATTGGAACTTCATGCCAAAAATATGTAGCACTTCATATAAAAGGGCATCCACGTCTTAGGCATTTATATGTTGTGATATAAAATGTAAGTCAACAACGATGGAAGTCTCTTTCTCAGCACTTTCTTTTAGCAAACATTACCTCTAAATCAATTCACTTGAAAGGCAATAAGGTTTTGACTTGTGGAACCACTTGCTTTTCATAGTAAGCACATCTTCCATTATACCTCTCTACAATGTTGTTGTTGTTGTTTTTTTTTTTTTTAAAAAAAAAAAGAAAGGTGAAGACGGGCATATATTCAACCTTTTAAATATCAACCAGAATCAATGTTTCTCTTAATTGTTTATGCCATTTGAGATGTATGATTTCATCCCCCCCAAAATAAAAGCAAACCAAGAACAAAAACATAGAGAACATGTTCAAATAGCTCTGACTTCACTTGTCCTTTGATTCTCTAAGCAAGAATAAGGGACCAACAACTTATTAGTGGCCAGCATTTACACCTAGACAGTCAACTCATATGACAATTTAGCAACTTTTGTTTATAATGAATAGTTGATGGCTTTTCAATGGCTGTTTGGGGTCCAAAACTTCATCAGAACTAACATCGCTTTCTTAACAGCTTGGAGTGTTCATAAAATCATCAGACCAAAAGATTCCATCCTGTTCAGAAAGTGATGCTTGGCCAAAATACACATTAAATGCTCCATCTACCCTTTTGTTCTTCCCGCAAAATTCGAAACTTGGTGGATAATGGCTCTCCCTCCGCCCTTTTCCACTTAAAAACCAAACTGTTAACTGTGGCGGAGCTCGATTTCAACTGACCCCTAAGTATTCTAAAATGCAATACCAAAACATTGCTGCTATGTCCATTGAACAAACCATCCATGTTATGGTACAGCTGAAAGTGACATGAACATTAATTAAAACCCTAAAGAGAACTGGCATCCCAAGTACTTCATCTGTGGGAAATTGCATGTGAGTTGCAGTTGGCAAATTCAGTAAGGAGAAGACCTCCACATCTTTTACAAACAGGCTGCATACATGAACCTCATTTCTGAAAATGCAACAGTTAAAGTTGGATTCCTACGGCATGGGACAAGAGTGTTTCCACTTGTTGTACTCTCTTTAACCACCTATCACCGCTGCCCCACCCCAACCCCACCCCTTACTCCTATTCTCACCTCTTTCCACTTGCAGTACTAGCAAAGGTTCTTGAATTATCCTTATTTGCTTCCCTCTTCAAGCAAGTGTTTTAAACAATTACCGGTCCTTAGTCGCCCACAACTTCAATTCCACGATGTGCTAACTTGACAACCAAGTCAAGTTATTCTGCTGGGACTAGAGACCCTTGTTTCCAACTAAGATGAGGTATCGGTTTCCAACACCTCAAGAACTAAGCCAGCCACTCATCTCGAAGGCATATTTTAAATGTAATGACATTAAACTTTTCCCTTTTATAAGCACTGAAACTTGATCATTCGAATTTCCTGGCAAAATATTGACCAATTGATAACTAAAAAGGTGCGTCAACTGATGCAGGACCTAGGAGTAGGTTACTTGACACATGTTAAAGTTTTTCTGAAGGTGTTGAGTACAAATACAACAAGAAGCAGATAGCTTTTAGCTGAACCTCCTCCATTTTCAAGTGACAAGTTAAGGGCTGGTTGATTCTATTGGTCTCGAAAACACACACTAATTTCCTCAAGGTTCCCACGTCCTTTAACTAATTCTAGGAACAACCACAGCTAAGCCAAATTGGAGGCTTCTGATCCCATACTAAAACTTCATCTTTCTACAAGGGTTTACCTACACAAGGGAGATTCTAGCATTGGAAGGCAACCTACGAGAACAACCTTACACTAGGAGAACAAATGGGTTCAAAACTGAAAGTACAAAGAACTATGAAAGAGTTCCATCAGTTGAGCTTCACGAACAAGTTTCCCCTGACATAATTGAGAGCACACAAGTTTGAAAACAAAGACTTAAATCACTAACCATAAACTTTTCTATAAATGGAGTTTCTGCTTAGTGATTACTAGTGAGCTAATTTGAACATTTGAATAACCTTCCTCATTGGTGCACATCAAGTATTGAACCTTAGTGACTGCCACCGAGTTATATGGCGCTGAATGTGCAATGCTGCTTTGTATTGACGGAGTCAAAGGTCGTAACAGCCTAAACGATCACAAAATATTGCATCCATTGATCAATTTATATATCTATGGTAGTTTATGCAAAACACCAGCAATGATTGTACTAAATGTATCCACAAAGAATGACAAAAGTACACAATGATGCATTATATGTGGCTCCACCTGAAAAGATTCTCATCCAAGAGTTGATGATGATGAATCATATCAGAATTTTATTGCGGAGATTAGCCTAACTGGAGGATGTGCTTTTTGGTGGAGACTGTTCCGCTGGATAAGCCAACTCCTCCATATGCCAGCTATCATGGGGAGCAACATGGTCATGTGAAGGATTATATTGCTGCAAGTTCAAGAACAGGATAAGACTCGTCAGCTAAACGCCTAAATAACTAAAATTTGAAAACAGAGAACTCATATAGATGGAAGGTGGACAACTAGAAATTTGTTTTCCAAAAAGCATCAAAATTTTACATTTTCAAATTAAATAGCAAGTGACCATAAAAGAAATGAACAGAAACCAACAGTAGGGTTATTCTTAATCTTCCATACGACAGGTGGACTGGAACTACATCCTAGCTACAGAAGTTTTCATCCCCATAGCACATACTTGTTAATTTAAAAGAGATGGTTTCCACAAAGCACATACTTATGTCAGTCAAAGCTTTCTATGTTGGATAGATTTTGCTTGGAGTAAAAGATGGTGATTATACTGATGAAAGAAAAGAGAGGAACTCCAAAGACTGATAGACACCAAGTGTACTGCTAAAGAACATAACAAACAAATACATGCACTTAGGTAAAGTACCTCCATCTTGCTTAACAGCTCTCTGGCTGTAGGAGCAGCAAGAACAATACCCCGAGCCCCTGGCTTGATGAAACCTTCTTCAACACCATTGTCAAATAATGTAAGCAGAGAATTATAATAACCCTCAACATTTAGTAAACCAACCTGCACAAGAGGATAAGATGGTCAAGAACTTGCAGGCAACTATTAAACTATATGAATGTAATGCTATAGATACCGGTTTTTTGTGAATTCCAAGTTGTGCCCATGTTATCATTTCCAGTGTCTCCTCCATGGTTCCATATCCTCCTACACATAGTAAAAGCATTTTGATAAGACTCTGGTGCATATATCTAAATATACTCTTGCAGATATTCACCTGGAAGTGCAATAAAAGCATCAGCCTGACTAGCCATTTCAGCTTTCCGCTCATGCATGTCCGCAACAATCTTTACATCACCAACACTTTCACCTGATATCTGCAGTGCAATTAATGTTGGAAGTAACTATTACAATTGAAACAAATTCATAGAAAGCAAACCTTCAGTTGTAACATTATAATATTATTTCTGAATATTAGATGCTGCGCCACTCTATCACTTCCAATCAATTGACATGCATTCTATGGAAGACTAGTTAAGCTACGGTTTATTTAGACACTGCATTTTTAGTGTTCCATGTTATTACCTCTTTCAAACGTGAGATATAATTCGGATTAATAACCACTTTGGCACTTAAAAGCTATATAAGAGCGATACCGTACAAAACCATTACATATAGATTACAACATTTCAGCAAATAAAAACTCTAACCAAACATAAATACAAATTAGAAAAAAGGATATTGCAGCTCAAACAATTGCAAAAGTTGAGTTCAAGTCCTCGCAAAAGCAAAACTCCAGGTAAAAGATAAATAGCAGTTAAAGATCAATTCAAAAACTAACAACCCGCCCCAAAAGGTCAGCCTGGTGCTCAAAGCATCCTGCGTTCATGCAGGTCTAGGGAAGGGCACCCCACCCAAAGGGGTGTGATGAAAGCAGCCTACCCTGGCTGATTCCACGCCTCCAATAGTGACCTGCAGGTCACACTGAGACAACATTATTGTTGCTCCAAGGATCCTTTCTAACAACCCGCCCCAAAAGGTCAGCCTGGTGCTCAAAGCATCCTGCGTTCATGCAGGTCTAGGGAAGGGCACCACACCCAAAGGGGTGTGATGAAAGCAGCCTACCCTGGCTGATTCCACGCCTCCAATAGTGACCTGCAGGTCACACTGAGACAACATTATTGTTGCTCCAAGGATCCTTTCTACAACCCCTCCAACAAAGGAAAAAAAGAAAAACGAGAACAGTCAAAAAAAGGGAGATAGCAGCTCAAACAAATTGCAAAACTTGAGTTACAAATTAATTTTCACACTTCACATACCTCAATAGGCACAAGAGCTTTGGGGATGACCCTGCATGTTCAAAGCACTAAAGACTGAGCTGAAATCTTACAGACGAACTACAAAATACACCCCACATACAATCTGCCGTAATGGTAAACTTGAAATCTTAATACTTCACTTACCCAAGGACATGGCAACCTCCCTCATAGACTCTTTGGGAAATCAACCCCATCAATCCAACACTTCCTCCACCATATACCAAGTCAATCTTCCTACTTACCTATAAATAACATTACCAAAGTCAAAAGGGAACACCAATAGTATAATATTGAAACCTTCAAAGCCAAGTCACTTTCATTATAGGGATAAGTTAACACTTCAACAATGGTAGGTAACTATAAGAAAGTCAATGCCAATAAAATAAACACATTCAGTACAATAAAATCAACATATTATGCAAAAAGTTGGGAGCTTTATCAACAGATTAACAATACGATACGATAAAAAATAAAATAACAATCAAAACAAACATCGTTTTAAAAGTAACAACACGATACAATGAGCTAACAACCATCCAAACAAGCTGGCAAATTTTTCCTGTTATAAAAACTTCAGATACACAAATCCAAAATTCACTTAAAGTTAAAGTCTTGAAAGTTGAAACTAAACATAACAAACAAGAGATTTCAAGAATTAAAGACAAGTCACTTACATTATAGGGATAAGTTAGCTCTTAACAATGGTAGGTAACTACAAGAAAGTCAATGCCAATAGAATAAACACCTCCAATACAATACTACTACTACAACAACAACAACAACTAAGCCTCAATCCCAAACAAGTCGGAGTCGGCTATATGAATCGTCATTGACCATGTTTCTCCTTCATTACAATCAAAACTAAAATCAATATATTATGCATAAAGGTGGGAATTTCAAGTAAAGTATACCGGTTATAAAAACTTCAGATAAACAAATCCAAAATTCATCTAAAGCTAAAGTCTTGAAAGTTGAAACAAAACATCAAAAACAAGAGATATCAAGAATGAAGACAATACCAGTTCATTCCCTAAGTCAATAGCAGCATCACTGAAGACTTTCCTATGGCCAGGGTGACTTCCACAGAAAACACAAATTCTCTTGAACTTACTATTGCTTTCCATTGAAAAACTCACAACCCCTTTTGATTAAACCTTCAAAAAAACTTCACCTTTATCTTCTTTTTAACAGAATCTTTAATTGTACGGCGCTATGTGTAAATGGAATATCAAGTTAAAAGAAAAATAAAAAAGGAAAAGAGTTACACAAAAGACAAGGTAAAAGACAACCTAAGATATTGCTTAGATTGACAGGAAAAATAAGAATACTACATAAGAAGATCAAGAAAGATATCAAACAAGTTTTTATATAGTATGATGTAGAAAACACAGAGATGCCCCCACATGCTTTTAATTATTAAATTGAACGAGTAAACTATTAAACAATGCAATCTTTGAATAATTAATATATACTTATTTCCTTTCATTTTATTTGTCATAATAACTCGGTATATGAAGGTTGTAAGACCACTATGCCAAGTAAAAAAGAATATAACTTTTGAGAGTTTATATTATATATATTATATTTAACGTATGTCGATGATGCCTAAAATATAGTAATTAGTTCGCATGCTCATAGTTTGATTTGATATAAAATTTAATAGAAAAATAAATACATTAAAGTTTATGATATTAAATATTTTATACTAATATTTTTGTTGCTATAAAATTTATGTTCTTGAAAATTACTGCATAGGATGAAAAACAAGAAAAGAAAGTGGTATTTTAGTATTTTACCAAACAAAATTCCAAAAAATTGAAGAGGGAGTGGTCTTTAGTTAAGGCTGCTAATGTTATGACCCCGCATTTTCTACTTTGTGAAAATAGTTATCCCTAATGTTTCAACAATTTTAGACCACGCCTACTCCCCTAGGAGTTGATTACCTATAATTGGAAGTGTTCTTTTGTCATAAAAAAGAAGCAAAGTAAAACAAGTGTCAAGCTCAAGTCTTATTGACTAACTAGGTTGATGTACACAACCAAATTGTGATAAACCAATTATTGATAACCTGTCCTACATGGTTTTAAAAGGCTTTTATGGAGAATTATGCTTTGAATTAGCTTGCCTGTCTCATAGGCTAGCTTTTCTGTCTCTTTTAATTTGTTTATCTTATAATACAAATCCTGCAAAATCACTAAGGATCATCAATTGTGGAATGCTAAATACAGTATTGAGAAGATTTGTGACCACACTTTAAAGAAGACTATTCATTTTAAATTTGAACTAAAATGATGAGTATTTTAATGTGCCTCATAAGCTAGACTTAGTGTGATATGGTGATGACATCTATAAACTTTTCTAAAGAAATAATGTAAGTCTCTTCCCTTTGTTGTATTTGTCACCAAGAAAGTTCTCTTTCAACATAATTACTTTTAGAAAATTGTATGACCCCTAAAGATTGGGGAGATGGACATATGAATTCAAGGGGAAGGATTTTTAGTGACATGTTGAATAACATTTGGATTTAATAGGGGATTTCAAATATCATTTGAAATGAACTAAATTAAAAGTTGAAATGAATTATTACTTGCCGTTTTGTCTGTTATTAGATTGATGTATGATAGTTTTTCCTTCTCCATAGTCGTTATCATGGCCACTATATGCTAGTAGTAGTTTCTACTTTCTACCATTCTGTGTGTTTGTATTTCGCATCCAAATTTTCTTAGGTATTTGTATTTAACATCCAAATTTTCTTAGGTACATTCAACCAAGTACACAATAATTTGATGTATAGAAAGATTCTAAGGTTAACAAGTTATGTTTAATTAGGCAAATCTCTTTTTCAAAATACAGTCTTCAATTCACCCATATGCTGCTTCTTTACTCCCATATGCTTGACTGGGAAATTTTCTGAAACCTTATGAGCCATCATTGTCTACTCAAGAGTCTATCAATCTTTAGTAGCCTTGATTAAAGTTTTTTCTGTTCAACTAAAACTTTTGGCTGAATTACAAAAAGAAGCACAAATACATTCGGTCTTGAAAATATAAGTATTTTTTTTGTGGTCTTGAAAACATAAGCACTTTACCATAAAATGAAGTTGAAAGTACAAAAATACCTTTATTAATAGAGAACTTCACGTAATTATAAAAATGCCACCAATCATTTTTTGAAGCCGTAATTACAAAAGTGCTACCGCACATTTTTACTTTTGAAATTACAAAAAACGCTACTGCTTCCTACAGAGCAGAAAACAATGCCAATCCGGTTGTGTTTCACGTCCATTTTGTGAATAAATAGCGTCAAATCGGCATCGTTACACTCATATACAAGGTGTATTGGGTAAAAATCAACGTGCTCGGATAGCACTTCGGTAAAGTAAACCGAGGTCGATCGAACTGATATCTCAAAGATTGAAGATGGGAGTCGCCGAAGTCAGTCATCGAAATCCATCACCGAAGATGAATCTCAAGTTACACCTCGGTTGAACGCCCCGGTTTCACCTCAGCCGAGCAGCAAGATTGCATCACCAAGGTCACATACTTATACCTCGGTTGAACGCCCCGGTTTCACCTCAGCCGAGCAGCAAGATTGCATCACCGAGGTCACATACTTATACCTCGATTGAACGCCCCGGTTTCACCTCACCGAGCAGCAAGATTGCATCACCGAGGTCACATACTTATACCTCGGTTGAACGCCCCAGTTTTACCTCAGCCGATCAACAAGATTGCATCATCGAGGTCACATACTTATACCTCGGTTGGATGCCCCAGTTTCAGCAATGCAACCGCCCACTACTTCAGCCCACTAACTCCACCATCAAATATGCTGAACGTGGGCCTGAAGGTGGCTGACTGTGCAAAACGTGGCCAGAGCTCATTTTTCCTATAAATAGCCTCATTTTTATGTTGTAATGGACACGCAAATACTTACAAAAATTCTGGCAAAATTTGTACTCACATATATATATTGAAATCACTGTTATTTCTTGCATTTTCGCTTATTCTTAGCATTGTTTCGACTTTGATACTAAGATTTGCTTGTGTTCTTAACCCAAAATTCGATTTGTGTCCTAAAGACGATTTAGGCCCATACAAATTGGCGTCGTCTGTGGGAATATAAGCAGAAACGCTTTGTTCCAAAGTCGCACGTCTTGTTTGTTCGAATTCCAGCATAAACTCGAAAAATGACTAGCAGCTATGATAACTCTGTTGCACCCCAGTTCACTCCGGACGGACAAACTGGCGTTCAACCGAACCCCAACTCCGATGCACCGATTGTGCCACCAGCAGCGATCCCCTCCTCCTCGAGGTCGAATGATGCTTTTCAAGCATTTGTTATTACTACTTTGAAGGCCATGCAAGCACAGCAGGTCGAACAGTTAATTATCTACTATGAGTTTCGTGCTCGGTTAGAAACAAGAGACAGCCGAACAGTAAATGAAACTCCACCCATGGATCCGAATGGAAGCACCCCGATCTTCGTTCCTACGGGCATGACAACAGGGGGGCTTCCCACCGGGGCCACATCCGAAGGCATGGTAACCAACACGTAAGCCAACGCCTCGGTGGAAAAGTGTACTACAACACCAACCAAAGGAGCACTTCGGGCCCAGCTCTTGTCTCAAGGGACAAAGACTTACCTCGGATCCCCGGTTACAATTTCAACATATCCACCTCGGATTTGGTCAACGTTGTAAAAGGGACCGTCGAGGTCAAAGCACCGAAGTCTATCTATTCAACAACCGGGGACTGATACCCAGGGAGTAGATTAGCACTTGGGATAGGAACCCTACTGAGGTCAGCTTTAAACCTCTCCCACCGAAGTCTATCTATTCAACAACCGGGGACTGATACCCAGGGAGTAGATTAGCACTTGAGATGGGAACCCTACCGAGGTCAGCTTTAAACCTCTCCCACCGAAGTCTATCCATCCGACAACCGGGGACTGACACCCAAATAGTAGATTAGCACTTTGTGTTTTCGCCTAGCAGTGGCATTTTTTAAGTTCGTTTTTGCGCCTAAGTCTTGCTTAAGCTAGGCCCTATGGATAAGCCACTCGAGGCTCAGATATCATCAATGAAATAAACCTGATCCAAGATCTCTTTGTTTCTATGATTATTACCGAAGCACTACTAATATGCATCGGCTCAGGAATGAGATGTCGTTCCAAGCTAGCATCGATTTCATATGATAAAGCCTTGCAAGAAATTACTCTAAAGTGTTCGGCTCAAAGTTTCACTAGGCAAAATGAAAGCTAATACTTAAAGACAAATCCATTCATAAAAGGCCCGAAGGCCACAAATTTGTACATCAAAAGGGCCCGAAGGCCTAAAGAAAAAATTTAACAAGGATGAAAAACACGAAGAACAAGCTAAGATTGGGGACTGCTCCTCCCCAGGCGTTCCCCTCTTTGGAGTCTTTATCATTCTCTTCGGCGCTCCCTTCGCCATCCTCATCATCCTCGGATTCACTATCATCCGAGCCCTCACTCGATGGAAGCTCATCCACAATCTTTTGAGCTTCGGCGGCATCCCCCTGTGCCTTAACGATCTCCTCCTCGAGGACGATCTTCCCTTCCTTAACTTCTTCCAAGGAAATTTTCGCCCCAAAGCTGCTTTCGCCTCGAAGAGCCCTCGTTTTTGCCTCAAGGCAATTTTTGCCCCGAAGCGGCTTTTGCCTCGAAGCGCCCTCATTTTTTCCTCAAGGCAATTTTCGCCCCAAAGCGGCTTTCGCCTCGAAGAGCCCTCATTTTTGCCTCAAGGCAATTTTCGCCCCGAAGCGGCTTTCGCCTCGAAGCGCCCTCGTTTTTGCCTCAAGGCAATTTTCGCCCTGAAGCGGCTTTCACCTCGAAGCGCCCTCATTTTTGCCCCGAAGCGGCTTTCACCTCGGCGCTTTCCCGCCACCGCCTCGGAAGCAACCTCGGGCGTCCGTTCAGCGGACTCATTAACAAGGCATCGACGCTTTTCCGCCACCACCTCGGAAGTAGGAGCAACCTCCTCCTCGATACAAGGTCCCTCTCTTCCTCTTCGGTGGCCGTTCGATGGCCAATGAACGGTTACTACGTAACGCGCAACAGTAATTCAAAAAGACTTGCAACGTTTTGAAATTCTTGGATAAGGTTGAGCCACGTCGTCTTCCCGCGTAAATTTATTCCACTCCTCAGTGACCCTGACACTCATCCGAGGAGTGGGGGGACTATCTGTATTGGGTAAAAATCGACGTGCTCGGATATCACTTCGGTGAAGTAAACCGAGGTCGATCGAACTGATATCTCGAAGATTGAAGATGGGAGTCGCCGAAGTCAGTCATCGAAATCCATCACCGAAGATGAATCTCAAGTTATACCTCGGTTGAACGCCCCGGTTTCACCTCAGCCGAGCAGCAAGATTGCATCACCAAGGTCACATACTTATACCTCGGTTGAACGCCCCGGTTTCACCTCAGCCGAGCAGCAAGATTGCATCACCGAGGTCACATACTTATACCTCGATTGAACGCCCCGGTTTCACCTCACCGAGCAGCAAGATTGCACCACCGAGGTCACATACTTATACCTCGGTTGAACGCCCCGGTTTCACCTCAGCCGAGCAGCAAGATTGCACCACCGAGGTCACATACTTATACCTCGGTTGAACGCCCCGGTTTCACCTCAGCCGATCAGCAAGATTGCATCACCGAGGTCACATACTTATACCTCGGTTGGATGCCCCGGTTTCAGCAATGCAACCGCCCACTACTTCAACCCACTAACTCCACCATCAAACATGCTGAACGTGGCCTGAAGGTGGCTGACTGTGCAAAACGTGGCCAGAGCTCCTCCTATAAATAGCCTCATTTTTATGTTGTAATGGACACAAAAAATACTTGGAAAAGCTCTGCCAAATTGTACATTCACCCATATATTGAAATACCATTTATTTACGCATATTGCTTGCCTTTTACTTATATTCTCGTCTATTTTTACATCCATTACGGTTTTGATACATTGATTTGCTTATATCCGCAATCCAAATTCGATTTGTGTCCTAAAGACGATTTAGGCCCATACACAAGGTAGTATTCGTCTGTGTTTTACGACTATTTTGTGAATAAATAAAGTCAAATCATCATCGTTTTTCTTATATAAAAAAAATTAAAACAAAACATAACATAACACCAATCCCACATCATTTCGTCATACAATGAGCAAAAAATCGTATTCATTTTGTAAATAAATGATGCCAAATCAGCGTTACTTTATTCATTCGCAAAAAATACCTTCAAGTGCTTATATATTTGAAATAGTGACAATCTGGCTGTGTTTATGCATATAATTGTGTCTGTTTTGCGAAGAAATGAGACCAAATCGACCTCACTTCACTCATCCATAAAAAATACATATGAAAATACAAAAATCAATAAAAATTCAAGGAAATCATAACTACCCCAATCTATCATCATTTATTAATAATGTGAGCCAAATATTAAGTACATTTTACAAATAAATGAGTCCAAATCGTCATCACTTTGTCAATATATAAAAATTCTAAGTAAAAATAAACAAGGCCAATTCGGCATCATTTATTTACAAGTGAGTCAAACTACTATGTCTATTTTACAAACAAATAACACCAAATCGGCATCACTTTGCCCAAATACAAAAATCCAAAGTAAAAATAAAACAAACCCAATTCGGCATCGTTTATTTAAAAAGTGAGCCAAATATACATACACTTTGTATCTATAATTAAGCCATAAACATCAAAATTGGAAAAGAAGAGGACACGACGAAGGAAGAGCTCGCCATGAATGAATGAGTTCCAACAGTGAGAAGCACATGGAATCTCTTAACATAAATTATTTAAAGCTGAATTGAAATCCCAAGTCTTGTAGGTACACTTTGTTCCTTCTATGTTGACTAAGTACATTGTTAGTAACTACAGTAGTTGTAAATTCCTTGATCCACTTCTCCTGAAAATCCACCCATTATACTACGAGGAAGACTCGCCACTCTTCTAACAATCCCATTGCGTGATTGCCCTATAGCCCTTCCACTTCCCCTATCATGGGAACAAACGTCACTTTAACAATTTATCAACAATGATTTGGTAGGTTTCTGTACTTTACTTATCCTTCTATGTTTGAATAAGTACTGCACTTGTTAATAACTACTGTGGTGTAAATTCCGTGATTCACTGCTCTTGAAACTTGACCATCCTCCTCATCCCCAAAATAGAAAGTCATCGAAGTTAGGGTTTCGATGAATATTTAAACTTAGATCTACGTTAGATTAGTATGATTTTCAGAAAACCAATGGTAGAAACGGAAAGAGGAGGCCAAGACGAATCCAGAGATGTAATTTTTACAACATTGTGAACGGCGGTCGGTGGTGGTTCGGTGGCGGTCAACAGAGATTAACGACGGTCAAGTAGAGAGAAGGAGGAGAGGTGGGAGATGAGTAATGGTAGAATAGTGTTTAAGGGGTAAAAGTGGAAATACAATTAAAATTAATCAAAAATACTTATATTTTAAAGACCAATGAAAAATAGCTCACCAAATAAAAACCAGACACAAAAAGTGTTATCCCACATAAAAATATAAAAGTTTTTGCGCCATAGCCCTAGCAATCAGCAGTATTAAAATTTTAACCCCGATGAGATAAGTGCTTTAACTTTTAACCATTTATGACGATCTGTTAGGACCCCAGGAATATTATGAAATAAATTCCTGGTGATCTGTCAGTAAATGATCTGAGTTCTTGTGATAATGGCTAAAACTTCAATAGTTTTTAAAGAGTACCAAAAGGAAAACAACAGAGCTGAAGTATCCTATTTCTGTAAATAATCATTCTTGCATTCAAAGGCCCAAATTGGCCCATGATCTTGGATTTGGACAAAGTGCACGAATAGCCACTTTTTTGCCTCTACTCTTTGATTTCAGGCCACGTTTTCCTTGGTTGTGCAAAAATAACCACTTTTTGGAACATCAATTCTTGTGGGCCGAACTTCATGCCTTGTGGGCTGAACTTCATACCTAAGGGCTGAACTCTTTGTCATAGAATGCGTAAACTTCAACTCTTGTGGGTTGAAGTTGAACTTCATGCCTTCAGGTACGAAGTTCAGCCCACAAAGATTGAAGTTCCAAAAAGTGGCTATTTTTGCACAGCAAAAAAAAAAGTAGCCTGAAACTAAATAGCAATAGCAAAAGTGGCCTCTGGACGATATTTTTACTCTGGATTCCACGGTACACTCTCTTGATCAACACTATGTACCATTCCAGGAAGTTTTAGCCAGATGCGAAGTCAGGTTTTAAAGTTTGGGAGTTCGATTTCTAATCTTTTTAGGCTTGGGGGTTCTAAATTAATAATTTAAATAATTTTTTTCTAGATGAATATAAAGGTTGGACCAAAGCTACGGGGTTTGGCCAAACCCCGCAATCAATGCTAGCTCCGCCCCTGGTTTTAGCTTGCCTTTTTCCTGAAAAAAAATGACAAAGATTTCTTGCTATAAGAACACAGACATATCTTGTTATTTTGGTAACGTTCAAAGAAATTTAGGTATTTTAACATGTTTACAACATCAAATACACATATTTCCTTTTAGTAGGATAGGATTATCAATCGCGAAATATTAAAGAGGCATAATATTGTTACTCATTTATACACAAGTATGGTATCTATGCAATGAAACCAACTTAACAGTATTTCAATCCAATGAACAAGAATATTTTCCAGTGTTAAAATAAACTGAGAAGTGAGAAAAAGCATAAATATATTCAAAATAAACATCTTGAATTTGGATTCTCTTTAATTCTTTCTTCGTGAGTGTAATTTCTTGTACGGATAAAAATGATTGGAGGACCAAAAGGAAAATAAGGGTAAATATTTATCTAGTGTATATGCCAAACTATTTAATCTTATTTTGGTCAATATTATGATAATTAATCATGATTAAGTAATAATATTATATTCATACACATGATGCATTTTTTCTCAATTGTAAATATCGGGTACAAATAACTTTTTACTAAGAGAAAAGAGGGTTAAATGAGAACTAATCCTTATTACATGCAATAACGATCTAACGGTGATTAGTGGGGTTATTTTATAGCCTCACCTTTTGGCCTTCTCTTCCTAATTTCAAGTAATTCTGTTTTCGCATATCAATATGAGTTCAAGGAAACAAAAATCACCTACATTATTTTATTATTTCCATCTATTTTTAGGAGAGCACCAATTAGGAACTTAATGCCACATATGCGTTTGATCTTAACTTCCAAAAATGTGACTGAAATAAGGTTAAAGGAGGAGAGAAATCTATTGCAAATAAGGAATAGGAGAAGATACTGTACGATTGCAATCAAGGAATAGAAGATCAAGAGAAAGGGAGTGCTCTATTAATTTCTTTAATCGTTTTTCCCATTTGTTCCCACTCATTCATGGGTAGGAACATTCCTTCAGGAGAGGTTCATCCCATTCATCATCCTCTTGTATATTTTTCATTTATGATTGCTTGTTTATCTGCAACAATAGGCATATTTTCATCACTTTGTGGTTCCTTAACCAAGAAAAAGTCACCTCCTCCAACCCCTTCTAATACTCGAGATAATGAAAATCCATTTGCTCATGCTAGTGCTACTTCCCCAAAGGAAACATCTCCAAGATATGATGTATCATTCAAAAGATCAAATGAAGATTCAACTCATGATCAATCACAACTACAAGGAGACGAGACATTATTTCAACAACCATTGCCACCACCACCTGCCATGAGGGCAAGTACTTCATCTATCAATTCTCATCTAAGGGCCAACTCAATGAATCCTACAAGCCATTCTAGATCAAATTCAAGTTCATCACAAGGGAAATTATCTACTAGTGTGAGCATGAATAAGGTGTTTGGGAGTTCATTGGGATCGAGGCAATCATCGCGAAGAGATCAAGATTCTAATTATGACAAGAAAAGAGACAAGAAATTGAAAGATGAAGATTCAATTTGGAAGAAACAAATTATCTTAGGAGAGAAATGTAAAGTCCCTGCGGATGAAGATGATGATACCATTCTTTATGATGAGAATGGCAATAGAATCTCAGCTTATCATCCCAAACCACCTATTGCATTGACAATTTCTCGACAATCTTCAAATATAGAGGAAGATGCAATTCCAAAATGAAGATCATGAGGTCATGTACAAAAGAGAAGAAAATAGGTAGGAACTTCTGATAAGCTATTGTGATGATAATTGTGTTTCATCTAGAATGAGCATGGACATCCTTGACTCGATCAGCGTTGATGAAAACGAAAAAAACTTCCCTCATCACATCATTAACGAGGTGTACACGGTTAATTTCTAATATATCATGTTACTTCCTTGTGGTACAATGAAATAATGATACTTTATATACTTCTATTGCTTGCTTTCTTTTTAATCATTTTTTTACCATTTTCTGGATCTTTCTTGACCTAAGAGTCTAAGAGGAGATAATTATTACGCATTCTTTGATTTGTTTAATCATTGATTCCGTAAAAACGGCCACATCAAACAAAGTTTTAAGTAAAAATTCTTGCGTCTTATTAATGAATGAGTCCTATATTTATACAAGAAAATTAAAAAATCCTACATTGGTCACCAAGTATACTCCTAATGGGCTTGGCCCAATTTACCCTAATTATATACACCTTACACAAATAACCTACCCTACCTATACAATTGCGCTAATAATCCCTAATATATTCTAATACCCCCCTCAAGTTGGAGCATGAGGATTTCTTATGCCCAACTTGTTAAGGAAATACTCGAACTGTGCATGTCCTAGTGCCTTCGTGAAAATATCGGCTAGTTGTATGGTCGTAGGCACATAGCTGGGACGGATGTTCCCTCCGTTAATCTCATTCCGAACAAAGTGACAGCCGACTTCGATGTGTTTAGTGCGCTCGTGAAAAACAGGATTCCGAGCGATATGTAATACTGCTTGGCTATCACACTTCAAATGCATCGGAGAGTTGTGATCGATCCCTAGGTTCCATAATATCCCTTTCAACCACTTCAATTCACACACGGTCATTGCCATCGATCGATACTCTGTTTCTGCTGAAGACCTTGACATAATCTATTGCTTTTTCATTCACCATGATATCGATGAGTCCCTTAAAGATACATACCAACCAGTCAATGATCGACGTGTCAACGGACAACCTGCCCAATTGGAGTCGCACCATCCGTGCAATCGTAGATCACAATAAGAACTTAGTACAATGCCTTGTCCCGGACAACCTTTCAAATATCGGACAAACCCTAAGCGCCGCATCCATATGCTCAACACGGGGACTCTGCATGAATTGTGACAATACATGCACACTGTAGGATAAATCTGGACGTGTAAAACACAAGTAAATCAATCTTCCAACCAGTCTCTGAAAGCGTTCGGGATCTTTGATAAAATGACCAGTAGCAAGCGCCAAGCGATGGTTCTGCTCTATTGGTGTACCAACCGGTTTTGCCCCCAACAAGCCTGCTTCCGATATGATATCCAAAGCATACTTCCTCTGACACAAGAAGATCCCTTTCGGAGCCCTTGCCATTTCAACCCCCAAGAAATATTTCAAAGTGCCTATGATATGAAAATTAAAGACACAAAACAAAAATAACAAGATTGAAAGAAACAAAGGAAGACCCACTTTTGATTAGAAATAATTAGAGAAGTAGATTAGGGAAAGATTAACCTAAACACCCCTCTAATTGTCCAACAAAAGCAATCAACACTATTTGATCCTCAATTAGATGGAATCTAATTGCAAATCAAGGACTAATGTGCTTAAGCAAACTAGCTTAGCCAATAACCTCACAATGTCAATAATCATCCAAAAACTAGGTAAGCTAATGTCAATAAGAGTATTTATAGTGTGGCACATTTGCCTTAATTAACCCTTAACAATAGGCCTTCAAGTCATTAGCTACTGTTGGGCTTTCTAATCCTCGTCTCAGCGCGTTCGCGCAGGAAAGGGCACTGTCACGCTGAGTATTAAATCATAGCCATGCGTTCGCGGCTATGGTCATGCGATTGCGCAGGCAAGGTCTTCAACCAGCCTCTGGCGCGATCGCGCTTCATTGCCTTTTCATCTTCCGCGATCGCATATGTCTTCTTTCTGGCCCTTCGCAATCGCGTCTGTGCACTCGCGATCGCGATGAGTATTTTCAATTCTAGAAGCAGTGAGCATGCAGAATTGCCCTGAAACCTCCAACACTTGCTCAATCAGCTCCAGTTGTGCGAACATAGCCTATAGCTGTTGCAACTCCCGAGCTTGGCTCCTTGTAAATGGTTTGGCCGAGCGTCGGGTTGCATCATTCTCCCCGTCTTGAGAAGAATCCGTCCACAGATTCACTTGATCTTTGACTTCGAAGGGAGACAAGTCACACACGTTGAACGTGTTGTGCACTTGGTAATTGCTTGGCAAGTCCACCTTGTACGCATTGTCATTGAGGCATTCAAGGACTTGGAAGGGGCCATTGCCTCTAGGCATCAATTTGCTCGTCCTCTTGTTTGGGAACCTATCCTTCCGGAAATGAACCCACACCCAATCACCGGGCTCGAAGATAAGCTTCTTCCTTCCTTAGTTCGCCTTCTTGGCAACTTCTTGGTTTTTCTTCTCGAGTTGTTTCCTTACTTGCTCATGAAGTTGCTTCATCTCTTGAGCTCTCACCTTGGCATCTAAGCTTAAGACAACATCACTAGACAAAGGCGTAAGATCCAATGGGGTAAGGGGATTAAAGCCATACACAACCTCAAAAGGTGTCATGCAAGTAGATGTGTGCATCCTATTATAAGCAAACTCAATCAAAGGTAGATGTTCTTCCCAAGAAGGTAGTTTCCCCTTAACCATTGCTCTAAGCATGGCACCCAAGGTTCCACTAACAACCTCGGTTTAACCATCGGTTTGGGGTGGCAAGAAGTGGAGAATAACAACTTAGTGCCAAGCCTCCCCCAAAGCTCCTTCCAAAAATGAATAAGGAACTTGGGATCTCTATCACTAACAATAGTTTTTGGGACACCATGCAATTTAAGCACATGTTCAACAAACAAATTGGCTACATGAGATGCATCATCAACCTTATGACATGGAATGAAGTGAGCCATTTTAGAAAATCTATCAACGACCACAAAAATGCTATCTTTTCCCCTTTTGGTCCTAGGCAATCCAAGGACAAAATCCATAGAAATATCAAGCCAAGGACCTAAAGGAATGGGGAGGAGTGAGTACAAACCATGTGGAAATAGCTTTGACTTGGCTTGCCTACACTCCAAGCATTGGCCACACACCCTCACAACATCCACCCTTATTTTGGGCCAATAGAATTGCTCCTTAAGAATCTCCATGGTCTTGCCCACTCCAAAATGCCCAATTAGTCCACCACTATGTGCCTCTCCCACTAGCAACTCCCTCCAAGATGAACTAGGCACACACAACTTCCCATTCCTAAACAAGAAGCCATCAAACTTGTGAAACCTCTTTTTCTCCACATCACCACTAAGTTCCTCCTCACCACACATTCGATTGATTGTTCTACCCCTTTCCTCCACTTCACAATTAGCATAAAATTCTCCAAACTCCGGATCATTAACATACATCTCCTTCATACTTTCAAAACCCATGAGTTTGGACCCCAAGGTATTCAACAACAATTGCCTTCTTGATTGAAGCACAAACTTTCTTGACAAGGCATCCGCCACCACATTCTCTTTTCCCTTTTTGTAATAGATGACATAAGGAAAGATCTTAAGAAAATCCACTCATTTGGCATGTCTCACATTCAATTTCTTTGGGATTTGAGGTGCTTTAAGGATTGATGGTCGGTTCTAATAACAAATTCTTTGGACTAAAGGTAATGTTGCCAATGAGCCAATGCCCTCACCAAGGCATACAACTCTTTGTCATAAGTGGAATATTTAGTGGTTGCCTCTTGAGTTTCTTACTAAAATAGGCAATAGGCTTTTGTTCTTGCATCAACACGGCTCCAATGCCTACCTCACTAGCATCACATTCAATCTCAAAGGTCTTATCAAAGTTTTGCAATTGAAGAAGAGGTGTGGAACTAAGGACTTCCTTCAATTTTGCAAAAGCCTCTTCTTGCTCTTTTCCCCACACAAACGCCTTATCCTTCCTTATCACTTCGGTCAATGGTGTGGCTATAGTGCTAAATTCCCTCACAAACCTCCTATAGAAGCTAGCCAACCCATGAAAACTCCTCACATCACCAATGCTTTTATGAGTGGGCCAATCTCTAATGGCCTCCACCTTAGCCTCATCTACTTCCACACCATTTGCACTTACCACAAAACCAAGGAAAACAACTTTCTCAACACAAAAAGAGCACTTTTTCAAATTAGAAAACAATTGTTCCTTTCTCAAGACATTAAACACTTGTTTCAAATGATTAGCATGCTCATAAATGGATTTGCTATAGATAAGGATGTCATCAAAGTAAACTACAACAAATTTCCCAATGAAGGATTTGAGCACATGATTCATCAACCTCATGAAGGTTGAAGGAGCATTGGACAAGCCAAAAGGCATGACAAGGCATTCATAAAGACCAAAGTTAGTCTTAAAGGCCGTCTTCCACTCATCACCCGATTTCATCCGGATCAATTTTAGAGAACACACAAGATCCACATAACTCATCAAGCATATCATCTAACCTAAGAATATGATGACGATACTTTACCGTGATCTTGTTGATGGCTCTACAATCCACACACATGCGCCAAGTCCCATCTTTCTTTGGCACTAGGATGACCGGCACCGCACATGGGCTCAAGCTTTCTTGCACAAGTCCTCTTCCAAGCAACTCCTCCACTTGCTTTTGGAGTTCTTTGGTAGCTTCCGGGTTGCTTCTATAAGCGGCCTTGTTGGGAAATTGGGAACCCGGAACAAGGTCAATTTGATGCTCAATGCCTCTTAGTGGTGGCAATCCACTAGGCAACTCCTCGGGGAAGATGTCTTCATAACCTTGCAAAAGAGAAGAAATAGAACTAGGCAAAGAAGGGGTTAGTTCATTAGTAAGCAAAACATGTTCCTTGTGTAGGAGGAGAATCATGGGTGCTCCTTCCTCCACATCTTTCAAACACTCCTTCCTAGACAAGAACAATTTCACTCCCTCTTTTATTTCCTCACTCTTTTGAGTAACAACTCCAACTCTCCCTTCCTCCACAACTCTTTTTTTCTCTCTTTTCAACTTTAACTCCCTCATCTTCCTATAACACTCACTCACTTGTGCCGAGGTCAATGGGTTGAGGACAAACTTCCGACCCCCCACTTCTAAGGCATACCTATTAGTTTTGCCATCATGCCTTGCCAAGCGATCATATTGCTAAGGCCTACCAAGCAAGATATGACAAGCTTGCATAGGAACCACATCAAATAAAAGCTCATCATGGTAGTCCTCAATCTTGAATTTAATCAAGGCTTGCTTGGTTACTTTTAATTCACCACACTCATTCAACCATTGGAGTTTGTAAGATTGTGGACGCTTTCTAGTAGGTAGTTTGAGTTGCTCAATCAAAGTGGTGCTCACCACATTGACACAGCTACCACTATCAATAATTAGAGAGCAAGTAGTCCCTTGAACCTTACAATATGCATGGAATAAATTCTCCCTTTGACTAGACTCCTCCTTCACTTGCACCCCCATTATTCTTCTCACCACAAGAGTAGCATATGCATCATCTAATTGCTCACCCTCCAACGGCTCCTCATCAAAATCATCGTCACATGACATACCCCTATCTATCTCCTCATCATCGCAACTACCCGTTTCATATCCCCCATCACCCAAAGCAATAATAGTCCTCCTATTGGGACAATCTCTCATCATGTGGCCTCAACCATTACACTTATAGCATTGAATATTAGATAAGCTTTCAAGTTTAGCTTTATTACCTCCCGCCTTGGGCTCTTCTTTGGGCTTGGTTCTTTCAAAGTTGCCTTTGAACTCTCGCTTGGGCTCCTTAGCTTTATCCCATGGGGTATAAGCCTTCACATTATCCTTTCCTTTGTTCCAAGTAGAAGGGATGTTTTTGGCCTTGTAAGACTTGTCTAACTTGAGCCCTTTCTCCACCTTGAGAGCCGCTTGGAATGCATCATTCAAGCTTTCAAACCGGTGCAATTCCATTGGGGAAGAGATCTCCCTTATTCAAACCTCCACAAAACTTTGGTATGAGAGAACGTTCACCATCTAGCACGTTGGCCCTTGTCCTACTCTTCTCAAATTCATCAAAATATTCCACCACGCTCTTGGTTCCTTGCCTCAAATTATAGAACTTTTTGATCAATTCATCCTTATAGTTTGGAGGTAGACACCGAGCCTCCATCATGGCTTTCAAAGCCGCCCAACCCCCATTGTCAATGAGCCCTTGTGTTTCCCTTTGTCTTCGCTTGGACTCCCACCAAGTAGAAGCATAGCTTTCAAATTGGGTGTTAGCATACTTCACCTTTGTAGCATCTTGGACGTTGTTGGTTTGAAAGATTCTCTCCGTCTTGACCACCAACTCCAAATACTCATCCGGATCACTCTCACCTTGGAAGGTAGGTAGGTTGACCTTGATAGTGCTCAACCCCCTATCTTCATCATGATGCCTCCATTTTCCACCATAACCCCCGTGGTCATAGTAGTCCTCATCACGATCTACTCTCCCTTGGTAACCTCCCCCAAATCGACCATCTCGACCCCTAGCTCTCCCTCGACGGGCATCCCCCAGGTAGTGAAATGGGTCATTGTCATAGTTCTCATGCTCATGAAAAGCCTCAACTTCAAGTGGCCTTGGAGTGTCATCCCTTGGTTGTTCATTTCTTGGGAAGTCATGAGTGGGATCCCTTGCTTGTGGAGTGACATTTAGAGAATAGGTATCTTGGACCACCATGTAAGAGTAACGGTCATTGGTCCAAGAGATTCGGCTTGGTCCATCACACCGCACCCCCACGGTTGGAGGTGTGCCAACCACTTGCTTACCTATTTCCCGAAGCTTATCCTTCCGAGATAGCTCATCAACCGTCTCCCTCATTGAGTTAACACTTGCCACTAAGGCTTGGATCATGGTTTTAACTTCCATGTCCACCTCGACTTCCTTTTAAGCCATCGTACCTACAAATAATTAAACAAATAAAGTTATTAGAAAGAGTCCTCACCGAGTCGTTCCCTAAGTGTTTACACTCAAATTGATGTCATTCAATTCACTCGTGTTTACACTCAACAATCGGCTTTTACTCACTCTAATTCTCTCACCACACTTGCCTTTTTCTACTCTTGGCTATTACAAGTTTGTTCGTTGCACACTAAATCTGACTTGACAATCAAACTCAACTAATTCGGGATCGGAAGGAATTGTTGTGACAAAAAACGGACAATTGAAACTGACGAAAGTAATTTAGGAAAGTTTAAAGAAAGGAAAGAACGAAAGGCACGAATCGAATTGGCACGGATCGGATTCGGAATTGGATGAAATTTTATTTGTGATCTAGAAGCTCACTGTTCTTGATGCTGAAATTGGGTTCTGGTTGATTGGAAACTGTTATGGGGCTGTTGCGAACAATCTGTCTAAGAATTTGTTTTTCCGGAAATTGTTGTTCAGCGCGATCGCGTGCTTGTGTCGCGTTCGCATAGTTTTCTCTGGTGGTACTGGCGCGATGCGCGATAGCGCTGGATCTGGCGCGATCGCGTAAGCTTCTGGGTTTGAAGCAGAACTCGATTTTCAAACCCACTTTTCAACTTGAATCTTCACAAACCACCATATTTTTGCTCCAAATTTGAGATTTATACTCCTTGTTGGTCCGTGAACAAACCCCAGTAGTTGAATCTTCAATATCAACAACCAAATTCAAAAGCCCCAATTTCTTGATGAAGAACCCTAATTCTTCAATTCTTCAAATCAGCACCAAATTGTTGTTGTTTGATCAATTCCTTTTGGAGAAGTTTCTAGACAACAATATCTTCAATTGGTAACAAAAATTTCACCCAAAAGAAACCTAATCCTAAGACTCATATTTTTGGATTTTTGATTTTTTTTTTTTGACTTGATGAACAAAATATGGTTAGTGATTGTTAAAACAAATACTAATCCAGCTCTGATACCAAATGATATGAAAATTAAAGACACAAAACAAAAATAACAAGATTGAAAGAAAGAAAGGAAGACCCACTTTTGATTAAAAATAATTAGAGAAGTAGATTAGGGAAAGATTAACCTAAACACCCCTCTAATTGTCCAACAAAAGGATCCAACACGATTTGATCCTCAATTAGATGGAATCTAATTGCAAATGAAGGACTAATGTGCTTAAGCAAACTAGCTTAGCCAATAACCTCACAATGTCAATAATCATCCAAAAACTAGGTAAGCTAATGACAATAAGAGTATTTATAGTGTGGCACATTTGCCTTAATTAACCCTTTACAATGGGCCTTCAAGTGATTAGCTACTGTTGGGCTTTCTGATCCTCGTCTCAGCGCGTTCGCACAGTAAAGGGCGCTGCCGCACTGAGCATTAAATCATAGCCATGCGATCGCGGCTATGGGCATGCGATCGCGCATGCAAGGTCTTCAACCAGCCTCTGGTGCGATCGTGTCTGTGGACGCGCGATCGCGCTTCATTGCCTTTTCATCTTCCGCGATCGCGTCTGGCTGCCCGCGATCGCATAGGTCTTCTTTCTGGCCCTTCGCGATCGCGTCTGTGCACTCGCGATCGCGATGAGTATTTTCAATTCCAGAAGCAGTGAGCATGCAGAATTGCCCTGAAACCTCCAACACTTGCTCAATCAGCTCCAGTTGTGCGAACATAGCCTGTAGCTGTTGCAACTCCCGAGCTTGGCTCCTTGTAAATGGTTTGGCCGAACGTCGGGTTGCATCAGCCTAAATCCTTCATAGCCTGGGAGCTTGTTGGAGCTTATTTCAAACCATATAAGGATTTTCAGAGGCGACACACAGTTCCTTTCCCGTTCATGCGATGCTCCGGAGGCAATCTCATATACACTTATTCACGAAGATCACCATACAAAAATGCATTGTGCACATCTATCTGATGCAATTCCCAATTTTTAGCTGTAGCCACGGCTAGAAAAACTCGGACAGTCACCATCTTTGCAACCGGTGCAAATGTCTCCGTGTAATCAACTCCTTCAATTTGATGATTCCAAAAAATCACCAGTCGTGCTTTGTACCTTTCAATAGTTCCATCTGAGTTATACTTGATCTTATATACCCATCGGCTGCCGAGGGCCTTCTTTCCTTGAGGCAAGCAAACTATTTCCCAAGTCCTGTTTGCTTCCAATGCCTTCAACTCTTGCTCCATGGCTGTTCACAATTTTTCATTTTTCACCGCCTCCGAATAGGAGGTAGGCTCATGTCCTTGCGTTATAGCTACAAAAAGACTCACATGCTTCGAAGAAAAATGATCACAATTGATATAATGTGCTAGAGGATAGGGCTTACCAGAGGATTGTTGAGAAACAGATGAACAATCAGACTTTCGGACGCAGGACGATACCCGGTGACTCAACTTTTGGACCGTATTAGTAAAAAAGTCTCTCAACAAAACACTTTTTTTCTTAGTCTGTTTTCCAGGGCCCAACTCTTCCATCAACACATCATTTTTAATGTGTCCGGGAGCAATATTGGGAACAATTTCGGGGATTAGACCTCTATGATCCATTTCTTCAATTCCGGAGTAGTTTGAGCGTCATTCTCAACATCCCCCTTCGTTGCACATTCTCTTCTTCTTCTTCTTCCAATGTTACGGTCACAGGAACCATTTCTTGACTCCGTTTTTTTTTCTCATCCTCCTTAGATGAA
The DNA here is from genome assembly GCA_037355625.1 of Petunia x hybrida. Classification (NCBI taxonomy): domain Eukaryota; kingdom Viridiplantae; phylum Streptophyta; class Magnoliopsida; order Solanales; family Solanaceae; genus Petunia; species Petunia x hybrida. The sequence continues at coordinate 566,019 of JBBBVM010000208.1, forward strand.
AATGGAAATTCCTTTTCGTAAAGCACCACATCTTTTGATATCAAAAACTTCTTTGCCTCCAAATCATATACTTTCCATGCTTTCTTCCCGTTTGGATATCCCAATAATTTACATCAATGACTTCTACTCTCAAATTTGTCACCTGTTCGTCCTTGATTACGAGCATAACATAAGCAACCGAACACTCTCAAATGGTCATAATTCGGTGTCACTCCCATCAAGACATCGTAAGGTATCTTACCATTCAACAACTTAGTGGGCGTCTAATTAATTAAATAACATGCCGTCATCACACATTCTCCCCAGAAATCAATCGGCAGATTAGCTTGAAAACGTAGCGCCCGTGCTACATTCAAGATATGTCGATGTTTTTGTTCAACTCTGCCATTTTTCTGTGGTGTCCCTACACAAGAAGTCTGGAACAATATCCCTTGTTCGAGAAAATACCCTTTCAAACTAACAAACTCTGTTCCATTATCACTCCGGACGCACTTAACCCGTTTATTAAATTGTCTTTCTACCATCGCAAAGAAACTTTTCAACTTCTGTCCGACTTCTTTCTTATCAATTAACAAAAACACTCATACACCTCGTGAACAATCATCAACAACAGTAAAATAATATGATGCACCACACGAGGATTTAGTTCTATAAGGACCTACAAATCACAATGAATTAAATCAAAAGATTCTGCAGCTTTATTATCACTTGAAGGGAATACATTTTTAGTTTGCTTCGCCCTAAGGCATACATCACATGCTTTTTCTTCTAAGCTACCTTTCCTACTATCTTCTAGAACTGAAAGAGATTTTTTCACTTGCATCGAAGGATGCCCTAACCTTTGATGCCGCAAATCTTTCACACCAACCTTCATACCCTTAACTGGGGGTATCGTCCGAAAGTAGTAGAATCCATTCTTTTGTTCACCCGCTCCAATCAACTTCCCCGCAGCCCGGTCCTGCATAACACATAAATCATTAGTGAAATTTACATTGCAACCAACTTGATTAATTAATTGAGACACGGAAAGCAAATTGCAAGTCATTTCGAGTACATATAACACTCTGTGAAGAACCATGTCTTCATTAAATCTGATGGATCCTTCTTCCGTCGCCATCGTACTACTTCTGTTTGGTAAACCTACCGGACACTCCGGAATTGTCCGTAAATTCTCCAAAACACTCATCTTTCCGGTCATATGATTCGATGCTCCCATGTCAATAATCCACGGAAGATGAATTTTCTTACCGATCGATGGTTCACTTGTGCTTGTCTTCTCCTTGTTTAGCATATAGAACAGCATCCGCAACTGATCACTTGTTATTCCTGACAAGTTAGTTTGTCCTGGCACAGTCATGTGTCCGGTCTCTCTACTTTCAGACTCAGCTTGAGCAGCATTTGCTCGATTACCACCACGTCATCGGCAAGCATTTGAGCCATACTGTTGATATCCACGGCCTCTACCACCTCTGTTACCTTCAGCTCTTCCTCTGCCAAGTCCATCACTCGGAGAACCTTGTCTCGGATAATGAACCCAACCCTCCGAATATCCAATAACTTCAAAGAAGCATTCCGGAGGGTGTCCACCTCGATCACACAAGTGACACTCCTTATAACCTTTCTTCGGTGGGGGCGACCGTTTTGCAGCAAACGCTGTCACCTCTTCCCGTTCTTCCTGAGTCTGTGCCATCCCCTTGACCCGTTCATCTTGAATTACCTTTTGGTAAACCTAATTCATTGATGGCAACGGATCCTGAGCCAAGATATTGGAATGGACGATTTTATAAAGACTTTCATCCAACCCCATAAGGAAAAAATGGACCCTATCTTCTTCTCCAGTGCAACCGTTAGATTGCATGTGCAATTTCCACACGAACACATTGGAAACTTATCATAATTCCCAAGTTCTTCCCATAACATAGCCAATTTCCCATAGTAAGCGGTAATAGTCAATCCCTTTTGCTTATAACCGGCCAAAGCAGCTTTCAATTCCTGAATCCGAGGTCCATTTCCCACCGAGAAACGCTCTCAGATGCTCTCCCACAAATCTTTAGCAACCTCCATGTGCGATATGGTGGTCCTAAGAGTAGGCTCAATAGTATTCCTAATCTATAACACCAAAAGAGAATTGATAGTCCACCAATCCTCATGATCGACCGAATCTTCACCAGGCTTCTTAATCGATCCATCAACAAAACCAAATTTCTTCCTTGCACGCAGCGCCGTTCTTACAGACCTTGCCCATTCCTCATAGTTCTCACCAGTCAATTGGACCTGTGTGATAATCAACCCAGGATTATCATTCGAAGTGATGTCGTACGGAGAGATGGTCTTCCATACGACAACAGCATCACCCCCAATGCCTCCTCCACCAGCACCACCTATCGGAGCTGCCATTACTTTTCCACTCGAAGAGTTTTACAGTGGCTCTGATACCATGTAAAAACGGACACACCAAACAAAATTTTAAGTGAAAATTCTTGTCTCTTATTGATGAATGAGTCCTATATTTATACAAGAAAATTAGAAAACCCTACCTTGGTGACCAAGTATACTCCTAATATGCTTGGCTCAATTTACCCTAATTATATACACCTTACACAAATAACCTACCCTACCTATACAATTGCGCTAGTAACCCCTAATATATTCTAATAGATTATGATGGAAGACATCGAACATACGATCATTATCTCGAGATCCATTTTCTATTGCTCAGTAATATGTTCCTTGTTTTACTAATACTACTAATTAACATGATTACTGTTGGCTCAATATAAACGTATCAAATCAATCTTATCCTTGGACTTCCGTCTAGAATATAACAAAACCTTAAAAAAAGTAGTAGGGTTATGATGTAAAAATTTATCCGCGCCAGTTATTTAATCTTATTTCCTTGAGTTTGTACTGATTATTCGCGTATTGAAGAAGAAAAGACAAGTAGAAGACGATGGAAGAATAGGGGGAAGGTGTTGTTTTTCACGTTTAGTGTATTTTCGACCCACTTATTATATGTTAGCTAAATTTTAATTAATTTTAAAATAATGGATATTAATCTCTTAGTATGTACAAAATTACATGCAATTTCAAATACTTTTTTTTTGTTCCAATTCCATGCACACTCCTTCCTATAGTAACTTTTAATTTAACTTATTTTCAATCAAATTAAAATAAATAATTTTTTGACTAAATACACAATATTGTGCAAACTCATCAAATATTAGAAATATATGAGATATGATGATATAAAGATGGTATATTATAGTATATGATAAAAAGGAAGAATTTATTTCTATATGGTGGAATTTCCGGAACCAACCACTGTAGCATACAGAGAGATTGAAAGCAAGTTATTTAAACTTCACGAAAGCAAAGCTCAATTACAGATATTAAAACATGAAAAAAATTAAAAAGATTCAATAATCCTCATTAAAGTTAATGGAGGAAGATGGGCAAGTTTTCCTATTTTATTTAGGGATATTTTTGTCCAATTGGTTACGAAAGTGGCTAAAGTTCTAATACTATTTCAGTGGTTAAATATTGTCTAGCGAGGTTAAAAGTGGCTAATGGTCAAACTCACCCCTCTTTTCAGTGGGAAAAAGCAAAAAATTTCACCCAGTGCCCTCAATAAGACATGGTCTTATCTAATTGCCCCCACTTACAAATATTTTAAGTAAATGCCCTCCACATCATACCCCCCTTATGAAAGGACTATTTTGCCCCCAACTTGTTTAATTCACGTTGAACAGGTTTCCTTCTCTCTTTCCCTATTCCTGGCCTCCTTCTCTCTTCTTTGTGTGCTGGAAATTTGGGATTTTTTATTCTCTCTTTTTCGTATATTTTGTCCTGTTACTTTTTTATACTTATTATTTATATATTTATCTGTTAGTTTTTTCCATTTTGATCTATGATTGTTGAATTAAGTTTGAGGTTCCTGTGGATTTTTTTTCTTGCGTTTGCTTGATTCCAGTGATTTGTAGATTTTTATTGCCTATGGCTATTAGATATTCATGTTTTGCATAGAGCTTAAAATCTTGACCATGGCCAAGAGTTGCATAGACTTTCTCTGCAAGTTGCTTATTGCAGTAGAGTTTAAAGTCTTGGCTATTGCCAATACTTGCAGAGATGTTCCGTGTAAGTTCTCGCTTCCACCAGAACTTCAAGTCTTGGCTATTGCCAAGAGTTGCAGAGACTTTACCTCCAACTTGTTCACTGCAGTAGAGGTAGAAGTCTTGACAATTGTCAATACTCTTAGAGATTTTTAGTGTAAGGTCCCCCTTGCATCAGAACTTAAAGTCTTGGCTATTGCCAAGAGTTGCAGAGACTTTCTTTGCAAGTTTTGCACTGCAATATAGGTAAAAGTCTTAGAAATTTTCAATACTTGCAGAGACTATTTGTACAAGTTGATCCTTCCACTAGAGTTTAAAGTCCTGGCAATTGTCAATACTTGCAGAGACTATTTGTACAAGTTGCCCCTTCCACTGGAGTTTAAAGTGTTGGCTATTGGCAATAGTTGTAGAGACTTTTTTTGTAGTTTATTCTTTTCATCAGTCATGCGTTCAGTAGTTGTCATTGTATGTTCGTATATGGTCTTTTCATTATTGTTTCATTGTTTTGTTATTATGTATTGTCATTGTTGTTTATTAAAATTTTGCAGGTAATGGATATTGAATCTTCAATCTCCTGATCCTGATCATGTACATTTTGATGTGGTGGATGATTTATAAGTCAGCCAAGATCTTCTGATGAATTCCAATACAAAAATGTGATGTGGGCGATGAATTTTCAAATTTTTATTTGTTATCTCCGTCGCAAGATGATCCGTGTAGTTGTCCAAATGAGACTTTTAGTACTACAAAAAAGTTAGAAAAAGCTGTTGAGTAGTTTTTAATTACATGTATTTCGTATTTACCGTATTTTTTTGTTTATGTAAACAAGTACACTTGGATGTTTGATATTTTTGTTATTTTAAAGACTGAAGTTGCTTTGAATCGGATGAACTGGAAGTGTTGGCAATTGCAGGACTTCAAGGCATTTTAGATGCTGTGGGGTGAACACATTTAGATGGAAAGTCTTGCCAATTGGCAAGACTTGAATTCTAGTTAATTAATTCCAACTCTAATATTATATAATTAATTTAAAATTGATAAATAATTCATGGAGGGTTGTGCTGGTAATGTGTTGCCAAGACTTTGTGTCAATTCAGTTGTCAATACTATTGCCTATGGCAAGACATCAAGGCAAGTTAACTATTTCTAATATTAAAGTCGATAAATAAGTTTTGGTAGGAAATATCTTACCATTTGCCAAGACTTTACGTCAAGTTAAATTGAATTGGTTATCTGTATGAGTGTAAAGTCTTGGCTATTGCCAATAGTTCAGTTTATTGATAATATTAACTTTCCAATCACATTTGATTTTTAAAAATATTTATAATCAATGACCACCCTTCCTTTTGATGCAACACCATGCTATGGTCAGCTTCATTCACAAAGAAGCGGGATTTTCTGACGTGTCAGTCCTTTTAATAACTTCTACTATGAAGCAGGATTTTCTGAAATTCTCATCATTCTTCAGCAGATACATGCAAGTGATAAGTTCTTGATTATTTGTTACCATCATGCCTCTGCACCTTTCTAGATTCGTGTCAAACCTTATCTTTGCTTCACTTTCATCAGTGTTGATGGTTAGAGCATTAAAATTTTCTTTTTCAAATACGTGGTAGCTTATACCGTCTTGGACAAGTATCAACTTTATATCATGGTTGATGTATTTGCTATTTTCATCTCATTTTCCATTATAAGCTATATAAATGTAGCGAGCTGCCATAGTATAAATCCTACTCATAATCAAGATGAATCATATGCTTAGAATTTCGTACTCAAATCGCTTTGATAGAAGCATGATCATGGGTAAAAGTGATGCCCTTTGTGGGCTTAAGGTCTTGCGAAAAAGTCTCTCCTAGGAGCCTATAGCACCAGAGCAGCAACACTTGGCAATAGCCAAGACTTCCAGAGACTTTGTCTGCAAGCCCCCATTGCAACAGGTCTTAAAGTCTTGGCAATAGGCAAGAAGTCTCTCCTAGGTGCTTATTTCACCAGAGTTGCAAGTCTTGGCAGCCAAGACTTGTAGAGACTTTGTTTGCAAGGACCTCATTGCAACAAGGCTTTAAGTCTTGGCAATAGGGAAGAAGTGTCTATAAAGCCCAGAGACTTTGCCTGCAGGCCCCCATTGCAACAGGGCTTAAAGTCTTGGCAATAGGCAAGAAGTCTTTACAAGCCTTCCATTGCAGTAGATTTTAAAGTCTTGGCTATTGCCAATACTTTAGAGATTTTCAGTATAAGTTTCCCTTTGCAGCAAAACTTAAAGTCTTGCAGAGATTTTCTCCTTTAGTTGGCCACTGCAAGAGGGCTTAAAGTCTTGGTAATAGCCAAGAAGTCTCACCCAGGTGCCCATTGCACTAGAGCTTAAACTCTTGGCAATAGTTGCAGAGAACTTTACCCTTGCAAGAGGGCTTAAAGAAATTAATTGAACTGTTAGTAAAATTCAATAGCAATTTGAAGAAATCTTCCGGTGAATCTTTGCTTGAAGGAGCAATCTGTAAAAGGAATGAGTTTTTAGGGTTTCTGTGATCACGTGACTGGTGAAAAGGAAGGGGAGGGACTGGGCAAGTCTTTTTATTGATTTTTAAGGGTATTTTGGTCCAAAAAGTTTCATTAAACTAATGGAGGGTATTTTTTCTAAACCACTGTTATTGAGGGCATTTTTGTAAACCATTGATTCCGGTAGCATATTTTTGCAAATCAGCCTGGAAAAAGGGTATGGGCTTAGGCCCAAAAAGGGTAGTTGTTGCTCCAGTCGCATGTAGCAGTTGTATCATGCCGGACTTAATCTCAAAGTGTCCAGTAATTTCAGGTTTAACTATGCTCGAGGCTACTCCCTCTAGACTGGGAAGAGCAACATCTCGCACAGCTAGAGCTCGATCTTCTGCCATTCCTACAAGTAAGGGTTAAGAGAAACTTAGTACCTGAAACAGCACAAGAAACTCAAAACAAAAATTAAACCTGAATAGAAAATAACAAATCGTTTAAAAAGAAAACAGTCAATTATTTAGTCCTCGGCAACGGCGCCAAAAACTTGTTGCTCCCAAATGCACACGCAAGTATACGTGGCCGACAAGTAATAAAGTGATAAATTGAGTATCGTTCCCACGAGGACTATTGTTACGACTGAATCCTAGCAAACAATTTCCTAAAAACTATTCAGAAATCTTTTTCCAATGATGGTTGAGATTTTACTAACTAAGCAAACAATAATTAAAGCAAGTAATTGAGATCAAGTAACAGAGAAAATTCTAGGTTGTTATCAATAAGAGAGAACGGTCCAGGGTCAGAGCTACGAACAATCCAGTTGGGTTTTTCAGTTGATTCTACTTTTTGATTTCCTAGATTGCTAACTAACAGGTTAATTATATTCGTGAAAACCTTTCGATTCTTCACGAGTCTATGCAAGCTACTCTAACGCCTATATGTCTATGGAGTAAAATCACATGCATGCATTAAAGAACTCTGTATTTAGCTAAGCAAGGCGAATAGGTATATGTCTATCCTACCCGCAAATCGATTCCCTGATGCCCAGGTTCACAATCAAGCCCTATTCTTTCTTAATTGCATTTACAAGTTCCCTCTATCGAGTTCAACTTGTAAACCGTAGATAGTGTTCAATTACCGGGCCCTGATAACCAAACAATTAGACTCAAGAAAGAATAAACAATCCGTAATGGTAAATCAATAGGAAGAATTCAACTTTCAAACATCAACCTTCATGTATTTACTCTGACCCTAGAACGATATGTTTAGCTACTCATATTCATAATAACAACACAAGAATTCATGGAAGAAAAATGAAAGATTGTAATAAATGATGAAAAGGAATTAAACCCTTGGTTCAATGTATAAGAACTCCAAAACTTGCTCCAGAAATTCCACCTCCCTTAAAAACGAAATTAAAAGACTATTTATAGTGTTTACAAAGTCTTCCCATAAGTTAATCCTAAGCCTAAACGAAATTGGAAAAGTTGGGGTCGCAGAACTGAAAGCCATGGGAATGCCTCGCATGGTTATGGCGCCTGGAAGTCGCGCGCTGCAGCCATGGCACACATGGTTAGGGCGTCTGAGAGTCTGAAGCTGCAACCATGCCACACATGGCTATGGCTTTTGGAAGCTTGAAGCTATAACAAATCCGTAGCTTGCTCCATCTAATGCCATATCCCGCAATTAGCTAAGTTCATCCATTCTTGCTCGATTTTATCCATCTTCACTCTGTTTGCACTCGTATCCATCCAAATCATTCCTAACATCACAAACACAATAAGTGAGCGCAACAATCACAATTACTTCATGCAATGGGCGAATAAAGTATTAAAATGTGCAGAAATATTAAGGTAGAATAGGCAAATATTGCCAAACATCACCACCCCACACTTAGACCTTTGCTCGCCCTTGAGCAATCACCAAAAACAACTTCCCAATTAAACCAACACTTGATAGAACAGGTCTACCTATGGTTATGGTTGATATCGACCATTAAACAAGAGCATAAATACATACCATGTGACCCACAACATGCCAAAATTTATTAAATTTCAAAACACTAGAACAACCAACTCAAGACATCTCAACCTCAAAAACCGACTCAATGAAACCAAGCTTTCACAAAATCACACTCATTCACTCAACCAAGAATTCAATAACTTCACCTATCTCGCGCAAACTATGTGCCCTCACCAATAATCAAGAGAGCGTCCCAAAATATCACACAAAGAATATATTTAGAGTAAATGAGGGACATAATATAGAAAGAATTCACTCGCTCTCCAAAAGAAGTTCACGTGCCACACACAATGTACCATAGGCTTGCCCGTAGTGTAGGACTCCACTAATGTAAGCTTACTCCAATCGGGATTAACTAGGACTTTACGGGTTGTAATGTAGGCTAAAGGACGGGTAGGATAAATATGGATAAATAGTGACTACCTCCCTAAGCACTTTAATATATCACTTTAATTTTTTTTCTCTCCACCATTCTTTTCAAAACCAACCAAGCAACCACCCAAAAGTCTTCTTTCAATTTAAGCAATTTGCAACTTTACTTTTGCACACACACTAGCAAGGATTGAGACTTTCTTTTTTTTATTTTCTTTATTTATTTTTTTTCTTTTCATTTTTCTCAACCTTGCCAATGATTCTTTTTCAAAATGCACCATATTTTTTTTCTTTCATTGGTTCCACTCAAAAGCCTCCAGTTTCTCCAACCACAACTCCACAAACAATCAAATATTTTTCAATTAAAGTGCTATAAGGAGTAAGGGTTCAAAAAGAGATAATTAAGAGCAAAAAGGGTAAAGCTTGAAATGTGGGTGCCAACAAAAAGGTCAATAGGCTCAAAAGGGCTCAAGCATAATAAGATTAAAGGGTAGGCTAATCAAGGCTAGAAAGGCTTATCAAACAAACGCCTGTATCATCTCCCGACTAGAGCAAACCTAGGATTTCGCTTTGAACACACACAGGGCAAGTTCTAGACATCAATATGTGGCACGGAACATAAGAAAAGATAACTCACATCACACATGGCACATAGTTCACTAAAGACGGTTTCATTCCAACTCTCGGTTCAAGCAAACAAGGTGCAACTTTAAAAATTTAAGTACTAAGGCACAATGGTTCACAAAGAGTCAAGTAGTTGAACCTAAGCGTCTCAAGAAGGTCATTCAATTTTTTCTAGGCATACATCACAAATTTTAAACCAAAAGGGATTCACAAAGAGTAAATGCTCAAGTCCAAATTCACCGATATCAAACAAACTAAAGGCACCTAGCATTCTACCATTTTTCTTAAAATACTCTACTAACTACTACTACTAAACTACTCCTAAAAATAAAAATTACCCGGTTTAAAGGTCTACCCGTGGAAAAGAACCGAGGCCATAAGAAAAACCACGGGGCGAATGACTGTACCACTTAACTAAAACTAAAAATAAAATCTTTTTTTGGAATTTTTCATTAGTTTTCTAATTTTTTTTCATTTTTTTTATATATTAAAGCAAGAAACAAATAAAAATAACGTCAAGTGACAAAAATAAAAATTTCTAAAATTAAATTCCTAAGGGTACAATCATCCATAACCTCAAAAAGAACGGAAGTTCCCCACCCCACACTTAAAATCAAGCAGTGTCCTCAATGCGAGAAAAATAAAGTGCTAGAGTAAAAGAAGCTTCCCTGAAGGCCGAAAGATCTAGCCTTTGGCGCTAGCAATGACGCCATTTCCATCACAAACCAACCAATAAAACGTCCGTAACATACAGGGTACTCAGACTTCCCCCAACATGTCGTTTTTCTAAGGCATTGGGTGTGCGCGCACTCCACACTTGAGCTTAACATTACCTATACCTGCAAAACAAGTAGCTACGCATACAAGAATAATGGGTCGCTGTGACGACCCCACACTTAATCTTAACTACACTATAGTGGAAGTAAAACTAACTAACTAATTTAAAACTAACTAACACAAGCGGGCCGCGGACTGACGAGATAGTGAAGCTATGGTGCATATCGCACACAACATAAGCCTATGGCATACTTCAACGCATGATCAAGTTAAATTTAGCTCATTAGTGATCAATTTTAATTCTCATGGTCATCACAAAGCTCATAGAATGCCAACTAAACTTTTTGCTACTCAAGACTTCACAAAATTGAAACTTTTAGTCACTTAGGCATTTTATCGAACACGTCGCGTGCACCTTTCCCATATTCAGTTTTCACCGACATTTAGAGGGGTTGAACCCTCCCAATTGTTCAATGGGAGATCACTTTATACCTCTACCAAACAATTCCCATCAAGGGTTCATCAACTTCACAACTCGACAAGGGTTCACAAAATTTATCAAGCACTACTAAAACTATAAACTAAGGGGTAGGGGGCTGTGATGATTTCGTGAGTTAAGATTAATAAGAGAAGGGAGAGATGAGAGAAACTTACCAGATTCGTGGAGAGAAAGAGATGATCACTGAAAATTTTGAAGGGGAGAGGATGATAAGCAGTGGCTGTGTTTTGTCCGTTCCTTGGTTTTGCTTCAGCTTTTGTGTTGTTTAGTATTTAAACCAAGTGGGGGAGGGAAAAGGGTGATGTTATTTAGTGTTGTAGGATGCGGGTTATGGGTCGAACGTGAGTCGACCCGTTAAGATGTTTTAACGTACCTGAGATGCTAAGAGTGAGGCGAGGCAAGCTTATGGCGTGGAAGAATTTTGAACTCACTGTTTGTTCGATGCCACAGCTGTGCGAGGCAAGCTTACGGCGTGGGGGAATTCCACGCTACAGGGAACACGAGGCAAGCTTATGGCGTGCTCAAATTCTGTTCGTACTGTTTTAGCTGCGCTACAGAAGGAGCGACGCAAGGTTAGGGCGCGTCCAGAATTTGTGCTTCTGTTTGCTCCTCGCCCCAGCTCAAGTGACGCACGCATATAGCCTTCACGTCCCTTTTTCAATCTGTGTGATCCAAGGCCTTGCAATTCTTCACTTACTAATCCACTCAAGCATCCGAAAGTCCCGAGCCCTGCAAAAACAACGAGAACTACGTAACACTAAAGAATTAAAATGACTAAAACAATTAAAATTGGGTTGCCTCCCAACAAGCGCTCGATTTAACGTCGCGGCACGACTCTTTTAGTATTTTTTCTATTTTTTTATTTTTTTTTTCATTTACATACAAGGCTCGAGTTGCCTCCCGAGAAGCGCCTTAGTTAACGTCGTGGCACGACAACACTTTTAAGCTCATTTTCAGCATTTACGTCTCCTCTTCTTACGACGAGCTTTTGTCTTCTTCCTTCCCTTAAAAGAATTTTCCTTCAACTTGTCAATTATTGTGTCATGGTCACTTTGTTCTACATTCCGCTCAAACACCTCTTTTAGTTTACTTTCATGTTCTCGTTTAACACAATCTATCAAAGAACACTCTTCAAACTTAGCCATATGATCCTTTTCATTATAAACCTTGAAAGTAACCTTTTCTCCAAGCGCTCTCACAGTCATCTCCCCAAGTTCCATGTCAATAATTACCTTCGAGGTGACTAGGAATGGTCTTCCAAAAATTATTGGGGCTTCTTGATCCTTTTCATAGTCTAGGATAATAAAATCTGCAGAGAACGTAAACTTCCCAACTTTAATCAACACATCCTTCACCTTTCCATCCGGGCAAGTGAGTGATCCATCCGCCATTTTAAGAGTGACTGAAGTAGGCTTGATTTCTCCTAAGCCTAACCTTTTATACATAGACAGAGGCATGAGATTTATGCTGGCCCCCAGATCACACAGTGCACCAGAAATATTATGACCACCAATAGTGCAAGGAATAGTAAACCTCCCAGGATCTTGAAGTTTTAGAGGTAATTTACTCAGGATTGTACTACACTCCTCCGTCAACTCGATTGTATCAATCTCTTGTGGCTTTCTCTTCTTAACTAGAATCTCTTTTAAGAACGTCACAAATGACGGCATCAGTTCAAACACATCAGTCAAAGGAATGTTTACCTGAAGCTCTTTCATCATACTCACAAATTTTTGAAATTGAGCCATATCCTTTGATGGTTGAAGTCTCTGTGGGAATGGTGGGGGCGGTAGAGGTGCCTCCTTTTTCTCTTCTTTCTTCTTCACTTTCTCCACTTTTTCTACTTCCGCTGCTTTAAGTTGCTCCTTCTCCTCAGTTTTGGCCATCAACTCTTCGCCTTTAACTAGAGTTATAGCAAGACAGTGCTCAACTCCCTTTAGATTAGGATTCGATTCAACATTACCAGGAAGTGCTCCATGTGGTCTAGAATTTTGTGCTCCAGCTAACTGTCTCATTTGGCGTTCAAGGTCTTTTTGAGCAATAGTAAGATCTTTTATGGCCTGTGCCTGAGCTGCATTGTCAGCTATAATTTTCTGCTGACCTGCCAACATCTACTTTATCAAATCTTCAACTGAACTGCTGGACTGCTATGTCTGAGCCTGAGGTTGTGAACTCTGGTAATTATTCTGAGATCTCGTATTACCTTGAGCAGCTTGATTATCACTCCATGAGAAACCAGGATGATTTCGTGAGTTGGGATTATAGCTGTTGCCAAACTGATTCTGATTCTGTCCCTGAAACCTGTTTTGATTTCCCACGTAATAAACAGACTCTGGATTAGAGGGGCAAACATCAGTAGCATGATCTTGTCCACATACCTCACAAAAACTTTGAAACTGCTACACTTGTTTAACTGATTGCACTTGTTGCTGAGTTGGTGGCAATGCTAGCTTGCTAATTTGATTAGCTATGGCATCCACCTTTGCAGTTAACGTTGAGAATGCATCCAATTGAAGTACCCCAGCAGCTTTCTGACTTGGAACTCTACCATCACCCTGCCAGTCAGGATTGCTCTGAGAAAATTTATCCAGCAATTCATAAATCTCATTAAAATTCAAGGCCAAGACTTGGCCTCCAGCTGCAGCATCCACCACGATCTTGGTATGAGCATTCAAACCTTCCAAAAAAGTATGGGCCAACACCTCATTCGACTGGTTGTGGTGCGGGCAATCTCTCAACAATGACTTGAATCTTTCACAGGCTGAATACAAGGATTCTCCATCAATTTGTCTAAAAGACACAATCTCACTCCTTATTCTAGCTGTTTTGGCAGATGGATAGAATTTAGCCAGAAATTTCTTAGCTAAAGCATCCCAAGTAGTGATAGACCCAGGTTTTTCAGCCTTTAACCACTTCTTTTCTGCCCCGATCAATGAGAAGGGGAAGAGTATTAATCGAATATAATCAGTTGAGACCCCTGCTGGTGTGTATGTGTCACTAATCTCCAAGAAATTCTGGATATATTATTGTGGATCCTCGCTAAGTAATCCAGCAAATTGTCCAGTCGCATGTAGCAGTTGTATCATGCCGGACTTAATCTCAAAATGTCCAGTAATTTCAGGTTTAACTATGCTCGAGGCTACTCCCTCCAGACTGGGAAGAGCAACATCTCGCACAGCTAGAGCTCGATCTTCTGCCATTCCTACAAGTAAGGGTTAAGAGAAACTTAATACCTGAAACAGCACAAGAAACTCAAAACAAAAATTAAACCTGAATAGAAAATAACAAATCGTTTAAAAAGAAAACAGTCAATTATTTAGTCCTCGGCAACGGCGCCAAAAACTTGTTGCTCCCAAATGCACACGCAAGTATACGTGGTCGATAAGTAATAAAGTGATAAATCGAGTATCGTTCCCACGAGGACTATTGTTACGACTGAATCCTAGCAAACAATTTCCTAAAAACTATTCAGAAATCTTTTTCCAATGATGGTTGAGATTTTACTAACTAAGCAAACAATAATTAAAGCAATAATTGAGATCAAGTAACAGAGCAAATTCTAGGTTGTTATCAATAAGAGAGAACGGTCCAGGGTCAGAGCTACGAACAATCCAGTTGGGTTTTCCAGTTGATTCTACTTCTTGATTTCCTAGATTTCTAACTAACAGGTTAATTATATTCGTGAAAACCTTTCGATTCTTCACGAGTCTATGCAAGCTACTCTAACGCCTATATGTCTATGGAGTCAAATCACATGCATGCATTAAAGAACTCCGTATTAAGCTAAGCAAGGCGAATAGGTATATGTCTATCCTACCCGCAAATTGATTCCCTGATGCCCAGGTTCACAATCAAGCCCTATTCTTTCTTAATTGCATTTACAAGTTCCCTCTGTCGAGTTCAACTTGTAAACCGTAGATAGTGTTCAATTACCGGGCCCTGATAACCAAACAATTAGACTCAAGAAAGAATAAACAATCCGTAATGGTAAATCAATAGGAAGAATTCAACTTTCAAACATCAACCTTCATGTATTTACTCTGACCCTAGAACGATATGTTTAGCTACTCATATTCATAATAACAACACAAGAATTCATGGAAGAAAAATGAAAGATTGTAATAAATGATGAAAAGGAATTAAACCCTTGGTTCAATATATAAGAACTCCAAAACTTGCTCCAGAAATTCCACCTCCCTTAAAAACGAAATTAAAAGACTATTTATAGTTTTTACAAAGTCTTCCCATAAGTTAATCCTAAGCCTAAACGAAATTGGAAAAGTTGGGGTCGCAGAACTGAAAGCCATGGGAATGCCTCGCATGGTTATGGCGCCTGGAAGTCGCGCGCTGCAGCCATGCCACACATGGTTAGGGCGTCTGAGAGTCTGAAGCTGCAACCATGCCACACATGGCTATTGCTTTTGGAAGCCTGAAGCTATAACAAATCCGTAGCTTGCTCCATCTAATGCCATATCCCGCAATTAGCTAAGTTCATCCATTCTTGCTCGATTTTATCCATCTTCACTCTGTTTGCACTCGTATCCATCCAAATCATTCCTAACATCACAAACACAATAAGTGAGCGCAACAATCACAATTACTTCGTGCAATGGGCGAATAAAGTATTAAAATGTGCGGAAATATTAAGGTAGAATAGGCAAATATTGCCAAACATCAGTTGCCTACCATATTAAAAAGGTATTTATACTTATATACAATTTTGAAGCCTTAATTACCAAAAAAAAAATATTATTGATATTACAAAATAATTATCTTTTATTTACAAGTTGCTACAAACAACTAGTAGTAAGGGAAAAACCTAGCCTCCACCTCACATACCCCCTACTGCCCCTTACCAGCTCCTACCGCCACTACCGCCGGTCAAAAAAGTCCCTGAAATATTGCAGAAATAGTATGAAACAGTGCGGAAGCAGTTTAAATAGTGTAGAAATAGTCTGAAACAGTGCAAAAAAGTCAAAAATAGTGTATAAATAATGCTAAAACAATCATAAACAACACATATACAAGTAGAAACAATGCAGAAAAAAATGCAGAAATTGTGCACAATTATGTAAAAATTGGGTGATAATCTTCCAAAAAAGGCGACACGCTCTCTCTCTCTCTAGGCCGCGCCCCACCCTTGGCGATCCCCACCCTTGCTAACTGTGGCCATGGCCGCGCCACCCGTTGGGCAGCCCCCTCCCAGGAGTTGCTCAACCCGACCCCACTCCCCATGCAAACCCCAGTATAATTCTACCTAGCACATCAATCCCTTATGCTCATATTTTAAAACCACAGGTTCAAAAAGTTGATATTGACCAACGTTTGTTTTGTACTGTTGTTTATGCTCAAGGAACAGCTACTCTTACATGGAAGACATCAAAAGTTAAGAAATCTCTCACAAAGGAATAATTACAACTAGCAGTGATTGGAAAATTTTCGTATGGTAGGCCTGACTTGGAAACTTTACGTAAAATCATCCCGAGCCAATGTGGGATCAAAGGTGATTGCAATATTGGTTACTTGGACAGTAGGTACGTGTTGATTAGACTGACTCTATTAGAAGATTATGTTAATTTCTTATCAACCCTAGCCTATTTAATTAATTTTAGAGGTAAATCTTTTCCTATGAGATCATTGAAATGGACAAGACATTGAAGCCTGAGGCGTAGACTTCAGTGGCTCTTCCATGGATTAGTTTTCCAAATTTGCCTCCAATTTTTTTTTCTACAGGGTTTATTTTTTCCATTGCTTCAGCTGTGGGAACCCCATTGAAAGTTGATACTGCAGCTCTGAATAAGACTAGACCAAGTTGTGTCAGGGTCAAAGTTCAATTAGATTTGTTGGCAAAGCACCCTACTCGTATTTTGATTAATGAGGAGGATGATGACACTGGTGCTGTAATCTCTACATGGGTAGATATCATGTATGATTATCTTCCATTGTATTGCAAAAATTATAAGTTGTAGGGTCATGATGAAAACAAGTGCAAGGTGATTCACCCAGAGCTCTGGAAAAAGAAAAATAATAATGGTGCCCGAGATGCACATGCAAACGTTCCTAAGATTAATCCTGCTCTTCCAGCTCCTCCAGTTCGTATCCTAACTAGTAGGAAGGTTGTGGGAAATGTGAGAAAGGAGGATGAGTGGAATGATCCAAAAAGTAAGAAAACACGTAAGGGAAATGACAATGTTCAGGCTACAAAAAGTGTTGCGAAACCCGATGATAAGTTAGCTTTGGTGCAGACTGGGAACAATAAATTTTCAGCTTTGAAGGAGGATGACACTCAGGAAGTTGGTGACTTATGTGACAAGGCACTAATTGTATCAAAAGATGACGTTCCACCTACTAATGTTCACAAAGGAGATGCTGCAGCAAAGAATGGCGTTAAGAAAAGTGCAACCAAGAATGGCGCTGCAACCCAAAAAACTGCCGGGAAAGGTACTGTTTATATGCCTAAATCGACTGTGGACTGGGTAAAATAGATATGGTATAACAAAAAAGGAGAGAATGATGGGAAACAGCTTGCTAAAACCCAGCCTCAGCAACAGAAGAAGGGTGAAAAAGTTGGTGAATTAGCTCCACAGGGAGCTCTTATTACTGATGCAGCGCCTATTTCTGTTGTCCCTGTGCCTGTAATCACTTCCCAACAGGAGGTTCCTTCAAACTTTTTAGTGGCCAAGGTTACTATAGATGGTGATGGTGATGTGAGGGATGACCAGCGGGAGGTAGTTGATTCGGAGGTGAATGATGATGATTTGGTGGATTATGGGGAGGAGAGTGAAAATAATGCTGCTGATCCACAAAATTTTGAAGACAATCCTTCTGATGAATACTTGGGTTTAGTGGGTGATATGTCAAGGGATAATAGTGGCAAGGAAAATAAGGAAGACAAACATCAAGGTGGTTCAAGTCAGAAAAATGCAAGTGCTGAAAAGCCACAGGGTGGTGCTGAAAAGCCACAGGGTGGTGCTGACATGCAGATTGATGTGGTTAATGCCAGTCCTGAGTTATTAGGGGGTAGGCCAGCCACTGATAAGGAGCTGAAAGCAGCCTTTGATAGTGCTAAAAAGAAGAATTCACAGCTGGTTGCAAAGAATTTTGAGCCCACACCAGCCTTAGTGCATGTTTTTGACAAACCGGCTGAAAAGCAGGTGGAAATTGGTGATGATGAAGAGCTTGATACTGAGTCTACTGCTCAGAACTATGTTAATGTTGCTGAAAATGGTGATATATCACCCAGACAGGTGGAACCACAAAAGAAGAAAACCAAGCAGGCACGGGTGAAAAGAGGTGCAAGCGTTCCTCCAGCTCCTGGAGGGGTTTCAACAAGGAGAACGATTTCCAAAGCCTCTCAGTTGCAATGAATAGCTCACTCATATGGAATATAAGGTCTGTCA
This sequence comes from Petunia x hybrida, assembly GCA_037355625.1. Taxonomy (NCBI): domain Eukaryota; kingdom Viridiplantae; phylum Streptophyta; class Magnoliopsida; order Solanales; family Solanaceae; genus Petunia; species Petunia x hybrida. The sequence continues at coordinate 584,303 of JBBBVM010000208.1, forward strand.
ACACTCAGCATGACTTTGATAGAGTGGTCACACTGCATAGGCAGAAGCACTTTTCATTTATTGCACTAATGGAGCCGTTTCAGCACCATAGACATATTGACAAGTATCGTCTTAGTTAGGTATGGGTTCTTCTTGGTATAATTTTAATGGAAAAATATGGGCTTTTGTTGATGATGAATATCAGGTGAAGGTGGTGTATGATACATCACAACTGTTGTCCTTGAAGCTGACGCACTTGGATGGTTTGCTTGGAATTTGTAGTGTCGTTTGTTTATACTAGTACTGATCTTTTCACTCGGGTGGAATTGTGGGACCTTTTGTATGCTCAGGCTAGTGACATGACATCCCCGTGGCTGGTGAGGGGTGACTTTTATGTCATTGTGGATGAACTTGAAAAGTTTGGGGGCCTGCCAGTTAATTACCCAGAGGTTGAATATTTTGTGCATTGTAATAAACAACCAGTTCATTATTTCTCTGTTCGTTACTTTGTGGCTGCTGCTGTTGAATTCTCTTCATTCAATTTTCTTCACTAATCTCACTTTTCAATTTTCTTCACAAGTTTCGCTTAAAAATTGTAAGTATTCTATGATTCAATTTTATATTATGCTGCATTAAGACTGAATTTGAACTAAGATCAATCCATGTGAACTGAATTTCAGAGAAATTCGTTTAAAATTCAGTAGTTTTAATACGTCGATGTGCCGTTGATGACTGAACTTCAGTATCGCCATTGTCGTGTTAGGTATCAGCACACTAGCACTGAAGTTTGAACTAAAATTCAGATCATTATGACTGAACTTCAGTGTTAAGTATTCTACACTTCAATTTTACGGTATGCTGCATTAAGACTGAATTTGAACTAAGTTCAATCCATGTGAACTGAATTTCAGAGAAATTCGTTTAAAATTTAGTAGTTTTAATACCTCGATGTGACATTGATGACTGAACTTCAGTATCGACATTGTCGTGTTAAGTATCAGCACACTAGCACTGAAGTTTGAACTAAATTCAGTTCATTAGGACTGAACTTCAGTTCATTAGCCTATTCATAGATCTGCGCCCGCCTTTATACAGTTGGCTACAAAATTCTCTATTTTTGAAACAGGAATTAAAGTAGTAGATCTTTTAGCCCCCTATCGCCGTGGAGGAAAAATCGGACTATTCGGGGGAGCTGGAGTGGGTAAAACAGTACTGATTATGGAATAGATTAACAATATTGCTAAAGCTCACGGGGACTTAGTTCAATCCTTATGGATAGAACTTAGTTATCAGTACAGTAGCACTAAAGTTTGAACTAAAATTCAGTTCATTATGACTGAACTTCAGTGCTTAAGGGCTGAATGTTCATTTATAAACAGAATAAAGCAACCTCAGGACTTGGCGATTACTTATCGCCATTGTCGTGTTAAGTATCAGCACACTAGCACTGAAGTTTGGACTAAATTCAGTTCATTAAGACTGAACTTCAGTTCTTAAGGATGAAACTTAGTTCAATCCTTATGGATAGAACTTAAGTCCACATGAACTGAACTTCAATCCACATGGGGTGGAGCTTTCAATGGTCTTATGAATAGAACTTACTCCAATCCTTATGCATAGAACTTAAGTCCATATGGACTGAACTTTAAATCCATAGGGGGAGAGTTTTCAAACAGCCTTACGAATACAAGTTCAACACCATATAGATAGAACTTAATTCAATCCTTATGGATAGAACTTAAGTCCATTAAGACTAAACTTTAGTGCTTAAGGACTGAAAGTTTATTTTATAAACTGAAAGAAGCAACCTCAAGACTTGGTGATTACTTATCGCCATTTTCATTAAAACTGAACTTCATACTAACACAATTCTTTCTCTGGTTTACATATTCAATGTAGAATGGCTACAGTTTGTTTGGTTATTGCTTTCAATGGGAATTGGACAAAAGATTACAAGTTCTTGGATCATGAAACAAAACTTCTACTTGTTAATGAAATGATCGAATTCAGAAGTTTCATGGACAAGATTTACGAAGCAACACATTTCACCAAAGCTATGAATATATGGTTTGACATTCGAATGGATTCGAGCAAAGGAATGCTTGTAACTACAGAAGAAGAACTAAGGACATGTATGCACTTGTTGAAGAATGATTCTTCTTTCAAGAATAACTGTTTCGTGATTGAAAAGCTAGAGAATCAAACTCCTCGCACAGAAGTTTCACCCCAAGAGGGGAACTTGATAATGCAGATCGACTGTATTCAAGCAATTGAAAATAATCATACTCCATGCACAGAGCTTCCACAACAAGAGGGGGACTTGATAATGCAGATCGACTCGAATCTAGCAATTGAAATACCTGACATTGTTGAGACACTGCAAACAAATAATACTCAATATCAGCCACCAGTGCCAACAGTTGAATGCCCTCGTAGCACCTCATCTGCCAAGAGCAAACGGAAAAGGTCCAGGGTAAAACAGAAACAATCTCCAGCGATGATATTAACAGGAGATGTATCATCGAAAGATGTAGCAGAATACTCAACATTTGACAACAAGGAAACCATGATGAAGTGTTTTTTCAAGATGGCAATCAAGGAGCATTTTGAGTTCAAGGTTATTAGATCAAATAGAACGAGATATGAACTGAAATACATCAATACCAACTGTGATTGGAACATTCGAGCCAGAAGGATAAAAGATTCCTCACTGTTTAAGCTAATTAAGTTTCAGAATATGCATAAATGCTCCGTTGATGTTAAGAAGGCTGATCAAAAACATGCCACGTCAACATTGATAAGTGAATACTTTCTAGAAAACATCCGAGACAACAGAACTGAAGTTAGACCAACATTTACTGTCAACGAAATGAGAAGAAAACACGGGGTTTAAATAGGATATCACAAGGCATGGCGTTCAATTCAAGCAGCAAACGCATTAATTAGTGGACGGCCTGATGAGCATTATCATCTCCTCCCTTCATACTTGCATGTGCTGAAACAGAAAAATCCATGCGCTCACACAAACATAAAGATAGACAGTCTTAATCGGTAAGCATTTCTCAAAAGAGAGTTCGATTGCTATACAGAAATTCAAAACTTGCTAAGAATTAACTTTGTCCTATTTTAAAACATTTCAGGTTTATGTATATGTTTGTTGCTTTCAAGCCATCAATAGACGGTTGGAGGTATTGTCGACCAGTCATAGCAGTAGACGCAAAATTTCTGAAGGCGAAATATCTAGGTGTTCTCATCATTGCTATAGCAAAAGATGCAAATAATCAACTCTTCCCTCTAGCTTATGGGATTGCAGACTCTGAAAATAATGAAGCTTACACTTGGTTCTTCACTGAGCTGCGAAAGATAATAGGTACTCGTCCTGAACTGGTGTTTCTATCAGAAAGAAACAAATCAATCGCGCATGGAATTGCACAAGTTTATCCTGATAGTCACCATGGTTGTAACGACCCTCAAATAGTCGTTACGGGATCCGGGACCTCGATTTACGTTTCGACAATTCCAAAAGCTCCGTTAGGTCATTTATGACCCGTCTGTGAAATCTGAGTCGAAACGGAGTCCGTTTGATAGGTTTTCGAGAAAAGGATCCGTTTATGAAATTCCGGAAAGGAATTTGGGGTTTCGATAGGTCGTTTTGAGTAAACGAACCCCGATGGAAAATCCGAGCACACCGTTAGGTCCGTCTCGTCATTTATGATATGTAGCAACCTTCAAAATTGAAAACGGACCTCGTTTGATAGGACTTTTGATAAAGTCCCCGTTTCGGAAGTTTAAAAGAGTTAAAAGAGGTTTCCGAGCTCGATTTGAGCAAACGAGCTCCGATGAGAGATCCGAAAGTTCCGTTAGGTTCGTATAGTCATTTGTGACTTGTAGCAACTTTCGGAATTGGATTCCGAGGTCGTTTTGTTAAATTTCGTTATTTTGGCGAAAGTCGAAAATTGAACCTTTGCCGTGGGACCCACTTTTTGAGTTCTGGAGGTCCGAATTGAGTTCCGTCTTGACGAGCATGTCACCCAAGTATTTTATGACTTGTGTGCGAAATTTGGGATCATTCCGAGCTTCGTAGAGTCCCGTTTTGCCCCTAAAACAGTAGAAAATCTGGTGCGACTTTTCTGTTTTGTTTTGGCGCAAACAGCCGGATAAAAGCTGATGTTTCGGCCAATCCGTAAGGAATTAGGAAAATCTCAAAATATGAAAGTTGTAGCCCTTTGCGTTATGGTTCTAATGGCACCGGTTTCAGGTCATTTGGACATTCCTATCAAAAGTTATGATTTTTTCAAAAGAAGCTGTCACAGAGGCAAAAAAAACTGCTATAAAAAGGCCATTTCGGGCCATTTCGGTTCATAACTTATAAAAATCATTTGGTGAGCTCTTGAGGCGATTTTTGGGTATTTCTTGAAGACCCAATCATACTTACACTTAAGGTAAGACCTTTCAATCCATATTTATGTTGATTAACACAAGAATCAAAGGGTTGATTCTTGGAAATAGGTTAGAACCCTAGATTCTTAAAAATTGGGGAAAGACATCGAGCAAGGCTAGCATGTGGAATCTAAGTGTACTTTTGGACTCACGGGAGCGTGGGGAGTCCGGAAAAGTACATTTTGTAAATTTAGGGCTCGGCCCTACCCGGGGGCATTTTGGTAATTTTTACCCTAGGATGCCTATAGGCTTAAATAGCTATAATTGAGCACTCATATGTGCTATATCTTGTCTTAATAGACCTAGTGGAGAGTCCTTCGCGGACAAGGCGAGCGGGAAAGGAGATTCTTCCCGGCATTTGAGCCCGAATTTCGAGGTAAGTGAGACTTGACCTCTATTGTGCTTGTGGACTCTTCCTTCATGCTAGTATGCTTCATGTACGCATATATATACCTAACAATGGTTAGGATTAATGATGTGAATTACTTGCTATTATTGTTTGTTATAAATAGCGAGATTGTGACTCGACCGAGGTATGTGCCGGTCTAAACGCTACGTCGAGGTAGCTTAAATTTATATCATAGTAACGCTTGCTACGCCATGCTTAGATAGCAAGAACTTGGGACATGGCCGAGGATGTTGCCGGCATGTCATGATAAATGTCTTGCCGAGGATTTTGCCGGCTTTTGTATGATATTGGTACTTGATTTGTTCACGTGCCGGGTTGGGTAGTGCTGTCTATACGTAACCTTGGGTTGGACGACATGGGAGTAGGGATTGTACCCCCAAACTGTGGTCGGGTTAACCTTCGCCTTACGTTCAGCTAGCATAACCAACCTGGGTTACGGTGACTGTGAAATATTATCGTTATTAATATTTCTGTTATTATTTCTGTTATTGTTATTAATGTCGTGGATATTAATACTGTTAGAGGGACACTTGACAGGGGGTGTGGTGTCGCCCATACTATGAGATGTGTCACACTTGACAGGGGGTGTGGTGTGGAAACTTGATCTTTGAGATGTGACACACTTGACAGGGGGTGTGGTGTGGTCACTTGATTTATTGAGATACGACGCACTTGACAGGGGGTGTGGTGCGATCGTAGACAGATTTGAGATGAGCCAACGACTACGGGTCGTTGGTCTACTTATTCATGATTGTGATAGTGACTTCGGGTCACGGTATATGGTTGATACTTAGTAGTGGTGTTGCTAGTCCATCGTAGGTCTAGGATAGTCGGCACGGGAGTAGAGATTGGACCTCCAAACCGCCGCTGAGTTGACCTATGCCTTATGTTGGATGGGCATAATCCTTGAGACTTCTGGTTACTACTTGTGTGTATGGAATGTGTTACATCTATTTGTGATTTCACTACTTTATTGTATGATTACTATAGTATGTTGTTGCTTATGATGCATGTAGCGACTTGTCCCGCAAGGGTACCTTAGCGGGCCTGTCGGTGATCTTACTGGGCTTCGGCTCATAACTTACTCTGCTACGTGCGCAGGTCCTTCATCCAGTCAGCAGCCCGGACGTTAGCGGTTCCCGAGGCTTCTGAGACTTTTGATTGAGGTGAGCCGACCACACAGACCGTGGTGGCATACCGCCGGAGTCACTTAGAGATAGGACTCAGATTTCTTTGATGTATATTCATACTTTATTGAGTCACTCTTAGAATGCTCCAATTCTTTTGTGGATATATTCTTTTAGACTTCACACTTTTATATTTATATATCCATTTATGATCTTTTCACATCATTGTTCTTTCCGCATCTTGTTTCATTGGTTCGCCTAGGAAAATGTTGTTTAGGTGCCATCACGAGCCCTTGGAAATTGGGTCGTGACAGTTTGGTATCAGAGCCCTAGGTTCTAATTCGAGTCCTAGGAGTCTTGGAGCAGTGTCTGAGTAGAGTCTTGCTTATGGGTATGTTGTCGACCATACTTATGAGCGAGAGGCTACAAGGGCATGTTAGGAAATGTTTTCCCTTCGTTTCATCTCTATTCGTGCTGAGTAGCTTATATAGGTGCTGACCCTTTTTCGTGTATTGTATCAGATGGCGAGGACGCGAGCATCCTCAGCCAGGAGGGCTGCATCTTCTACACCCGCGTCTGCGGGAGAGCCATCAGCACCTACGCAGCCGCCAGCTGCTAAGAAGACTCGGGCAGGTCGCCCGTCAGCCACTAGGCAGGACACAGTTATCCCTGCGGTGTCCGCAGCGACTCTGTCAACATCTATTCCCCCTGTGCCTGCTGTTGTGCCAGGCACCGTTGTGATCTCTTCAGAGGAGTATATGAGACTGATGGCCTTGTCTAGCCATCAGGTCCCTGTCAGAGATGATGTTGCAGCTCCTGTTTCGGCTCCTCAGCCGACCACACCTGTTATGAGCACGCCTACTTCTGAGGCTGCTCCTGATCATATTGCCCAGCCTTCTGCTTCTGCTCCTCAGGCAGGTCCTGTTATTTCTACTCCTCCTATGGGCACTGAGGAGGTTGCCAAGAGGATAGAGTCATTCATAAAGCTTCAGCCTCCAGAGTTCGACGGTACCTCAGCTACATGTACTGCCCAGAGGTACATTCAGAAGTGTGAGAACATTTTGACAGTTCTTGGTACTAGAGACACCTTAGGGGTGCAGTGTGCTTCTTTCAGATTATCGGGAGATGCGGAGACATGGTGGGTCTCCATGATGCGGCAGAGGTCTAGTGACCTCCCTCCTTTGTCTTGGGCTGAGTTCGTGTCTATGTTCATGAGCAGGTTCGTGCCCCAGAGTCAGCACAATGCTCAGAGGCGCGAGTTTGAGGGGTTGAGGCAGGGAAACCTGTCTGTTTCAGAGTATGACACCAGGTTCTTGTGGTTGTCTCAGTTTGCGCCGGCTATGGTGGCTCAGGAGAGGGACAAGGTCCTCCGGTTTGTTGAGGGTCTTCATCCCCGCTTGCAGGTAGCTGTTGCCCCTGATATGGGCAACAAGTCATATTTTGAGATAGTTGATGTGGCGCGGCGGATGGAGGATATCTTCGCCAGGGCTGACGCGGAGAGGGCGGCCAAGAGGTCGCGTCAGTCTGGTGGGTATAGTGGATCCGCTCAGAGGGGTCAGGGTCATCAGGGCCGTTCTCAGTCTAGGCCCCAGGCTGCTGCTTTGCCTGCCCAGGATTTTTCTTTAGAGACCCCGAGGCCTCAGTCATCCCAGAGGCGGGGTGGCTCTTCGCAGTCTGGTCCGCCGCAGTGCGGGAGGTGCCATCAGAGGCATCATGGGAGGTGTTCGTCTGGAGGTGGTCGTGGCAGAGGTGGTAGAGGCGGTAGAGGAGGTAGAGGTGATGGATGTTTTGAGTGTGGGTCTCCAGAGCACTATGTCAGGAGTTGCCCTTATGTTTCATCAGGTCGTCAGGGATCCGCAGCTATGGTACCATCTGGTCCTCAGGCCGCCAGGCCCGTTTCTCAGATTCCTCCTAGACAGCAGTCTCAGAGAGCTCCGGGTTCAGGAGGCTCGGCGCAGGTCTATGCTATGACTCGTCAGGATGCTGAGGCATCCAATGATGTCATCACAGGTATTATTTCTGTCTGTTGCCGCGATGCTTATGCTCTTATTGATCCGGGGTCTACCTATTCATATGTGTCGCTAGGATTTGCCCCTTGCTTGGGCAGGGATCTGGTCTTCTTAGATGATCCCTTTATGGTTGCCACCCCTGTCGGGTCTTCTATATGTGTAGATAGGGGTTACCGGCAGTGTATGATCTCCATCTGTGGTGTAGAGTCCTTAGTGGACCTGATGCTGCTCGATATGTCTGATTTCGATGTCATTATGGGCATGGATTGGCTGGCTTCCTGTCATGCGACTTTGGATTGCCATGCCAAGTCCGTGACGATCGGGGCAGAGGGTGAGTCTCGGGTTGTATGGAGAGGTTCCAGGCCTTCTCCGAAGAGTAGGATCATTTCTTTCTTGGAGGCGCAGAGGATGATATCTAGTGGGTGCGAGGGATATATTGCTTCAGTTCGGGATGTCCGGGCAGAGGAGTTATCCCTTGATAGAGTTCCGGTTGTTTGTGAGTATCCGGATGTGTTTCCTGATGATTTTCCGGGTTTGCCGCCTATGCGGGAGATAGAGTTTTGCATTGATCTATTGCCAGGCACTAAGCCTAAATCTATTCCCCCGTATCGTATGGCTCCTGTTGAGTTGAGGGAGCTGAAGGAGCAGATTCAGGATTTGCTCGATAAGGGCTTCATTAGGCCCAGTGTGTCTCCATGGGGTGCCCCGGTATTATTTGTGAAGAAGAAGGATGGCTCTATGCGGATGTGTATTGATTACCGGCAGCTGAATAAGGTTACTATCAAGAATAGGTATCCTTTGCCGCGTATTGATGATTTGTTTGATCAGCTTCAGGGTGCTACCTTCTTCTCGAAGATTGATTTGAGGTCGGGGTATCATCAGTTGAGGATTCGGTCCGAGGACGTTTCCAAGACTGCTTTTCGTACCCGATATGGCCACTATGAGTTTCTGGTGATGTCTTTCGGGCTTACGAATGCCCCAGCTGCTTTCATGGATCTGATGAACCGAGTGTTCAAGGCCTACCTTGACTCCTTCGTCATTGTGTTTATCGATGATATCTTGGTTTATTTGAGGAGCAGGGAGGAGCATGAGCAGCATTTGAGAGTTGTTCTTCGGACTCTGAGGGATCAGCAGTTGTATGCCAAATTCTCCAAGTGTGAATTTTGGCTCAGTTCTGTATCTTTCCTAGGTCACGTGGTGACCAAGGATGGGGTGTGTGTTGATCCGAAGAAGATAGAGGCCGTTCAGAGTTGGCCTAGGCCTACTTCTCCTACAGAGATTCGGAGTTTCTTAGGCTTGGCAGGTTATTATCGGCGGTTCGTCGAGGGGTTTTCTTCTATTTCAGCACCTCTGACGAAGTTGACCCAGAAGAATGTTCCTTTCCTGTGGTCCGATGCCTGTGAGTCTAGCTTTTAGAAGCTTAAGACTCTGTTGACTTCAGCGCCAGTGTTGGCCTTGCCTAGTGGATCCGGGGGATTCACCGTATATTGTGATGCTTCGGGTGTTGGCCTGGGTAGCGTTCTGATGCAGGAGGGTAAGGTGATAGCTTATGCCTCGAGACAGCTGAAGGTCCATGAGAAGAATTATCCTGTCCATGATTTGGAGCTGTTAGCTGTCGTGTTTGCACTGAAGTTGTGGAGGCACTATCTTTATGGCGAGCCATGTGAGATATTCACCGATCATAAGAGTCTCCAGTACTTGTTCACTCAGAAGGACTTGAACGGGAGACAGCGCCGCTGGGTAGAGCTGCTGAAGGATTATGATCTTTCTATCCGGTATCATCCCGGAAAGGCTAATGTTGTAGCCGATGCCTTGAGTAGGAAGTCCATGGGTAGCCTCGCCTATCTTGATACTGATATGAGGCCGTTGGCCCGTGAGTTGCAGGCTTTGTCCATTAGTGGGGTTCGGTTTGATGATTCTGTTCCAGGCCGGGTGCTTGCATATGTGGGGTCTCAGTCGTCTGTAGCTTCCCATATTCGGGAAAGGCAGTTCGAGGATCCTTATCTGAGAGATCTCCGGGACAGGGTCCTGAGTGGGGGAGTGTCCTCGTTCGTGATTGGTGATGATGGTGCTTTGCGGCTTAACGACCGGGTATGTGTTCCAGCCATTGTGGAGCTGAGGCAGATGATTTTGGCAGAGGCTCACAGTTCGAGATATTCCATTCATCCGGGTACTGCGAAGATGTATCATGATCTTCGAGAGCTGTATTGGTGGAAAGGGATGAAGAGGGATGTTGCTGATTATGTATCTCGGTGTTTGAATTGCCAGCAGGTGAAGTATGAGCACCGGAGGCCAGCCGGGGTGACCCAGTCTATGCCCATTCCCGAGTGGAAGTGGGAGCAGATCACTATGGATTTCGTAGTTGGTTTGCCGCTGACCGTGGGTAAGCATGATTCGGTGTGGGTAGTAGTTGATCGACTGACGAAGTCGGCTCACTTCATTCCAGTGAGGACTACTTATACCTCGGAGCGTCTGGCTCGCATCTTCATTGAGCAGATTGTGAGATTGCATGGTGCTCCTGTTTCTATCATTTCTGACCGAGGTGCTCAGTTCACAGCTCAGTTTTGGAGATCTTTTCAGAGAGAGCTGGGTACTCGGGTCGATCTCAGCACTGCATTTCACCCGCAGACTGATGGCCAGTCTGAGCGGACCATTCAGATCCTCGAGGATATGTTGAGGGCGTGTGCTATTGATTTTGGAGGCCATTGGGATAGCCATTTGCCGCTAGCAGAGTTTGCGTATAATAATAGCTATCAGGCTTCTATCCAAATGGCTCCGTTTGAGGCATTGTATGGTCGGAGATGTCGCTCGCCTATCGGTTGGTTCGAGTCTGGTGAGGTCCAGGTGTTGGGGCCCGATTTGCAGCAGACCTTAGATAAGGTCCGGGTTATTCAGGATCGACTCCGCACGGCTCAGAGCCGGCAGATATCGTATGCAGATCGGAGGCGGAGAGATCTTGAGTTCATGGTTGGTGACCGGGTATTCCTCAGAGTGTCGCCCATGAAGGGTGTTATGAGATTTGGGAAGAAAGGCAAGCTCAATCCTAGGTTCATTGGGCATTTTGAGATATTGGAGCGCGTTGGCGCCGTTGCTTATAGACTGGCTTTGCCTCCCTCTCTGTCTGTTCATCTGGTGTTCCATGTGTCCATGCTCCGGAAGTATGTTCACGATCTGTCTCATGTGATCGATATGGCTTCCGTGGAGGTAGATGGCGACTTAGCTTATTCGGAGGAGCCTATTGCTATTGTGGCTAGAGAGGTCCGTAAGATGAGATCGAAGGTGATCCCGCTTGTGAGAGTTCAGTGGGGGCATCACTCCATTGCCGAGGCCACTTGGGAGCTTGAGTCCGAGATGCGTGAGAGGCATCCGCGCTTGTTCGATGATTCAGGTATGAAATCCTTGTATTTTCTAAGCCTGAATTTGCATTTTTAAGTTTTATTGATTTCGGGTGGTACCGAGGGGTCCTCGAAATCCGTGCCAGCTCCGTGGCTAGTGTGAGGATCCTACCTTAGACTTAGGCTCGTCCGAGGACGGCCGAGAGTCTAAGTGGGGGAGAATGTAACGACCCTCAAATAGTCGTTACGGGATCCGGGACCTCAATTTGCGTGTCGACAGTCCCAAAAGCTCCGTTAGGTTATTTATGACCCGTCTGTGAAATCTGAGTCGAAACGGAGTCCGTTTGATAGGTTTTCGAGAAAAGGATCCGTTTATGAAATTCCGGAAAGGAATTTGGGGTTTCGATAGGTCGTTTTGAGTAAACGAACCCCGATGGAAAATCCGAGCGCACCGTTAGGTCCGTCTCGTCATTTATGATATGTAGCAACCTTCAAAATTGAAAACGGACCTCGTTTGATAGGACTTTTGATAAAGTCCCCGTTTCGGAAGTTTAAAAGAGTTAAAAGAGGTTTCCGAGCTCGATTTGAGCAAATGAGCTCCGATGAGAGATCCGAAAGTTCTGTTAGGTTCGTATAGTCATTTGTGACTTGTAGCAACTTTCGGAATTGGATTCCGAGGTCGTTTGGTTAAATTTCGTTATTTTGGCGAAAGTCGAAAATTGAACCTTTGCCGTGGGACCCACTTTTTGAGTTCTGGAGGTCCGAATTGAGTTCCGTCTTGACGAGCATGTTACCCAAGTATTTTATGACTTGTGTGCAAAATTTGGGATCATTCCGAGCTTCGTAGGGTCCCGTTTTGCCCCTAAAACAGTAGAAAATCTGGTGCGACTTTTCTATTCTGTTTTGGCGCAAACAGCCGGATAAAAGCTGATTTTTCGGCCAATCCGTAAGGAATTAGGAATATCTCAAAACATGAAAGTTGTAGCCCTTTGAGTATGGTTCTAATGGCACCGGTTTCAGGTCATTTGGACATTCCTATCAAAAGTTATGATTTTTTCAAAAGAAGCTGTCACAGAGGCAAAAAAAACTGCTATAAAAAGGCCATTTCGGGCCATTTCGGTTCATAACTTATAAAAATTATTTGGTGAGCTCTTGAGGTGATTTTTGGGTATTTCTTGAAGACCCAATCATACTTACACTTAAGGTAAGCCCTTTCAATTCATCTTTATGTTGATTAACACAAGAATCAAAGGGTTGATTCTTGGAAATGGGTTAGAACCCTAGATTCTTAAGAATTGGGGAAAGACATCGAGCAAGGCTCGCATGTGGAATTTAAGTGTACTTTTGGACTCACGAGAGCGTGGGGAGTCCGGAAAAGTACATTTTGTAAATTTAGGGCTCGGCCCTACCCGGGGGCATTTTGGTAATTTTTTACCCTAGGATGCCTATAGGCTTAAATAGCTATAATTGAGCACTCATATGTGCTATATCTTGTCTTAATAGACCTAGTGGAGAGTCCTTCGCGGACAAGGTGAGCGCGAAAGGAGATTCTTCCCGGCATTTGAGCCCGAATTTCGAGGTAAGTGAGACTTGACCTCTATTGTGCTTGTGGACTCTTCCTTCATGCTAGTATGCTTCATGTACGCATATATATACCTAACAATGGTTAGGATTAATGATGTGAATTACTTGCTATTACTGTTTGTTATAAATAGCGAGATTGTGACTCGACCGAGGTATGTGCCGGTCTAAACGCTACGTCGAGGTAGCTTAAATTTATATCGTAGTAACTCTTGCTACGCCATGCTTAGATAGCAAGAACTTGGGACATGGCCGAGGATGTTGCCGGCATGTCATGATAAATGTCTTGCCAAGGATTTTGCCGGCTTTTGTATGATATTGGTACTTGATTTGTTCACGTGCCGTGTTGGGTAGTGCTGTCTATACGTAACCTTGGGTTGGACGACATGGGAGTAGGGATTGTACCCCCAAACTGTGGTCGGGTTAACCTTCGCCTTACGTTCAGCTAGCATAACCAACCTGGGTTACGGTGACTGTGAAATATTATCGTTATTAATATTTCTGTTATTATTTCTGTTATTGTTATTAATGTCGTGGATATTAATACTGTTAGAGGGACACTTGACAGGGGGTGTGGTGTCGCCCATACTATGAGATGTGTCACACTTGACAGGGGGTGTGGTGTGGACACTTGATCTTTGAGATGTGACACACTTGACAGGGGGTGTGGTGTGGTCACTTGATTTATTGAGATACGACGCACTTGACAGGGGGTGTGGTGCGATCGTAGACAGATTTGAGATGAGCCAACGACTACGGGTCGTTGGTCTACTTATTCATGATTGTGATAGTGACTTCGGGTCACGGTATATGGTTGATACTTAGTAGTGGTGTTGCTAGTCCATCGTAAGTCTAGGATAGTCGGCACGGGAGTAGAGATTGGACCTCCAAACCGCCGCTGAGTTGACCTATGCCTTACGTTGGATGGGCATAATCCTTGAGACTTCTGGTTACTACTTGTGTGTATGGAATGTGTTACATCTATTTGTGATTTCACTACTTTATTGTATGATTACTATAGTATGTTGTTGCTTATGATGCATGTAGCGACTTGTCCCGCAAGGGTACCTTAGCGGGCCTGTCGGTGATCTTACTGGGCTTCGGCTCATAACTTACTCTGCTACGTGCGCAGGTCCTTCATCCAGTCAGCAGGCCGGACGTTAGCGGTTCCCGAGGCTTCTGAGACTTTTCATTGAGGTGAGCCGACCACACAGACCGTGGTGGCATACCGCCGGAGTCACTTAGAGATAGGACTCAGATTTCTTTGATGTATATTCATACTTTATTGAGTCACTCTTAGAATGCTCCAATTCTTTTGTGGATATATTCTTTTGGACTTCACACTTTTATATTTATATATCCATTTATGATCTTTTCACATCATTGTTCTTTCCGCATCTTGTTTCATTGGTTCGCCTAGGCAAATGTTGTTTAGGTGCCATCACGAGCCCTTGGAAATTGGGTCGTGACAATGGTATATGCATCTACCACTTTGAAAAGAATCTAAACCAAAAGAATGTGAGAACTACGGTGATAAGTCTGTTTCAAACTACTGCAAGAGCTTATAAGCGTGAAGACTTTCATTATTTCATGTCCCAATTAGAGGGAATGGATAGAAACACATTCAACTACATAATGGAAGAACCACCTGAAAGATGGGCTAGATCTTACTCACCGAGGTGACGATATGATATGCTTACAACAAATATGATTGAGTCGATGAATTCTACATTATTTGAAGCAAGAGAGGTTCCCATTTTAAGCCTTTTGGATTTAATCATTGTTAAGAAGCAGAAATGGTTTTGTGAAAGAAGAACTACTGCTCAAGAGACTTTTCATAGCTTATCAAGGTGGGCAGAAGATGAAATGAACAAGAACATTCAACTGGCCTTCACAATAAACGTAAGTATAGAGCACTAGACTCGCGCCAAAATATGAAATCCTAATAGTGTCTAAAAATACAGATGAAGATGGGTGAAGATCAGTGCACGTAGACTGAAAATTCAGGACTTGTTCTTCCCCCTTGCATTACTTATATATCCTATTTATGTCTGTGGATAGAACTTCAGATCGTATGGGTGGAGGAGTTCAATCCCTGTGAATAGAGAACTTCAGATCATAAGGAGGTAGGAGGGGAGTTCAATCCCAGTGGATAGAACCTCATATCATAGGGGGTATTGAAGCAACCCGACGCTCATCCAAGCCCTTCACAAGGAGCCAAGCTCGAGAGTTGCAAAAGCTACAGGCAATGTTCACACAACTGGAGCTGATTGGGCAAGTATTGGAGGTTCCAGGGCAGTCTTGCATGCTTACTGCCTCTAGAATTGAAAATACTCATCGCGATCGCGCGTGCACAGACGCGATCGCAAAGAGCCAGACAGAAGACCTACGCGATCACAAGCAGTCAGACACAATCTCGGAGGATGAAAATGCAGAGATGCGCGATCGCGAGTCCAGAGACGCGATCGCGCAAGAGGCTGGTTGAAGCCTTTGCCTGCGCGATCGCGAGACCATAGCCGCGATCGCGTGGCAATGAATTAATGCTCAGCGCGATAGCGACCATCACTGCGGGATCGCGCTGAGACGAGGATCAGAAGGCCCAACAGTAGCTAATGACTTGAAGGCCCATTGTTAAGGGTTAATTAAGGCATTTGTGCCATAGTATAAATACTCCTAAAGTCATTAGCATACCTAGTTTTGATGAATATTGATAATTGTGAGGATTTGGCTAAGCTTGTTTGCTTTAGCACTTTAATTTCCTTGATTTGTAATTAGCTTATACTAATTGAGGATCAAATAGTAGTGGTTCATTTGTTTAGGTGATTAGGATAATCTTCCCTAATCCATTTCTTTAATTCTTCTCTAAATCAATTGGGTCTTGCTTTATTTCTTGTCTTGCATTTTTGTGTCTTTAATTTTCATATCATTTGGTATCATAGCTGGATTAGTGTTTGTTTTAACAATCACTAAGCCAATTCTTGTTCATCAAGTAAAAAAAAAGAGTCAAAAATCCAAAAATATGAGTCTTAGGATTAGGTTTCTATTGAGTGAAATTTTTGATACCATTTGAAGATTGTGCTGCCTAGAAACTATTCCCAAAAGGAATTGAACAAACAGAAACAAATTGGTGCTGAATTGAAGGATTCAAAAGTTAGGGTTCTTCATCAAGAAATTGGGGTTTTTGAATTTGGTTGTGGAAATCGAAGAATCAATTACTGGGGTTTGTTCACGGACCAACAAAGAGTATACATCTCAAATTTGGAGCAAAAACACGGTAGGTTGTGAAGATTCAGGTTGAAAAGTGAGCTTCAAAATCGGGTTCTGCTTCAAACCCAGAAGCTTACGCGATCGCGCCAGTTCCAGCGCTATCGCGCAGGCCATTAATTAAAAGGCCTACACGATCGCGACTGTCACACGCGATTGTGAAAATACCACCAGTAAAGTCGTCACGAACGCGCTGAACAATAATTTTTTAGAAAAATATATTCTGAGACAGATTGTTCGCAACAGCCCCATAACAGTTTCCAATCAACTGGAACTCAATTTCAGCATCAAGAACAGTGAGTTTTTAGATCACAAACCAAATTTAATCCAATTCCGAATCCGATTCGTGCCAATTCGATTCGTGCCTTTCTTTCTTCCCTTTCTTTAAACTTTCCTAAAGTGTTTTCGTCAGTTTCAATTGTCCGTGTCATGTCAGAAAAATTCCTTTCGATCCCGAATTAGTTGAGTTTGATTGTCAAGTTGGATTTAGTATGCGAAGAACAAACTTGCAATAGCCAAAGAGTGGAAAAAGGCAAGTGAGAAGAGAGCATTAGAGTGAGTAAACGCCGAACGTTGAGTGCAAACACGAGTGAATTGAGTGACATCGATTTGAGTGTAAACACTTAGGGAGCGACTCGGTGAGGACTCTTTATACTAACATTGTTTGTTTACTTGTTTGTAGGTACAATTTCTCAAAAGGAGGTTGAAACGGACATGGAACTTAAACCATGATCCAAGCCATGATGACTAAAATAAGCTTGATGGAAGAAAAGGTTGATGGGTTGAATGAGACGGTGAATGAGCTAACAACAAAGGAAAAGCATAGGGAAACGGGTAAACAAGTGGTTGGCACACCTCCAACCGTGGGGGTGCGGGGTGATGGACCAAGCCAAATCTCTCGGGCCAATGACCGCTACTCTCAAATGGTGGTCCAAGATACCTATTCGCCGAATGTCACTCCACAAGCAAGGGATCCCACTCATGATCTCCCAAGAAATGAACAACCAAGGAATGGCACACTAAGGCCACTTGATGTTGAGGGTCTTCATGAGGATTCGAACTATGATAATGAACCATTTCGTTATCCGGGTGAAGCCCAATGAGGGGGAGCTAGGGTTCGAGGTGGTCGATTTGGGGGAGGTTACCAAGGGAGAGTGGATCGTGATGGAGACTACTATGACCACGGGGGTTATGGTGGGCAACGGAGGTATCATGATGAAGATAGGGGGTTGAACACTATCAAGATCAACCTACCTACCTTCCTAGGTGAGAGTGATCCGGATAAATATATGGAGTGGGTGGTCTTGACGGAGAGAATCTTTCAAATCAACAACGTCCAAGATGCTACAAGGGTGAGGTATGCTATCTCCCAATTTGAAAGCTATGCTTCTACTTGGTGAGAGTCCAAGAGAAGACAAAGGGAAACACAAGTGCTCATTGCCAATGGGGGTTAGGCAGCTTTGAAAGCCATGATGGAGGCTCGGTTTCTACCTCCAAACTATGAGGATGAATTGCTCAAAAGGTTTTACAATTTGAGGCAAGGAACTAAGAGCGTGGTGGAGTATTTTGATGAATTTGAGAGGACTAGGACAAGGGCTAACGTGTTAGATGGTGACCGATCTCTCATACCAAAGTTTCTTGGAGGTTTGAATAGGGAGATCTCCTCCCCAATAGAATTGCACCGGTTTGAAAGCTTGATTGATGCATTCCAAGCGGCTCAAAAGGTGGAGAACGGGATCAAGCTAGACAAGTCTTACAAAGCCAAAAACATCCCATCCACTTGAAACAAAGGAAAGGATAATGTGAAGGCTTATACCCCATGGGATAAAGCTAAGGAGCCCAAGCGTGACTTCAAATGAAACTTTGAAAGAACCAAGCCCAAGGAGGAGCCCAAGGTGGGAGGTAATAAAGCTAAACTTGAAAACTTATTTAACATTCAATGCTACAAGTGTAATGGTCGTGGCCACATGATGAGAGATTGTCCCAATAGGCGGACTATCATTGCTTTGGGTGATGGGGGCTATGAAACGGGAGGTAGTGATGATGATGAGATAGATAGGGGTATGCCATGTGACGATAATTTTTATGAGGAGCCGATGGGAGATGGGCAGCTAGAGGAAAACTATCTTACTCTTGTGGTGAGAAGAATAATGGGGGCACAAGTGAAGGAGGAGTTGGAGTCGAATCAAAGGGAGAGTTTATTCCATGCCTATTGTAAGGTTTAAGGGGCTACTTGTTCTTAGATTATTGATAGTGGTAGTTTCATCAATGTGGTGAGCACCACCTTGGTTGAGCAACTCAAACTACCCACTAGAAAGCGCCCACAATCTTACAAACTCCAATGGTTGAATGAGTGTGGTGAACATAAGGTGATCAAGCAAGCCTTGATTAAATTCAAGATTGGGGACTACCATGATGAGCTTTTGTTTGATGTGGTCCCTATGCAAGCTTGCCATATCTTACTTGGTAAGCCTTGGCAATATGACCGCTTGGCAAGGTATGATGGCAAGACTAATAGGTATGCCTTAGAAGTGGGAGGTCGAAAGTTTGTTCTAAACTCATTGACTCCGGCACAAGTGAGGGAGGGTTATAGGAAGATGAGGGAGTTAAAGTTGAAAAGAGAGAAAGAAAAGAAAGAGGGAGTTTTGGAGGAAGGGAGAGTGGGAGTTATTACTCAAAAGA
Source organism: Petunia x hybrida (assembly GCA_037355625.1). Lineage (NCBI taxonomy): Eukaryota > Viridiplantae > Streptophyta > Magnoliopsida > Solanales > Solanaceae > Petunia > Petunia x hybrida. The sequence goes on from JBBBVM010000208.1 coordinate 603,129, forward strand.
GTGAGGAACCAAAAGAGGGAGTGAACTTGTTCTTGTCTAGGAAGGAATGTTTGAAAGATGTGGAGGGAGGAGTACCCATGATTCTCTCCTACACAAGGAACATGTTTTGCTTACTAATGAACTAACCCCTTCTTTGCCTAGTTCTATTTCTTCTCTTTTGCAAGGTTATGAAGACATCTTCCCCGAGGAGTTGCCTGGTGGATTGCCACCACTAAGAGGCATTGAGCATCAAATTGACCTTGTTCCGGGTTCCCAATTGCCCAACAAGGCCGCTTATAGAAGCAACCCGGAAGCTACCAAAGAACTCCAAAAGCAAGTGGAGAAGTTGCTTGGGAGAGGACTTGTGCAAGAAAGCTTGAGCCCATGTGCGGTCCCGGTCATCCTAGTGCCAAAGAAAGATGGGACTTGGTGCATGTGTGTGGATTGTAGAGCCATCAACAAGATCACGGTAAAGTATCGTCATCCTATTCCTAGGTTAGATGATATGCTTGATGAGTTATGTGGATCTTGTGTGTTCTCTAAAATTGATTTGAGGTGTGGATACCACCAAATCCGGATGAAACCGGGTGATGAGTGGAAGACGGCCTTTAAGACCAACTTTGGTCTTTATGAGTGGCTTGTCATGCCTTTTGGCTTTTCCAATGCTCCTTCAACCTTTATGAGGTTGATGAATCATGTGCTCAAATCCTTCATTGGAAAGTTTGTTGTAGTTTACTTTGATGACATCCTTATCTATAGCAAATCCATCGATGAGCATGCTAATCATTTGAAACAAGTGTTTGATGTCTTGAGAAAGGAACAACTATTTGCTAATTTGAAAAAGTGTTCTTTTTGTGTTGAAAAAGTTGTTTTCCTTGGTTTTGTGGTAAGTGCAAATGGTGTGGAAGTAGATGAGGCTAAGGTGGAGGCCATTAGAAATTAGTCCACTCCTAAAAGCATTGGTGATGTGAGAAGTTTCCATGGGTTGGCTAGCTTTTATAGGAGGTTTGTGAGGGAATTTAGCACTATAGCCGCACCATTGACTGAAGTGATAAGGAAGGATAAGGCGTTTGTGTTGGGGAAAGATCAAGAAGAGGCTTTTACAAAATTGAAGGAAGTCCTTAGTTCCACACCTCTTCTTCAATTGCAAAACTTTGATGAGACCTTTAAGATTGAATGTGATGCTAGTGGGGTAGGCATTGGGGCCGTGTTGATGCAAGAACAAAAGCATATTGCCTATTTTAGTGAGAAACTCAAGGGAGCAACCACTAAATATTCCACTTATGACAAAGAGTTGTATGCCTTGGTGAGGGCATTGGCTCATTGGCAACGTTACCTTTGGTCCAAAGAATTTTTCATTAGAACCGACCACCAATCCTTAAAACACCTCAAATCCCAAGAGAAATTGAATGTGAGACATGCTAAATGGGTGGAGTTTCTTGAGACCTTTCCTTATGTCATCCATTACAAAAAGGGGAAAGAGAATGTGGTGGCCGACGCCTTGTCAAGAAAGTTTGTGCTTCAATCAAGAAGGCACTTGTTGTTGAATACTTTGGGGTCCAAACTCATGGGCTTTGAGAGTATGAAGCAGATGTATGCAAATGATCCGGATTTTGGAGAACTTTATGCTAATTGTGAAGTGGAGGAAAGGGGTAGAAGAATCAATCGATTGTGTGGTGAGGAGGAACTTAGTGGTGATGTGGAGAAAAAGAAGTTTCACAAGTTTGATGGCTTCTTGTTTAGGAATGGGAAGCTATGTGTGCCTAGCTCATCTTGGAGGGAGTTGCTAGTGAGAGAGGCCCATAGTGGGGGACTAATGGGGGCATTTTGGTGTGGGCAAGACAATGGAGATTCTTAAGGAGCAATTTTATTGACCCAAAATGAGAGTGGATGTTGTGAGGGTGTGTGGCCAATGCTTGGAGTGTAGGCAAGCCAAGTCAAAGCTACTTCCACATGGTTTGTACTCACCCCTCCCCATTCCCTTAGGTCCTTGGCTTGACATTTCTATGGATTTTGTCCTTGGATTGCCTAGGACCAAAAGGGGGAAAGATAGCATTTTTGTAGTTGTTGATAGATTTTCTAAAATGGCTCATTTTATTCCATGCCACAAGGTTGATGATGTATCTCACATAGCTAACTTGTTTGTTGACAATGTGCTTAAATTGCATGGGGTCCCAAAAACTATTGTTAGTGATAGGGATCCCAAGTTCCTTAGTCATTTTTGGAAAGAGCTTTGGGGGAGGCTTGGCACTAAGTTGTTATTCTCCACTTCTTGCCACCCCCAAACCGATGGTCAAACCGAGGTTGTTAATAGAACCTTGGGTGCCATGCTTAGAGCTATGGTCAAGGGGAAACTAGCTTCTTGGGAAGAACATCTACCTTTGATTGAATTTGCTTATAATAGGACCATGCACACATCTATTTGCATGACACCTTTTGAAGTTTTGTATGGCTTTAATCCCCTTACCCCCTTGGATCTTACGCCTTTGTCTAGTGATGTTGTCTTAAGCTTAGATGCCAAGGTGAGAGCTCAAGAGATGAAGCAACTTCATGAGCAAGTAAGGAAACAACTCGAGAAGAAAAACCAAGAAGTTGCCAAGAAGGCGAACAAAGGAAGGAAAAAGATTATCTTCGAGCCTGGTGATTGGGTGTGGGTTCATTTCCAGAAGGATAGGTTCCCAAACAAGAGGACGAGCAAATTGATGCCTAGAGGCAATGGCCCCTTCCAAGTCCTTGAACGCCTTAATGACAATGCGTACAAGGTGGACTTGCCAAGCAATTACCAAGTGCACAACACGTTTAACGTGTGTGACTTGTCTCCCTTCGAAGTCAAAGATCAAGTGAATCCGTGGACGGATTTTTCTCAAGACGGGGAGAATGATGCAACCCGACGCTCATCCAAGCCCTTCACAAGGAGCCAAGCTCGGGAGTTGCAATAGCTACAGGTAATGTTCACACAACTGGAGCTGATTGGGCAAGTATTGGAGGTTCCAGGGCAGTCTTGCATGCTTACTGCCTCTGGAATTGAAAATACTCATCGCGATCGCACGTGCACAGACGGGATCGCGAAGAGCCAAAGAGAAGACCTACGCGATCGCGAGCAGTCAGACGCGATCGCGGAGGATGAAAATGCAGAGATGCATGATCGCGAGTCTAGAGACGTGATCGCGCAAGAGGCTGGTTGAAGCCTTTGCCTGCGCGATCGCGAGACCATAGCCGCGATCGCGTGGCTATGAATTAATGCTCAGCGCAATAGCGACCATCACTGCGCGATCGTGCTGAGACGAGGATCAGAAGGCCTAACAGTAGCTAATGACTTGAAGGCTCATTGTTAAGGGTTAATTAAGGCATTTGTGCCATAGTATAAATGCTCCTAAAGTCATTAGCATACCTAGTTTTGATGAATAATTATAATTGTGAGGATTTGGCTAAGCTTGTTTGCTTTAGCACTTTAATTTCCTTGATTTGCAATTAGCTTATACTAATTGAGGATCAAATAGTAGTGGTTCATTTGTTTAGGTGATTAAGGGGGTGATTAGGATAATCTTCCCTAATCCATTTCCTTAATTCTTCTCTAAATCAATTGGGTCTTGCTTTATTTCTTGTCTTTCATTTTTGTGTCTTTCATTTTTATATCAGGTATGGGAGTTCAATCACTGTGGATAGAACTTCAGTAAAAAAGGGGAGAGGGGGTTCAACCTTTGAGGATAGAACTTCTGTACATAAGGCACTGGGGGGAGTTCAATACTTGTTGATAGAACTTCAGTCCATAACAGTAAGGAAGTTCAAGTGGGATTGAACTCCAGTCCATATGATTTGAACTTCAATCATTCTATTAGAACTGTACTCATGAACTCTTACTCTGAGTTAGTAATAGCCGATTTTAAATACCATCTATACTGACTCACAAAAGTTATTAATTTTCATTTTAAATAGGTATTGCCCACAGGTACAGCAACATTCAATGTGCAAGACGAAGGAAAAGCTTCAACGTCGACTTAAAGAATAGGACGTGTGACTGTCTTGAATTCCAGATTGATGAACTCCCATGTGTACATGCAATTGCATGCATTGAGAAAAGACGCCTGGTGAAATCTAAGTTCTGCTCAAAATGGTATTCACGAGAGTTTTGGTTAAACGCATATCAAGGTGAGGTGAATATGATAGGGCACAAAAGCTCTTGGAATGTACCAGATACCGTGAAAAGCCAAAGATAGAAACTCCTAATGTCAAAATACAACTAGGGAGAAGGAAACAAAGAGATACATCTCGATTGCTGTGGCTGTACGAGTCAAATCAAACAAATGTAGTCGATGCAAAATCAGAGGACATGATAGAACCTCATGCACAAATACTCCAGCACTCCGACCCTATTCAAGGATATATAGGTACTGCTACTTCCTTCATTATCCATAAACTTTTTTTTACTAAATATTTCCCTCCTACTAATCTGATTTTTTAACTTTTTTTGTTTCATGAAACTGCTTGGCTGTGAATGATGGTGCAGAAATACATCAAGATATTCAAATTGTTGATAGTTTCTTATCCAACATTCAAGATATGAACTCTGAATGCATTGCAGTTTATTTTTTATTTGTTTGGATGGTATTTCATGTTCTTTAACAATTTTTTAATAAGTTTGATACTAGTATTTGAATTTGAAGCACTTTCAGTCCATATAAGACTGAACTTGTAGGTACTTATGGAGTGTACTTCAGCCTTTCAATATGAAAAACTTCAATCCTTATGATTCCTGAATTTATATTTTTTAATTGAACTTCAATACTTATGGAGGAACGTGCAGCCTTTAACTTCTGTCCTCAGGGATAGAATTTAAACTTAAAATTCTATCCTCGAGGATAAAAGTTAATACTGGGATATAGGAACTTCAGTCCATGATGATAGAAGTTTAGTCAATGAGGGTAAAGAAGTTCTATCCATGTGGGTAGAACTTCAATTAGTACCATTTAACAACTTCAGTACACTACACACACACAGAGAGTTGATAAAAGAAGTTCAGTCCATGAGAATAGAACTTCAGTCAATGAGGGTAAAAAAAGTTTTGTCCATGAGATGAGGATAGAACTTAAAGACAGAAGTTCAATCCTAGTGGGTTGAATCTCATATTTCATGTGGGGTAGAACTTCAGTCCATGAGGATAAAAATTAGTCAATGAGCGTAAAGAAGTTCAATCCATGTGGATAGAACTTCAGTCCATGTGGTTTGAACTTCCATCCTTGGAGACAGAAGTTCATTCCTAGTGGATAGAAAGCTCAAACTAATATTCTATACACCAAAACACAGAAGTTTGAGCTTCTATCCTTATGAGTAGAAGTTTGATCTCATGAATTAAAAACATCCAACCTTAAAAAGACAGAAGTTCAATCCTAGTGGATAGAAGATCATATTCAATACTTAGAGACAGAAGTTCAAACTCATTGTTGCAGCATTTTATTATGGACACACTTTAAACTGATCCATTGGTGAACTTGAAAACAAAAAATTCTGAAAAATTCACAATTTATTACCAACAAAACATAAGAGACAACACATACATATTATCTTATCAGGCATCTTCAACATCAGACCCACAACTAGAACTAGAACTGGAACTTAAAGGTTCTATAACATCCTGGCAAATAGTAGCATCTAAAACCACACGATCTGAGGATTCCACAACTCCAAAAAGTATCCTAGTTCCTACTCCGAGATTATTACTACGAACGAACTCCCTCCATCCATTAGAAAGCCACCTTTGTCTTCCCACTTTTAGGTAGTTCATCCAAAAATGAGTACCACGAAAAATTACAGTTGCTGGCACATGACGTATGGGAAGCATAATTACCAACCATACTGGCAAAACCTTTGCAACAAAAAGAAAAATAAACAGTGTTATTTTATAATAACAATAACAAAATTAACACTTTTGAAACACAAAAATGCTATGATTAACTTACAAACTGATCTGATTCAGTATCCAATTCACTCAACACTGCATCAATGAGTGCTACCATCTTAGAATTAGAAATTATTTGGTTGTTCTCTTCAATAATAATGAGGTCTATTTCTATTGCAATAATTATAGAAAAGACATTCTGTATTTTTGTGTAGTGTCCTTTTACTGTTGGATGAACCTAAAGATTCTTTCTTCTTTTGTTTTATAGTCTATCCCAACACAAGTCACAGAATACATGACCCCAGTAGGATTTAACAACTGCACTGCAATTTTAGTCAATGAGGGGTAGTGAAGTTCAGTCAATGAAGGTAGTGAAGTTCAGTCAAAAACTACAATTAATAACGTATAGAAACTGTAAGACCATAGAAAATATAACTTCTTTGACTACATTTAATATATTTTCAATGAGATTAATAAAGTTCAGTACATGAGAATAGAACTTCAGTCAATGAAGTTAGAGAAAGTTCAGTCCATGGGAATAGAACTTCAGTCAATGAGACTAAAGAACATCACTACATGAGGGTAATGAAGTTCAGTCCATGAGGATAGAACTTCAGTCAATGAAGTTAAAGAAAGTTCAGTCCATGGGAATAGAACTTCAGTCAATGAGACTAAAGAACATCAGTACATGAGGGTAATGAAGTTCAGTCCATGAGGATAGAAAAGGTCACTACACAAGTCACAGAATAACGTAGTGAAGTTCAGTCAATGAGGGGTAGTGAAGTTCAGTCAATGAGGGTAGTGAAGTTCAGTCAAAAACTGCAATTAATAAGGTACAGAAACTGTAAGATCATAGAAAACATAACTTCTTTGACTACATTTAATGTATTTTTGACAAAATACATATCCACTTAGCAGTTACTGGCTTTTTGACTATAAATAACCCTTTGCAGTTCAAGAAAACTACAAAGTTTTTTGAGACTTCATCTCTTCATATAAACTACATAGTTTTTTTTTTAGAAAAGAAGATATGGCGGATGAAAACAATCGTGTGGAGGAACTAGGGCACTTCGATAAGAAAATCACATCATCTTACTTTAATAGAGATGATTTTGTATGTTAAAAAAAATGACCAAAGTATTTTTTATATTTTTCATTTAATTTTTCAGTGTTTTGTTATTTTTTTATTAACTGTGAAATATTATTCCTTTTAGATCTTTCCAGACAGTTGGAAGCGGAGGCTGCCAAATAAAAATGGACTGGCATGCATAATTTGTGAAGATGAAGATGATGATGTACATTTGATGAACTTCAAAGTTGGGAAATACGCAAGGTTATGTAACGGATGGAAGGATATGATTATTAAGAAAGGCTTCAGGATAGGTGATATACTTCGTTTTGATCACCTATGGCACGAGATGATCGACGGTATTCCATCTGCTGTTTTTGGTGTTTCTGTCATAAACCATCAGGATGGTGAAAGAGATGGTGGTGGTGGTGGTGGTGGTGGTGGTGGTGGTGGTGCTGATGATGATGATGATGATGATGATGATGATGATGATGATGATGATGATGATGATGATGATGATGGAGCAACATCACAGAATCCAATTTTAGTTGAATAATTTCTAGTAGTCGTTTGTAATTTTAATATGTACTGTCTATGAGTACTATTTGTGTTCTAATTATAACTACTGTGTTTATGTATTACTCCCTCCGTTTCAAAAATTATGAACCTATTACTATTTGAAGGGTTAAACAAGATTATGTTTGACCACATGTCTTACAAATATTTTCTAACTATTTTGAATTGTTAACTATTGTGACTTATAGTATTTTTCATGTAGTTTCTAAATATGTAAATTTTATTTCAAAAAATTTAAAAATTCGATGTGCAAATTCCCGGTCAAAATTAGTCAATTTGACCCTCGTACTCCGCAAAGGTTCATCCTTTTTGAAACGGAGGGAGTAATTTTTATCTAATCGTGTTTTATATATTTGCATCTCTCATTAATAACTGAAATAGAAGCTCTGTGTTTAAGTAAACACAGAACTTCAATCCTCATGGATAGAACTTCTATCATCATGGACTGAAGTTCTGTCCATGAGGATTGAAGTTCTAGCCACTTGCATTTGATTCTCTACTTTGACAGAATTAAAAAAAGAGTATACTTGGAATATCAGTAAATGTAAAAAATTAACAATATACAAAAAGTAAAAAATATAAGAACAAAATTATTTATTAAATATATGAATAAGTGTTGTTACATATATAGTCGCAGAACTTATAAAACACACTACAGCATAGAAACTTCATATAATTCAGTTATGGAGATGGTGGTGGAAGAGCAGAAAGATCAAAACGAACATATGCTGCTATAGCTTCAATAGCCTGGGTGATCATTCGCACTTGTCACCTTTGGACGTTACGCATATGCAAAATGTCATTTAACATTTTGCATTTCCTGTATTGCATTCTCGTGGTCCTGCATCTGACGCCTTAGGACTGCAATATCCCATTTTATATTATTTGGAATTCCTCCTGGTAGTGGGGCAAATCCTGGTGGTGGTGGTGGTGCACCTGATTGTGCTACTAGTAGTGGTTGATTCATACTACTTTCAGACATTCTTGCACTTGAAGTTTAGAAATCTCAATATAGCTAATTCTAATAATAAGATGATAAGAATTAATAATCAGTTATATATTTATAGAAAAACATCAATAACATTCTAACCGTTGCAACTCATAGTTCAAAAGGCACAATAACATTGTAACAGCTGCAACTTATAGTTCAAAAGTCACCAATACATAACGGGTATAATAACAAACAGGTATAATAAATATTGAACAGTCACAATGAGGGTAATGAAGTTCAGTCCATGAGGATAGAAGTTCAATCTATAGAGATAGAAGTTCAGGGCTATATTTACTGAAGTTCAGTCTTTATACATAGAACTGCACTGTACTTTAACACACACACACACACACACACATGGGGAGGATAAAAGAGGTCCAGTCCATGAGAATAGAACTTCAGTCAATGAAGGTAAAAAAGTTCAGTCCATCAGAATAGAACTTCAGTCAATTAAGGTAAAGAAGTTCAGTTCATGGGAATAGAACTTCAGTCAAAGAACATCAGTACATGAGGGTAATGAAGTTCAATCCATAAGGATAGAAGTTCAGTGCATCCATGAGGATAGAAGTTCTGTCCATAAGGATAAAACTTCAGTCCATCCAAGTGGATAGAAGTTGAGGGGCATATAAATTGAAGTTCATTCCATGAGGATAGAACTTATCATGAGTATAGAACTTCAATACATGAGGCTAGAACTTCAATCACTACCACTTAAGAACTGCACTGCACTTTAACACACACACACACACACACACATAGGATGATAAAGAGGTTCAGTCCATGAGAATAGAACTTCAGTCAATGAAGGTAAAAAAGTTCAGTCCATCAGAATAGAACTTCAGTCAATGAAGGTAAAGAAGTTCAGTCTATGGGAATAGAACTTCAGTCAATGAGACTAAAGAACATCAGTACATGAAGGTAATCATGAGAATAGAACTTCAGTCAATAAAGTTAAAGAAAGTTCAGTCCATGGGAATAGAACTTCAGTCAATGAGACTAAAGAACATCAGTACATGAGGGTAATGAAGTTCAGTCCATGAGGATAAAAAGTTCAGTCCATCCATAAGGATAGAAATTCTGTCCATACGGATAAAACTTCAGTCCAGAGGATAGAACTTAAATCCATCCAAGTGGCTAAAACTTCAATCACTACCATTTAACTATAACACACACACACACGCACACATGGAGGATAAATAAGTTCAGTCCATGAGAATAGAACTTAAGTCCTTGAGGGTAAAAAAAATCACTGCAACAACATGGCATTTACATAAATCTGTGCATAATAATCTGTTCATCTGTACATAATATCTGTTTCACCATATATTACCAAAAAACTTTACACAATACTACTAGGAATTCTAAAGGTAAAAATAAAAACATCTATAACTGACACATGTCTTCATTATGTTCTCCATAATCATGGTCAACAAATTCAGGTGGAGTCTCAAATCCATTCCTAGCCTTTGCACGGCCATGAGCCCAAAGCTGACAACCAAACCGCGCCCTGTAATTATGAATTTGATCTGGTTGAATATCTTGAACATCTTTACCTCTGGTCAGTAGATCAGCATACCATATTGCAAAAGCGCCACAAATAGTCCTAAAAAATGAGGCACCAAAATAAAGAGTAAGACATATAAGTAGGCAGTGGGTTATAAATTCAGTCAATTATATCTAATTTGCACTAAAACTTGCACAAAATGACAAGACTTGCCCATCTAGTTGATTTGGTGATAGTACCCACTGAGTTTTATAGGTTGCATTGAACTTATCATTTTTAAACGAATCATGTAGCTCGCCAAAGTTGACATACTTGAAAAGATGTGGGAGCACAACAGCATAACCCTTGATGTGGTCGAATATTTTTGGTGGTGGCTTCTTTGTTTTGACCATCGAATCATATACACGTATTTTCTTCTCGTGCATATCCAAGACTGCCAAAAAGTAATGCGTCACCGTTTTCACCAGGTTCTGCTTCCAATCGGCATGGAAAATAGAGTTTATCAACTCGGAATTGAACACCTCCATCCCATGCCATGAAGGTAATTTCACATATACGATCCAAAACCATCAAGCCAGATTTCATTACCTGGTCTTTTCTTTTTGTCTTTGAAATTTAACTGATAAATAGAGCACATACAACTATCAAAATCTATATCAGTAATCGACAGTGTATGAGGAAACTGATACAAATGGTAGCATGCCCTCTTTCTGAGATAATACATAGCAATATCGATATGCTACAAAAAAAAAAGGAACCTGTTTAGTCAACACACAGAAAAGTAATAACGAACACAGAACAAACCAAAAATAGAATATGCACTAACATTATCAGTCATAGGGTAGCCAACATTTACAAACTCCAAAAACCACTGCTTGTCTGGCTTGATTGTTTCCAGCTTATATGGATCACTGTCGTAATCATTATCGCGTATATAACAAGCACGGTTGTTCCTAATTAAAAAGATACAAAATACAAAAACTTGTTACTTTTCCATAAGGAATGAACTTAAAAATATCATAGGCAATGAAGTTCAATTCTATAGGGACAGAACTTTCCACATCCTTGTGAAAAAAAGTCCATGGCCATTTGATTGAAGTTCAAGTCTTATAGATAGAACTTAGTCCATATGCATAGAACTTCAATCCATAAGGGCAGAACTCATAGGCTAATAAGTTCAGTCCATAGGGGATTGAACTATAGGTTTTCAAATTCATCCCCTATGCACTGAACTTAAAAAAACTACAGACAAGAAATCATAAAAATACAAATAGACTTACTATTTAACTTCAGTGTCATTTCTTTGAAATAGCAAAAAAGTTTTTAACTCTTCCAACACTGCTGGACCAATCTTCAAGTAGTGGAATGGACAACTACGTCTATAATTATCCTTCCAGTCAGTTGTCTTCTTTTTAGTCCTTATGGTAAAATATGGAGATAGCAACCACTGACTGGGCTTTCGGTCCCTTTTTCCCAGAAGAACTTGTTGCTCCGACTGTTCTACCTTAGTACTTTCAGGGGCTTGGTCACTTGCCTTGGAAATCTCCATAACAATCAGAACAGGCCTCTCCTGTTCCTGTGTAAGCATCTCTTGTTTACCTGCTTCATCGACCGACTGACCTTTGCCCACAACACTTCCATCAGCCTGTCGTTCTTCATTCAGCTCCTCTTTCTCATGTTCCTGAGTCATTACTTCTTCTTTGCCCGCTATACCGACTGACTGTTGTTTGTCCACAAGACTTTTAAAAGTCTGTTGTTCAGTCAAATCAACTTCTCTTCTTGTTTGCTCACTTTCCTGGGCATTCTCCATAACAATCTCAAGAGGCATCTCCTATTCCTGTGTCGTAACCTCTTCTTTGGGTGCTTCATCAATTGACTTATAGGCAACAGCCTGCTGATCTTCAGTCATGTCCCCATCTCTTTCAACTTGGTTACTTCTCTCAGTATTCTCCATAACGACATCAAGAGACATCTCCTTTTCCTGCGAAATCACCTCTTCTTCTACTGTTTCGTTGACCGACTGCCCTTTGTCCAAGAGAATTTTGAGAGCCTCTCCTGGTTCCGTCAACTCCTCTTCTCTTGCTGCTTGATAACTCACATCAACATTATCCATTTCAATGTCATCGGTCCTCTCCTGTTCCAGAATTATGCCTTGTTCTTTTCCAAGTTCACTCTCAGTATCCTGCTGCTGATTTTTTGACATATCTTGCTGAATTTCTTCAGCCCTTGGTGTATCTTCAGCATCAGATGAACCCCCACTACCACTTTCTTGAGTCGGTAGCAGTAGATTAAAATTAGGCATATCATCTGAACTATGTTTCTTCAACTTCTTCCTTTTTCTTTCATATATTTTTGGTTGGATGGGTGTAAAAGTTGCACCTAATTTCTCCACAATCATATCCTGAGGGACCAAGCGTGGTGTTGACAGATCAAGCTCTCCACTTATAACTTGCAATTAAATTTCAAGCACCTCCTTTTGTGCCGCAGTCAACTCACCATACATGTCTAATTCACTGTCAATTCGTTCATGCAATTGTCTAGGCGTTTCACTGACGAACACACCTTGCGACGCTCCATGCAATTGTCTAGCTGAATTTAGACCTGTACCACCACCACTAACTTCTTTTCTTACATCTGAACAGCTTTTTGATTTCCTAACTACATTGCCTTCACTGGAGTCTTGTCTTTCATATGAAGGAGATTTTGATTTCCCGGATAGAGCGTCATGACTGAAGTCTTTTCTTACATCTGGAGGAGACTTTCTCTTCCTTCCAACATTAGCATTGCCTCCACATGAATAGAAGTTTAAGGAATTACGAAAGCTGCTAGATTGTTCCTTGCCCCTTCTTCCACTAACATCTTTCCTCCAACTTCCTTCCTTTTCCTCAAAATTTTTAGCCCACTTCTTCATAAAATCAAGAATACAGTCAACCTTGTTATCTACACCACGAATATACTCCCTTATGCGCCGTCGGTGACTACGCAACCTCTTCCGAAATTTCATATTCACCTTCTGCAAAAAAAAAAATCGATAGAACTGATAAAAATATTCAATTAAAATAAAAATACAAAAAGATGAATGCACATGATACTTGAAAACTCACTTTAACAATTGCATTAACTAAATCTTGATCAAGCTCTACACCATGAGGAGCATCCTGCCTATCATCACCAGTATCCTGACCCTCATGATCATCATCCTCACTCTCAGCACCACCATCATCAGTCTCAGCACAACCATCCTCACTCTCATCACAGGTATCCTTACTCTCTTCAACAACTTCTTTTCCTTTTAAATGTTTAAATGCAACAACGTACAACAGGACCTGCTTTTGTCACATTCAATTCCACCGACCTTTTTTCTTCCTCAGACAGTACAATTGGAACCATTTTAAATTTGTCAAACCTCTATAAAAAAGAAACAATGAGAAATATATTAGCACCTCAGTAAAATAAGAATAAAACTTCTATATGCAGAGATAGAAGTTCAATGCCATAAAAGGTTGAAGTTCAATCCTTATGAATAGGACTTCAATCCATGAGGGGGGAGCTTCATGGATAGAAGTTCAGGGAAATACACACACACACAGAGGCTAAAAGAAGTTCAGTCCATGAGGGTAGAACTTCAGTACATGAGGGTAATGAAGTTCAGTCCATGAGGATAGAACTTCAATCAGTACTATTTTAGAACTGCCCTGCACTTTAACACACACATACATGGAACACAAAACTTAAGTACACATACACACATACATACACACACACACACATAAAACCACACACACGGACACAGAGAGGGTAAAAAAGTTCAGTCCATAAGGATAGAACTTCAGTAAGGCTGAAGAAGTTCAGTCCATTAGGATAGAACTTCAGTCCATGAGGGTAAAGAACTTAAGTACACACACACACACACACAGGGTAAAGAAGTTCAGCCCATGAGGATAGAACTTCAATAAAGGTGATTTGAACTTCAATACAGATAGAACTTCAATCCATAAACCTCAGTAAAAATGATGCGCAGAGATACAAGTTCAAGGCCATAAAAAGGTTCAAGTTCAATCCTTATGAATAGAAGATAGAACTTCAGGGCAATACAGATAGAACTTCAATCCATAAAGCTCGGTAAAAAGATTGAACTTCAAAAACTTGTTCACTTACAGATATAAAAACTTACATTAACATTATGAAAATACTGCTCAACCAAAGTGTTATACTGAGGATTATTGAAGCTAATAAACCTAACCATCCTTGGAAAGCCATTACTCTTAACCTTACAGAAGTTAGAACCAACTGTTGGAAGTAAATCAACAAACCAAGCGTATAACACAAACGGGAATCCCAGCACATAATAGTACGCATCTTTTATTGAAGTTGCAGCACTTTTAAGAGGTCTCATCGCAAACTTAAGAAGTGCTTCAAAAACCACACTCCCCCAAGGATAAACTGCACAAAGATCCTCGTGGTCAATGATATCCAAGTAATGAACTTCAACCAAGCTGGTTTTTTTGTTACAACACCAATGATTGACTGGAGAATATAAAACTCTGCAATCTTCACTGCATCATCTTCATCGACCAGAGATGACGTGGTCATTGATACTAAAAAATTACGAATGTCCGACAACTGAAGATTGCTTTTACCACCAAAGTACTGCTTCAGAAGCCTCTGACCCATATTCATAGCAGGTGTATCAAAAAATTCCTCACGGTTCGCAAAAAATCTCAAACCAGTGTAAAGATGATATTCTTCAGGACCAAAATGTATTAGATGACCAAAAATATTAAAACTTAATCTATTCGGATCACTGCTCACAATACTTGACAATAATAAGCAATGCAGTAACCTCATAGAAGTTTTGTACGATTGCAACCTCAAAAAGCTTCCAAATACACCCTCTGAAAGCTTCTTATGTTGTGCTAAACTAAACCTTGAAATTATATCATCCAAATTGTGCTCCCCTTGCCTATATTCATTCATGTTGAACCAACGTTCAAATGGATACACTAGATTCCCTTCCATTCCAGCATCCATATTGCATAATGCTAATAATAAAAACAAACTATCAGTCCCACATACAAAATAAACAAATGTAGCAAACTTCAAACCAAAAATCTCAAAATGGGTAGAACTTCAATTAGTACCATTTAAGAACTTCAATCCACTAATTAGACTGCACTTTAATATACAGACACACACACACACACACACACACAACAAAGAGGGTAAAGAAGTTAAGTCCATGAGGGTAGAACTTCAATACATGAGGGTAAAGAAGTACAGTCCTTGAGAGGCATATAAATTGAAGTTCAGTCCATGAGGATAGAACTTATCATGAATATAGAACTTCAGTACATGAGGCTAGAACTTCAATCACTACCACTTAAGAACTGCACTGCACTTTAACACACACACACACACACACACATGGGAGGATAAAAGAGTTACAGTCCATGAGAATAGAACTTCAGTCAATGAAGGGCGAATTGCAAAAATATGCTACCGGAAGCAATGGTTTGCCAAATTGCCCTCACTAACAGATGTTTAGCAAAAATGCCCTCGTTAGTTTAATGAAACTTTTTTCGAACCAAAATATCCTTACAAACCAATAAAAAGACGCGCACAGTCCATTCCCTTCCTTTTCACTATTCACGCGATCACAGCAACCCTAAAGACCCATTCCTTTCAGAGATTGCTCCGTTCAAGCAAAGGTTTACGGTAAGATTTCTTCAAATTGCTATTGAATTTTACTAACAGTTTGATTAATTTCTTTATAATTTCATCTATATTATGCTTAACTTTGGTTAAAATTCTATATAAACCAAACGAGATATGGTTTTTATTCATAATAATCAAAAAACACATGACATTAGATTGATTACAGTAATTGTAATATGCACTTTCATAAAAAAAAAACAAAATCTATCAATTCTGGAAAAGTCTTGGCTTATTGACAATAGTTTAAGCTCTGGTGCAATGGGAGGCTTGTACAAAGTTATTGCCTATTGCCAAGACTTTCAACCATATTGCAATGAGGGGCTATAGCCAAGACTTGCAGCTCTGATGCAATGGGGTCCTTGTAGACACTTCTTCCCTATTGCCAAGACTTACAGACCTGTTGCAATGGGGTACTTGCAGACAAATTCCCTGCAAGTCTTGGCTATAGCAAAGACTTGTAGCTCTGGTGCAATAAGAACAAAGCAGAGATCACTTCTTGGCTATTGCCAAGACTTTCAGACCTGTTGCTATGGGGGACTTGCAGACAAAGTCTCTGCAAGTCTTGGCTATTGCCAAGAGTTGCAACTCTGATGGAATAAGCACCTAGGAGAAACTTCTTGGCTATTGCCAAGACTTTCAGACTGTTGCTATGAGGGCCATGCACACAAAATCTCTGCAAGTCTTGGCTATTGCCAAGAGTTGCAGCTCTGGTGCAATAGGCACCTAGGAGAGACTTCTTGCCTATTGCCAACACTTAAAGACTGTTACTATGGGGGGCTTGCAGACAAAGTCTCTCCAAGTCTTGGCTATTGCCAAGAGTTGCAGCTCTAGTGCAATAGGTACCTAAAAGAGACTTCTTTACAAGACCTTAAGCCCAGAAAAGGGCAACACATTTACTTATGATCCTGCTTCTAAAGCATATTATTTGTCTTGATTATGTGCAGGATTACCACTATGGCGACTCGCTGCATTTATATAGCTTATAATGGGAATTGGGATGCAAACAGCAAATACATCAACCATGATATAAAGTTGATACTTGTCGAAGACGGTATAAGCTACCACACATTTAGAAAAGAAATTTATAATGCTCTAACCATCAACACTGCTGAAACTGAAGTAAAGATAAGGTTTGACACAAATCTCGAAAGGTGCAGAGGAATGATGGTAACAAATGATCAAGAACTTACGACTTGCATGTTTCTGCTGAAAAATGATGAGAATTTCAGAAAATCTTGCTTCATAGTAGAAGTTATTAAAAGGACTGACATGTCAGAAAATCTCACTTCTTTGTGATGAAGCTGACCATAGCATGGTGTTGCATCAAAAGGAATGACACTTATTGATTATAAATATTTTTAAAAATCAAATGTGATTGGAAAGTTAATATTATCAATAAACTAAACTATTGGCAATAGCCAATACTTTACACTCATAGAGATAACCAATTCAATTTAACTTGACGTAAAGTCTTGGCAAAGGGTAAGATATTTCCTACCAAAACTTATTTATCGACTTTAATATTAGAAATAGTTAACTTGCCTTGATGTCTTGTCATAGGCAATAATATTGACAACTAAATTGACACAAAGTCTTGGCAACACATTACCAGCACAACCCTCCATGAATTATTTATCAATTTTAAATTAATTATATAATATTAGAGTTGAAATTAATTAACTAGAATTCAAGTCTTGCCCATTGGCAAGACTTTCCATCTAAATGTGTTCACCCCACAGCAACTAAAATGCCTTGAAGTCCTGCAATTGCCAACACTTCCAGTTCATCCGATTCAAAGCAACTTCAGTCTTTAAAATAACAAAAATATCAAGCATCCAAGTGTACTTATTTACATAAACACAAAAAACACGGTAAATACGAAATACATGTAATTAAAAACTACTCAACAACTTTCTCTAACTCTTTTGTAGTACTAAAAGTCTCATTTGGACTACTACACAGATCATCTTGCGACGGAGATAACAAACGAAAATTTGGAAATTCATCGCCCACATCACATTTTTGCCTTGGAATTCATCAGAAGATCTTGGCTGACTTATAAAATCATCCACCACATCAAAATGTGCATGATCAGGATCAGAAGATTGAAGATTCAATATCCATTACCTGCAAAATTTTAGAAAACAACAATGACAACACATAATAACAAAACAATGAAATAATAATGAAAAGGCCATATACTTCACATCACCACCCCAAGAACCTTTGGAATCAAACCAGTGCTCAAACTTAAAAATTTGATCTCCTTCTTATAGGAACAAAAGATAAAATATGCATATTCAACAAATAAAATTACAAAAATAGTATGATAACAAAACAACAAGTAAAGACAAGGAAACATACATCACGAAGTGCCATAATGAACTCATGATTAATATGCAGAAAAATTCCTATGTCATTACCATAATTCAAAGTCAACAGGCCAAAAGCAAAGACAACTGAAAAACACTGCAACAACTACAGAATGCATGACTGATGAAAAAAGCAAACTACAGAAAAAAGTCTCTACAAGTATTGACAATAGCCAACACTTTAAACTCTAGTGGGAGGGGCAACTTGTAGAACTAGTCTCTACAAGTATTGGCAATTGCCAACACTTTTACCTATACTGCAGTGATAAACTTGCAGAAACTCTAGGCAATAGCCAAGATTTTAAGTTTAGGTGCAAGGGGGACCTTACACTGAAAATCTCTAAAAGTATTGGCAATTGCAAAGACTTTTAACTCTACTGCAGTGAACAACTTGCAGACAAAGTCTTTGCAACTCTTGGCAATAGCCAAGACTCTAAGTGCTGCTGGAAGCGACAACTTACACGGAACATCTCTGCAAATATTGGTAATAGCCAAGACTTTAAAAGTTAATGCAATAACCAACTTGAAGAAAAATTCTATGCAACTCTTGACCATGGCCAAGACTTTAAGCTCTAAACAATAAGCAACAATAAAATCTAATAGCTTTAACCAGTAAAAACCTTCAAATCACCGTAATCAACCAAAAACAAGCGAAGCTCAAACTTAATTCAACGATCATCCCAAATTTTAAGCTCTATGCAAAACATGAATATCTAATAGCCATAGGCAATAAAAACTTTCAAATCACTGGAATCAAGCAAACACAAAAAATCCCAAATTTCTAGCACACAAAGAAGAAAGAAGGAGGCCAGGAATGGGGAAAGAGAGAAGGAAATCTTTCAGTGTGAATTAAACAAGTTGGAGGCCACACAAAGAAGAAAGAAGGAGGCCAGGAATGGGGAAAGAGAGAGGGAAACCTTCAGCGTGAATTAACACAAGTTGGGGGGGGCAAAATAGTCCTTTCATAAGGGGGGGGGTATGATGTGGAGGGCATTTACTTAAAACATTTGTAAGTAGGGGCAACTAGGTAAGACCATGGCTTATTGACGGCACTAGGTGAAATTTTTTGGTCAATGAAGGTAAAAAAGTTCAGTCCATGAGAATAGAACTTCAGTCAATGAAGGTAAAGAAGTTCAGTCCATGGGAATAGAACTTCAGTCCAGAGGATAGAACTTAAGTCCATCCAAGTGGCTAGAACTTCAATCAGTACCATTTAACTTTAACACACACACACACAGAGTTGATAAAAGAAGTTCAGTCAATGAGAATAGAACTTCAGTCAATGAGGGTAAAAAAAGTTCAGTCCATGAGATTAGGATAGAACTTTAGTCCTTAAAGACAGAAGTTCAATCCTAGTGGGTAGAAGCTCATATTTCATGTGGGTAGAACTTCAGTCCATAAGGATAGAAATTCAGTCAATGAGCGTAAAGAAGTTCAATCCATGTGGATAGAACTTCAGTCCATGTGGTTTGAACTTCCATCCTTGGAGACATAAGTTCATTCCTAGTGGACTGAACACACACACACACACAGAATTGATAAAAGAAGTTCAGTCCATGAGAATAGAACTTCAGTCAATGAGGGTAAAAAAAGTTCAGTCCATGAGATGAGGATAGAACTTCAGTCCTTAGAGACAGAAGTTCAATCCTAGTGGGTTGAAGCTCATATTTCATGTGGGGTAGAACTTCAGTCCATGAGGATAGAAATTTAGTCAATGAGCGTAAAGAAGTTCAATCCATGTGGATAGAACTTCAGTCCATGTGGTTTGAACTTCCATCCTTAGAGACAGAAGTTCATTCCTAGTGGACTGAAAACACACACTTGAACTTGAACTTCAAATCACTACCATTTAAGAACTGCACTGCACTTTAACACACACACACACACACACACACACACAGAAGTTAAGTACACACACACACACACACACTTGAACTTCAATAAAATGTGATTGGAACTTCAATCAATAGCATTTCAAAACTTCATTCCAATAATCCTACTCAACTTTAATACACCCAATCAAAAACTTCATTCTAGTAACACACTAAACTTTACCCCAATCACTGACATAAAAAAAATATAAAAAGTAACTACTAAATACGGAAAAAAACATACAAATTTAAACTTAAATAACGTTACTTAACTTAACAAGCACAAATTTAACACATATTTCACAAAAAAAAAAAAAAAAACAAACGTCATACCTGCTAATACAAATTTCAGACTGCAACGGTGAAGAGAAATATGTTATTCAACGTACGTAATGCAACGGTGAAGAGATATATGAAAAACTGAGCAGTTTTTTGCATGAACATACAGTGAAGTAAAGACACAGTTGCATGAATAGAGGGGTAGATGAAGAAGAACGGTTTTGAAAAAAACCCTGTCAATTCGAAAAAGATGAGGGGGTAATTTGGTCTTTTACGTATATGCGTGTTTAATGTAAAGGCCCAAAAGTGGCCTTTAGAATAAGACCAAAGAAAATAGTGGCCTCAAACTAAATACCGGTGTTAAAAGTGGCCTCTAGGAGAAATTTTTACGCGTTCTTCTGTAAAAAGAAAAAATTACTAATTGAAATTATTTTTCAAATCAGCTAACTCAAA
This sequence comes from Petunia x hybrida, assembly GCA_037355625.1. NCBI lineage: Eukaryota > Viridiplantae > Streptophyta > Magnoliopsida > Solanales > Solanaceae > Petunia > Petunia x hybrida. The sequence goes on from JBBBVM010000208.1 coordinate 623,834, forward strand.
AAGACTTTGAAGTCATTGGTCTCGTGGGCTCAACTCCACGTGGTGCATTTGAATGAACTGCAGGTCACCGACTTACCACACCACCAAGTATCCTCGTTGGCTAGCCCCTATTTGCTCTTTTTCAATTCCCCAACACTATTTATTTCCTTTTAGTTTGAATAAATTGACCAGTCCCAAACTTGCAGCCTTCCTAGAACCAGGGAGGAAATACAAATCTTGGGACAGCTCAATAATATAAAATTCCTTTTTCCATTCGGTTTCAAGAATCTTTAAATATATAAAATTCTAAACAAACCCAACTTCTTCAAATTTTACTAGATCCCATTTGGGCATTGCTTTTTTCAAAAGGAGTATTGATTAAATTGGTTATTTTTGAAAAAAAAAAAGTTTCAATCTTGGGTTATTATTGGTAAAGATTAGTTCTTTCTGAGAATTCTTGAATTTGGTCGAACGGCAGCCAGGTGCACGGAACATCCCGCTCTGAAAGCAGCTTTAATGGGATTGTTTTGATTTTGAAAGAAGTATTGAGTTTGGATCTTGTTGGTTAGCCTATTTGTTTGAATTATTTGATTAAAGACAGTCCGGTGCACAAAGCATATTGGTTCACATAGGGTCCAGAGAAGGGCCACACCCAAGCCGCCTTCAGTTATTTGATGATTCTTGAAATTGGTGAAGAAAAAGAAAGGCTTGTGAACATACAGTGTGGTGTTCTCAGGCCATTGTTGTTTGGGCAAAAAGTTTTGCCTTTTTGTATCCCAAGAGATAGGTGGGATAAGGAGTTTTATAATCTACAGGGTGGTGGATAGTAATTAAGTTGTTTGTTTGATTTGTGTATCTTGAAAAGATTGTAACTTTGTTGTTGAAGATGGGATCTTCTTCACAAGGGTCTACTACTTTGTCAACAAATGTAGCAGGGCTTGTTGATGGTTCTTCTGGTCATAGAGAGGTTTCAGCTTTTGATGGTTTGCCTATATATGTTAAGGAGCTTATTGCTGGAGGTGCTGCTGGTGCTTTTGCTAAAACTGCTGTTGCCCCGTTGGAGCGCGTCAAAATACTTTTGCAGGTGAAAAAGTAAAAAATACAATGTTCTATCTAGGTTACCATAATTTAATCTGATCACTTTTGTATGCCAATTTACTTGTTTAAACAAACCGGATGAGTTTTGTTTCATTGTGTATTATGCTTAGACATTTTCTTTTTGATGTTATCAAGACTTTATAGATTCAATTATGACAGAAATTAGTCTGCTTGGAGAATTTATCTAAAATGCGTAATACAAGTTGATATTGATGAGGGGTTAGAATGGAAGAATGAAAAGCAGTTGCACCAGTCAACTTCCATATGACTGTTCTGAAAAGAGTTGTTATTTGCAGTTTCTGAAATGGATTGAAATATATGTATCATCAACTTCTCCGGTTTTTTGACATCCTTAATTGAGCTTTATTGTGTTTCCACTTGAACACATGCGCCAGATGCTCAGTGTGTGTGTGTGTGTTTTTTTTTTTTTCCTTTTATATTCTGTGTGTGGCTAGTTAATCTGGCGATTAATGTCTCTAATTAGCTTTTCGTAGTTCATAATGACATTCCTGACTTCCTCGTCCTCGCCATTCTCCTTTTTTCAATAGACAAGAACTGAAGGATTTCATTCCCTTGGAGTTTATCAATCTCTAAAGAAGCTCCTGAAGCATGAAGGTGTCGTTGGATTTTACAAGTAAGTTTAGATTTGAATATTTTAAAACTAGAGTTTGTTGTGGAAAGTATTTGTTCATTCATACTACCATGCTTTGCAGAGGAAATGGAGCAAGTGTTCTTCGAATTGTCCCATATGCTGCACTTCATTACATGACCTATGAGAGGTATCGAGGGTGGATATTGAATAATTACTCTGCCTTAGGAACAGGGCCTGTTGTAGATCTTTTAGCTGGCTCAGCATCAGGAGGAACTGCAGTTTTATGTACATATCCCCTTGATTTGGCTCGTACTAAACTGGCTTATCAGGTGCTTTATTTGTACAAATACATTTATTTTTCTTTCTTTTCTGTCGAATGTCTGATAGCATTTGGCAGTTTTACTATTTAAACATGGATAGTTTTGTACTATTCCATCTTTTGCCTGTCGAAGTTTTTTCATCCGCACGTATTGGCAAAGTTGGCAGCCTTTGGCAGTCTTATCTGTATCTGAATTATGATTTCATCAAAATGGCAATATATACTTTGTTGTGTAGTTAAGATGTTAAATTATCATGGATAAGTTTCTCTACATTGTTAAATGTTCTTTTTATTCATATGTTTAAAAGGTTCTTACCTAATTTTTAATTTTTGCGAGGATATGCAAAAATCCCTATTTCAATTGAATGAATTAGTTGATGTTCATGAAAATTACAATATGATGGAGGAATTCTCTCAAATTATTCCATGATTGAGGAGAACAAGAGTTCTATGGTTTGTTTTCCTGATTAATTTGAAATATCACATAGCTCCATCCTGTTACGTCAATCAATATAAGTTGCATCCTGATATCAATGTGCTGCTCAAGCTTTTCTTTAAGATGAAAAGCACATTGGGAACTTATCATTTTGACTGATTCAAGAACTTCTATGGTCAAGTTTGGTTATCCGATGGTATCTTACCTCCAAAAACATTAGTTTGCTGTAAGAGTCTTAGAAATGGGTCTAGATTCTCTTACTCAGTCTCATTTAGGTTCATTAGATCAAAGAATCAATTATCGGCTTTTGACATACTCATATATATTTAATAAAATGTTTGGATAGCTATCATCTCATGTTCATTTTCTTCCTTAAATCTTTTTCTAGGTCAAGGACACAAGGGAAAATTTGGGGAAGGGCAAGAGACCAACTCATGTTCACCCTCAATATAGTGGCGTTAAAAATGTCATAGAGGCTGTCTACAAGGAGGGAGGACTCCGTGGACTTTATCGAGGTGTAGGTAAGTATTTATCAGTTCATATTCTATAATGAAATTTATTGCCCAATTAATTTATATGTAATTGAGTTGGTCATAAGCCTTAAAAAACATGAAGGACCTAAGAGTCTAAGACCTGTGCGAATAACCATAGGCACCAAATTAAGATTACATATTCAAGTTAAACGTGAGTGTTATCCCAGCCCCGGTCATTCTTTTTTTCTTTTTTTCCTTTGTATTTCGGGGAACTTATGAAACCTTTCTTGATATGTAGTTCTTTTCTTCCGGGATGCAAAATTAAGAGAATGCTGGTTTTATTTTTGCTTTAAATGAAAATGTTGAAATAGCATAACATGTAAAATTCCTTGAAATTATGTCCTCATTAAACTAAGGATAGGGAGACTCTCATACTAAATTCATGCATTGATTTTGGGTGTTTTATGCTGTTTAAAAAAAAAAAAAAAAAAAAAAAAATCTTTACTGCGATGTTGAAACTTACGAAATTGATGGACTCAGTTGTTCATGTCACTTGTTCGATACTCCCGCCATTTTTAAGTTTGATTGGGATTTGGGTATAAGTTGAAATTTTATAATAGCTCGAAAAGGTGGGCTAAAAGGGAAAGCTAGAGATTGTATTTTTGACGACTTTGGGATTTTATAACTTGAAAGAGATAAGAACCTTCAGAGTAGTATAAAAAGTCAAAAAGAAAATAAAGTGGGGTAAGAAAATTAGTTCACGAAAATGGACAAACTTTAAGGACAACCCTTAAAAGGAAGCAAGACAATCCTTATAAAAGAGAAAAATTAAGTTTTTTTTTTTTTCCGCAAAGGTGCAAGTTAATGTTTCTCATTTCGAAAACATGCTATACCTCCCTAATTTTTACAATTTCATGTCTTGATGTCCACGGATATACATGCATTGCTTAGGTCTTTGCTTAACTGGTTTATGGTTTTAATTCTTTATGAATATCGGCGATGCACAAAATAACTCAAGTTATATTCGGAGCAGGGCCCACCCTTATTGGTATTCTTCCTTATGCTGGATTGAAGTTTTACGTTTATGAGGAGTTAAAAAGGCATGTTCCTGAAGAGCAGCAGACCTCCATTTTGATGCGTCTCTCTTGTGGAGCTCTAGCTGGTTTATTGGGACAGACATTTACGTATCCGTTGGACGTGGTTAGGAGGCAGATGCAGGTATTACCCATTATTCACCCTGACATGGCAATGTACCTCAATGTAACTTCTATATCATTGTGTGCTGATAGAATGAATTCTTTTATTAGACCAGTCTTGGTGCAGATTTAGTTCTGTTCTGTCAAACCACTCTATGCCCAAAAAAATTTCCTGTACTATGAATTCATATCCATTCTATATCTTGGGGAGAGTAATTAATAATTATGTGCACCATCTGTGTTTCTGGAACTCCACCAGTATTTAAGTGATTAACTTGTGTTCACCATGTGGCGGCCTCACTAAAAATATAGTTAATGTTGTGCACTAGCTCTGCCACAGATAAACGTAGTTAAGTAACAACACACATTTTGAGCATGTGACTTATGCATATGAAGTAATAGACTGAGTAAAATATCTATTTTCAGGTAGAGCATCTGCAACCTTCATTGCAAGGCAGAGCCAGATATAGGAACACATTAGATGGCCTTTCTTACATTGTTCGTAATCAAGGTTGGAGACAATTGTTTGCAGGGCTCAGTGTTAATTATATGAAGGTACAAAGTTCGGATTCATAGTAGCTTTTTCACTATTACTGCAACTTTTTAACTTGGTCTTTAAGAATTTATATTTCCTATTTGGGTGTTACATATCAGCCCTTAATACACATTTTGGCACACACACTTTGGAAATGTTAAGCTTTAGTGAGAATAATTTTTGGAAATTTGTGCTGATCAAGTCTAGAAACCAAAAAAGATAATGGGTGTGACCGACAAAACAGAAGCAATGCTCCTGTGGTTAAACACCAAGTTTGTCCAACTATAGTGTTGTGAGAATTACTTATCTTAACATTTGTTGAAAGGATCATAGAGCTACTAAACGTGATATTTCTGATGGGAAAAGTACACAATTTAGTGTATATATCTCTTATGAACTGTCTTGGCTTATTATCTTTTTGACTGAATTAGGGCATAATTTAAATTATCCTTACTATTTGTAGGAAAAATCATAAAGATGTTCCTTTTCATGTCACTTCAATGTGGTTCAGTAGCTAAATACTTCTGAGCAAATGTTGTCAACTATGGTAGTTTTTTGTTCATTTATACAGGATAGAATATCCATGTCATTTGAAAAGCGAAGTCAGTTAACCATTTATAATTTAGCTAAGAGTATATTAGCACCATCACATTCAGCAAGTCCTTGACAAATTAACCCCCTCTACAACCTGAGTTGAATTAACCCTCCATCATTCCGCCACTCTTCAAAAAATAAAAGTTGTTCCGGTCCCTCCCTTTTTTCTGAAGAGGAGCTTCTAGAATAGAGTGTTCCACACCATAAAAAAGTACTAATGTTTAGGAGAAGCTCTTCACTGCCTCAGGTAGGTTCCAGTAAACTCACACTTCTGCACTTCCCAATACGGACCGAAGTTCCTAGCTTCACTGAATTTGGAGTTGTAGGTGTTTTACTTGGATAAAAGATGAATCATGTCTTAGCATTTGAGAAAGAACATAGAGCAAATAATTGTTCCAAGATTGTATAGTCCTGCTGTTTGATAGTATTTGTTAGAATTGTACCATATTTTTGTTGCTATTTTTCTTGAGAAACTCATTTAAACTGTCCTTGGTTTTGTTGGCAGATTGTTCCCTCAGTGGCAATTGGTTTCACAGCTTATGACACAATGAAGGCCTGCCTTCATATTCCTCCAAGGCAGAAATCAAAAACCATATCTGCTGCATAAATATGCTCCAACTGGTGACAGCAACTCGCCTAACTCTATACAAACTTTAGAGGATTAGAAAGGGTGATCTTGGTTTCCAACTGGGAAGAAGTGGGTATTATTTGAGTTTGATTTTAGACATAATCGTTTCTCTTCCTCCGTCTTTCTTCTAACCAGTGCAACTAAATTCCTGAAGATATTCTGCACAGTCTAGTCCTATTATCTGTATGACATTTCTCCATTGTATCGTACTCCTTACTAATCATGTAGGTAATTGTTTCAATTAAAATAGACAAAACAAAAAAGCGTTAAAAATCATCAGTTTCTCCTCTTTGATATTGTAATTTCTAGGGTCCACCGTCTTCCTTCGTGAGAAAAACTACTTGTACGCTATGTTTGTATCAAATTAAAAAGATGTATGCAAAGAAAATAAGCTTGTTGCTTATCCTTGTAGCATCATCTACAAACAATCGTATATATTAGGAATCACAATAAACTTGCACTGCCAACTTTTAATACACGATTACTAAAAGTTGAATCATTTAAGGGTCTCTGTCTTCAGAACGACCAGGTTAAAATGATTCAGCTTATTCGACGAATAGTTGTTTTTAATAAGATATCTTGATCTGATTTATTAAGGCTGTTAAGTGAGCTTGTATATTTGTGCAAGTATTGCAACGAAACTCAACTCCGCTGCAGACGTGTTTTCCTTCTTGCCTACTCCAGTCATGTCTTTTCTTGCACCTTTCCTGGCTCTTGTCAGTTGCACCTCCTTTCATCGTCTTATGAAGCACCTTTGTATCCTTAAGAAGAAATAACTTTGGTTTTAGTTTTGTTACAAATTCAATAGAGTTGAAAGACAAATTTTGACAAACATGAAGTAGAGAACCAATTGCTAAATACGAATTAGGCCCTATTCCCTCGAATATCAGAACACCTTAATCAAACCAAGTTTCAACAATCTCATAGTTTTACGCAACTAAAGCCCATAATTACATTAAAGAAGTCGCACTTTGCAATAAAATAAGTTCTCAACATGTCTTGCCTTTTCTTTTGTACTGATGGTCTACATTTTAGTTTTTGTGCATCTCGACTATTTCATCAAGTGTACATGTTAACTTCATGCAATGTCTGCTCCAAAGCCTTAGCATTGGTTGCTTTCATCTTGACTGAACAACTCAGGCTCAAGCTTGTGTCTACAAACAGGACAAAAAGGCTGCTTGGAAAGCCAAATGTCGACACATTCGAGGTGAAATCCATGGTTGCAACCAGGAACCAGCCTTGCAGGTTGATCATTTTCAATAACATCCAAGCAAATTGCACAATCATCGCCCTGACTCAACTCTTTTCCAGTGATCTTGGGAAGTTTTTGGAGCTGCACATCAGAAAGTCCTTTGGTGGATTTTACTAACCGGGAGTGTTGGTTCTGGCTGCTGGTTGTTTTTGAAACTACGTAGAGGTAGAGAACTAAGAGTAAAGCCATGAAGATGAAAGGTAAAGAAAGTAGTACATACAAAAAGAATGGCATTTTTTCCTTTTTGGAACATCCAAAGAGAGTTTTAAATGGTGAAGTCCTAGAACTTGTTCAAATTTGTGAAGTGGGGTTTCGCTGAATTTGAGAGTTGTTTTCAGAAATTGTCTGGCACTTGGTTGTTGATGAAGTGACCAAGATTGTGTCTTTTTCTTATAGGACAACATTAATAAATTGGAAGACAAAATAGAAAGAGGACAGAAAACATTGTTTCTAGTATTACCAATAGCAGTTATCATGTGGCCAGGTTGATAAAGAATATGGCTTGGAAGTTGGAACTATTCCTTTAAGAGGTAGACGAGATTTAAAAAAAGAAAAATAAGTTATGGACACCCAATTTAAGTCCTAAGGTTATTTTGAAAAGTCTGGATTTGACGTTAGAGGCAGATTCATGATAAAACTTGATAAATTTGATATTTGAATTTTATTTGCATTTTTTCGGATTATATGTTGAAATAGAAGGATGGGCTAGCTAGTCACGTAGTATTTGACTTCCTTTATGATGATTCAAAGTTAACGACCTCATTCAATCATATTTTGAGCATTTGGACGAATAGAGAAAATCCCTAGTATGTGAAGAGTGGAAAATCTATCGTTGTGGAATAAGAAGTTTGTATCTTAATGCACATTTAATTTATTTTTGAAATTTTATATAAATTCGTAGTATATATTATAGGTAGAAAATGATAAGTTCAATTGAACTCCTAAAAAATGTTACATTCACCACTGTTTCACCTCTATACACGAAATTTCACTCTCTTTTGTTTAATCAGATGAATTAATTTTGAGAGTCAGTGTTCATGTTGGCTCTTGGGCGAGACGATAAATAGAGAATGCACTATCCGTACGGCTAAATACGTTTTATCCGAAGATAAAGAAGATTGGTTGTTGATGAAGTGGCCTAGATGTGTCTTTTCTTATAGGAGGGTATAACGACTGCAGCATTGGGAAAGTGGAAAATAGTAAGAGGACAAAAATTTTGTTACTAATACCAATAGAAGTAGTAGCATTTACCAAAGTTGATTGAAGGAGATCTTTTAATTGCAAGAATTGTGTGTGAACCAATTTGCAGTGGCGGAAATTAATAAAACTAAAAGAATTAAATAGAAAGATCATTTATATAGATGAAGTAGAAATAGTAGTGACGAGGACTCCTTATAAACAAGTTGGTAATGTTACTGGAACTCATGTTCCTTTCATCATGGAAGTATTCAACTATCCAAGTATCTGAGGTTGTAAATGGATGATGAAACGGAATCAATTGCACTAATAAGGGAAAAGTACTTGAGAGTTGAGATGAACCAGCAATCCAATTTCATTGGGGAAATCATTTCCATACATTGATGCAGTAGATGCACCCAAAGTAACTGTATGGGGGTAAAAATTGGCTCACTGCGAGTCGCCTCGGTAACATGATCTGATAGCAACCGAGCACGAGATGGCAAGCTAGAAATTGAAGCAAGTGAGTGGATCGCCGAAGCCAGGCACCGAGGTGATCACCGAAGGCGAGCTGTAAGCTGAGTTTCGATGACATCCACCTCGGTCAAGTAGCTAGGCCCAACCGTCGAGATCATACACTTGCACCTCGGTGAAGCACCTCGAGTCAAGCGGCTTTGCAGCCCACTACTTCAACCCACTACTTTGCCCGTTAACTTCGCCCATAAATACTCCAGACGTGGGTTTGGCTATGAACGAGTGGTGGAGAACGTGGGGCAAGCTTTTTGTATCTATAAGTAGTATTTCATTTCATGTTGTATTTATTCAGAAATACATACAGAAACTCTGCCAAATTTTGTACTTGCTACGATATATTGGAATCAAGTTATTTTCTCGCACTTTACGCTTATTTCTTGCATTTTCCTGACTTTGATACGAAGATTTGCTTGTATCCTAACCCAAATTCGATTTGTGACCCTAAAACCGATTTAGGCTCATACAAATTGGCGCCGTCTGTGGGGATATAAGCAGAAACGCTTTGTTCCAAAGTTCAACGTTCATTTTTCGCTAAAGCCCATAGTTTTTCGACAACGATATGGCTGACAGCAGTGGAAATCTTGACGAATGGACTGACGTTCCGTCGAACCAACAGTCTACGCCTCCGATGACAACGGAGGCATTTCAAGCTTTTGTTGTTAACGCACTAAAGGCCCTTCAAGAGCGACAGGATGAGCAGGTTAATATTAACGCTGAGTTTCGCTCTTCGTTAGAGGCAAGGAATAGCGCAGCACCGAACGGCACCCAGCCTTCGGCTCCAAGTGGAGGCATCCCACCCTTCGTTTCTACGGGCGCGATAATAGGGGGACCTCCTAATGGGGCCACGTCTGGGGGTTCGGGGAATATACCGGGCTCAAAGCCACACTTCGGGATGATTCCCACCGTGGCTGAATCTACTTCCTCGGTCGATGTTGAGAGGTTGACCAGAGAAATTGAGGCACGCGTCGAGGCACGCGTAGAAAAGCGCCTCGAGAGTGTGCCGGGGATAAAAAAGAACGAAGATGAGCTTGACATAGATCAATACAGGGAGTTGCCCTTTAAGCCCAAGGCGGCACTAGCTCCAACTCCTAAAAACTTCAATCTCATGTTCTTAAAAAAGTATGATGGTCCACTGATCCCAAAGAGCATGTAAGGGAATATATGGCGATGGTAAAGAGCAATGACTTAACGGCAATAGAGCTCGAGTCAATGTTCTTGAAAAAGTTCGGCGAGTCCTTGGAGAAAGGAGCGCTGCATTGGTACATGTGCCTGCCAGCAGGATCAATTTCCACCTTCAAGGAAATGACCAATGCCTTCGTTAAGGCCCACACCGGAGCTCAGAAAATTCTCTAAAGAAATGAGGATATATGCGAGGTGAAGCAACGGTCCAGTGAGCCACTTAAGGAGTTCCTTGAGCGCTTTCATGCTGAGCGCATGGAGCTGCCTCGGATGGATGATACTTTAGCCATCATGGCCTTTGAAAAGGGTATCAATGTTCGCAACTCTGACGCCACTGCCGAGTTGCGAAAAGAGCTTCAGCGATACCAAGTACTGACATGGGAAGACTTGCACAAACGAGCCTACTCCAAGATAAGGCTGGAGGAGGCTGAGTTTAAAAGCCGAGGTTATAATTAACAAACCGAGGCAAATCCTCGCATCGCGCCAAAGCGTCGTGAGGAAATTCGAAGGGGAGGTATGAGCCATACACCTCCACGAAGCAGCCTATCAGCCAAAGGTTGGGAAATTCCTTTGGAAATTCGTTTGCGAGCCCGCATATAAGCCAACGGCTCGGAGGAAAGGTTTACTCTAACTCGAACCAAAGAAACTCCTCAGGCCCAGCTTCGGCTCCGAAGAAAGAATTGCCTCGGATCCCTGACTACAATTTTAATATATCGACCTCGGAGCTGGTCAATGTAGTCAAGGGAACTGCCGGGGTGAGAGTGCCCAAAGACATGAGAACTCCAGCGAACAAAAGAGACCAGAATTTGCACTGCGAGTTCCATGCGGATTATGGCTACCGAACAGAGGATTGCAAAGCATTGTGCCTCGAGGTGGCGCATTTGCTGAAAAAAGGTGTGTTGGCTGAATTCCTTACCGACAAGAGAAAAGACAATTACACCAGAACCGAGGTGATGGACAGCCACCTCGAGCTCCACCCCCCGAGAGAGTTGTAAATGTTATCACCGGGGGGTCAGAGGTGAATGGGGTGAATTTTGCGGCTGCAAAGAAATTCGCCAAGCTATCAATCACAATGGAGAAAAGAACTCGAGTGGGAGGCTCGGGTAAAGAAATCGTATTTGATGACGACGATTGTGATGGGATGATGTTTCCCCACCACGATGCTTTGGTCATCATGTTGAGAATCAACGACTCCGATATTAAGTGAGTCTTGATTGATCCCGGTAGCTCGGTCAACATAATCAGCTACGAGGCCATTAAGAAGATGTAGCTCAAAGGGGAAGTCATCCCCAAAGCAACAGTGCTGACTGGTTTTAACAACTCCACGGAGAAAACTTTGGGTAAAATTACACTCAAAATATTTGCTGAAGAAGTAAGCAAAGAAACACTGTTCCAAGTGTTGCCCGAGGACATTGCATACAATGTAATCCTTGGCAGACCATGGATCCATTCCATGAAGGCTGTTCCCTCCATGCTGCATCAAGTGATCAAATTCCCTACGCCTTGGGGGGTTCGATCAATAAAGGGAGAGCAACGAGTACCAAGAGAGTGCTACTCGGTTGCGTTGAGAAGTGGAGTCGCCCCGATCGGGCCAAAATAATAGCAACTAGCGCAACCGGGGTCAAGCGAGGAGGACCTCCGAGGAGAAGTTAAAAAGATCCCGGTGTACATTCAAGAGCCTCGGAAACAAAAAGCCGAGGACTCCACCATTGAGGAACTAGAGTCTTTCACCTTATTGAGGGATTTTCCCGAAAGAAAGGTATTTGTCGGCTCGAAATTGGACCCAGAGTTGAAGAAAGCAATCATTGAAGTTTTAAAGTCCAACAACGATTGCTTCGCTTGGTCTCATTCAGACATGATTGGTATCGATCCGGAGATCATGACCCACAAGCTAAATGTAGACCCAAAATTCACCCCATTGAAACAGAAGAAAAGGCCTCACGCCGGGGTTAAAAAGAAAGCGATCGAAGATGAAACCACAAAGTTGCAAGAAAATGGTTTCATAAGGGAGGTAAAGTATCCCGAGTGGCTGGCTAATGTGGTCGTCGTACCAAAGAAAAATGGCAAGTGGAGGATGTGCGTGGATTACACTGATTTGAACAAGGCTTGCCCCAAAAATTCCTACCCATTGCCACAAATAGACAGGTTAATAGACTCCACGGCTGAACACAAACTATTAACCTTCTTGGATGCTTATTCGGGCTACAACCAGATCCTCATGGATTCGAAGGACGAAGAGAAAACCTCGTTCATCACTGACCGAGGCACTTTCTGCTATAAAGTGATGCCCTTCGGTCTGAAAAATGTCGGGGCGACATACCAAAGGTTGGTGTGTCGCATGTTCAAGGAGTATATTGAAAAATTTATGGAGGTCTACATAGATGATATGCTCATCAAATCGATTCGAATGGAGGATCATCTGAATCATCTGAGGGAAGTTTTTATTGTTCTGAGGCAATATGGCATGAAATTGAACCCTGAGAAGTGTGCCTTCGGTGTTGGGTCAGGCAAATTCTTGGGATTCATTGTCTCCAAACGAGGGATCGAAGCAAAACCAGATAAGATCAAAGCCATCGAGGAAATCCCCGAAGAGTTGACCGGGGTGAAAGAAGTCCAGCGCTTAACTGGCCGAATCGCTGCCTTGAGTCGATTCATCTCAAGGTCCTCGGAGCGATGCCACAAATTCTTCTCTGTTTTGAGAAAGAACAATCACTTCGAATGGACACCAGAGTGTAAAGAAGCGCTGAAAGATTTGAAACGCTACCTGGCTAACGCGCCGTTGCTCGCCAAGCCAAAGGATGGTGAAACATTGCTAGTTTACTTGGCTGTGTCCGAGGTGTCAGTCAGCGCGGTGCTAGTTCGGGAGGAAGATGGAAAGCAACAACCTATCTACTATGTGAGCAAGACACTCTTCGACGCTGAGACCAGGTACCCATACTTGGAAAAACTAGCACTTGCTTTACTTGTTACTGCTCGGAAACTACGACCTTATTTCCAATGTCACCCAATAGCAGTAGTTTCAAACTTCCCCTTAAGAAGTATATTGCATAAACCTGAGTTGTCGGGGAGGTTATCAAAATGGGCGGTAGAATTGAGCGAGTATGACATCACTTGTCGACCGCGAACAGCCATCAAATCCCAAGTCTTGACTGACTTCGTAGCTGATTTTAGTGTTGGAATCCTGTCCGAAGCCGAAAAAGAGAACTCAATATCAAAAGGAACAGCTTCGGGGCTGTGGATACTTCACACCGATGGGGCAACTAATTCCAAGGGTTTGGGATTAGGTATAGTGTTGAAAGCACCCGCCGAGGAGAAAATCAGACACTCGGTTCGGTTCAAAAAAGTGACTAACAATGAGGCCGAATACGAAGCGGCTCTAGCAGGCTTGGAGTTGGCTGTGACTCACAGCTGGTAGTAAATCAAGTGCTCGGTGAATACACGGCTCGAGAGCCCAGAATGCAGCTATTCTTGGACCAAGCACAGAGGATTTTGGCCCAATTCCAAGAATGGCAAATTAAACAAGTACCTCGGGAGGAAAATACCGAAGCTGATGCCTTGGCAAACTTGGGTTCGGCAGTCGATGAAGCTCACTCGGGGACTGATTCAGTGGTTCGGTTGTTGTCTGCACAGATGAGAGAGATGAAATTGCAGGTCAACTCGGTGGACCACAAATGGGACTGGCGGAGTAAGTTTATCTCTTACTTCGACTCGGGGATTGTCCCTCAAGATAAAAAGGAGGCCAAAAAATTAAGGACTCAAGCGGCTTCATACCACATGATCGAGGGTAATTTGTATAAGAGATTGTATTGCGGTCCGATGGCCAAGTGTTTGGGTCTGGAAGTGGCTAGATACGTGATGGCCGAGGTGCACGAAGGCGAGTGTGGCAATCACTCGGGAGGAAAGTCCTTGGTTCGCAAATTACTAAGAGCTGGGTATTATTGGCCCACCATCAGCGCAGATGCAAAGGCCTTCATGCAAAAATGCGATAAGTGCCAACGTCACGCACGAATGATCCATCAACAGGCTGAACCCCTGCATTCGGTCGTGTCACCATGGCCTTTTATGAAGTGGGGGATGGATATTGTTGGTCCATTACCAAAGGGAAAAGGTGGTGTTCGGTTTATCCTAGTGTTAACCGATTACTTTACAAAATGGGTGGAAGCAAAAGCTCTCACCGAAGTCAAACAGACGCAAGTAATCGATTTTATTAGGAAGAACATCATCTATAGGTTCGGTGTCCCGAGAGAAATTTCTTGCGACAATGGTAAACAGTTCATAGGAGCAGCCATCACTGATTTCTTCAAACAATGGGGGATCAAAAGAATTGCTTCGACCCCCTATCATCCAAGCGCCAATGGCCAAGCTGAGCCTTCGAATAGGATTATAATTGAAAATCTTAAGAAAATACTCGATGAGAAAAAAGGCCCTTGGCCCGAGGAGTTGCCAGGCATGTTGTAGGCCATGCGGACAACAGAAAAGAACATCACCGGTGAGACTCCAATTTCACTTGCTTATAGTATGGACTCCCTTATCCCCATGGAGGTGGGCGAACCGAGTCTTCGGTACGCCCACACCACCAATGATGCGAATCAACAAGCCATGCGCATAGAATTGGACCTGCTCAAGGAGAAACGAGAGTTGGCTTTGGTTCGACTAGTGGCTCAAAAAAGGCAGATCGAAGTATATCTCAATAGGAAGGCCAAGCTCAGAGACTTTAAGGTTGGCGATTATGTGCTGAAGGCATGAACCAATCAACGAAAGAAGAAAATGGGGGAAAGCTTATCGCAAATTGGGAAGGACCTTACAGAGTCAAGGCAATCATCGAAAAAGGGTCTTATCAAATTGAAAATCTGCAAGGTGTGCCCGAACCCTTAAATTGGAACATCTCCAATTTAAAGCGGTACTACTTCTGAAACCGAGGTAAATATCCCTTGCTGATTTAAAAATTTTACCACAGCCTCGAGCCGAACAACGCTCCTAGGGCTTCGATCAAAATGTACTAACTTACTCCTTGTTTCGTTTTGCTATTGAACGATTTTCAGTGCTCGGATCTTCATCAAGATTCACACCCGAACACTGGGGGAGTGAGAGGTGGGTTGCAACCGAGGTCGACACTGAGCCTCCCAACCGAAGCCTGTCTATCCGACAACTGGGGACTGACACCTGAAGGATAGATTAGTACATTGTAATTATGCCCGATAGTGGCATATTGTCAATTTGTTTTTACGCCCAAGGTCTACTTCGGCTTGGCTTTATGTAAAAAGCCAATTTTGGCTCGTTGATATTATCAATGAAATAAACTTGACTTCACGTCTATTTGTTTCTGTAATCTTGCACTTCAAATGCATCAACTCGAGAACGAGACGTCGTTCTAAGTTTGCATCGTTTTGATCCAGTTAAGTTTTGCAAGTTATCGATTTTAAATGTTCGGTTAATGCAAAAACTAACATTTAAGATAAAAGTACGAATTCATTCCACTAGGCCCGAAGGCCGCAAATTTACACATTAAAAGGACCCGAAGGTCCAAATATGAACAAAAGAGCCCGAAGGCTTACACAAAAACAAAAGATGTAAACAACAGAAGTCTAAGCCTCGGGAGCATCACTTCCCTCCTCGGAACCCCTCTCGGCATCTTCTTCATCGTCTTCATCTTCATCATCACTCGAGGCCTCACTTGATGGGAGGTCATCAATGATAGCTTGAGCCTTTGCTGCCTTCCCTTCGGCCTTAGCAATTTCCTCGTCCAGGATGAGCTCGCCAGTGCGGCAATGCTTGAGCAGTTTTAACCGAGACCTGATAACGGCCCATTGCTTATCCAGCTCCGCCCTCTTGGCTTTGATCATAGCTCTGTCTTTGCGATCAGCGACTTCGTCCCGAAGAGCTTCAACCTCGGCCTCACGAGCTGAAAGTTTGGAGGTCTCACCCTCCAACTTTTGAATATAAAGTACATGCTTTCTCAGCTGCTCGTGGTGTTTCTTGGTCATTTCCTCCGACTTGCCCCTAGCTTGAGCCAGCTCGGCATTAAGTTTAACAACTTCAGCTTCCAGCCTCGAGCGCTCAACCTGGAAACCATCGCCGAGGGCTTGAATTTTGGCTTCGGCAGCAGCTTCGGCTTCGTGCAAATCGGATTGGGACTTGGACAATTTAGCCTTCAATTCTGCTATTTGGGCATTGAAGCTATCCTTTTGCCTATCCCAAGCACGAGCTACGCGCTGAACCTCTTCGCCCCTAGAAGCCTCAAGCTCGATGGCCCTCAACGACAAGACAAAGCCCTGAGTAGAAATCATCGAAGAGTTTGTGTAAGCAAATGACCAAAGGCAAAGTTCAAATTAGGAAAAATGAGACTTACTCTAAGAGCATTGGCAGCAAGAGTGTTGATAAGTTGAGCGGGAGGAAACTTTTGCACGACCGCGTCCTCATTTGGACCGAGCAGAGGCATGAGGCTCAGTATATCACTTCGGGTGCTCGTTAGCAAGTTTGAAGAGGTCGACACCTCAAGCTTTCGCAAAGAATCCATCGAGGATGAAAGCCTCGCAGGCTCAGATTGCGCTCTAACCGCGCCGATGTCGGCCTCCCTCTCAGGGACAGCAGCCCCAATCTCCTCCACCTTGGCCTTGCCTTTGGCCTTGGCCACTGCTGCCTCGAAATCAGGCACTTGGTTCTCAAGATCCATGATCTCAATCTCTCTGCGAGCTTCCAAGCCCTCGGCGGCCTCATCACTAGTCTCATCAATCAGCCTTCGGCGCGATTCCGCCACTGCTTCGGGCTGAGTGGAAGCCAACACCTCGGTGCGAGGATTCACAGAGCGGGAAGATTTTTTGGAAGCTACCCTCTTCCTTTTCACACCTACAATGAACGATGCAGAAGAACTTTAAGTGAATGAGCGAACCGAAGTAAAGGACAATGAGCTAGTCGGAGACGATGTCTACCTTTGGAGGACCCCTGACCGGAGGCCCCTTTTGAGATCTTTGAAGACTTTGAAGCCTTCAACTCCTTCAGGTCACCTGCTAGACCTGTCACCGAAGCCAGATCATCATCCGACTCGGTATCTTCTTCATCTTTCTTCTTGTCTTTCTTTTTGTTGACGGCACGGTTTGGAAAACCTAGTACCGAAGAGAAAAAGGTCAGCAATAAAATCAAGAAGAGTTGGGATAACAACTTATGCAGCAAACTATTAAATGGCTTACCATGCCTTTTGCATTGCCAACCGAAGTCAGCAGCCATATCCATCCATGACCGAACGGGACGTTTACGAGCCCCGGTCACAGCCTTGACCCATTTGGTCAAACCTTCGGGGGGAACGATAGCAACTTTGTTGGCTGAGGAATGAAAGTAGGTTGAAATCAGCGAACAAGAGAGGAAGCAAAAAAGAAGCCAAGAACGAAGGAACACTTACGTGTATTATTCCACCTCTCTGGGAAGTTGGGCTTAGTGGATAGGACGCTGGTCTCCAAAAGAACATAACGATCACTCCAGCCTCGGTCCCCGTGATCTTCGCTCTTATGTAGGAGCGCATATTTACCTCGGTTGTTTAGAGCCACAACCCCAGCTTTATGGAAGTAAGGATAATAAAGAGAAATGAGGTGCTGTAAGGTGAAACTTACTCCGGCTTTTTTACTCAGCCAATCCAGACATTGAACGACCCTCCAAACGCCGGGGCCTAATTGAGCCAGGCATAGGTTGTATGCTCAGCAGAAGTCGTCAATAATCCTGTGGACAGGTAAAGTGAACCCTAGGGTGAAAGGGTAGGTGTATGCAAAAGATAGCCCCTCCACATTATGGCAAACTCCACTGGTGGGGTCGGGGATGACTATCTTCACCTCGGGCCCGAATGCACAATCTTTCCAAACACGATGAATGTGAGCTTGAGTGATTCGGGTCGGAGTCGTATTCACTGGTATGTTCCTGTTTTTTACCTCTTGATCAGCAGATTGCTTTTGTAATTTGAGGTCTTTTCCATTATCAAAGTGAGAAGGGATGATTTGATGAGGCTCGAGCTCTTGCTCGAGGGGAATCTTCGGTAGTTTTTTCTCAGGAGTCCCACCTCGGCAGCGGGCAGCTCACCCCCAGTTTCGACCTCGGCCTCGGCATCGTCGCCTTCACCGTCATCATCCCTACGGATGACATCATCAGTACTACCTACCACTATGTCGTCATCACCGACGACGTCATCTCCCTCCAAACTGTCGTTCCCACTTGCCGCAGCGGTGTCGCGCCTAGCCATCTCCTTACGCCGCTGGGAGCCGCCAGCACTAGAGGTCACCTCTTCACCACCCTCTGCCTCTATCACCTGCAACGCTGGCACGGTGGTAATGAACTCACCACTGGCTATAATGGCGGCGTAGCGTGAAATCTTCGCATTCTCACCTAAATCACTGGAGTCCTGTCTAGAATGAGTCGCATACATGATAGCGGGGTTAAAATTGAGATTATCAACGAAATGGAATTGATTAAAGAGAGAAATGGAAGTTTTTGCTTCTTTCTATCACTGTTGCTTGCTAAAAGTTGGAAGTGACAAGAATGGCTAGGCGATGAGGTATTTATAGGCGTAGGGGAAGCAAGTGGAAAAGAGTCATCATTGTAACGTTGGGAAAAAATAAAAAAAAGTGGTGTGGCCGTTCAATTAACCAACGGACGGGTGACACGTGTCAAGGAATAGTAATCTGAAGAGACGCGAACCGTTGACAATATTTGAAATGCTTGGATGAGATCAAGCCACGTCACTTTCCCGCGGAATCTCATTCTACTCCTCGGTAACTTCGGTAATTGACCGAGGAGTGGGGGGACTATTTGTATTGGGTAAAAATCGGCTCACTACGAGTCGCATCGGCAACATGATCTAATAGCAACCGAGCACGAGATGGCAAGCTAGAAACCGAAGCAAGTGAGTGGATCGCCGAAGCCAGGCACCAAGGTAATCACCGAAGGCGAGCCGTAAGCTGAGCTTCGGTGACATCCACCTCGGTCAAGTAGCTAGGTCCAACCGCCGAGGTCATACACTTGCACCTCGGTGAAGCGCCTCGAGTCAAGCGGTTTTGCACCCCACTGCTTCAGCCCACTACTTTGCCCATTAACTTCGCCCATAAATGCTCCAGACGTGGGTTTGGCCATGAACGAGTGGTGGAGAACGTGGGGCAAGCCTTTGTATCTATAAATAGTATTTCATTTCATGTTGTATTTATTCAGAAATACATACAGAAACTCTGCCAAATTTTGTACTTGCTACGATATATTGGAATCAAGTTATTTTCTCGCACTTTACGCTTATTTCTTGCATTTTCCTGACTTTGATACGAAGATTTACTTATATCCTAACCCAAATTCGATTTGTGACCCTAAAACCGATTTAGGCCCATACAGTAACAATTTGAGAACTTCAATAAAGTTTATAGAAATAAATGAGACCTCACAATGACAGCTGGTGAAACAAGATGAAAGGGAACAAGCTGACCTACAAGATTTAACATCACGGATTCATTCTTCATCGAGCGAATGACTAGCCAAGAAAGAGTATAGTAAAGTGGAGGTAAGTGGTGGATGGTGTTAAAAGCGCACTCAAAGGATGGCGGATGCAGGTTCTTTTGTTATAAAAAAAATAATAACCAATAAAGGCCTAAAATAGGGAATGAAACTTTACTGTAACACCTAAAGATATGCCTCTAAAGTGTATTCTAATAAAAATGATGCATAGGCAAGATCCTGATGAAAGTGTTGTTATTTTTGCACGTTGTATCTTCATTAACCCCTCTCATTGCTCTTCGATTACGTCTCTTTTCAGCAGGGGCGGCCCAACACAATTGGTAGCTTAAAGCAAATCGTAATAAGAGGCCTTAAATTTACTTAATAATTTTTTTTTCTTTTCTTTATTTACCATCAATTATGTGTCTTAGTCATTGATGCAAATATATGGTAACTCTATTCACTAAAATTTTGTACAAAGTATATATATTGACGATTAATAATAATAATCTTATAATCTCCGTAAGTAAAATAATATGGTACAATTAGAATAATTCAACTCTATTTTAAAGTTAAAAGATGCTTAATACAATTTTTATAAGAAAAAAAAATGAACTCCAAAAGACACGTTACGAGAGATTTCGCTATTTTACATATCAAAGTCGTCATAAAATTATTCATTTTCATACTAGTATTTTTATCTAAAATTTGAGTTATTTTTTAATAACTCTTCATATTCCATGTAAAAAATATAATATGTAGATAATGCATTAACATATGAAATTTGGGGCTCTTAATTTGGGGAGGCCTAAATCAAGGATTTTTTACACAAAAGTACAATTTTTAGAACTTAATTACCAAACATAACAACATTTAGCAAAATAACCCTATATAGAGGAAAACACAAGTTAATTACAAACATAGCAAAAACATAGCAATATTTTCCCATAACATACCAAACCCTTATATTCTTCCTCCTATTTCCCTCACAATCACTTTTGATCCTCCCATTTCCCCCTATTTCACTTTTTCTCCTACCATTTCCCCCAATTTCAATTTTACTCCTCCCATTTCCCCCAATTTCACTTTTCCTCCCATCATTTCTCCCAATTTCACTTTTACTCCTCCTATTTCCCACAATTTCACTTTTCCTCATCCCATCCTCATTGTATCTCGTTGTATCTCACTGTATCTCGATGTTTCTCAACTACTAACTATCTCGTATCTCATTGTATCTCAACTACCAACCACATCGTATCTAACCGTATTTCGCCTACCAACCACATCGTATCTCAACTACTAACCACATCGTATCTCGTTGTATCTCACCGTATCTCAAGTACCAACCACCTCGTATCTAACCATATCTCGCCTACCAACCACATCGTATCGCATTGTATCTCACCGTATCTCAACTTCCAACTACCTCGTATCTGACCGTATCTCCCCTACCAACCACATCGTATCTCACTGTATCTCAACTACCAACCACCTCGTATCTAACCGTATCTCGCCTACCAACTACATCGTATCTCATTGTATCTCAACTACCAACCACATCGTATCTCGTTGTATCTCGCCGTATCTCAACTACCAACCACCTCGTATCTAACCGTATCTCGCCTACCAACCATATCACCAACCACTTCATATCTAACCGTATCTCGCCAACCAACCAAATCGCATCTCACCATATCTCAACTACCAACCACCTCATATCTAACCGTATCTCGCCTACCAACCACATCGTATCTCACTGTATCTCAACTACCAACCACCTCGTATCTAACCGTATCTCGCTTACCAACCACATCGTATCTCAACTACCAACCACGTCGTATCTCGTTGTATCTCACTGTATCTCAACTACCAACCACCTCGTATCTAACCGTATCTCGCCTACCAACCACATCGTATCTCATTGTATCTCAACTACCAACCACCTCGTATCTAACCGTATCTCGCCTACCAACTACATCGTATCTCATTGTATCTCAACTACCAACCACCTCGTATCTAACTGTATCTCAACTACAAGGCATCTCGTATGTCGTTGTATCTTGTCGTATCTCGCGGTATCTGCATTGTTTTGAACAGTATCTAACTATTTCTAGAGTGTATCTAGTTGTTTCTAGATTGTTTCAGCATTTGTTTCATCCCGTTTGTGCGTTGTTTCTCACTGTTTCTAAACTATTTCACCTTTTTTGCGTTGTTTCACATTATTTTTTATATTCTGTTTCGAATTTTTTCACTAATTGTTTCAGACTGTTTAGTGTTGTATCTCACTGTATCTGCTCTATTTTTGCTCCGTATCAAACTCTATTTCGTTGTATATACGTTGTTTCAACACTGTTTCAGGTTGTTTCAACACCGTTTCAGGTTGTTTTGCACCGTATCTAACTATTTCTAGACCGTATCTAGCTGTTTCTAGACTGTTTCAGCATTTATTTCATCTCGTTTTTGCGTTGTTTCTCATTGTTTCTGAACTATTTCACATTTTTTTCATTGTTTCAAATTATTTTTTACATTTTATTTTAGACTTTTTCACTAGCCGTTTCAGACTATATCATACTGTTTCAATGCCGTTTCAGACTGTTTCAACTACTGTTTTAGATTGTTTCAACGCCGTTTCATACTGTATGAGACGATTTCAACTGCTGTTTCAGATTTTTTCAATACCGTTTCAGACTGTATCATACTGTTTCAATAGCGTTTCAAACTGTTTCAACTACTGTTTCAGATTGTTTCAATACCGTTTCAGACTGTATCATACAGTTTTCACGTCGTTTCAGACTGTATCTCATTGTATCTATGCTATCTCAAGTCTGAGTGAACTCAGCTTAGCTGAGCAGTACTTTCTTCCCCCTCAATTTTCCTTAATTTAGTTACTGTGTTTTTACAATTTTTACAATTTTGGCTTCATTCCTGTCGTGCTTTTGTATGGATATAATGTCAATGCTATGTTATTATTTCCATTAGAGAAACAAACTCACCTGTGTTTAAAATGATTCACCAAATTACCATTGTCGTGAAATGGTTTTTGAACAACAAAGTTGAACTTGATTAGCATACTTCCAGTTCTAATGTGCTCCAATCAACAAAGATCTATACCGTTTCTCAACAAAGGGCTAACACATGTCATCACTGCTCCTTCACATATGCACGTTTCCCTCCATTTGTCCCCTTTTTATTCCCATAATTAATGTGTTCCAATATATCTATTCTTAGAAGACACCGACTGGAAAAAACCAATTTTCCATTTTAGCCCCAAAAATGTATCAATTTTAGTCGTCCAACTCGTAAAAAATATTTCACTTTATTGATAATTTCCCGTGGGTCGTATCAAATTCCACCATCGTCTTCATCCTCTAGCTCCGCCAGTCACGATGGTCAGAGATCCATTAGAAGACACAGAAAAGACCATGGGGAAACAGTGAAACATACGGTCAAAACTCATACGGGATTTGGGTGAGCTGAACAGCGGCATAGTGGAAGAGGGGAACGGCTGCCGATGGCTTTTTCGACAGAAACCACGGCGTCGTTGCAACCTTAAATGATCGCCGATGGAGTGTAGGTGTTGTTGTATGTTTGGATATGAGAGAATGGAATGGGATGATGTTGGGGAAGGTGGAGAAAGTGTTTTAGGGTTTTTAGGAGGGTGGGAGTAAGTATAATTATAACGTGTTGATTATTGTAAAAATGTGTTAGGAAAATAATGTTATGTCTTGTAATTTGAAAAATATTGCTATTTTTTTGTAATATAGGATGTAGATTTGTATATATGTATAAAAAATCCTTAAATCAATTGTTTTAGTGGCCTCCCTCGGAGCCGGCCCTGCTTTCCAGATACGCAAAAGGAAAGGACATAAGTGAGTTGCTTCTTCAGGTTAGAGTTTGATATGGAAAAAAAAAAAAGAGTACGCCCCTAGCAACAGTGCTAACGGCGGCTGAAAGACCGGTTCTCCTCCTTGTATCGGTTCTGATGAAAAACTCTCTTATATGGGCACTGAGAGTCCAATGTTGTTCATAGAATCATAGTATATCTTAGTAGTATTTATAGAGAAAATATGAACAAAATCTCAAGGGTTAGATGAAGAGATCTAAGGTTAACTAAACCTATGTGTGCACTGAAGATATTTTCTTTAGCTTTTCCACACAGAATTCATGCGCTACACCATGAAGACAACAACTTGTACCCCACCCTTTTATCTCTTTTTGGAAATATACTAGGCTCTACCAATAAGATCCATCAAATAATCATCTGCTACATCATCCGAGCTCTTTCCTCCAATTAAATCAGAAAATCCTACCTTGTCAGCTTAGAAACTAAAATTACCTTGCCCTACGAGAATGCTACATAGAACCTGAGCAATATTTCGGGTAATTTTGATCAGTAGTCATCTTTGGACGCGCTCATTGGAGACTATCCACCGTTTCAAAATTCATTGAAGAATAGCCAAAAATTTGCGCACACACTTAAGCTCCATTAGCACCACAGACTAGTCCCATAACAAAAAACTGGGCTTGTTCAAAGCCCAAGTATTTTGTTATGGGACTGAAGAAGTCCCATAACAAAATAATTCCATAACAACATGTTCAAAGGTCCTATTATTTTGTTATGGAACTTTATCCCATAATAAAATAATTTGATTTATTCCCATAACAAAGGTCCCATCAAAGGGATAAATCACATTATTTTGTTATGGGACTTTATATATAAAGCTTCAGTCCCATAACAAAATGTTGGGGCTGTGAACAAGTTTTGTTCATAGCCCCAGTATTTTGTTATGGGACTGAAGCTTTATACAAAGTCCCATAACAAAATGCTGGGGCCTTGACAAAACTTGTTCAAAGCCCCAGTATTTTATACTGGGGTTAGTTTACTGAAGCTTCCCAGTATAAATACTGGGGCTTTGAATAAAACTTGTTCAAAGCCCCAGTATTTATACTGGAATTTGTCCGAAGGTGGCTATTTCTCAGCGAATTTGTTTTTGACGGCTACAAATCAATCAGCGCGCGCCAAACAGGCCCCTACACGAAATTTTTACCAATATTTCCGTCAATCTGATAAATGCCGGAAACTTAGGCCCAATAGTTAATGTCAGTTTACCGTTGTCTTCTCCCTTTTTGCTTGTGAGTCCAAATATCAAAAGAACATTTAAAGGAAAGCATCCCGGAAAGATTCCTCAAAGTCGTACTAAGGTCTCTTATTCACGTTTATCCAATTGAGAAAATTTTTATGGAGATCTACTCTGAAAAGTTAGGAGTTATTCACGAGGTGAATCTTCCAACCACAGCAGAACCTCTAGTTTGATATCGATAGAATATGCTAATTCCTTGTACTATTCAATCAGAAATGTCCATCTGCTTACCTTCCCAGCAACTTCAAAGAGATAATTATTCGATTCTCCTAAAGGCATGCAACTACTGTAACAGTAATTATGTTACTACGTAAATTTATCATTTACCTTAATGCATCTATGTCAAATAGGCTGTGACATCAGTAATTTATAGAAATAAGTGCATGCAAGCAGATACTAGTAGTATGCACGCAATACTAGCCAAACTAGGATACAACATGTATATACCTGAATGCAAGCCAACTAGTAACTAAACAAAATTTATGGAGAACTAATCAGTAGAAAACTACAAAACTGTATTAGTCCTGTAAACAAGCCCATTTTTCTATTTGGCAATAGTACAATAACATGCTCATCACAAAACATCTAAAGGTAGCCCTCAAGTAATTATTATACGGAAATAAAGTATTGGGGCTAAACCAGGGGAAAGTTGGAAAAATCCACCGAAGCAACAAAGCATTTAACAGAAAATAAATATTCATGGAAACAACGCCCAGCAGCGTTGTTGTCCTTGTAATGACATAAATAAGTTCTGCAATAACTCACGCCCTTAAAGTCCTACTTAAAATGGAAAAAAGTACGCCAAAAACACATAAATTTAAAACAAAACTTATGCAGATCAGACTAAGCATGTATTCATCAAGACCTCCTGCCAAATTGATCTTTCTGCATGCTTACAGCTTGTCCTCAAACTCGGATAGAGGGGTCATCTGCTCCTTCAAACCCTTCCTCTTGCGGATATTAAGGACGAGTGCATGAGCTGTTGAAGTAGGGTCCAATGGATCAGCTGACATCATGTCCCAATGATCGAACACACATTGTGGGAAAGCTTGACCTGAAGTAGCAGCTCTCAAAGTAGCAGAGAATCCAAAGGATTCGATGACAGGAAGGTATGCCTTAATGTTGTAAAGAGGGGTTCCTGGCCTTTGAATCTCCTCAAACACATGCCCACGCTTCTGATTCAAAACACCATAGATTCCGCCGAGAGCTTGCTCTGGAGCCTGAATCTCCACAAGGTAAACAGGCTCCAACAGGCGGGGCTTGGCAGTCAGCTGAGAAGCATAGATAACCCTCCTAGCAGTGGGAATAACTTGGCCACCACCCCTGTGAATAGCATCAGCATGAAGTACGACATCACAGACTTCAAAGCAAATACCTCTCATGTTCTCTTCAGCCAATGCACCTTCCTTGGAAGCCCACTGGAAACCAGCAACAACAGAATCCTTAATTTCATTCAAGTACTGAACTCCCTTACACATATCCACCACCATGTTGGGTCCAGTTGTCTCTGGACCAAAGCACCAAATCTTCTTTGCAAGATCCTTGTCCCATCCAAACTCCTCAGACAAGATCTTGGAACGAACTTTAGGATCGTCCCTAGGGCCAATTCGTCCATCATCAATAGCCTCAGCAAGCCCTTCCTCCAAGGGTCTAGCTTCCATGTACAAACGGTTATGCTTGTTAGGGGACTTGCTCATCACAGTACGGCAAGACTTCTCCAGGACTGTCTCACGGAAGGACACCACAGGATCAGACACTTTAATTTCAGCACCACCCATGAAATCTTCCTGCAAGTCCTTCAAGCAGATCTCAAGGTGGAGTTCTCCAGCACCAGCAATGATATGCTCGCCAGACTCTTCAATAGAACAGACAACCATAGGATCAGACTTTGCCAAACGTTTCAACCCTTCAACAAGCTTAGGAAGGTCAGATGCAATCTTGCACTGAACAGCAACACGCACAACTGGTGAGACAGAAAACTTCATTGCTCTGATTGGATGAGCATCAACTTCCTTTTCATTGGTCAACGTTGCATTCTTGGTAATAAACTGATCAAGGCCAACCATGGCAACAGTGTTACCACAGGGAACATCCTCAACAGTTTCTTGCTTCTTTCCCATCCAGATAACGGTTCTCTGGATATTCTTAACATACAAATCCTTCTTTTCACCAGGCACATAGTTAGGACCCATGATTCGGACCTTCGAACCAGTACAAACCTTCCCAGCAAACACACGACCAAAAGCAAAGAATCTACCCTTGTCAGATGCAGGAATCATCTTGGATACATAAAGCATAAGTGGACCATCTGGGTCACAGTTCCTGATGGCATTGGCATAAGCATCATCAAGGGGTCCCTCGTACAAGTTCTCCACACGGTATCTTTGAGCTATGGAAGGAGATGGAAGATGAAAGATAATCATTTCCAGAAGAGCAGTACTTGCAGGAAGCCAGTTCTGCATCACACGCTTCATCAGTGGCTTACCCATCAATTCTTTCTCCTCAGATTTCATGGTTATACCAAGCTTCGTCAACATTGGCCAGAGCTTATCTTTTTGATCATTCATGCAAGTGTTGATAATCTGCTTGATTGGCTCATAGCAAAATTGAACAAACCCACGCTTGCATGTAGCAGATCCGGTGTTTTTGGTGGTCCACTTTTTGGTGGCAGGGTCAAAAAAGTTCTCACCCCACAGCCTTTCCATCATCTTAGCTTCATCAACCCCGAACTTGGAAGCATACATCTTGGCAAAATTGGTGAGGGTAAAAGCCCACCCGTGCAGTCCAGCAGAGAAAGCAACAGTTCCTTTCTCGGGATAAACCATAACATCACCTAGAAGGGGATCTTCATATGTAGCCATAATAACATTAGCATTCTCAATAACTCTCTGGAATGTCTGGTAGGCCTCCTCTCCATCAACCTGAAGCTCAAGGAAACACCTGTCCATCTTGTTAACTGTCAAGACCGGACGAATCCTCTCACCAAGGGCCTGACGCAGCACTGTCTCTGTTTGGACACAGACACCTTCCACACAATCAACCACAACAAGCGCACCATCAGTAATACGAAGGGCAGCAGTCACTTCAGATGAGAAGTCAACGTGCCCAGGCGAATCAATGAGGTTGATAAGGTACTCGTTCCCATCTCTCAAACCCTTGTAGCTCTTCAAGGATTCATCAGTCATCGCATAGTAAAGTGAAATACCGGTAGACTTGATGGTAATACCACGCTCAGCCTCATCTGCACGTGTATCAGTCATTCTGACATCACCTGCAACTTCCTGAGCAATGATACCAGCAGCAGCCACCAAGGAGTCGGTAAGTGTAGACTTTCCTGTCAGATTAAAGATAACTGAGATTTAGAACCTCTTACTATTCATCTGATCAGTCAGCGAATAGATATTATATGATATTATCAATATAACTAGATTAAGTTCTATTGCAAAACGAGAAGAAAACTAACGAAACAACATTAACTAAACTTAAACAGCCCCAAAATAAAGTGTCCCTCCAGTTTGACATGAAATAAATATTTCTCCAGAGAGACTACTTAGCTAGTAACATCAACAATATTTGTTTTAGCTGCTTACCATGGTCCACATGAGCAATAACAGACATATTACGAATGTTATGCTTGTAGTCCATAATCTTCCTAAGCTCTTCAGCTGTGAACTTCACCATCTTGACTGCTTGTTAACTGTAACAACTACGAATTATATTTTATTCCTGCCATAAGAAACCACAACAAAAGTTAGACTATCAAAAAATCACTTTATTCCTCTAAAGTACAGGTCCATGTGGCCAACTCACCAACTAACAAATAACAAGCTAATCAAAGAGATCCATACAAGATCAAATGTTTTAACCAACACATCCCATATTACAAGGTTGACTACTAACACAGAGAGCAGAAGCAGATACCAAAAACTGAATGCAAAAACTATAACTAAACTATGAAACTCCAAAAAAAAAAAGACAAAATGAAGTCTTCTATTGAAGCAAATCAACGATCCATATACCATATAGAGCAAAATGAGTAACTACAGTATCTTATTTGTTAGGTGCTTATAAAACCACACAAAGCAGAATACAACAGGTCTTATTTCCATAGTAAGACACACAAGCTAAATACAGTCTATATCAGAATCATCCACTATAGAACATCTACATTTTAACACAAAACACACACAGAGACGCCCGGACACACAAACATATAGAAATCATCATCAGAATAATCCGCAAAAAACAGCTAAATGTTAACATAAACACACACAATATACATATATATACATATATACACACACGCGCGCACTAGCTAGAAATCATCAGAAATTAAGTGCCTCAATCACAAGTTTCACGGAGAAAGTGAAACAACTATCGGAGTATTACCAATAAAATAATAAAGCCTAGACATGAATAACGAACATGAATACTATATAAATACTCGATAAGCTTCAAACTTAAGCCTATATAAATCTCATCACATGAATAATAATAAGTGCAAATAAAGAATAGATCTGGATGGACATATTAAAACAAAACATGAACGGTTTTGAATACATACAGTATATTAATTTAGTGAATTGACAGACAGATCCAACAGGAATAAGTAATAAAAAGGGAGAGAAAGAGAGACTTACAGAGAGGAGTAGTAGGCGGCGAGTATTGTGAGACCCTTACAATTCAGCCGCTAATATGAGAAGCTCAGGTTTCACCAATTGTGCGATGGTATATACCCCTTCTTTCTCCCTTATGGGCCTCACCTCACTCTTAGCCCAATTTTTATGGGCTTTTAGTCGGTTGATTTGCAAAAAAATTCAAAATTGACTGGTCGTCATAGTTTGGGGAAAGTGCACGAAAGGCCACTTTTGCCACTGGTCTTTGGGCACAGGCCACTAATACCAAAACATTTAGTTTGTGGCCACTTTTGCTTAAAGAGATAGAACTTCAGTCCATAGGCCGGATTGAAGTTCGGTCCTTAAAGATTGAACTTCAATCCAGGGCCATATGGACCGAAGTTCAGTCCAGTCCTTAAGATGGAACTTCAGTCCATATGGCCATGGACTGAACTTCAGTCCATAGTATGGCCATGGACTGAAGTTCCATTTTAAGGATTGAACTTCAGTCCATGGCCATACCATGGACTGAAGTTCAGTCTGGAACTTCAGTCCAGGGGCCGTATGGACTGAACTTCGGTCAATGAAAGTCAATATTTATTTAGTAAAGGCCCAAAAGTGGCCTCTAGTGTAAGACCAAAGAAAATAGTGGCCTCAAATCAAATACCAGTGTTAAAAGTGGCTGCTGGGCGAAATTTTTACTCATAGTTTGTACCGTTTAAGATAGTTTTAGCAAAACGGAATCTGCTTTATTCATAGTCAATACTTCGTGTTGCCTCGGGAAGAATTTCAACATTAAAAGCTGCCTAGAGAATACTTCAAGATATCTAAAAAAAATATGGGAAGAGATTCAAGGGCAAAGTAGCAACAGTCGTCTAAGCAAGAGTCAAAGGCAAGTACTGCATCTTAGGCAATACTTACGAGAAAGGAAAGGCAAAGATATTGGCATCATTATAAGATTTGTAGGAGTATTTTTGTATAGGCCAGAATTAATTCATAAAACCAAGTGAAGGTCATTTTTCCTGAACCACTGTTACGGGGTCGAAAAGACAAACCAGTTGCCTTGGTATCATTGTTTTATAAATAACCCGTTGATTTGAAAATTTTGATAAAGGAAAAATACTTTTGGAGTATTTTGATAAATATTAACCAAAATTGGGGGTGTTAAATAGTAAAATTTTGATGCGTAGCCATTTTTGGACGCGCTCAATGAGTTTTATCCACCGTTTCAAAATTAATTGAGAAATAGCCAAAAATTCGTGCGCACACACTTACGCTCCATTAGCATTGGAAAACACCCCAGACTAGTCCCATAACAAAATACTGGGACTTTGAACATGTTCCCATAACAAAATAATGGGACCTTTGAACATGTTAGTTCAAATAGTTCAAAGGTCCCATTATTCTGTTATGGGACTGAAGCTTTATATATAAAGTCTCATAACAAAATAATGGGACCTTTGAATTCAAATGTCCCATTATTTTATTATGGAACTTCATATATAAAGCTTTAGTCTCATAATAAAATAATTGGACCTTGAACTAACATGTTCAAAGGTCCCATTATTTTGTCATGGGACTGAAGCTTTATATATATAATCTCATAACAAAATAATGAGACTTTTTATATAAAGTCCCATAACATGTTCAAAGGTCCCATTATTTTGTTATGGGACTTTATATAAAGTCATATAACAAAAAATTGGGACATTGAACTAACATGTTCAAAGGTCCCTTTATTTTGTTATGAGGTTAGTTTACTGAATCTTTATATAAAGTCACATAATAAAATACTGAGATTTGTCCGGAGGTGGCTATTTCTCAGCGAATTTATTTTTCACGGCTACAAATCAATAAGCGCGTGCCAAACAGGCCCCTACGCGAAATTTTTACTGTTAAATAGGCAGGTTTGACCAAATTTCGACTGAGTCAAAATTGTTCGGAGATTTGTAGAAATAGGACACTTCATGCTTATGGCCCCGTGAAAAGAATCATTTAACTTTAGCAACAATCTATAGAAGTCGCCTGACACCACCTTCTGGCACCCTGCTAAAAAAAACCATTTAAGTTTAGCACCAATCTATAGAAGTCGTCGGATGGACCTAGCTAGTGGCCTTTGGCAAGTCAAGTTCTCCAGGAGTGTCCAGCGATAGGGCTAATAGTTAAACCGTTTTTAAGCAAAGGCAAAAGTGTGAGAGTGACGCGCTAGAAGGCTAGTGGCCATCAATTCTCAGAGTTAATAAATATGATGGTTATTAACTCCTCCAAATGTTATTTGAATTGACTAAATGGTAATAAGCCAACTAAGAAAATTAATTAACAATGAAAAGCTTAGAAAATACCAAATTTGTCAAACTGATTATATATATTTAAGATAAATAAATCAAACTATTGTTGCAAAAAACAAAAAAAATCAAAAGAAGGGAGCTAAGTGAAATATTGCAAAGCACAAACGAGATTAATGTTACAATTCAAATCTGGAGGGAGGTCTCTGAAAATATTTAATTGTTCACTTATCAAACAACACTAAGTAAAATCTTCTCTTTTCTTTACTTGGCTATATATAACATATTGGACCAAAAAAAAAGAAAAAAAAAATTGATAAGGTTACTTCATCAATCAATTGGACCACATATTTTGCCCAAATCAATTTAACTTATAGATGAGCTAACTTTTTAGGTTAATAAATATGTGGGTCAATTTAGGCATGTCAAAGTGTTTGTGAGTTAATTTTGTCACCCTTACTAAACATAGCTACAAAATAGAAATCAGTGCTTAATCATTTTCACTAATTTCATACCCCTGAAGGCGGGACGATGATTGTCTAGGTTTGCAACATTTGTTGAATTATGGCTAACTTTTGAATATAGATATAATATTGGATACCTTGTGTAAATAGCACTTGATAATCATCATATTATTATGGATTTTTTACACATATATACAAACCTACACCCCTATATTAAAAAAAATAGTAACATTTTTTAAATTACAAACATAGCAATATTTTTTTAGTACATTGTTACAATAAGCAAGACATTTCATTTTTTATAATTACACTTACACCTCATTCTCCTAAGAACCCTAAAACACTTTCTTCACTTCCCCAAACAAATCAGCCCCCCCCCCCATTCCCTTCCCTCAGATCCAAATATACAACTCCACCCCGACACCACCGGAGCCGCGCATTCAATCCACCATCACCACTGATCCAAACAGAAACAGAGATACATACTGCCATCGTACATCTCCGGAGTACTCTCATCTAACAGCTCATTGCTATGGAACTTCGCTGCTTAATTGAATGGTGTGCTGAGCAATGAGCTTAATGATTGGATTACAAAGTTTCTCCAGAGAAAATTTTCTTAGTGTGTTTGATCTAGACTTGGGAATATTTGGTTATTGGTCAAAACATTTTGTCGAAAATTCTAAACGGTTGCTTTCATACTCATAATAATCTCTGTATTCTGGATGTCCTATAATATTGGGATTCCTGGTTATTCAAATATTAAAATTTGAATATTTACTGACCTCAAATGCAATTCCTTTTGTTTTTATTATACTAATTGAAGGTATGTTCAGTTCACTTCAAAACATGAAGTAATCAGAATTGATGAACATTGTTTGATTTATGTCGTTCTACCAGTTTCATTGGCTTTTCCAAAATACAAATGCAGGTTTCCAAGATTAATACATGATTAATATTAGGTTTGTCTAGCTTCTTTAATGTTCTCAGCGATAAAATATGAAGTCCTCGCATAAGAATTTGATTTGCTTGTTTAGTCACAGAACTTCTGCAGCTTGCTAATCAGTTTCATCTGGCATGATTTATTCAGTCATGTCTACCTGTGCTAGAAATAATAGCCATGGAACCAGTTACAGCTATGATGTCAGAATAAGTTAATAGTATTTTGTTGCTATTGTTTTGTGTATTCGGTATTTTCCCTCATGTTGGTGTTTGATCTTCAACATTGCACAAGATGAAATAGTCAGATACAGTCTGAAATGACTATTGAAACGGTTTGATACAGACTGAAACGGGGTTGAAACACTATGATACAGTCTGAAACGGAGTTGAAATGGTTTGAAACGGTGTTGAAACAGTATGATACAATCTGAAATGACATTAAAACACTATGATACAGTCTGAAACGGAGTTGAAACAGTCTGAAACAGTGTTGAAACAATCTGAAATAGTTGTTGAAACAGTCTGAAACGGCGTTGAAACAATATGATTCAGTCTGAAACAACTAGTAAAAAGTCTAAAATAAAATGTAAAAAATATTGTGAAACAACGCACAAACGGAATGAAACAATGTTGAAACAACCTAGAAATAGTTAGATACGGTGCAAAACAACCTGAAACGGTGCTGAAATAACTTGAAACAGTGTTGAGATACAATGAGATACGATATGTGGTTGGTAGTTGAGATACGATTGGTTGGTAGTTGAGATACAGTGAGATAGAACGAGATACGATTGGTTGGTAGTTGAGATACGGTGAGATAGAACGAGATATGATTGGTTGGTAGTTGAGATATAGTGAGATACGAGGTGGTTGTTAATTGAGATACATTGAGATACGAAGTGGTTGGTAGTTGAGATACAGTGAGATATGATGTGGTTAGTAGTTGAGATACAATGAGATACGATGTGGTTGGTAGTTGAGATATGATTGGTTGGTAGTTGAGATATAGTGAGATAGAACGAGATACAATTGGTTGGTAGTTGAGATACAGTGAGATACAAAGTGATTAGTTGAGATACAGTGAGATGCAACGAGATACGATGTGGTTGGTAGTTGAGATACAGTGAGATACGATGTGGTTAGTAGTTGAGATACGATTGGTTGGTAGTTGAGATACAGTGAGATAGAACGAGATACAATTGGTTGGTAGTTGAGATACAGTGAGACACAACGAGATACGATGTAGTTGGTAGTTGAGAAATATTGAGATACAACGAGATACGATGTGGTTGAGGATGAGATGAGAAAAGGTGAAATTGGGGAAATGAGAGGAGTAAAAGTGAAATTAGGGAGAAATGGTGGGAGGAAAAATGAAATAGGGGAAAATATGAGGAACAAAAGTGATAGTGTGGGAAATAGGAGGAAGAATGTAAGAGTTTGGTATGTTATGAGAATATATTGTTATGTTTTTGTTATGTTTGTAATTAACTTCCTCTTTCCTCTATAATGAATAATTTTGCTAAAATATTGCTATGTTTTGTAAATAACTTCTAAAACTCGTACTTTTATGTAAAATAATTCTATTATTATTATATTATAGATTATAAAGTGAGAACCCCTAATGTAAAGTCATATTACTAAAATGCTCTTATAAATTATTTATGTTACTAAAATATCCTCATTAATTATTTTAATTATAATATAAAATAATCATTAAATGGAAGCCTCCACAAAAATTGATTGATCATTTTATCCTTCACCAAAAAAATTAAAATCACCTTTCATTAATTGATTAAATTTTAATTACTTTGAAAAAGAATCATTCATCTACCGTTCTATGCAAATGCGTTAATCATTATTTTAAACGTCAAATTTTTCACATTTCAAATTTTAATTTGTTTGTTCCCTTCAACTTCCTTCTATAATAGTAACATTCATGTACAATCTTTTCACATTCTTCATTTATCCCTCCATATAAAATTGCACAATGAAGTTCAATCACTCAATCCACTATGTCCATTTCTCTTCTTTCTGGCATAGCGTTAGCATTTAGTAAAATTCTCATGTCCTAAAAATCCAATGTTCTTCCCGGTTGGTATTTGATCAGCACCAAGATACAACTAAATTTACTTAATTTTTCCTT
The DNA here is from genome assembly GCA_037355625.1 of Petunia x hybrida. NCBI lineage: Eukaryota > Viridiplantae > Streptophyta > Magnoliopsida > Solanales > Solanaceae > Petunia > Petunia x hybrida. The sequence continues at coordinate 658,872 of JBBBVM010000208.1, forward strand.
AGTTGGCTTTCGTAACGAGAGAGATCTCATTGTATGGGTATGTTTTTTCCGTATTGATTTGCGGTGTAGTCAAATAGTAACAAATTATCATTATTTTATGTTTCTTTAAGTACATGTAACATGATAACATGAATATTTTATTCATCTATTATGTACTCTCCGTCTGATTTTGAACTTTATCGATTTACAAGGTATAGTTAAATTGTAACATATTATCATTTAAGTTGATTTTGTTACCCTCCACATATATCTCGGCTCTTGGTAAAAAGTCATTGCAAGTCTGCCCTTTTAGTTTGTGGGAGAGTGGTCTCAATGTTGATTTCTCATAGTGAACTTTATGGTTTACATTTTAGAAGTAATTGCGTTGAATTTCATTACGATACTTTTAATATGAGTTCTATATAGCAGGAGGAAAGGTACATGATATGAAGAACTTAAGCATAAAATAGAGAGATGACTACAGAATTCTATAGGTAACATTTATTATTTTGTTCTTTTTCTCCATTGTCTATTAAAATATATATATATATATATATATATATATATATATATATATATATATATATTTTTCCCATCCAATCCCCACTAGATCCCCTCTCGAGCCTTTTAATCTCTATTTGGTTGTTATAAATGTTGGTTCTAGTGGTATAGTGTTTCTCTTTTAGCGGCCGAGGAAATACTTCATTGTGTAGGTGTTTATTGAAGCACCATATTGATGAATCAATAGTAAATTACAGGACAAATCTTGACGTTGGGACATAGTATAGTTAGTTGGCTTGCTTTACGATGATATCAACATTGCCAACTAAAACAACTATAATGTGTTTAGCTCGATAAATCTCTTCATTAGATATTGATATAAAGCGAAAAAAGAGAAGAATATGTGACTAAGATTGGAGGAGAAAAAATATCAATCAACTCAATATAAAGGCAAGAAGAGGGTAAAATGAAAGAAGTTTAAGTGGCAAAGGGTACATACATTCAATTTACTTTTGAGAAGATTAGTTTCTGGATACGTGCTTTGCACGTGATATCTCGCATAAGTAACAATGCTTTATCAACAAAATTGACAAATGCAGTAATTTGCTAACATCTAAAAATATATGGAGAAATTGTGGTACCTAATTAAACACTAAAAATAGCTAACAGAGACTTGCAATACGTTATGAAGAATGAGATTTTTCTCTTTGCTATAATATGCAAAGGATGAGAATTTTTTAAATTAATGTAGTGATCTTAATGCACGTTGGGTGACACGATCCGGAATCCGGTTAGGCCGTGCGGGCACCCGACATCCTCCCCTAGACCCGTCGGGCGAACCCTTATCAATTAAATTAGGAAAATAAATATAATTCAATTTATAAATAATAACAAGACTTAGAAAAAGTACAGACATACGGATACCTCTAAACTGTACAAAAGAAATTAATACAGCTGACTACCCGACATACTAGGTTTAGGGCTATCCAGACTAGACATCTAAGAGTACAAAAGAAGACAGATACCTCCTGAAGGGAGCAAAATGCAGCTGAAATAATTAACAATAACTGGTGGCCATCCGAAATAAAAGCTGGCTCACCCTGACAGCTGAAGTCGTCTTCGCTCCTGAACAACGTGGCGAACTCAATCCTGGAGCGAACCTGCCGAAATGAAATAAATAGACAAGAACAAACAACAAACATGGGTGAGTCAAAAGGACTCAATAAGTGGGGCAGACTAGCCACCTCAAAGAATAGGCTAGCTAGTCAGGGAGAAGAAACACAGATAAACCAAATTCCTCTTATTTAAATTATAAAAGGCAGAGCCAGATAATAACTAGAAACACGTATGGAATCACAAACTCATCAACAACCAGGAACGTAAGATAGCCAGAACATATAGGTATCTCGAACACAACAATCAGAAATACATCCTGTTGCGGCCGCGCAACCCGATCCATATATTCATACTGTCGTGGCGTGCAATATGATCCATATATTTATATCGCTGCGACGCGCAACCCGATCCCGGCAACCCAGAATACGAGCCAGAAATATATAGACAAATAAGTAATGCACATATAAGCAGAACAGTAGTTATGTACCACAAGTCTACACAATGGTGTGAAATGAAATGAAATGAAATGAGATGAAATGAAATATGATGCAAAGGGTCACATGTGTCAAATGAATGGAGCGGAATCCTCCTACTCCAGGGCGGAATCCTCCTACCCTCAATATGATGCAATGGAGCGGAATCCTCCTGCTCCTAGGGCGGAATCCTCCTACCCTCAATATGATGCAATGGAGCGGAATCCTCCTGCTCCTGGGGCGGAATCCTCATACCCTCAATATGATGCAATGGAGCGGAATCCTCCTGCTCCTGGGGCGGAATACTCCTGCACCCAATATGATATGCGATTTAATGCATATGAATGACATATAATGCATATGAATGCAATGTGATGCAATAATAACCCTTCACCGGCGCGGGACTCTCATCGACAGCCGGGAAGTAGATGCCAACTCACAGTCAGAGTACAATGCTCAGATCCTCAATGCAATACCAACAACAGGACATAACATATAATATACAAGGTAAATCCAAAGCTAAGGCGTAAGGAGTACGCCTATCGGCAGCTACACATGTAAGGAACACGTGGTAGAAAATCCACGAGGCCAAGTGCCTCCAAAGAAATGGATATAAACACTTACCTCTTCCAAAAGTTAGTATGGCTAATCAACAACCGCTTTATCCTTTGGTTCCTTACCAAACGATCCCACTCTATTCAATAAGCAGAAAAATATATCAATTTAGGCTAAAGGCTTCATTCCTCACATCTTAGGGCAATCCGGTTAGGAACCTGATACCCACGTGACCGGCCTGTGTGTCCAATGTCCAGCCTCTATGGGGGACTCCAAATCACACATAACATGATCACAATATAAGTATAAGCATGTATGAGGTATAACACATGTGGCAACAATAGATATGGACTCAAAGGAATGAGAAGAAAACTCTGGATAGAATTATAGACACAAACTAGAACTCAGAATTTGTCCAACTCTTTGAATTTCCATAAAATTTTCGGCAGAGTTTCCCCTGAAACTGGATGATACGCAAAAACAGAATCAACACTATACTACAAACGGGAATGGATACCCGGATAAACTAATAATATAAACATGTTAAATGGATAACAAGATGAGACGACTGGATGACATAACAAATCCGCAGATAGAATGTCTGGACAGCACCACTGTCCTGCCTTTTGACCTAATTTTCAGAGTGTAGATCAAAGATATAGACTTCATGGTCTTCATGAAAGTTGTAGATATATGTCTTAGAATTCTGGGGATTCTTAAAGCATCTTAATATCAATTTTGTACAAGGAGTTATGATCAATATACTAACAGCTGTTCAAAGATCAAAATGATTTTCTAGATTTTGAAACATTTTGTCTTGCTGATTCGGACGTATTTCATCTTGGATTTCAGTACCAAATTAAGTATATACAAGGTTTCCTTGATACCATACAAGTTTCTTACAAGAAAAACTAAGTTTAGAACTAAGAAAAGCTTCAAAAGCTAAAAGATACATGCCTTGCCAAAAGAAAGGTTTAGTCTTACATACCTTTGATGCTTCTTGCTTCTAAACCTTGTTTCCCTTGAATTCAACACCTTCTAAAGCTTAAACAAGTTATAATTCAGAATTTGGGTACTTTACTTAGCCATGAAGTAATTCTAAAACTCAAGCTATAGACGAAATTGAAGGTAGCATAACGTTACCTTAATCGCGTAGAGCATTTTGACGCAATTTGTCTTCAATTTCGAGTTAAGATTGACGTCCATCCTTCAAAATCATAAAATTTGCTCAAACTTAATGAGAGAACTGTTTCTCTCTTTATATTTCTGAAAAATGACGAGATATGAAAGGAGTTTTCCTTTTATACTTGAAACATTTCAGTTTTAGTCCTTTTTTACGCTTATGTCCTTCTTTCTGGCCTAACTTATGATGCTCATATCTTTTTATCTATATGTTGTATGAATAAACCGTCAAAAGTGTTGGAAACTACACTCCAAGACCTTCAATTTGGTATATGATATGTCCCCAAAAGACCTCATATAACACACGAAATTAATTACTGAAAAAGCTTCGTTACAAGGCAATTCGTTAGCCGGTTTTTCCGCAACTTAAATCCGATTTTTCCAAAAATTTATATTCAACATATAAACATCATATATGGTCATATTATGACTTTAAACTCACTTAAATCATTCTTATCATGTCTTTAGAATGATATACGTCACTTTGGACATACGGGGTGTAACAATCTTCCCCCGTTAGAACATTCGTCCTCGAATGTTAAATGAAGTACATAGAAGCATTAAGCAACGATCTGTTACATACTTCTAGTAGTGAAGAGATGTGAAAGGTCAAATTATTTAACTTTATCGGCATTTTAGCGGAAGCTAGCCGAACAACCTCGAAATTCACTTTCGAAAAAGCACAAAAGTCACAAATAATCATATGAACCTAACGGCGCTTTCGGATTTTGAATCGAAGCTCGTTCACCAAAACCGAGCTCGAAAATCTCTTTTTTATATTTATCGACAATAAAAACTGAAACCTTCTTCCGATGCCTACCAAATGAGGTCTGATTTAGCTCAAATTTTACAGACAGGTCCTAATGGACATTACGAAGTTTTTTTTAAGATTATCGGCACGCCAATCGGAGTCCTAGCTTCCAAAACGACTAACCGAGGTCGTTTCATTCTCCTCCACTTAAACTCTCGTTCGTCCTCGAACGAGCCTAAGTTTAAAGAAAATTCCGCACAGATAACAAAAGAACTTCCACGACCTTCATAAGCTACTCCACGGACATTATCTCATGATTGCAGAATCAGAATTATAACACGAACACCGAACTCTTGGAATAAAACATATCTAGATACTATGATAACATCATTGCCCAACTTATTCAGACTAAGTTGACCCTTTCTCGATCATGAGAGAAGAGTTCTATATTTTCGAAATGAAGATACACGCAACTCTTGATAGGCTAACATGATTCCACCAACGGATCACCTCGTCGATATACTTTCGATATAGAACAGGTCGATGAAACAAAGAATTAGCTTACGCTTCAGCAACGCCTTAGAGATTTAATATTATGATTCGGCATGAATTGGAGGAAGACTCCTCCACTTAGAGCAATTTGAATAGAAATAGTCATCCTCGCACAACATGCTAGATTAAGGAAGACTTAGCTGAGTAGAGAACGCGGCTCAGACCTGAGCTACCAAATTACCCTTTCGAGTTGCCAAACAGCTGCAACTCTCGAGTTCATAACTCCATACCTTTCCTATAAGCACCACCGCCTGATGGATCAAATCAAAGGTCAAATGACGCCTCTCATTACCCTTAGTAGCCTTGAAAAACAACAATGTGCCTACTCTGCTACCTTGACACGCACTCTGGCCACATGGAACATCACAAGAGGCTACTAACAGCCCAAGCTCACTAGTATCGGAAGAAGAAGAGATGGTAATAAAATGAGGATAGAAATAATTAGATCTTTAGGAAGCTCATCTTCTTATTTGCTTGGCCACCAGAGCTAGACTACTTCCGAGTCAGGCTAACCAAAGAATCGAAATTGAAGAAATAGACATTAAATGAGCTCTATGGAACAACATCCATGCCAATTTAACCTCCCAATAAGAAGGAAACTCTGACAATTTACCAGAAACTCTTTTATAACCCAGACAAGCTCATAGGATAATATGACTTTACTAGCGTCTCGAACCAAGAGGAGATACGTAGATCGAATATTACCTACTAATCACTTTACACCAGAAGAAACAATGACACTCTCTGATGGTGATGAACTAGAATCCCATCATCCAACCAACACGGAATTTCGAGAAGAGAGGTAAACTAATTTGACATAATAATAGAAGGTGTCACGACAAGATGCCAGACAGACAATAACGACACTCACCGTTAAATTTTTCATATTTAGACCAGATAAATTAGTAGGGTCGCACAAATGCCCTGAATAAATCATACTAGATGCTCACCCCTCTATCGCAATCGCTTCTTAATAGAAACAATATCCAAGGAAACCATAGAAACATGATATGACAAACCATTTCCAAATCGATCAAAAGAATCAAATCTTACTCACATTTAAGAGAAGAAGAAATCTTAGGGTCTACTATATCGGATACCTCAGCATCCCGTCAGACAAGCAGTTCATAGAACTGCCTCTGCAGCTGAGCTGAGCCACTACCCTGACAATCACTTTCTGAAGAACCACTGCCACCACACTCTCAACCTCTACTGGATGGTGGCATTTCTCTGGCTAATTGAGATCTATATGAAATCTCCTGCGACTGCGCAGATGCCTGATGACGAGAGAAAAGACGACTGCCTACTTGACGGACTAAGGAAGAACTCCACCAAAGATGACAGGCTCACGACACTGATAACACCTTTTCAGTGAAAATAGAAGCTGGACAGATTGTTGATAGACTATAAAGAGAATAACTGGGTCTATCTTAATGAACTACTAGCGTATTTTAAGAATTACGCTCTACCAGCTGAGATAACCTGGCAGGTGACCTCCCAAAATAATCAGAACTCTTACCTTCAAACGAGGTATTGTGCCCACCAGGGCCGCGAGATTTCTCACTCTCTCGCTCTAACTCTTCCCGCTCTAACTTATGATATGCCTAATACCTTTGAGCAATATCAACAACGACATCAAATGAAGTTCCAACCTCAATTTTTCGAGCCATCTGGGATCTCAAGGAAGGAGAAAGGTCACCAATAAATCTTTGAATCTCTCGAAAGGCTCATGGACTAGTTCTAATGCATATTCAGCCATTCTATAGAATTCAATCTCTTATTCTGAAGCACCAACAGGCTAACCGACGGGCTACCCTGTCCAATCCACTCAAACTGGCAACACTTTTCATCTCGCTCGCTACTCGAAAGGAACTTTTCCACGAATCTAGAAGAAAAATCGAACCAAGTTAGCTAATAAAAGAGCGGCTCACCAATTCAAGGCTGGACCCTGAAACTGGAAAGCAGAATAATCAACACCATACCGCTCGACATAATCAAGAGCCTGAAGGATACGCTGACATCATTTTATTTTAAAAAAAAACTTACACAAGGATTATCTAATGCATTGCTTGGGAATATTGAGATGTTCAACCGCGTAAAATAATGCAACCTCTTTGAGCACTCGGACCCAATAATTACCTCAGTTACCTAACCAGCCAGAACAATTGGAGGCACAACACATGCTGCCTCCGGAACATACTTTACTGCGGTAATATTAAGAACTGAAATAGGAACTCTCTAAGTTTGAACATCTGCATATGCGACAAACTGATAAGCTGCCTAGCGAATAATAGATTCTTGCGGTATCTGCGTCGCCAAGATTCTCGTAAAGCATCGTAGAGAGCCAAGGGAACCACAAAGCCCTGCTCCCTTGCTCATCGCGAGCTCGTACAATTAGGACCTCCGTAACTAGATCGTCAGCACGATCAAAACACTCGGGGCTTCGTCAGTGCTAACCTCAGGCCAGACTGCTTCGTCTTGAACTCATACCGTTTGCTAATTTGTCGCACGAGGGTTTCACAATTACCACGAAAGAATTAACGAAAATACTTTTGCATCCTAGACCGACGCACGATCAGAAATGAAGGAAGTGAAACTTCCTAAATGCCATCATAGCCTCTCGTAGATAAGTACGGACGTCTACGTACCCATCAGCGAGACTCTACTAGACACTGTCTTAGTCTGGATAGACTCTAAATTAGGCTCTGATACCAACTGACACGACCCGAAATCTGGTTAGGCCGTGTGGGCACCCGACATCCTCCCCTAGACCCGTCGGGCGAACCCTTATCAATTAAATTAGGAAAATAAATATAATTCAATTTATAAATAATAACAAGACTTAGAAAAAGTACAGACATACGGATACCTCTAAACTGTACAAAAGAAATTACAGCTGACTACCCGACATACTAGGTTTAGGGCTATCCAGACTAGACATCTAAGAGTAGAAAAGAAAACAGATACCTCCTGAAGGGAGCAAAATGCAGCTGAAATAATTAACAATAAACTGGTGGCCATCCGGAATAAAAGCTGGCTCACCATGACAGCTGAAGTCGTCTTCGCTCCTGAACAACGTGGCGAACTCAATCCTGGATCGAACCTGCCGAAACGAAATAAATAGACAAGAACAAACAACAAACAAGGGTGAGTCAAAATGACTCAATAAGTGGGGCAGACTAGCCACTTCAAAGAATAGGATAGCTAGTCAGGGAGAAGAAACACAGATAAACCAAATTCCTCTTATTTAAATTATAAAAAGGCAGAGCCAAATAATAACTAGAAATACGTATGGAATAACAAACTCATCAATAACCAGGAACGTAAGATAGCAAGAACATATAGGTATCTTGAACACAACAATCAGAAATACATCCTGTTGCGGCCGCGCAACCCGATCCATATATTCATACTGTCGTGGCGTGCAATATGATCCATATATTTATATCGCTGCGACGCGCAACCCGATCCCGGCAACCCAGAATACGAGCCAGAAATATATAGACAAATAAGTAATGCACATATAAGCAGAACAGTAGTTATGTACCACAAGTCTACACAATGGTGTGAAATGAAATGAAATGAAATGAGATGAAATGAAATATGATGCAAAGGGTCACATGTGTCAAATGAATGGAGCGGAATCCTCCTACTCCAGGGCGGAATCCTCCTACCCTCAATATGATGCAATGGAGCGGAATCCTCCTGCTCCTAGGGCGGAATCCTCCTACCCTCAATATGATGCAATGGAGCGGAATCCTCCTGCTCCTGGGGCGGAATCCTCATACCCTCAATATGATGCAATGGAGCGGAATCCTCCTGCTCCTGGGGCGGAATACTCCTGCACCCAATATGATATGCAATGTAATGCATATGAATGACATATAATGCATATGAATGCAATGTGATGCAATAATAACCCTTCACCGGCGCGGGACTCTCATCGACAGCCGGGAAGTAGATGCCAACTCACAGTCAGAGTACAATGCTCAGATCCTCAATGCAATACCAACAACAGGACATAACATATAATATACAAGGTAAATCCAAAGCTAAGGCGTAAGGAGTACGCCTATCGGCAGCTACACACGTAAGGAACACGTGGTAGAAAATCCACGAGGCCAAGTGCCTCCAAAGAAATGGATATAAACACTTACCTCTTCCAAAAGTTAGTACGGCTAATCAACAACCGCTTTATCCTTTGGTTTCCTTACCAAACGATCCCACTCTATTCAATAAGGAGAAAAATATATCAATTTAGGCTAAAGGCTTCATTCCTCACATCTTAGGGCAATCCGGTTAGGAACCTGATACCCACGCGACCGGACTGTGTGTCCAATGTCCAGCCTCTATGGGGGACTCCAAATCACACATAACATGATCACAATATAAGTATAAGCATGTATGAGGTATAACACATGTGGCAACAATAGATATGGACTCAAAGGAATGAGAAGAAAACTCTGGATAGAATTATAGACACAACCTAGAACTCAGAATTTGTCCAACTCTTTGAATTTCCATAAAATTTTCGGCAGAGTTTCCCCTGAAACTGGATGATCTGCAAAAATAGAATCAGCACTATACTACACACAGGAATGGATACCCGGATAAACTGATAACATAAACATTTTAAATGGATAACAAGATGAGACGACTGGATGACATAACAAATCCGCAGATAGAATGTCTGGACAGCACCACTGTCCTGCCTTTTGACCTAATTTTCAGAGTGTAGATCAAAGATATAGACTTCATGGTCTTCATGAAAGTTGTAGATATATGTCTTAGAATTCTGGGGATTCTTAAAGCATCTTAATATCAATTTTGTACAAGGAGTTATGATCAATATACTAACAGCTGTTCAAAGATCAAAATGATTTTCTAGATTTTGAAACATTTTGTCTTGCTGATTCGGACGTATTTCATCTTGGATTTCAGTACCAAATTAAGTATATACAAGGTTTCCTTGATACCATACAAGTTTCTTACAAGAAAAACTAAGTTTAGAACTAAGAAAAGCTTCAAAAGCTAAAAGATACATGCCTTGCCAAAAGAAAGGTTTAGTCTTACATACCTTTGATGCTTCTTGCTTCTAAACCTTGTTTCCCTTGAATTCAACACCTTCTAAAGCTTAAACAAGTTATAATTCAGAATTTGGGTACTTTACTTAGCCATGAAGTAATTCTAAAACTCAAGCTATAGACGAAATTGAAGGTAGCATAACGTTACCTTAATCGCGTAGAGCATTTTGACGCAATTTGTCTTCAATTTCGAGTTAAGATTGACGTCCATCCTTCAAAATCATAAAATTTGCTCAAACTTAATGAGAGAACTGTTTCTCTCTTTATATTTCTGAAAAATGACGAGATATGAAAGGAGTTTTCCTTTTATACTTGAAACATTTCAGTTTTAGTCCTTTTTTACGCTTATGTCCTTCTTTCTAGCCTAACTTATAATGCTCATATCTTTTTATCTATACGTTGTATGAATAAACCGTCAAAAGTGTTGGAAACTACACTCCAAGACCTTCAATTTGGTATATGATATGTCCCCAAAAGACCTCATATAACACACGAAATTAATTACTGAAAAAGCTTCGTTACAAGGCAGTTCGTTAGCCGGTTTTTCCACAACTTAAATCCGATTTTTCCAAAAATTTATATTCAACATATAAACATCATATATGGTCATATTATGACTTTAAACTCACTTAAATCATTCTTATCATGTCTTTAGAATGATATACGTCACTTTGGACATACGGGGTGTAACAATCTTCCCCCGTTAGAAACATTCGTCCTCGAATGTTAAATGAAGTACATAGAAGCATTAAGCAACGATCTGTTACATACTTCTAGTAGTGAAGAGATGTGAAAGGTCAAATTATTTAACTTTATCGGCATTTTAGCGGAAGCTAGCCAAACAACCTCGAAATTCACTTTCGAAAAAGCACAAACGTCACAAATAATCATATGAACCTAACGGCGCTTTCGGATTTTGAATCGGAGCTCGTTCACCAAAACCGAGCTCGAAAATCTCTTTTTTATATTTATCGACAATAAAAACTGAAACCTTCTTCCGATGCCTACCAAATGAGGTCTGATTTAGCTCAAATTTTACAGACAGGTCCTAATGGACATTACGAAGTTTTTTTTAAGATTATCGGCACGCCAATCGGAGTCCTAGCTTCCAAAACGACTAACCGAGGTCGTTTCATTCTCCTCCACTTAAACTCTCGTTCGTCCTCGAACGAGCCTAAGTTTAAAGAAAATTCCGCACAGATAACAAAAGAACTTCCACGACCTTCATAAGCTACTCCACGGACATTATCTCATGATTGCAGAATCAGAATTATAACACGAACACCGAACTCTTGGAATAAAACATATCTGGATACTATGATAACATCATTGCCCAACTTATTCAGACTAAGCTGACCCTTTCTCGATCATGAGAGAAGAGTTCTATATTTTCGAAATGAAGATACACGCAACTCTTGATAGGCTAACATGATTCCACCAATGGATCACCTCGTCGATATACTTTCGATATAGAACAGGTCGATGAAACAAAGAATTAGCTTACGCTTCAGCAACGCCTTAGAGATTTAATATTATGATTCGGCATGAGTTGGAGGAAGACTCCTCCACTTAGAGCAATTTGAATAGAAATAGTCATCCTCGCACAACATGCTAGATTAAGGAAGACTTAGCTGAGTAGAGAACGCGGCTCAGACCTGAGCTACCAAATTACCCTTTCGAGTTGCCAAACAGCTGCAACTCTCGAGTTCATAACTCCATACCTTTCCTATAAGCACCACCGCCTGATGGATCAAATCAAAGGTCAAATGACGCCTCTCATTACCCTTAGTAGCCTTGAAAAACAACAATGTGCCTACTCTGCTACCTTGACACGCACTCTGGCCACATGGAACATCACAAGAGGCTACTAACAGCCCAAGCTCACTAGTATCGGAAGAAGAAGAGATGGTAATAAAATGAGGATAGAAATAATTAGATCTTTAGGAAGCTCATCTTCTTATTTGCTTGGCCACCAGAGCTAGACTACTTCCGAGTCAGGCTAACCAAAGAATCGAAATTGAAGAAATAGACATTAAATGAGCTCTATGGAACAACATCCATGCCAATTTAACCTCCCAATAAGAAGGAAACTCTGACAATTTACCAGAAACTCTTTTTATAACCCAGACAAGCTCATAGGATAATATGACTTTACTAGCGTCTCGAACCAAGAGGAGATACGTAGATCGAATATTACCTACTAATCACTTTACACCAGAAGAAACAATGACACTCTCTGATGGTGATGAACTAGAATCCCATCATCCAACCAACACGGAATTTCGAGAAGAGAGGTAAACTAATTTGACATAATAATAGAAGGTGTCACGACAAGATGCCAGACAGACAATAACGACACTCACCGTTAAATTTTTCATATTTAGACCAGATAAATTAGTAGGGTCGCACAAATGCCCTGAATAAATCATACTAGATGCTCACCCCTCTATCGCAATCGCTTCTTAATAGAAACAATATCCAAGGAAACCATAGAAACATGATATGACAAACCATTTCCAAATCGATCAAAAGAATCAAATCTTACTCACATTTAAGAGAAGAAGAAATCTTAGGGTCTACTATATCGGATACCTCAGCATCCCGTCAGACAAGCAGTTCATAGAACTGCCTCTGCAGCTGAGCTGAGCCACTACCCTGACAATCACTTTCTGAAGAACCACTGCCACCACACTCTCAACCTCTACTGGATGGTGGCATTTCTCTGGCTAATTGAGATCTATATGAAATCTCCTGCGACTGCGCAGATGCCTGATGACGAGAGAAAAGACGACTGCCTACTTGACGGACTAAGGAAGAACTCCACTAAAGATGACAGGCTCACGACACTGATAACACCTTTTCAGTGAAAATAGAAGCTGGACAGATTGTTGATAGACTATAAAGAGAATAACTGGGTCTATCTTAATGAACTACTAGCGTATTTTAAGAATTACGCTCTACCAGCTGAGATAACCTGGCAGGTGACCTCCCAAAATAATCAGAACTCTTACCTTCAAACGAGGTATTGTGCCCACCAGGGCCGCGAGATTTCTCACTCTCTCGCTCTAAACTCTTCCCGCTCTAACTTATGATATGCCTAATACCTTTGAGCAATATCAACAACGACATCAAATGAAGTTCCAACCTCAATTTTTCGAGCCATCTGGGATCTCAAGGAAGGAGAAAGGTCACCAATAAATCTTTGAATCTCTCGAAAGGCTCATGGACTAGTTCTAATGCATATTCAGCCATTCTATAGAATTCAATCTCTTAAACTGAAGCACCAACAGGCTAACCGACGGGCTACCCTGTCCAATCCACTCAAACTGGCAACACTTTTCATCTCGCTCGCTACTCGAAAGGAACTTTTCCACGAATCTAGAAGAAAAATCGAACCAAGTTAGCTAATAAAAGAGCGGCTCACCAATTCAAGGCTGGACCCTGAAACTGGAAAGCAGAATAATCAACACCATACCGCTCGACATAATCAAGAGCCTGAAGGATACGCTGACATCATTTTATTTTAAAAAAAACTTACACAAGGATTATCTAATGCATTGCTTGGGAATATTGAGATGTTCAACCGCGTAAAATAATGCAACCTCTTTGAGCACTCGGACCCAATAATTACCTCAGTTACCTAACCAGCCAGAACAACTGGAGGCACAACACATGCTGCCTCCGGAACATACTTTACTGCGGTAATATTAAGAACTGAAATAGGAACTCTCTAAGTTTGAACATCTGCATATGCGACAAACTGATAAGCTGCCTAGCGAATAATAGATTCTTGCGGTATCTGCGTCGCCAAGATTTTCGTAAAGCATCGTAGAGAGCCAAGGGAACCACAAAGCCCTGCTCCCTTGCTCATCGCGAGCTCGTACAATTAGGACCTCCGTAACTAGATCGTCAGCACGATCAAAACACTCGGGGCTTCGTCAGTGCTAACCTCAGGCCAGACTGCTTCGTCTTGAACTCATACCGTTTGCTAATTTGTCGCACGAGGGTTTCACAATTACCACGAAAGAATTAACGAAAATACTTTTGCATCCTAGACCGACGCACGATCAGAAATGAAGGAAGTGAAACTTCCTAAATGCCATCATAGCCTCTCGTAGATAAGTACGGACGTCTACGTACCCATCAGCGAGACTCTACTAGACACTGTCTTAGTCTGGATAGACTCTAAATTAGGCTCTGATACCAATTGACACGACCCGAAATCCGGTTAGGCCGTGCGGGCACCCGACATCCTCCCCTAGACCCGTCGGGCGAACCCTCATCAATTAAATTAGGAAAATAAATATAATTCAATTTATAAATAATAACAAGACTTAGAAAAAGCACAGACATACGGATACCTCTAAACTGTACAAAAGAAATTACAGCTGACTACCCGACATACTAGGTTTAGGGCTATCCAGACTAGACATCTAAGAGTAGAAAAGAAAACAGATACCTCCTGAAGGGAGCAAAATGCAGCTGAAATAATTAACAATAAACTGGTGGCCATCCGGAATAAAAGCTGGCTCACCATGACAGCTGAAGTCGTCTTCGCTCCTGAACAACGTGGCGAACTCAATCCTGGAGCGAACCTGCCGAAACGAAATAAATAGACAAGAACAAACAACAAACAAGGGTGAGTCAAAATGACTCAATAAGTGGGGCAGACTAGCCACTTCAAAGAATAGGATAGCTAGTCAGGGAGAAGAAACACAGATAAACCAAATTCATCTTATTTAAATTATAAAAAGGCAGAGCCAGATAATAACTAGAAACACGTATGGAATCACAAACTCATCAACAACCAGGAACGTAAGATAGCCAGAACATATAGGTATCTCGAACACAACAATCAGAAATACATCCTGTTGCAGCCGCGCAACCCGATCCATATATTCATACTGTCGTGGCGTGCAATATGATCCATATATTTATATCGCTGCGACGCGCAACCCGATCCCGGCAACCCAGAATACGAGCCAGAAATATATAGACAAATAAGTAATGCACATATAAGCAGAACAGTAGTTATGTACCACAAGTCTGCACAATGGTGTGAAATGAAATGAAATGAAATGAGATGAAATGAAATATGATGCAAAGGGTCACATGTGTCAAATGAATGGAGCGGAATCCTCCTACTCCAGGGCGGAATCCTCCTACCCTCAATATGATGCAATGGAGCGGAATCCTCCTGCTCCTAGGGCGGAATCCTCCTACCCTCAATATGATGCAATGGAGCGGAATCCTCCTGCTCCTGGGGCGGAATCCTCATACCCTCAATATGATGCAATGGAGCGGAATCCTCCTGCTCCTGGGGCGGAATACTCCTGCACCCAATATGATATGCGATTTAATGCATATGAATGACATATAATGCATATGAATGCAATGTGATGCAATAATAACCCTTCACCGGCGCGGGACTCTCATCGGCAGCCGGGAAGTAGATGCCAACACAGTCAGAGTACAATGCTCAGATCCTCAATGCAATACCAACAACAGGACATAACATATAATATACAAGGTAAATCCAAAGCTAAGGCGTAAGGAGTACGCCTATCGGCAGCTACACACGTAAGGAACACGTGGTAGAAAATCCACGAGGCCAAGTGCCTCCAAAGAAATGGATATAAACACTTACCTCTTCCAAAAGTTAGTACGGCTAATCAACAACCGCTTTATCCTTTGGTTTCCTTACCAAACGATCCCACTCTATTCAATAAGCAGAAAAATATATCAATTTAGGCTAAAGGCTTCATTCCTCACATCTTAGGGCAATCCGGTTAGGAACCTGATACCCACGCGACCGGACTGTGTGTCCAATGTCCAGCCTCTATGGGGGACTCCAAATCACACATAACATGATCACAATATAAGTATAAGCATGTATGAGGTATAACACATGTGGCAACAGTAGATATGGACTCAAAGGAATGAGAAGAAAACTCTGGATAGAATTATAGACACAACCTAGAACTCAGAATTTGTCCAACTCTTTGAATTTCCATAAAATTTTCGGCAGAGTTTCCCCTGAAACTGGATGATCTGCAAAAATAGAATCAGCACTATACTACACACAGGAATGGATACCCGGATAAACTGATAACATAAACATTTTAAATGGATAACAAGATGAGACGACTGGATGACATAACAAATCCGCAGATAGAATGTCTGGACAGCACCACTGTCCTGCCTTTTGACCTAATTTTTAGAGTGTAGATCAAAGATATAGACTTCATGGTCTGTATGAAAGTTGTAGATATATGTCTTAGGATTCTGGAGATTCTTAAAGCATCTTAATATCAATTTTGTACAAAGAGTTATGATCAATATACTAACAGCTGTTCAAATATCAAAATGATTTTCTAGATTTTGAAACATTTTGTCTTGCTGATTCGGACGTCTTTCATCTTGGATTTCAGTACTAAATTAACTATATACAAGGTTTCCTTGATACCATACAAGTTTCTTACAAGAAACACTAAGTTTAGAACTAAGAAAAGCTTCAAAAGCTAAAAGATACATGCCTTGCCAAAAGAAAGGTTTAGTCTTACATACCTTTGATGCTTCTTGCTTCTAAACCTTATTTCCCTTGAATTCAACACCTTCTAAAGCTTAAACAAGTTATAATTCAGTATTTGGGTACTTTATTTAGCCATGAAGTAATTCTAAAACTCAAGCTATAGACGAAATTGAAGGTAGCATAACGTTACCTTAATCGCGTAGAGCATTTTGACGCAATTTGTCTTCAATTTCGAGTTAAGACTGACGTCCATCCTTCAAAATCATAAAATTTGCTCAAAATTAATGAGAGAACTGTTTCTCTCTTTATATTTCTGAAAAATGACGAGATATGAAAGGAGTTTTCCTTTTATACTTGAAACATTTCAGTTTTAGTCCTTTTTTACGCTTATGTCCTTCTTTCTGGCCTAACTTATGATGCTCATATCTTTTTATCTATACGTTGTATGAATAAACCGTCAAAAGTGTTGGAAACTACACTCCAAGGCCTTCAATTTGGTATATGATATGTCCCCAAAAGACCTCATATAACACACGAAATTAATTACTGAAAAAGCTTCGTTACAAGGCAGTTCGTTAGCCGGTTTTTCCGCAACTTAAATCCGATTTTTCCAAAAATTTATATTCAACATATAAACATCATATATGGTCATATTATGACTTTAAACTCACTTACATGTCTTTAGAATGATATACGTCACTTTGGACATACGGGGTGTAACATTGGGCTAAATGATGACAACCACTATCTTTTTTTGGATTAGTTGAATAGCTACATGATATATCGAGTTAAGCTTTTTTGCACCTGCATCATGTCAATGTTGAAGTAAGAAAAACCTCGGCCTTTAATACATTGAAAAAAAAACAGTGATGATATTAATAGCTACAGGAAAAATTACAGGGGCACAGAAGTTGAGATATTGTTGACAACACCTACATAAACGAAGTAAAAATAAATATTGTAATAAATTATTTATGAGCAAAATTACCATGTCTTGCCAAATTAGAAAGAAGCTTATGAAGAAGCCTTACCGGAAAAGATGCAAAATACAGTATATGAGATCTTTAATATGTAGCTAAAAATTACGTTAAGCATACCATGGTTCCTTAACATGAGAATATGAAGAAACATAAGCAGAAAAGTAGATGAACCTATAATAACAAAGAGAAAAGTGGAAAGTACTACTTAAGTCAGATGCACGCCTTGCACAATCTAAAAGATTGTTACGAAAATCTTAAAATTTAAAAAACTAAAAACTCAGCACTTAAATCCAACTCCAATATCTCAAAGTACTACCATCAATCACCAATCTACAAAGACTCTTGGCTCGTTCTCTAACATAAAGAGATACACATAGTTTGCATAGAGAGTAATGCAATAAGAATGAATAGACTAATGGAAGAATAACTATCTATATATAGTTTGTACTTTTGTAGATGAAAGATTCAGATATATATTGTTTATCAAGTGCAACTCTTGAAATTGTGCAACTTAAGATTTAAGTATAATAAAAGCTTAGTTAATGTACCTATTTCATTGTTTATCAATTTCACTCTTTCATATTCTTCAGTTTTGAGATACACAAAAAGACCCTTGGTTAATGTTCTCTTTCTCATTTATGAATGAAACCCACTTTCAAGATACATAAACCAACGCACAAAGCTTATTTTCATAACTTTTAAGACTAACTTTGGTTCAAAAAATATAGATATTAGGCAGGGAAAAACTATAGATGAAGGGTAAAATTGTATTACAATTTTAAATAGGGTATTTTAGTATTTTAACTTTCAACTTGGAGGTTCCCACTTTTATATTAATATGATATGATCTGGACTTTCCTCATTCTACAATCTTTCAATTTAAATGTAAGTTTATGAATTTATAAATGGTTCCAGATTTTCTGATTTTTGCAACTAAATTACTTAGGATGTTTTACCAATAAAAAAGTTGTAATTTCTATATTTTACTTAGGGAAGAATCTTTTCTCATATATTGCTACGACATATGTTCCAGATTAATTTTTTTCTATTAATTAAATTTTACTTCGAGAGCGAAAATGGATGTTGTATATGCTGTTCAAAATCAATATTTAGCATACTATTGTTTTATGTGTTCTTCTTTTGTTTAGTTAGTTAAATAAAATCAATATAAATCATTATTTAAGAATTTGCGTTGTTTTAATTTCGTTAATTGAATATAATAGCTCACATATGGATTTTAATATTGTTATGTAAGTTTTAATATTGACGATTGAATCAAATCCCAACTTCTATTTCTCGTCCCACAACTAAGATTGAATTAACCCAACCTTCATTTCTCATCCCACAACTCCCCTGTTGTCTTAGTCGGCCCCTCTTGCCAGCCTCTAGTTGCTACCACTGGAAATGCCGGGCGGCGATCACCAACATGATATTTTGGATTTAAAAAGTATTTTGAAATTCTTGTTAAGTCCCTTCCATTGCCTTTATACATGAATATCTATTGTATCTCCATCACAAACATCAAATAAAAAAATATATATACAAAATAACACATAAAGATAACATATAAATACAATTATATACATAGAGATATAAATCAGCATAGATACAATTATTCAATGATATAAAATCGAGATACAAATAATCATGATACAACTATAACAAGAGATACACCAATGATACACAAAGATAAACATAGCGATTGACTGAGATTTTCTAGTGATACAATATACATACACTAAAGACGCTACAATATAGATACACTAGGTATACTTTGGATACATAGAGGATACACTATAGATACATTGTATATACAACAAAGAAAGATGAAGAAGATCAGTGCAGCATTGGAGATACAAACGAGATGCAGTTCATATACACATGAGATACAGTTTGAATACACTTCAGAAATCTTTAGATCTAGAGAAAATCAGTGGTGAATTTTCACATTTGAAGCATACTTGAAACAACAGAGTGAAATTTGGAACAAATCTAAGAAGGTTGTAGGAGATCTGGAGCGAGAACCGTCTTTTCCTCGTCGAAGGCTAGAGAAAAAAAGGGAGAGAAGTAGCATCGGGGTAGGAGGACGAGGATTGTCAGAGGCAGGGATGAGAAGCAGCGTCGGCACTAGAGAAAAAATCGACATTGCTGGGTGAAAATAAAGAGAGAAGCATCACCGGCGGGAGGAGGATGAGGCCAGCGCTAGAGGGAGGAAAGAGGTGCAGTGCCAGCGCCAGAGAATCAATGGCAGTTGTGTGAAGGAGGAAAGGGAGGGAGATTAGGACTAGTTGAAGAAAGAGAGAGGACCAATGAAAAGGCCTACAAATAATAATTTAACCTAATTTGCTATGTTGTGTGAATATGTTGATATGTTTTATTTGTTTATTTTTTTAAAAAAATACTCACTTATGTATAGGGATCAGCATATAGCTGAGCCGCAAGGGCATATTCAAGATTTGAGGATTGCGGGTGCCACTCGTTATATTTACCATTAGTAATAGAGACCAAATAGGAAAGGAGGGCCGGTTCGGTCAATTTTTGGTTACTTCGACTAGTTAGGTTAAGCCTTTTTTTATTCTCAATAGTCAAATAAGTTAGTTTTAATTCATTTATCTATTTTCACGCTTGCTTTTAATTTTATGTTATGGAAGACCATTGCAAAAAAAAAAAAAAAAAAAAAAAATGAAAGAACACCCCAATTAGAAAATTTGCTTAAAATAGCTTAATTACTATAGTATATATTTTTTATTGACTATGCTAATTTATCTTCAATAGTTTGCTGTTAAATTCTTCGTATTAATTATCAAGCTTTATCGCACTTCTTCGCATAACAAAAACTTCAATTTTCAATCTATGAGAATTACCGAAAATATCTATTAATCAAGTCACATAATTTTTCAAAAGTCATCAAAAATATTACTCATATTATTTTCAGATTAAAAAAGAAAAATTATGCATTAATTAAAACTATTTATTAAAAACATGATCATATATAAGGTATAATATTAAAAACAAATTTAAAGAGAAAAATTACAAAAGAAGGAAAAAAAAAAGCGGAAGAAGAAGAAAAGGGGAGAAAATTAATGAAATTATTATTGCCAATTAAAATGCTCTCGGTGCACGATAGCCTTCTTGCTAACGTGCGCCCCACCGGAAACAATGCCAAGAGGACGACCACCAACGAACAGAACTAGCAACACCGTTGACCATAGTAAGAAAGGATTGAAAGGCAAAACTGTTAGAATTGATACTGTGAGATCTTCAACTTATCTTAGCTCAAAGCAGAAAGAGGTAGGCTCCGATCCCGCTGAGGACTGGCTATCACTATCGCAAACCCAACGATTAAGTGTGACACCACCAACCGTGACAAATACTGTATCTCCCCCACAGGAGGTGGCAAGAGAGACGAACCCTAGTGTGGCACCAAAAGAGAAGAACCCTAGTGTGGTACCTAAGACCCTGGTCCTAGCTCAGCAGCTAAAATTGACTTAGGACCCAGCACATCACAACGGAAATTGCAGCTAACACCACCGGAGGAATGAGCTAAACAGTGGAACAACTTATTTACTAGCAACAAAATAGCTGCACGAGGTATGAATCTAAGTTTTATTGCACCAATTGTTAAAGATGGTGAAAAAGTTGTTGAACTCAGTAAATCTGAAATAGAAATTGAAACAATGAGGTGGAAGCATGCCCTAATTATGTATGTAATTGGTGACTCGCCTGCAATAGCAGCTGTTGAAAGGTTCATGGCTAATCACTGGAGTTTTGTGACTAAGCCTGTAGTGTACTACCACAATGATGACTATTTCTTGTTAAAGTTCAAGTCTATAGAGGATAGAGATGTTGTTCTATTCTCTGGACCATACACTTTCTATAATAGACCTATCATCGTGAAAGTATGGCCACCAGACTTTGACTTTAACGCTAAGATATTGCAGACCATTCTCTTATGGATCAAACTGCCTAACCTGCCTTTGAACTGCTGGGGAGCTGACTTACTTAGTAGCATTGGGAGTGCTATAGGAGTACATATCTATGCTGATGAGTGTACTGCAAAAGTGGAGAGAATCTCATATGCCCGAATGTTATTTGAGATGGATATTATTAGACCACTAGCAAGAATAGTCAAGCTTATGGATCCTAACGGAAGTATATTCGAACAACCAGTCAACTATGAATGGAAGCCACTGTATTGCCCTACATGTTTATAGGTTGGGAAAAGATGCAATGTACCTGAGAAAAGGCCACTTCAGCAAAACAAACCACAGGTTAAACAAGTTCAACAAAAACAGGTGTGGATGGGTAAAAATGTTAAGCAATGGGCTGAGACATAACAAACAGCTTATGGTGTTGACAATATGCCTAAGGAACCAAGGGCACACACTGTGAATGCAACTCACCAAGAGAAAAAATTAACAACACATGGGGCTGCAGTTATAGATCCAGGAGAACAAGGGAAACAAACACAAGAAGATGCAGCAGGTTGGCAAGTACCTAAAGGCAGATCAACTACTAGACCCAAAGTGCATCCAGAGCAAAGTTGTGCACTTAACAATGGGTTCAATGCTCTGACTGAGCACAGTGATAAGAATGCAGATGGTGATCCTAACTAGAATATTGCAAGTACAACAGCAAGTAGAGAAGAGAGGGATAGAGGACCAACCCCTGCTAATTCACTATGCAAAAAGTCACATCGAACATCAGGGGTCTCAATAAGCTTTATAAGCAAAAAAAGGTCAAGTCATTTCTTAAGCAAAATAAAGTAGGTTTAATAGCTTTAGTAGAACATAAAATAAAGGGCAAGAACATCTTAAAAGCAACAAAAAAGATTGAAGCTGGATGACAATGGTGTGCTAATAATAGGCATAGTGACAAAGGAAGAATCTTAATAATGTGGCATCCTAGAAATGTTGACTTTAGTGTAATCCAAGAATCTGTCCAATGCATACATAGAATCATCACTATCAGGTGCAAGAACCTGAAGTTTGCTTCCACTGTTGTTTATGGAGAAGAAAGGAAAGAACAGTTGGCTGAACTACACAGTATCCACACTGCTACTGCACTGCCATGGCTTGCAATGGGAGGTTTCAATGTAGTGAAATCAATTGATGATAGGATACTGGGGTCACATGTTAATGAAGCTGAAATGAAAGACTCTAGATAGTTACTATATGATATAGGGGCTACTGAACTAAAGAGTGTAGGTAGAACTTACACCTGGACCAATGGCCATGTCTTGAGTATATTGGATAGAGCTATTGTTAACAGTCAATGGATGCTTGGAATGCCACAACTAGAAGCCAACATCCTAGATCCAGGGTGCTCTGATCACTAACCCTTGAGCATACAAGTGGAAATTACCAAAGCAGCTGGTCCTAAGCCTTTCAGGTTTTACAATTACCTAGCAGAACACAGTCAATTCCTGGATGTAGTGAAAGCACCATGGACTTCATATCATTATACCAATGCTATGGGAGGTGTATGGCACAATATAAAGCACGTGAAGGTAGGCCTTAAACAACTAATAAATCAAGAGTATGGGGGAATAGACAAGAAAGTGGAGGCATGTAGAAGTATGGTTGCAGACATTCAAAGTCAGCTAGTTGATAAGATCAACCAAGAGCTATCAGAAGCATCTCCGCAAGCTAAATTTGAGCTAGAGAAATGGTCAAATATTGAAGAGAGTATCATGAGAGAAGTCTAGGGTATAGTGGCTCAAGTTAAGGGACTCAAACACAGCATACTTCTTTGCTAGCTTGAAGAATAGAGTGGCCCAGAACACTATTCATACCCTAACAAATGGTTTGAGTGACACTATTAATACAAACAATGCCATTACTGATGAAATACTAGGCTTCTACAAGAAACTCCTGGTCACTGCAACACAAGCCATTCCTGCTGTGAACCCCAGCATAATGCAGGATGGCAATATTTTGAACAGAAGGCAACAACAAGAGCTAATCAGGCTTATAAATACAGTGTATGATGCTCTAAAAGACATTGGCGATCTCAAAGCACCAGGATGTGATGGGATGAATGCCCACTTCTACAAAAATCCTGGCCGGCCATTGGGCAAACAGTATATGAGGCAGTGTCACAGTTCTTTGAGTCAGGTAATATTTTCAAGCCAATCAACTACACTTCTGTCACCTTGATCCCTAAGGTGAAGAATCCTACTAAAGTAGCAGAGTTTAGGCCCATATCTTGTTGCACCACACTTTACAAGATCATCTCCAAGGTGCTCACCAAGATGTTACAAAAAGTTATGGACCACTTGGTAGATTGGAGCCAAGCAGCCTTTGTTCCAGGCAGACACATAGCTGATAATATTTGTTGAGTCGTGAACTGGTGAAAAGCTATAGTAGGAAGAATGTTTCCCTAAGATGCATGATGAAAATTGACATGAGGAAAGCATATGACTTTAGTGAATGGAATTATCTGCAGCAGGTGCTGCAACATATGAACTTCCCTAAGGTATTTGTAAGCTGGATAATGGAATGTATTACAACAGTTTCCTATTCTATCATTATTAATGATAGTTCTACAAAGTCATTCCAAGCAAAAGAGGCATTAGGTAAGGTGATCTCATCTCCCCTTACTTGTTTGTTCTAGCAATGGAGTACCTTACTAGATTATAAAGCAGCTCAAGAGGAATCCACACTTCAACTACCATTCCAGGAATGAGAAGCTGAGCATAGTGCAAATTAGCTTTGCAGATGATTTACTACTGTTTTGTAGAGGTGATCTGATATCTATTGAGCTTATGAGAGGTTCATGGAGTTTTCTAAAGCCTTAGGGCTACATGCCAATAATGACAAGAGTTATGTGTATTTAGGGGGGGGGGGGGGAGGGGTCAATAATGACACCCAGGCTGCTATACTGGAGAGGCTGAGTTTTGTCAAGGCAGAACTTCCTTTTAAATACATGGGTGTACCTTTGAGCACCAAGAAATTGACAGTTGGTCAATGCCAACCAATTTTGGAGATAATACTGCAGAAAGTTAGCTCATGGTCCACCAAATTTCTATCATATGGAGGTAGGATCCAGCTGATCAAAAGTGTGCTCATTGTCATTCAATCATACTGGTGACAACTATTCATTCTACTTAAGAAGATCATACAACACACTGAAAGCATCTGTAGAAAATTTTTGTGGATAGGTAGTGCCAATCCAACAAAAAAAGCCTTACTAGCCCGGAATGAATTGTACAAGCCTAAGACTGTCACGCCCCCAAACTGGAGAGGACGTGATTGGCACTCAACCTACCTTACCTGTTGAGTGAACCCTGAATTTAACTGTCTAAATATTCTTTAACATATTTCAAGTAGAGTAGATATATAGTAATAATATTGCGAAATAGTCTTTAATTTAATAAACTGGTGCAAAAGTAAAAATATCACCCAAAACTACTAACTATAGTCAATATGAAAATATGAAAAACCCACTAGCTAAGTCATGAGCCTCTAAAATAGTAGACTGAATGAATAAAGACACGAGTCTTCGGGGCATCCGCCGGGATCAAATACTGAATGTAATTAGATATTGTCTAAAAGTTGGCTGCCGCTGGAAGAAAACAGAGCTCACCAACTGAACGCTGAAAAAGTCGGACACTAGCATTGAGCTTCTTCAACTACAGTCTCAGCACCTGCCACATATAAGGTAGCAGGCCCTCACGGGCTAAACATCTCCAGGATACCCAGTAAATCTCATAGACTTCATACTAAATTGCTGAACAAACTTACTGGGAAATTATATATTAAGGAAGAACATGCATATTCATAAACATGAAATTAATTTATGGTCTGAGAATTATACTATTCGGATAGTTAAGCAACTAAACTATTAACTGATGCTAAACTGAGCTGAGCTATTCAAAGAAGTAAATTTACTGAAAAGAACATGACTTCACACTGTGACCCTGGGTACGTGAGATCTGGCAACACGCACGGGGGAGTATCGGTCTATCTCCCCAACAAGTAACGGCCCTGCATACGTACAACTAGTGTCACATATGTGAGAGTATCAGCCAATCTCCCAAAAAGAAACTGTGGCCATGCGTACGTGAGATATGGCAACACGCACGGGAAAGTGTCGGCCTATCTCCCCAATAAGTAATGTGATCACAATACTAACTAAATCTCAATACTGCATTTCTATCAATAATACGTAGGAACAAATCACATGTTCGCACAAGCAAAAATCAAAACCAAAACCAAGCAAGTCATATACTACTAAATTGGGTGAATCATTAATAATTCATACGAAACTATATTTAACACTTTACTATTTGTTCAGTTCCAACTAGAAAGATTGTCTCAACTTACCTCGAGTCTTAGCTCACATTCGCCTTCTCAATATCCTGAGGCGGTCAATAATTTGCAATCTACAATAATAGGACTCAAGTCATCATACATATTTAGCTGGTTCAATTCATCATTATTGAACCATGGCCTAATCCTTACAACTCTAATTTTCTACCGTAGCAAATTTCCAACTAGTGGTTAAGTTTACATCTCTGTTATAACTCAAATTACTCTAGGAGATAATTATGACAAGAATACATTATAAGGAAAGATAGAAGCATATGGAAAACTATTTACTTCCTACCTTTGTCTTTTATTTTCTTGTTTTCTATTTGGCCTTTCATTGAAGAGACTTCTGACTTCTACCAATGTAAAGTATATTTCCTCTCTCGCTAGTATATCTCGCCAATCATAATATTTACCTTATTTTTGTGGCCATTTGCTATCCCACATTCCATCATTAAGTGCTTTAACACAAGCACACAGTGTTCCTAATTTATATTGTAAAGATGACAATTTATTAACCTAAAGGTGTTGGATTACTCCTACTATTCAAGTCTAAAAAGGGTAAAAGGAATACTATGGAAAATAAATTGGTACCTAGAATGAAGAATAGTAGTTGTCTAGGAATTATATGGTTGTGACCACTTCTTGATATGTAAGAAAACTATTTAAGTAAGCACCTCAATCCTTAGTTCATCATCAAGTACTTAAACCGGAGAACCAGTAAGCTAAAATCTGCTGAAGGTTTTGAGGTTAATAGCTGCTGTGAATGTATAGTCTGATAGGGACTATGGAGTTTGGTGGGCTGCCAACTATGAGGTTAAATATCTAAATGGGCTATTAAATTAAAATACTACACAAAGTCCCCTTTTGTTCTTAATGGTTCACGTGATAAAGACTTAATAAGGAATATAACTTACTAATTAAATTATCTAACTAATACATATTATTTATGTGCAACCTAACTTACAAATTTGTCCAGACAATACAAAAATGTCATTTGCTGCTTCTAACTTTAAGTTCAGCATGCCTTGGAGAAAAAGATCACCCACAGTTAAATTAAGCTCGAAGCATCCTCTGACATGAGAGTTTTATTCTTCCCGAATTTTCTACAAAAATAAATTTTAGCAGTCCGGGGCTCTCACAAAGACAGCTGGTGGCATTAATTTGCTAGACATCAGGGTCTGGAACAAAGCAGCAATAGGAAAACTTCTATGGAATCTATGTCAGAAGAAGGAAAAACTGTGGATTCAATGGGTTCACATATACTATATAAAGAACAAAACAGTCTGGAATACTGAGCTAAAGTAAGGTTGCATGCAAAAAGTTCTAGCAACAAGGTAGTTTTTTGCAAAATGCAGGTCATGATGAAAGTAGTCTCAAAGAAATGAAAACATACTCTATCAGGATGATCTACAATAAAGCAAGGGACCAGTTTTACAAAGTACCTTGGAGAAGAATTACATGCAACAACTTGAGCCCGAGCAAGATGGTGTTTGTACTGCTGCTAGCCATACATAAGAGGTTGAGCACCAAAGACAGATTGCTAAGATGAAAGGTAGTCGATAATGAGGTTAACCTCCTATGCTGTTTGCAAAATGAATGTCATGATCATCTATTTTTTGCCTGTGACATATCTAAAAATGTCTGAGAGAAGATACTGCAATGGATGGGGATTCAGAGACCTGCCCTACAATGGCAAGATGAAATACACTGGGCAACTAATCATATGAAGGGAAAGAGTGCACTTGCACGGATATACAAGATGTCCTTAGCAGCTGTTGTATATCAGATTTGGAGGGAAAGGAACAATCGAGTATTTCAAGGTATAAAGAGGGATCCATCACAGATAGTCAGGCAGCTCATCCAGGAGGTGCATCACAGAGGGTCATCAAATGCTAGATTGAAGAAACAGTTACTGTTGCTGAAATTTTATCCAGTTTGAGATGTTTAGATGTTCTTAAGATTTACTAGAAATGCACTGATGTTAGGCTAGTTAGCTTGTTCAATATGTAGTCCTAGCATTATGTGTATTAAGAAATGGTGTAAGCAGGATGGGGACTGTCCATGCATGCTATAAACTTGCGCTTTAACGTTTACTTGGTAATAAATAATTTAATTACAAAAAAGGGAGAAATTTAGCAAATAAAGGGTAAAAAGAAAAGATAAAATGGAAGAAAGGAGATTGGGATCCGTACAAACTGTACATGTGGTGATGTGCATGTACACTCTAACCCGCAAAGCAAATATAGTTTAAGAAAAAAAGGTTCTGCAACGGAACTCAAACCTTCGTCTGTCGGGAAACTACTTTAAGATTTTACATGTGGCACCAGGGAATCTATGTTCATTGCGGGGGCCAATTATTGTACTTCTAGGAATTCTTACATGAGTATACTTATATATATATACAAAGTCTCAACCAAAGCTAGCGGGTGTCGTGGCACCCCTCCCGCCCACATAAATCCGTCCTTGCTGAGCCGGCTCACGACTCGACTCGACTCGGTTCAATAGAGCTGGTTCAGTTCGACTCGATTAGCTCGATATATCATATAACTTTTTCTTTTGAAAATAATATTGATTCGTTAGACTCACTTACCTCAATTATTAAGAAAATTAGAAATAAGCTATCTATTCCATATATACAATGCTAGAACCTTAATTATATAAAAATAGCAATAAAATAGATATTACAAAATATTATAATATTACTACTATTATACAACTATATAAAAAGAAAAAAAATTAATATTTAATTAAAACCCTATCCTCTCTTTCTATTCCAAAGCCTCTACTGTCCCACTCCTCATCTGCTACCCCTTGATGCTCCAACTTCCTTTCGTTAGTTACCGCTGTCGATTGCTGGTAGGCCACGTTCATCGTCGCTGATGTCGGCCGGAAAAATCATCAGAAAAATTATCGAAAACGATCTTTTCTTACAGTCAAAACCTACCTAAACATATCGTTAAATACAAAAAATATGCATAAAAATAGAAAACGTTACACAGAAAACACAAATATATATATTAATAAAAAAAAGTAGATTAATAAAAAAGATAAAGTGGAGATACATGTTGATAATATCATGCATAGAGATACAAAATAAATATAGAAAATTCAGACATCAATGCTACAGTGATACAAAAGAGATACGACATTGATAGAGCATTGATACGAAAGACACGAAAAAAAAAAGACAGCAACAACAATAGTGATACAAGAACGATACAACATTGATACAATAGTGATACAAAAGAAGAAAAGAATAGAGAAAGGCAGCAACAACAACAATAATACAAAAATGATACAACTCTTACAAATTCACTTAATGCGGATGTCCATTTAATGGGTTGTATTAATTGTGCATGTATGTGATTAATAACATATTGAAAGAATGTAATTCTTATGTGGGTTGCTACACCTATAAAAGATACCTTCATTACCATTTGAGATATAGACAAGCAATAGAATAATAAAACTACTACCTCTCTTCATATTCTTACGATTCTCTTTTTCTTTATTGTTCCTTTATATTTTATTTACAATATGTTATCAGCACGAGATTCTAATATTCTGCAAATTAAGTACCAATTTCTTCAATCTGTGAGGTATAACTATATATTATTTATTATCGTAATATCTCACTTATAGATAAATGTACTATATTTTATTACAAAGATATTGATATAATTTTTTACAGCATAGCTTGTACAAATAAATTATAGTATGTTATAATGATTTAGCAATAAAATGAATTGTCAGAAACTTGAATGGAAGCCATTGAAATCATTAATTAGTAGTAGTATATATTTAGATAAACAAGTTTTCATAATACATTAATAAACTATCATTTTAGCTTTTATAGAGATGATTTAAATGTTTAAAGTTCTGTTATGGAAAAATTATTATCAAATTTCATTCATCTATTTTCTAAATATGATATGTAAAGCTTCTGATTCTTAAATTCTAATTATCTATAATAATTGATGACATTAATCCCATGAACGAGAGAGAATTTTTTTCCACCTCATGTCACAGTAACTATGAATTTTATTCATAATAGTTTTTGTTTTTTCTAATTCATTTATTGTCTTTAATATTTCCACTTCATCGAATCTATAAAAGCTTGAATTTGTGGCACTTGACATTTTCAAAAAAAAGATATTTATTATGGGTTTTTTATGCTGAAATTTACTTAGACGCTAAAGGTTTCGGAGATACTACTAAAGAATAAAATGAAGTATCAAATTGGGATAAGGCAAAATCCATGATTTTCCTTTGCAATCATCTTGATGAATGGTTAAAAATTGGATATTTAACCGTGAAATATCCACTAAAATTGTTGACTAATTTGAAGGAACGATATGATCGCCTGGAATTCATGGTACTACCAAAGGCTCGTGAGGAAAAGATTCATTTCCGGTTATAAGATTTTAAGACCGTAACTGAATATAATTCTGTTATCTTTAGAATAAGTTCTTAATTAAACTTATATGGAGAACCTATTGATGGTGATGCCTTATTTAAGAAAAAAACTTTACTTTTTCATGCATCAAATGTGATTTTACAGCAACACTATCGTGAAAAGAAATTAAAAAATATTCTGACTTAATCTCATGCCTTCTGGTTGCTGAGTAACATATTATAAAAAATCGTAAAGCCCATCTCACTGGATCTACTTCATTCCCTAAGGTGAATGTTGGAGTATCACATGCTCCATTTCCTGAGGTGTGTGTGGTAGCAACACATGATATGCCTAAAAGAATGCAAAATAATTACCGTGGTAAAAGCCATGATCGTGGGCGGGACAAGGGGCGAATTAGTATTCGTTGTCCTGGTGGAAATAAAGCTGAGAACAATAAGGGTTCTCAAAATAATCCTTCAAAAGGCAAGGTTAATAATATTTGTCATCGATATGGTGCGAAAGGTCATTGTGAACGATATTTTCGTATGCCTGAACATGTTGTCAAGTTTTATCATGCCTCATCAAAAGCAACAAAAATAATGTGGAGGCACACTTGACCTTTTCGAATAATGATAATGGGGCACATCTGTCACATCTTGCAAATAAGCATGATGATACTGCGATGAACTATGCCTATAAAGATGATATTTTTGAAGGCCTCACAGATATGACCCATTTAGAAGCTGAAGACTTCTTTGGAGATCATAACTGGAATATTGACGTAACTAATAACTGGAGAATAAAATAATAAGAATGTATTTTTTTTATGTTTTAAAACTTTGAAAGTCATTTTCTATATTTGTTCTTTTTTCGGTACTTCTCATTATCTTTTATTTTTATGAAGAAAATATAAATTTCAGTTTTAAGTTGGATTTAATATCAATAATAAGGATATATGTCTCCTTGATAGTCATGCAACACATATAATTTTAAAAGATAAGAGATATTTCTCTCATTTGATTATGAGAGAAGCCAATATTATTACAATAAGTGTTAGTACAAGATTGATTGGAGGCTCTGGAAAAAGTCAATTTATTATTATTTGGAGAAACATGTTTGGCTATTGATGAAGTATTATATTGTAGTAGGTCTCAAAGAAACCTGTTAAGTTTAAAAAATATGCCAAAACGCCTATCATGTTGAGACTAAAACTAACGAAAAGATTAAATATCTTTATATTACTATAATAATATTGGGTGAGAAATATGTGCATGAAAAGCTCCCCACTCTTTTATCTGGCTTGTACTACACAAATATTAGCAGAGTTGAATCATATAAACAAATATTTACTAAATTAAATGATTTTATTATTTGGCATGACCGATTGGACTATCCCGGTTATAATATGATATGTAATATAATTTAGAATTCACTTAGGCATATATTAAAGAACCAAAAGATTCTTTACTTTAAAGCATTATCTTGTGTTGTCTGTTCTCAAGGAAGATTAATTACTAGAACAACTAAAGTTGGGATCAGGATCCCCACATTTTTGGAACATATACAAGGTGGGGACATTTAGCTCTTTGACCTCTTACAAGTCCTCAATTAAAAAAGTAACCTCCAAGTTTTAAAAATTGGGTAGATGACGTCCACTTAGATAATCATAATTAAGACTTAATTAGACAAAAAAAAGCCTACACATCCCAAACCCCCAAGTTCTGAATATTACACTTTGGCCCATACCAAAAAAGGAAAATTTCCTGCCCCGCCCCCCCCCCCCCCAAAAAAATTGCAGCCCTGGTTCTCCCCATTCCTCTCGTTCCAGCCGCCTCAATTGTCCTCTTCTTCAGCTGAACCTCGTTCCAAGCCTCAAACCCAGACTATTTTGTTCAGTAGCTATCACAAATCCAATTCGCATCTTCAATTTGCTCTAATTTCGTGATTTCTGGTCGTGGGAAGCTTTTAAATTTTTTTTTTCAAAAGGTTCAATCAGTCGATCATTGTGGGTGCATTGTCATCGAATTGGGCTGGTATCAACTTCATCATGGTATTTGAAGTATTTTATTGAGCTGGTAAGCTGCTTTATCATCTCCGCCATTGTTTTTGTTCCATTAGAACTCTATTTTAGTTCATCGACATGTTTCAATATATTGTCAACTTGTTAATACATCAGTAAATAGAGATGTGATGGGCGAGGCGCCAAAGTGCTGGTCTTGGCATTCCAATACTAGTGCAACAGTACCTATTGCATAGAAATTGTAGTGTACAGTTGACGAGTTGATTGACAACGTCATTGAACGCGAACAATTAACTTGTGATCGGGGGGATGTATCCATTAGTTATATACTTAGTGTTGCGCCTGCTAAGGGAAAAATAGCTCATTCATTCATTAGGAATAACAGTGATCTGCGCATATACCTCATATATGTAGATGGTAATGGTAGTAGGACTATTCTTTATATTTCGTGGGTCGAGAGGTCCGCCGCAGCTTCAAATGCTGCTGCAGCATCTCCCATAGCAGTTGATCAAATGGAAGAGTCCAACAATATTATTACAGATGGTACATGCAAATAAGTCTTGAACAAGAATGTTGAGAAAGCTACGAGCCACCATCCTCATGCCGTCGTGTGAGAAAAAAGAACCTGTACATGTAAGACATTTATCAAAAGGGGCAGGATTAGAGTTAAGCACATTACATCCATCGGAGTATCATTTACATCAAAGAAGAGAAGGAATAAATGTTCAAATTGTAAATGATCCGGCCATAAAAAAACAACTTGTCATCTGACTCAAAATAGACAATGATTTATTATTTATTATTTTTTTCCTTATGAGTGTAATATTTTATTTTTCTGAACATTTGCAATAACTTGTGAACTGAATAATTTATGTATCTTCGTTTCCAATATACAAGTATTTATCCAGTCTTGTTATTTATTATAATTAGAAATGTTGATAATAGACCCTTGCTCGCTGAGCTTGAGGTTCGAAGCACTCAATTTTAACAAGTTGACAATAAATCTTAACTAGGTTTATTGATATATGTAATAATTATTTTTGGTTTCCAGGAAACTGTTTGAGCATAGACTATCTGAACATAGATTGAAGACATCATTTCTAACAATTATCATGCAAGTAGATTGTGTGGTAGATAATAGGCCAGCCGAAACGTGTGTCAGGTTCTTTAAAGGGTGCACTGCCCAAAGTAAGAACTACCCTTTTAGATACAATGGCTCTAATAACTCATGTCTCTTGACCTTCTTATCCTATAGAGTATAAATAGGGCCATCATTTCTCTATTTTTTCAGACCCATTAATAAGTTAATCTATAGACTTTTTGCCTCATTGATCTTCTCCCTTTCTCTAAAACATGCCAGACGCAAGTAGATGTCTGGCCTTTTGGATGGTACATCCGAACAAGGAACCGTATATGCTTCACTCTAAGTGTAAACGGATATTCATGTATAAATGATGACCTAGTAAGTTTCGTGCTTCGTTCTTTAATATTTGGAACCGTAGTTATTTAATTTTTAATCCATTAAACGTTGTACTCTTTGATTATAGCTTTTTCATAGAACATAGCAAATCTTTTACCCGACTATACGACGGTAGCTATTATCTACAGTGGTGATGTTAGGTTCTTCATGGAACTCCATGTGACACCAACTTGCAAAACGCTTCGGCAAGGTTGGTTACGGTT
Organism: Petunia x hybrida; assembly: GCA_037355625.1. Taxonomy (NCBI): domain Eukaryota; kingdom Viridiplantae; phylum Streptophyta; class Magnoliopsida; order Solanales; family Solanaceae; genus Petunia; species Petunia x hybrida. Next base: position 692,991 of record JBBBVM010000208.1, read on the forward strand.
TGTTAATGATCGTCATTTCATTGAAGGATAAGTTCTCCACTTCCAAATAATGTGCCGACATCCTGAATATGATGTATGTTTTCATGTTCATATGATGCCACGAACAAGAAGACCTTTCTGATTAAATAAAGCTTTTTTTCTATTAATGTATTTATTAAAAATATTATCAATGGAAATGGGTGATATTTTGTCGGCGTATTAATTTTGGTGTTCCTGTGTTTACTCTATCTTATTGTTTAATATACATAGATATATTGATAATAGACTCTTGATGCGCTAGAAATTGGTATTCTTTTGGCAAAGTATGTGTAGTTGACAATCGATCGTAAGTTGGTTAACAATAAATTTTTAACTGGCTTTATTGATATACTGTAGTTGCAATTTTTTTTGGACAACTCGGAATAAAATAGTGTATAAACTACTATACATGGTCTACACTAAATAAATATTGGATTTGTACTAAATTGAATATTTGTCGTTTAAGTTGGCTATTCGATCATATATCAAATTGCATAGACTAAAGACAGACATTATTTCAAACAGTGAAAACTAGGTGCCCTATATTAATAGACAACAAACTTAATGAGTAAGCTAAGTATATTGAGTGGTAGATAATAGGTCATTGTGAAATGTGTTAGGTTGATTAAAAGGTGCAGTGCCCAAGTTGGGCATGTCCCGTCGAATTCAATGGAGGAAGAGAAAAGTCTCACCAGGAACGGGTTTAATCATGATGGTTGGACCCCCTACCCCTATCATTTCACCTTCTTCAACTATAAATAGGACCATTTTTTACTCTTTTTCACAAAATTCCAACTAAAAAATCTCAACTTTTCTTAAGTTTTTTTCTGCACAATAATGGCGTACCCACCCACCCAAGATGCACTCCTCATCCGTCAAGCACTTGACCTTCTCATTCGAACAATGAATGAGGATAGGCAGCGGTAAGAAAGGAACATTAGGCTCGTGCAATGTGCCGCCGCATCGGTATCAACCCCGACGACCTCATCACCCCCGGTTCCCCTTAAGTTTAAAAATATATTTTTTTAAAAGTATTTCTGATGTTTTAAGTTAGTTCAAGTACTTATGCATTTTATTTTTGTATTTTGATCTAGGGAAAACAGCTTTCTGATTAAAGAAAACTCTTTATTATGTAATTATTAAAAAAATATGAATGGAATTGGGGAAATTTTGCTACCGGCGTACTAATTTTGGTGTTGCTATTGTTTTAATTTTTTGTTTCAACTGTCTCTTGTTTCTGCTTTGTTTTCATCGAAGAAGATGACTAGATCTGTTCCAAGTGAATAATAGACATACTGAAGTTTATAAGCAACTAAACATGGAGACTAGGACAAATTTATGATGTTACCTGATAATAAACCAATTAAAGTGTTTAAATAACTAAACAACTAAACATAAGAGACTCGAGATTTATGACGTAGATATGATGAACTTGATAATAAACAAATTGAAGTTTATAAACAACTAAACATAAAGGCATGCAAAAAGTGCAGTTAATTTAAGACGTATGTACTGAGTTATCCACGTATAAACTGATAATAAACCACGTCAAGTATACAAACAACCAAAATAACGACAAGGACTGTTGTACAGAAGTTATAAAATCCTATATAATTTTCCATGTGGAATTCTAAAGTATGGTACACTTGCCAAAATCAATGTGGATTCTAAATCAATGTGGATTTCTAATGTAGTTGATAATCAAATATTTAGGATTGACAATCATCACTGTTATACTTGATTTAATGACTGAGATAACACTTCTTTTAATAAAATAATTATAACATCACACAATTATAAAATTGAGTATGTTGTTGATGTAATGCGATGAATTATAAAAATAAAATATGAATGACTCCGCGTCAATTCATCAGGACTGTAAATAGCAGACAATCCACCTTTTTAAGGTTTATCATGGACTGAAGTGATTAAGGATTAAATTGAAGCATTAATGCGTATATGTTCTTTTAAGAAGTCTTAAACATATAAATTATTCATTACAAAAGGTGGGTGGTATTTTTAATCGATATAAATAAATCAAAGAATTAGTTGCTTGTCACGCTAAGATTTTCTTATGTTTTCGGGGATGAGGTATTGTTATATCACGACCTTATCATTTGTATATGTTAACTAACGAATGTAATCCAATGTTATTTATCATCATTATAGTATTAGGCTGTATTAATCCATATAACTCGATTAAACAATTGCTCGCTACTCACATTACGATCTTCTTCCATGCTTAGAGAAAAAGGTTTTTCTTTCTAAGAACCTTAACACTAGTATACCTTGCATCATATAAGTCATCCAATATCACTCCTTATCAATGTTATTGACCGTTATTAAGATACATTATGCAACAACTTTGTCATGTGCTTGATTTCCTAGTTCGTAGACCATTAAATTACTCTTTAATGGTGTTTAATATAACTATTTTTTATTGATTTAATGAAAACTATACGTGTATGTTATCAACCAGAGCAATATGGACAATCAACAATAGTGTAAATTTCCATCGTTGATAATATAACCGTCAAACCAAAATCATCTACATATACCCTAGATCCCAAACCTCAAACTTCAAGCGCGTGGATCCTAAATCCTAAACCCCAATTCCCAAATCCTAAATGCTAAATGCGCGCGTAATAATATCCTGAATGGTAAAATTATCACACTCCCTGTTTAATAGGAGTACAATAGACCAAATTGAAGTTGACTGGCATCTTTCAATTACTTTAGTCTGTAATCCCTAAATGGGGACGGTCGGTCCAGTTAATTTTGTTAATGCGATAGTAATTTAATTATTTTATTTATTTGATTACTGTTGGTTAAATTTAACTAACCGACTATACGTGGACAATCAATATTACAACATAATAAAAAAATATGGGGATGAACAATTTCAATAGACTTGCAGTGGTGGAGAATAAAAAACAGAACTTAAACTAATATTACAAATATATATCAGAAAGGTCTAATAAAAAATACAACTGAAACAACATTACATGATCAGTTGTAAAATAATATTAACCATAGCAATAATAATTAAAACGTCTAGTACGTTAAAACATAAACAACAACTAACAGAAAATTAATTTGGTGCATTTGGTGAATTTGGTGGATTTTCTTCAACCATACCCTCTTCCTTTTTGCCATTTGAAAAATCAGCCATAGCATTTGGTGAACCTCGTGGACTTGTGTCTTCCTCTATGACGTTTGCCTCAGGTGCTGGTAGTGCACCAATTGCATCGAGTCTTGCGGTGATCGCTTTGATCGCTTTGTTCCTCTCATGCACCCCTGCCCATATTTTGTCTTCAAGTTTCTTCAGCATTGAAAATAATTCTGCTATATCATTTTGCAGAATGGCTAACTCCCAGTAGATATCACGCTTGTTGGATGGTCCAACTATTTTGGAAATTTCTTTTGATAGTTTGATGGTAGTTTGATTGCAGGAAAATTTGTGTTGAAAATGGAATGAGAAAAGCACAAATTGTTGAGGGGTTTATATAGAAATTATTGGTAAGAGTTGCAAAGGTTAGTGAAGAGTTTTAAAGGTTAGTGAAAAGACACAAATTAAATGCAAGTGTCACTTTTTAATTAATAATTAGGCGCCTTTAATCAAGTCAGTTAGTTTAAAAAAAAAGTAAAACTACCCTGATATGACAATTCTTACTTTGGGCAGTGCACTAATTACCTACTCTGCCACAGTTCACATCGCCTATTGTCTACCGCACAATCTGCTTAACTTATTGGATAAGTTACACGTCTATAATATACGTCAGTTATAGTTGTTTAAAATATTTGTTTTGTCTTTAGTCTATGCACATTTGGTCTATGCTCGAATAGCATCCAACTTATAGTAACACAATTTTTTCGATATTTTAAGTATAAATCAAACAACTATATAATATCGACCATGTAAAGTAGTTTATTTTTTTATCCATAGCTGTCCAAAAATATAAAATTGTCACTACACAATATTTAGCTCTATGTCGATTATCATCTTATTACAGTAAACAATCAACTGCTACGGTGACACGACCCAGAATCCGGCTAGGCCGTGCGGGCACCCGACATCCTCCCCTACACCCGTCGGGCGAACCCTTACCAATTAAATTAGGAAAATAAATATAATTCAATTCATAAGTAAGAACAAGACTTAGAAAAAACACGGACATATTGATACCTCCAAGGTGTACAAAAGAAATTACAGCCGACTACCCAACATACTAGGTTTAGGGCTATCTAGACTAGACATCTAAGAGTACAAAAGAAAACAGATACCTCCTAAAGGGAGCAAAATGCAACTGAAATAATAACCATAAAACTGGTGGCCATCCGGAATAAAAGCTGGCTCACCCTGACAGCTGAAGTCGTCTTCGCTCCTGAACAACGTGACGAACTCAATCCTGGAGCGAACCTGCCGAAACAAAATAAATAGACAAGAAACAAACAACAAGGGTGAGTCAAAAGGACTCAATAAGCGGGGCAGACTAGCCACCTCAAAGAATAGGATAGCTAGCCAGGGAGAAGAGAAGCAAATAAATCAAATTTCTCTTATTTAAATTATATAAAAAAAAACAGAGCCGGATAATAACTGAAAATACGTATGGAACCAAAAAACTCATAAACAGCCAGGAACATAAGATAGACATAACATATAGGTATCCCGAACATATCAACAATCAGAAATACATCTTATTATATGCAAATATTGTTGCGGCGTGCAACCCGATCCATATATTCATACTGTTGCGGCGTGCAACCCGATCCATATATTTATACTGCTGCGGTGTGCAATCCGATCCATATATTTATACTGCTGTGGCGTGCAACCCGATCCATATATTTATACTGCTGCGGCGTGCAATCCAGAATACGAGCCAGAAATGTATAGGTAAACTGAATTATGTCCACAATATGGTATACATACCGCATACACAAAACACAGCATGATAGTCACACAATAGTCAGCATGCGGTGCAATGAAATGGGATGAATGCAGTATGATGCAATGGTGTCACATGTGCCAAATAGATGGAGCGGAATCCTCCTGCTCCTGGAGCGGAATCCTCCTGCACCCAATATGTATGCAATGGAGCGGAATCCTCCTTCTCATGGGGTAGAATCCTCCTGCACCCAATATGTATGCAATGGAGCGGAATCCTCCTGCTCCTAGGGCAGAATCCTCCTGCACCCAATATGTATGCAATGGAGCGGAATCCTCCGGTTTCTGGGGCGGAATCCTCCTACACCCAATACAAATGCAATGGAGCGGAATCCTCCTGCTCCTTGGGCGGAATCCTCCTACCCTCAATATGATGCAATGTAGCGAAATCCTCCTACTCCTGGGGCGGAATCCTTCTGCACCCAATATAAATGCAATGTAATGCATATGAATGCAACATAATGTATATGAATGAAACATGATGCAATAATAACCCATCACCAGCGCAGGACTCTCATCGACAGCCGGAAAGTATATGCCAACTCACAGCCAGAGTACAATGCTCAGATCCTCAATGCAATACCAACAACATATAATACACAATGTAAATCCAAAGCTAAGGCGTAATGAGTACGCCTATCGGCAGCTACACACGTAAGGAACACGTGGTAGATTATCCACGAGGCCAAGGGCTTCTAAAAAATGGATACAAACACTTACCTCTGTCTGAAGAAGCAACTCACAACTCAACTACCACTTTTTCCCGTTGAATTTTCTCCAAACATTCTTGCTCTATTAAACGAACGAAATACAATTAATGCTAAAGCTAACATTTAAACATTCTAAATTTCAAGTAAATAGGGGTTATGAAATCAACTTAAAAGTTAACCCTGAGCCCACATGGTCATCCCCAAATTGAGCTCACAATCGCATTACTCATAACCACACGAGTTCAAATACATATCCTAAATTCTATCCTGATACAATTAGACCTCCGAATAACAAAATTAGTGCTATAGGGTTAAATCTAAAATTTTCAAATTGCTTATCATGAAATTTAATGGTTCAAACAAGATTTTACTATTTAAAAGATTTTACCTAGGCTAGACTGCTTCGTCTTGAACTCATACCGTTTGCTGATTCGTCGCACGAGGGTTCACAATTACCACGAAGGAATTAACGAATTTATGAAAATACTTTTGAATCCTAGACCAACGCACGATCAGAAATGAAGGAAGTGAAACTTCCTAAATGCCATCATAGCCTCTCGTAGATAAGTACGGACGTCTACGTACCCATCAGCGAGACTCTACTAGACACTGTCTTAGTCTGGATAGACTCTAAACCGGGCTCTGATACCAACTGACACGACCCAGATTCCAGTTAGGCCGTGCGGGCACCCGACATCCTCTCCTAGACCCGTCGGGCGAACCCTAACCAATTAAATTAGAAAAATAAATATAAGAATTCATAAATAAGGACAAGACTTAAAAAAAACACAGACATACTGATACCTCTAAGCTGTACAAAAGAAATTACAGCTGACTATCCAACATACTAGGGTTAGGGCTATCCAGACTAGACATCTAAGAGTACAAAAGAAGACAAATACCTTCTGAAGGGAGCAAACTGCAACTGAAATAATAAACAATAAACTGGTGGCCATCCGAAATGAAGCTGGCTCACCCTGACAGCTGAAGTCGTCTTCGCTCCTTCACAATGTGGCGAACTCAATCGTGGAGCGAACCTGCCGAAACGAAATAGATAGACAAGAAAAAAACAACAAACAAGGGTGAGTCAAAAGGACTCAATAAGTGGGGCAGACTAGCCACCTCAAAGAATAGGATAGCTAGCCAGGGAGAAAAGAAACAGATAAACCAATTCCTCTTATTTAAATTATGAAAAGGCAGAGCCAGATATAAATTAGAAATGCGTATGGAATCACAAACTCATCAACAACCAGGAACGTAAGATAGCTAGAACATATAGGTATCCCTAACGCATCAACAATCAGAAATACATCCTGTTGTGGCGTGCAACTCGATCCATATATTCATCTTGTTGCAGCGTGCAACCCGATCCATATATTCATACTGTCACGGCGTGCAACCCGATCCATATATTTATACCGCTGCGACGTGCAACCCGATCCATATATTTATACCGTTGCGGCGTGCAATCCGATCCCCGCAACACAGAATACGAGCCAGAAGTATATAAACAAATAAGCAATGCACGTATAAGCAGAACAGTAGTTATGTACCACAAGTCTACACAATGGTATGAAATGAAATGAGATGAAATGAAATATGATGCAAAGGGTCACATGTGTCAAATGAATGGAGCGGAATCCTCCTACTCCAGCGCGGAATCCTCCTACCCTCAATATGATGCAATGGAGCGGAATCCTCCTGCTCCTACGGCGGAATCCTCCTACCCTCAATATGATGCAATGGAGCGGAATCCTCCTGCTCCTGGGGCGGAATCCTCCTGCTCCTGGGGCGGAATCCTCCTACCCCTCAATATGTGCAATGTAATGCGTATGAATGCAATATGATGCCATGCAGTCACATATGCCTGATACCTATCTCCGGCGCGGGACTCTCATCGTCTACCAGGAGATATATGCAATAATGATCCTTCACCAGCTCGGGACTCTCATCGATTATCGTGAAGTATATGTAATAATGACCCTTCACCGGCTCGAGACTCTCATCGATTACCAGGAAGTATATGCAATAATGACCATTCACCGGCTCGGGACTCTCATCGATTACCGGGAAGTATATGCAATAATGACCCTTCACCAGTGCGGGATTATCATCGCCAACCGGGAAGTATATGCAATAATGACCCTTCACCGGTGCGGGACTCTCATCACCAACCGGGAAGTATATGCAATAATGACCCTTCACCGGTGCGGGACTCTCATCGTCAACTGGTAAGTAAATTCAATAATGACCCTTCACCGGCTCGGGACTCTCATCGATTACAGGGAAGTGTATGCAATATTCAAAACCAGAGTGCAATGCTCATATGCTCAATGCAATACCAACAACAGGACATAACATATAATATACAATGTAAATCCAAAGCTAAGGCGTAATGAGTACGCCTATCGGCAGCTACACACGTAAGGAAGACGTGGTAGAAAATCCACAAGGCCAAGGGCCTCCAAAGAAATGGATATAAACACTTACCTTGATACAAAGTTAGCACAGTTACTCAACAACCGCTTTGTCTTTTGGATTCATTGCCAAATGATTCCACAGTGTTTAATAAGCAGAAAAATATATCAAATAAGGCTAAAGGTTTCATTCCTCACATCTTAGGACAATTCAAGTAGGAACCTGATACCCTATTCGCATACGCAATACGCAGGCCAGGCCTATGTACAGAGTTTATGGTCACATAACCAAACCCTAAAAAAATTACATTTATATATTGCCCATAGCTCACTGAGTACGGATATATAATCAATTCCATTATCGGGGTCCATTTGACCCATTAAACTATTAATTGAACTTATTAAAATGATGTATAATATTCCAAGTTTTACCTTTAAAACATATTTAAACACACGTAATAAACTCATATAATGCATTAACATCATTACCTGAATGTTTCGGGGTGAAAATTCTATCATTCCCCGGCTCTTTTCTCATTTTCTGGTATTTTTTTCTCTTTCTCTGCGCTAACGTTTCTTCATTCTGTTTCTGTTCAATTTTTGATGTTGGCTGAGGGGATAAGCTAAGGGATTAATATAATCCCCTTAGCCGCCAACTCTTTTACTTTTCTTTCTTTTTTGTCTTTTCCTTTTTCCTTTTTCATTTTTTTTATTTTATTTTTTTTCGTGACAAAAATTAAAAGGGTACCCTACGATATTCGAAATGATTCCAACTTTTGCATACAAGTTATACAAAATATATGTAAGATACTCGTGAAGGTGGATCTTAAATCGGACTCCCGAAACTCAATATGCAAATTAAATGGAAAAAGATCAAATTATTTAACTTTCGGCATTTTAGGGGAAACTAGCCGAACAACATCGAAATTCACTTTCAAAAAATCAAAAAAGTCACAAATAATCATACGAACCTAACAGCGCTTTCGGATTTCGAATCAGAGCTCGTTCGCCAAAACCGAGCTCGAAAATCTCTTTTTAATATTTATCGACATTAAAAACTGAAACCTTCTTCCGATGACTACCAAACGAGGTCTGATTTAGCTCAAATTTTACAGACAGGTCCTAATGGATATTATGAATATTTTAAAATTATCGACACGCCAATCGGAGTTCTAACTTCCGAAACGACTGACCGAGGCTGTTTCATTCTCCTCCACTTATACTCTCATTCGTCCTCGAACGAGCCTAAGTCTAAAGAAAAAAATTCGCGCGGATAACAAGAGAACTTGCATGACCTTCATAAGCTACTCCACTGGCATTATCTCCTGATTGCAGGATCAGAATTATAACACGCATATTGAACTTTTGGAATAAAATATATCTGGATAATATGATAATATCATTGCACAGCTTATTCTGACTAAGCTGATCCTTCCTCGATTACGAGATGAGAGTTTTACATTTTTGAATCAAAGATACACAGAACTCTGGATGGATTAACATGATTCTGCCGGTAAATCACCTCGTTGATATACTTTTCGATATAGAACAAGTCGATGAAACAAAGAATTAGCTTACGCTTCAGCAACGCCTTAGAGATTTAATATTATGATTCGGTATCAATTAGAGGAAGACTCCTCCACTTATAGCATAAACTCATACAACTAATTTAAATAGAAATAGTCATCCTCGCACAACCTGCTGGATTAAGAAAGACTTAGCTAAATAGAGAACGTGGCTCAGACTTGAGCTACCAAATTACTCTCTCAAGTTGCCAAACAGCTGCAACTCTCGAGTTCACAACTCCATACATTTTCTATAAGCACCACCGCCTGATGGATCAAATCAGAGGTCAAATGATGCCTCTCATTACCCTTAGTAGCCTTGAAAAACGACAATGTGCTTACCCGGCTACCTTGGCACGCACTCTGGCTCAACGCAGGGAACATCACAATAGGTTACTGACCGCCTAAGCTCACCAGTGCCGAACAAAGAAGAGATGGCAACAGACTGAGGATAGAAATAATTAGAGCTTCAGGAAGCTCATCTTCTTATTTGCTTGGCTACCAAAGCTAGACTACTTACGAGTCAAAGTAGCCCAAGAATCGCAATTGAAGAAACAAATATTAAATGAGCTTTATGGAACAACATCCATGCCAATTTGACCTCCCAATAAGAAGGAAACTCTGACAATTTACCAGAAACCCTTTTTATACCGAGACAAAATTATAGAATAACATGACTCTACTAGCGCCTCGAACCATGAGGAGATACGTAGATCGAGTATTACTTACTAATCACTTTACACTGGAAGAAACAATGATGCATTCTGTTGGTGACGGGTAAGAATCCCATCATCCTATCGACAGTGAATTCTAAAGAGAGATAGACTGACTTGACATAATAAGAGAAAGTGGTACAATAGGGTGCCAAGCAGACAACACCGACACTTTCTCAAATTTCTCATATTTGAACCAGATCAACTAGGAGGATCTCAGAAATGCCAGGAATAAATCATACAAGAAGCTCACCCCTCTACCGCAACCGATTCTTAATAGAAACGACATCCAAGGAAACCATCAAAACATGATAAGACACTCCATTTCCAGATCGATCGAAAGAATCAAATCTTACTCACATTTAAGGGAAGAAGAAATACATGGGTCTACTACATCGGTTGCCTCAGCATTCTGCCAAACTGGCAGTTCATAAAACTGCCTCTGCAGCTGAGTTAAGCCACTACCCTGACAATCACTTTCTGAAGAACCACTGCCACCACACTCTCAACCTCTACTAGATGGTGGCATTTCTCTAGCTAATTGAGATCTATATGAAATCCCCTGCGACTGCGCAGATGCCTGATGACGAGAGAAAAGACGACTGCTTACCTGTCGGAGTAAGGGAAAACTCCTCAAAGGATGATCAGGCTCACGACAATGATAACACCTTTTCACTGAATATGGGAGCTGGACAGATTATTGAAAGCTACAAAGAGAAAGATGAGTCTAATCTTGATGAACTACCCGCGCACTCTGAGAATCACGCTCTACAAACTGAGATAACCTGAAAGGTGACCTCCCAAAATAATCAGAACTCTTACCTCCAAATGAGGTACCATGGTTACCCACTAGGGCCACGAGATCTCTTGCTCTCCCGCTCTAACTCTTCCCGCTCTAACTTGTGGTATGCCTAATACCATTGAGCAATATCAACAACGACATCAAATAAAATCCCAACCTCAATCTCTTGAGCTATCTGGGATCTCAAGGAAAAAGAAAGGTTATCAATAAATCTTTGAATCTCTTGAAAGGCTCATGGACTAGTTCTAATGCATATTCAGCCATTCTATAGAATTGAATCTCATATTCTGAAACACCAACAGGCTAACCGACAGGCTACCCTGTCCAATCCACTGAAACTGGCAATACTTTTCATCTCGCTCGCTACTCGAAAGGAACTTTTCCATAAATCTAGAAGAAAAACCGAACCAAGTTAGTTAATAAGAGAGCGGTCCACCAATTCAACGCTGGACCCCTAAAACTGGAAAGCAGAATAATCAACACCATACCGCTCGTTATAATCAAAAGCCTGAAGGATACGCTTACATCATTTTATTTTAAAAAAGAATCACAAGGTTTATCTGATGCATTGCTTAAGAATATCGGAAGGTTCAACCGCGTAAAATAATGCAACCTCTTTGGGCACTCGGACCGAACTGTTACCTCAGGCTAGCTAACCAGCCAGAATAACTAGAGGCACAATACATGCTGCTTCTGGAACATAATTTACTAGGGCAATATTAAGAACTGGAATAGGAGCTTCCTGAGACCAAACGTCTGTTTCTGTGGCAACCTGATAAGCTGCCCAGCGAATAATAAGTTCTTACGGTATCTGCGTCGCTAAGATTCTCGTAAAGCATCGTTGAGAGCCAAGGGAACCACAAGGCCCTGCTCCCTTGCCCATCGCGAGCTCGTACGGCTGGGACCTCCGTAACTAGATCGTCAGCACGATCAAAACACTCGAGGCTTCGTCAGTGCTAACCCCAAGCCAGACTGTTTCGTCTTGGACTCATACCATATGCTGATTCGTCGCACGAGGGTTCACAATTACCACGAAGGAATTAACGAATTTACGAAAATACTTTTGAATCCTAGACCGACGCACGATCAGAAATGAAGGAAGTGAAACTTCCTAAATGCCATCATAGCCTCTCGTAGATAAGTACGGACATCTACGTACCCATCAGCGAGACTCTACTAGACACTGTCTTAGTCTGGATAGACTCTAACTGGGCTCTGATACCAACTGACACGACCCAGATTCCAGTTAGGCCGTGCGGGCACCCGACATCCTCCCCTAGACCCGTCGGGCGAACCCTTACCAATTAAATTAGAAAAATAAATATAACAATTCATAAATAAGGACAAGACTTAAAAAAAATACAGACATACTGATACCTCTAAGCTGTACAAAAGAAATTACAGCTGACTATCCAACATACTAGGTTTAGGGCTATCCAGACTAGACATCTAAGAGTACAGAAGAAGACAAATACCTCCTGAAGGGAGCAAACTGCAACTGAAATAATAAACAATAAACTGGTGGCCATGCGGAATAAAAGCTGGCTCACCCTGACAGCTGAAGTCGTCTTCGCTCCTGAACAACGTGACGAACTCAATCCTGGAGCGAACCTGCAGAAAAGAAATAAATAGACAAGAAACAAACAACAAACAAGGGTGAGTCAAAAGGACTCAATAAGTGGGGCAGACTAGCCACCTCAAAGAATAGGATAACTAGCCCGGGAGAAAAGAAACAGATAAACCAATTCCTCTTATTTAAATTATGAAAAGCCAGAGCCAGATAATAACTAGAAATGCGTATGGAATCACAAACTCATCAACAACCAGGAATGTAAGATAGCTAGAACATATAGGTATCCCGAACACATCAACAATCAGAAATACATCCTGTTGCGGCGTGCAACCCGATCCATATATTCATCATGTTGCGGCGTGCAACCCGATCCATATATTCATACTGTCGCGGCGTGCAACCCGATCCATATATTTATACCGTTGCGGCGTGCAACCCGATCCCCGCAACCCAGAATACAAGCCAGAAGTATATAGACAAATAAGCAATGCACGTATAAGCAGAACAGTAGTTATGTACCACAAGTCTACACAATGGTATGAAATGAAGTGAAATGAAATATGATGCAATGGTCACATGTGTCAAATGAATGGAGCGGAATCCTCCTAATTCAGGGCGGAATCCTCCTACCCTCAATATGATGCAATGGAGCGGAATTCTCCTGCTCCTAGGGCGGAATCCTCCTACCCTCAATATGATGTAATGGAGCGGAATCCTCCTGCTCCTGGGGCGGAATCCTCCTACCCCTCAATATGTGCAATGGAGCGGAATCCTCCTGCTCCTGGGGCAGAATCCTCCTACCCCTCAATATGTGCAATGGAGCGGAATCCTCCTGCTCCTAGGGCGGAATCCTCCTACCCCTCAATATGTGCAATGGAGCGGAATCCTCCTGCTCCTGGGGCGGAATCCTCCTACCCCTCAATATGTGCAATGTAATGCGTATGAATGCAATATGATGCCATGCAGTCACATATGCCTGATACCTATCTCCGGCGCGGGACTCTCATCGTCTACCAGGAGATATATGCAATAATGACCCTTCACCGGCTCGGGACTCTCATCGATTACCGGGAAGTATATGTAATAATGACCCTTCACCGGCTCGGGACTCTCATCGATTACCGAGAAGTATATGTAATAATGACCCTTCACCGGCTCGGGACTCTCATCGATTACCGGGAAGTATATGCAATAATGACCCTTCACCAGTGCGGGACTCTCATCGCCAACCGGGAAGTATATGCAATAATGACCCTTCACCGGTGCGGGACTCTCATCGCCAACCGGGAAGTATATGCAATAATGACCCTTCACCGGTGCGGGACTCTCATCGCCAACTGGGAAGTACATGTATTAATGACCCTTTACCGGCTCGGGACTCTCATCGATTACAGGAAAGTGTATGCAATATTCAAAACCAGAGTGCAATGCTCATATGCTCAATGCAATACCAACAACAGGACATAACATATAATATACAATGTAAATCCAAAGCTAAGGCGTAATGAGTACGCCTATCGGCAGCTGCACACGTAAGGAACACGTGGTAGAAAATCCACAAGGCCAAGGGCCTCCAAAGAAATGGATATAAACACTTACCTTGATACAAAGTTAGCACAGTTACTCAACAACCGCTTTGTCTTTTGGATTCATTGCCAAATGATCCTACTGTGCTTAATAAGCAGAAAAGTATATCAAATAAGGCTAAAAATTTCATTCCTCACATCTTAGGGCAATCCAGGTAGGAACCTGATACCCTATTCGCATACGCAATACGCAGGCCAGGCCTATGTACAGGGTTTATGGTCACATAACCAAACCCTAAATAAATTACATTTATATGTTGCCCATAACTCACTGAGTACGGATATATAATAAATTCCATTATCGGGGTCCATTTGACCCATTAAATTATTAATTGAACTTATTAAAATGATGTATAATATTCCAAGTTTTACCATTAAAACATATTTAAACACACGTAATAAACTCATATAATGCATTAACATCATTACCTGAATGTTTCGGGGTGAAAATTCTATCATTCCACGGCTCTTTTCTCATTTTCTGGCATTTTTTTCTCTTTCTCTGCGCTAACGTTTCTTCATTCTGTTTCTGTTCAATTTTTGATGTTGGCTGAGGGGATAAGCTAAGGGATTAATATAATCCCCTTAGCCGCCAACTCTTTTACTTTTCTTTCTTTTTTGTTTTTTCCTTTTTCCTTTTTCATTTTCTTTTATTTTCTTTTTTTTTCGTGACAAAAATTAAAAGGGTACCCTACGATATTCGAAATGATTCCAACTTTTGCATACAAGTTATACAAAATATATGTATCATACTCGCGAAGGCGGATCTTAAATCGGACTCCCGAAACTCAATATGCAAATTAAATGGAAAAAGATCAAATTATTTAACTTTCGGCATTTTAGCGGAAACTAGTCGAACAACATCGAAATTCACTTTCGAAAAATCACAAAACTCACAAATAATCATACGAACCTAACGGTGCTTTTGGATTTCGAATCGGAGCTCGTTCGCCAAAACCGAGCTCGAAAATCTCTTTTTAATATTTATCGACGATAAAAACTGAAACCTTCTTCCGATGCCTACCAAACGAGGTCTGATTTAGCTCAAATTTTACAGACAGGTCCTAATGGATATAATGAATATTTTAAAATTATCGACACGTAAATCGGAGTCCTAACTTCCGAAACGACTGACCGAGGTCGTTTCACTAACTCCCGAAACGACTACTTAAGGTCGTTTCATACGGTTCACAAGAATTTATAAATTATTTAGGGATCAACGATCAGTCTTGTGCAATAATTTTACATTTTAAATAGTAGCAAAATGCATTGAATGACACTGGGTTGATAAACAAAGCATGTGATACTGATGCAGCCCGAACACGTGCTGATCAAGTGTTCGATCTACCGAGGCCGATGACACGAAGCCAAGCCAAGCTGTTGCACGATGTTCACATTCACTTGGCTTGGTCAGGAGAAAGCAACCACTCCGAAGCTGATTGGTCGAGCTCCAGGATCGAAGGCTTCATTTATAACCTTGAGCTCGAAAAAGGGGGTGACCGAAACCGAACCCAAGCCGAGCACTCAACCTCGGCGCCGAAGTAAATCAAACAAACAATCGAAGAGAGAGCGACCGAAATCAGCTTATGCCGAGTCAAGAGAACCTAAGTCAAGAGCTCGAGCTGAGATGTTCGAATTTCAAGTGTTCGGTTGAAGGAGTGGCCGAACACTCAGATATCCAGCCCTGCGTGGCTTACTCCTATTGGTCGCCTGTGACCATTTACTGTTTTATCCCTAGCATAGTATATATATATATATATATATACTCCTTTACATTTCATTGTAAGTAAATAGTTTTTGATGATTATTAATATAGCAGTTGCTATTTGAGTGTCTCCGATGGATCCCGAACCCCGACATGAGATTTTCAAAGAACTTGTGTCATTCTGTGTTATCGTTTGAAAAATTTCTTCTTGGTCATTCAATTTGCAAGAAGCATTGTTCTTCTTGAGGATTGTTGCTTAGTATAGGTGATCTTTGCCTCCAATTCGATCGAGCTTGAGACTAGTTCCTCAATATTCCTTTGAATCGAAGCAAGAATTGTCTTGCTTCTATCGTTATTTTATTATTGTTCTTCCGCGTTCTTCGTGATTAGCTTAACTCCGGTTTAGCTTGCACCATCTTGGTATCAGAGCAAAGTTTTATTTTTTTTCTTACATCCTCAAATCCTGTTCGTTTATTCGTGCAATTGTGTCTTCAGTTTCAGCTTTCTTCCTTGTTGTTGATTGTTGTTGCTGTGGTGTTGTTTTACAAAAAAAAAGTTGAAAAGAAAAATTCAAAAATTTTGGTTTGAATGTTGGTTGTTTGAATCAAACAACCATTGATTCTTGTTCACCATTGTTTGCTGATTCCAACGAGCACATGTCGTACACGATTGACGACTAGGTTTCTCGACATGTTTTGGACTGTTTTGGTGACTGTTACAACCCCAGTCGTGTTTTGGTGGTTGTGTTCAAACACTGGTTGTTTTCTTTTAAGTTGGGTTGTATTTTGAGCTTAAAAATTCGAAGTTCTATGATTTGAGCCACCGTCCGTACGCTGGAAACTTGTTACATTGTAACAGTGTACGGACGAAGTGAAGCTTTCTTAGCTTGAACTTCTGGAATTGATTTCCTCCGTCGTTGTTGTTACCGGAGTTGAAAAGAAGCCCAAAGTCTGTTACAAATCATGGTCAGTGAACGAAGTTGAGTTTGTCCGTACGCCGGAGTAAAGTTTCACTGTTCCATTGAAGAAAAAAGGGGTAAAGTGTAAAGATCAAAACCCTAGGTGAAAATTTTGTCGGCTAGGAAAGGGAAATTAGATAAGGTAAAACCCTATCCTTACCAAGGAGGGACCACTTTTGTACGAACAAGAGTTGGTGTGTTCGAAAGGATTCCGAAGAGGAATCGAAGGGTAGATTTTCCTAGGGTTTCACTTTTCTTGTGTTTGATAAATCTAGTTAGTGGATCTCTAGAGTAATTCTTCCTACTCGAGGTTGTACTAACTCATTTGAGCTTATAGGAACTTGTGCGAGGGGTGACCAAAGTCCAAATTTCGTAGAGAATTCTTTGACTTCCTGAGCGCAGAGTAAATAGCGTCCGTTCCATCGAGTCATATCAATTCACTCTTCCCGAAGGAGACAGTGTAACTTGTCAAATTCGAAGGAACTGAGAGAAGTTGATCAACCGAGGAAGCCATTGGCTACAAGTTTTTGAGTGACCAAAACCCGAACCCATAAATTGAGTGGACCTGAGTGCCACCCAACAAAGGTGAGAGAGTGTGTGAGGTGATTTCTAACCTTAACATTTTACTTGGTCTCTGATTTGTGCAGGTACCATGGCTGGGAATGGAGGCGAAGGAAAGGGCATTAAGACGCCCGAGGTGTCGTTAGCCGATCTCATGGCTGCGATACAAGGCATCAGTGCCGAAGTAAGAGGAGTGAGTGCTCGAGTAGCTCACCTCGAGCAAGGTAGTGTGTTTGTGGCCTTACCGGGGTCCGGCGCTGGGACTAGCAATTCCACTCCTATGAAACCAGAGTTGTTAGCTGAGCTAGTTCAACAACATATGTTGAAGAGCGAGGCTATTCAAAATGAAGCTATGGGCGATCCCCAAGCTACACAACACTTGGGCAATCCCCAAGTACAACAACAAAACTTGGGGAATCCCCAAGCTGGTTATCAACACTTGGGCATTCCCCGAGGGTAAAGAGTACCACTTCCAATTGCCCGAAGACAAGTTGTGGTCGTTGATGAAGGGGTCGATGATGGAGAATTTCCCGATGCCGAACCTGAATATGACCCACCATTCGTTCAACGAAGACAGGCTCAACGAGGTCGTGGAAATTTTTGAGGTCGAGGCCGAGGCGCAAATGTTGATCGAAATAATGAGCGTGAGGCTGATGACTATTATGATGAGTATCCCAAACAGATTCGAGGTGCTCGAGATTCAAACTTGAACAGTGTCAACATCACTATTCCACCCTTCAGAGGAACTAGTGACCCAGACCAATATCTTGATTGGAAGCTTAAATTGGAGCGAATCTTCGAAACCAATGAGATGACCGAAGAGAGAAAAGCTGCACATGCAATTGCTTCGTTCGAGGCATATGCATCGATATGGTGGGAGGCTGACAAAAGGTTGAGACGAAGAAATGCTTATCCCGAAGTCACCATATTGGTGCAGTTGAAAAGAGCAATGGATGCTAAGTATGTGAATGCCAAATATCGACAGGAGCAACTTCAAAAGCTCTTCGAGTTGAAACAAGGGTCCAAGTCGGTTGAAGAATACCATGATGAGTTCGAAAGAATCCGATTGGCTCTTGATATGGAAGAAGATGACGAGCAAGCCATCATCTGATTCAAAAATGTTTGGCTCGAGATGTGTCATCTCAATTGAGGCTGCATATGTACCAAACTTTGGAAGATGTGTTTCATGCTGCCATCGAAGCTGAGAAATGGGTTAAGGACGATAAAGCAAACCGGTACCAAAGAGTCACTACTTCAACTCTTTTGAACTGAGGTAAAGATTGGAAGAGTCCGAATCCAGCCAGTGCTAACACTGTTCGAGAGCCGAAGAAACCCTTCGAGAGGGGTGTGACCGTTAACCAACCAAGAGACGCTGGAGGAAAGGTTCAACTTAATTCTCCCAGTGCTGCGAGTATTCAGTGTCACAAATGTAAAGGTTATGGTCACATGGCAAAAGAGCGTCCAACTCGCAGAGTTATGATAATGCTCGAAGATGGAACCGTCCATGAGCAAGCGAGTGACACCGAAGGGGAAATTTTCGAGGAGACTGACCGAGCTGAAGATGATGATGGTCGTGAAGCTACCGAAGCTAATCATCCGAAAATGTTTCTTGTGGTTCGAAGGAATTTGACCTGTATGACTCTCGAAGAAGAGGACAACCAAAGAGAGAATCTCTTCCATGCCCGATGTCCAGTAAAAGGGAAAGTTTGTTCGATGATCATTGATTTGGGTAGTTGTGCGAATGTAGTGAGCCAAACCTTGGTTTCACAATTGGGACTACCTACCTTAAAGCATCCATATCCTTACAGATTGCAATGGTTAAATGAGTGTGGAGAATTGAAGGTTGTCAAAAAAGTATGGATCAAGTTCAAAATTGGAGAATATCAAGATGAGATGATGTTCGATGTGGTACCGATGCAAGCTTGTCATATGCTATTGGGTCGACCATGGCAGTATGATCGGTCGGTTGTTCATAATGGAAGATCCAACACTTACACTGCTAAGCTCGAAGGGAAGAGTTTCATACTCACACCCTTGTCTCCAAAGCAAGTCAGCGAGGACTATAAACGGATGAAAGAATTGAAAGAAGCGGCCAAAGCTAAGTCTCAGGTTGGGACAAAAATTGTGGCCGAAGACAACAACTCACCGCCCGAGGTAAGAAATATTTTTGCAATCATGCAACCGGGTGAGTATCTATGAGGCAACGACACCGATAAACTGATGATTTGCCTCGTGCACAAGGGTATCTTTCTAAACTCTAATGATGATTTTTCTAACGATAACCCTTTGCCTAGTGCTATACAAAGTGTTTTGCAGGACTTCAGAGACATGTTTCCCGAAGAAATGCCAGGTGGATTGCCTCCATTAAGAAGAATCGAGCACCAAATTGACTTCGTACCGGGGTCTCAAATCCCCAACAAACCTGCATACCGGTGTAATCCTGAAGACACCAAAGAGCTCCAAAGGCAGGTTGATGAATTGCTGAACAAGGGCCTTGTTCGAGAGAGCTTGAGTCCTTGCGCCATTCCTGTTATCCTTGTCCCGAAGAAAGATGGAACTTGGCGAATGTGCGTTGATTGCCGAGCAGTCAAAAAAATCACGGTAAAGTATCGTCATCCTATCCCTCAATTAGATGACATGCTAGATGAGTTAAGTGGTTCTTCATGCTTTTCGAAGATAGACCTCAGGTCCGGTTACCACCAAATCCGAATGAAACCTTGAGACGAGTGGAAAACCGCATTCAAGACTAAATTCGGTCTCTATGAATGGTTGGTGATGCCTTTTGGCCTATCCAACACACCGAGCACATTCATGCGACTGATGAACCAAGTGCTCAAACCGTTCATAAATAAGTTTGTTGTCGTTTACTTCGATGACATCCTTATTTATAGCAAATCTGTGGATGAACATGTCAAACACCTAAGGCTAGTGCTTGATAAGCTTATAGAAGAAAAGTTATATGCTAACTTTAAGAAATGTGCCTTTTGTGTCGAGCGTGTAGTCTTTCTAGGATTCATTGTGAGTGCTAATGGTGTTGAAGTCGATGAGTCCAAAGTCGAAGCCATCAAAGATTGGCCAACTCCAACCTCGGTATCTCAAGTTCGTAGCTTTCATGGTTTTACTAGCTTTTACCGAAGGTTTGTTCATGACTTTAGCACTGTGGCAGCTCCTTTAACCGAGCTGGTAAAGAAAGACCATCCATTTGTGCGGGGAGAGTCCCAAGAGAGGGCTTTCCAAGAGTTGAAATGGAGGCTTTGTTTTGCCCCGTTGTTGCAACTCCCTGACTTCAGCAAAGCATTCAAAATCGTTTGTGATGCATCCGAAGCTGGGATTGGAGGAGTGCTTATGCAAGAATCGAAGCCGATCGCTTACTTCAGCGAAAAGCTTAAGGGCGCAACCTTGAACGACTCTATGTATGACAAGGAATTGTATGCCCTCATTCGAGCACTCGCCCATTGGCAGCATTATTTGTGGCCTCGAGAGTTTGTAATTAAAAGTGATCATGAATCTTTGAAGCATCTTCGAGGTCAGGAGAAATTGAACCGAAGACATTCCAAATGGGTTGAATTCATTGAAAGTTTTCCCTATGTACTTCATTACAAAAAGGGAAAAGAAAATGTTGTGGCCGATGCGCTATCAAGAAAATTTGCCTTAGCGACCACTCTCGCCTCGAGGCTCATGGGATTCGAAAGCATCAAGTTGATGTACGAAGACGATCCCAAGCTGAAAAACATTCGTGACGCAATCTTGAATGACCGAAGGGTTGATAAATATCAATGGCACGATGGTTACCTCTTCAAGAATGAGAGAGTTTGTGTGCCTATGTCATCGTGGAGAGAGCTTTTGGTTCGAGAAGCTCACTCTGGAGACTTGATGGGACACTTCGGTGTCGACAAAACTCTTGGTATCTTAACCGAGCAGTTATATTGGCCAAAAATACGAAGAGATATGGAAAAGCTTTGCAATGCTTGTATAGATTGCAAGAAAGCTAAATCGAGGTCCAACCCTCATGGATTGTATACTCTATTACCTATTCCTAATCGACCGTGGGTTGATATATCCATGGATTTTGTTATGGGGTTACCGAGGTCGGGGGGTGGACATGAGAGCATCTTTGTCGTAGTCGACCGTTTTTCCAAAATGGCTCACTTTATTCCTTGCAAGAAGTGTGATGATGCACAACATGTAGCTACTTTGTTTATTTCTAATGTGTTGAAATTGCATGGTGTGCTTCGTACTATTGTGAGTGATCTAGACTCAAAATTCTTGAGTCATTTTTGGAAATGTTTATGGGGTGCCCTCGGCACAAAATTACTATTCTCGACGTCTCACCATCCTCAAACTGATGGACAGACCGAGGTAGTCAACCGAACCTTGGGATCTTTGCTTCGTGCAATGACCAAAGGCAAGGTCGGAAACTGGGCTGATCATTTGCCCATGATGGAATTTGCATACAATCGAACTGTGCATCGAATGATTGGAATGACTCCGTTCGAATGTGTGTATGGTTTTAACCCTTTAATTCCACTTGATTTAACCCGATTGCCTCGAGATTCTGTTATTGATTTTGAAAGTACTCGGCGAGCCACTGCTTTGATCGAGTTGCATGCAAAGGTGAAGAAGAACCTCGAGGAAACTTATGCCAAAGTAGCATCGAAGAAAAACAAGGGGCACAAAAAGTTGGAATTAAAGAAGGAAAATTGGGTTTGGGTTCACTTCCAAAAAGAGCGCTTCCCAAACCAAAGGAAAGGAAAGTTGGCTCCTCGAGGGGGATGGTCCATTTCAAGTGCTGAGTAAGATCAACAACAATGCTTACGTGATCGACTTCCCTGGTAAGTATAACGTATCCAACACCTTTAATGTTGCTGACTTAGTTCCTTGTGTTGTAGGTCAAACTTCAAAGGATGAAGAGGGCTCGATTCGAGGACGAAATCTTCTCAAGAAGGGGAGGATGATGCAGCCCGAATACGTGCTGATCAAGTGTTCAATCCACCGAGGCCGATGACACGAAGCCAAGCCAAGCTGCTGATAAGTACGGACGTCTACGTACCCATCAGCGAGACTCTACTAGACACTGTCTTAGTCTGTATAGACTCTAAACCGGGCTCTGATACCAACTGACACGACCCAGATTCCAGTTAGGCCGTGCGGGCATCCGACATCCTCCCCTAGACCCGTCGGGTGAACCCTTACCAATTAAATTAGAAAAATAAATATAACAATTCATAAATAAGGACAAGACTTAAAAAAAACACAGACATACTGATACCTCTAAGCTGTACAAAAGAAATTACAGCTGACTATCCAACATACTAGGTTTAGGGCTATCCAGACTAGACATCTAAGAGTACAGAAGAAGATAAATACCTCCAGAAGGGAGCAAACTACAACTGAAATAATTAACAATAAACTGGTGGCCATCCGGAATGAAGTTGGCTCACCCTGACAGCTGAAGTCGTCTTCGCTCTTTCACAATGTGGCAAACTCAATCCTGGAGCGAACCTGCCGAAACAAAATAGATAGACAAGAAACAAACAACAAACAAGGGTGAGTCAAAAGGACTCAATAAGTGGGGCAGACTAGCTACCTCAAAGAATAGGATAGCTAGCCAGTGAGAAAAGAAACAGATAAACCAATTCCTCTTATTTAAATTATGAAAAGGCAGAGCCAGATAATAACTAGAAACACGTATGGAATCACAAACTCATCAACAACCAGGAACGTAAGATAGCTAGAACATATAGGTATCCCGAACACATCAACAATCAGAAATACATCCTGTTGCGGCATGCAACCCGATCCATATATTCATACTGTCGCGGCGTGCAACCCGATCTATATATTTATACCGCTGCGACGTGCAAACTGATCCATATATTTATACCGTTGCGGCGTGCAACCCGATCCCCACAACCCAGAATACGAGCCAGAAGTATATAGACAAATAAGCAATGCACGTATAAGCAGAACAGCAGTTATGTACCACAAGTCTACACAATGGCATGAAATGAAGTGAAATGAAATGAGATGAAATGAAATATGATGCAAAGGGTCACATGTGTCAAATGAATGGAGCGGAATCCTCCTACTTCAGGGCGGAATCCTCCTACCCTCAATGTGATGCAATGGAGCGGAATCCTCCTGCTCCTAGGGCGGAATCCTCCTACCCTCAATATGATGTAATGGAGTGGAATCCTCCTGCTCCTGGGGCGGAATCCTCCTACCCTCAATATGATGCAATGGAGCGGAATCCTCCTGCTCCTGGGGCGGAATCCTCCTACCCCTCAATGTGTGCAATGGAGCGGAATCCTCCTGCTCCTGGGGCGGAATCCTCCTACCCCTCAATATGTGCAATGTAATGGGTATGAATGCAATATGATGCCATGCAGTAACATATGCCTGATACCTATCTCCGGCGCGGGACTCTCATCGTCTACCAGGAGATATATGCAATAATGACCCTTCACCAACTCGGGACTCTCATCGATTACCGGGAAGTATATGCAATAATGACCCTTCACCGGCTCGGGACTCTCATCGATTACCGGGAAGTATATGCAATAATGACCCTTCACCGGTGCGGGACTCTCATCGCCAACCGGGAAGTATATGCAATAATGACCCTTCACCGGTGCGGGACTCTTATCGCCAACCGGGAAGTATATGCCATAATGACCCTTCACCGGTGCGGGACTCTCATCGCCAACTGGGAAGTATATGCATTAATGACCCTTCACCGGCTCGGGACTCTCATCGATTACAGGGAAGTGTATGCAATGTTCAAAACCAGAGTGCAATGCTCATATGCTCAATGCAATACTAACAACATGACATAACATATAATATACAATGTAAATCCAAAGCTAAGGCGTAATGAGTACGCCTATCGCCAGCTACACACGTAAGTAAGACGTGGTAGAAAATCCACAAGGCCAAGGGCCTCCAAAGAAATGGATATAAACACTTACCTTGATACAAAGTTAGCACAGTTACTCAACAACCGCTTTGTCTTTTGGATTCATTGCCAAATGATCCCACTGTGTTTAATAAGCAGAAAAATATATCAAATAAGGCTAAAGGTTTCATTCCTCACATCTTAGGACAATCCAGGTAGGAACCTGATACCCTATTCGCATACGCAATATGCAGGCCAGGCCTATGTACAGGGTTTATGGTCACATAACCAAACCCTATATAAATTACATTTATATGTTGCCCATAACTCTTTGAGTACGGATATATAATCAATTCCATTATCGGGGTCCATTTGACCCATTAAAGTATTAATTGAACTTATTAAAATGATGTATAATATTCCTAGTTTTACCGTTAAAACATATTCAAACACACGTAATAAACTCAGATAATGCATTAACATCATTACCTGAATGTTTCGGGATTAAAATTCTATCTTTCCCCGGCTCTTTTCTTATTTCTGGCATTTTTTTCTCTTTCTCCGCGCTAACGTTTCTTCATTCTGTTTCTGTTCAATTTTTGATGTTGGCTGAGGGGATAAGCTAAGGGATTAATATAATCCCCTTAGCCGCCAACTCTTTTACTTTTCTTTCTTTTTTTGTCTTTTCCTTTTTCCTTTTTCATTTTCTTTTATTTTTTTTCGTGTCAAAAATTAAAACGGTACCCTACGATATTCGAAATGATTCCAACTTTTACATACAAGTTATACAAAATATATGTAACATACTCGCGAAGGCGGATCTTAAATCGGACTCCCGAAATTCAATATGAAAATTAAATGGAAAAAGATCAAATTATTTAACTTTCGGCATTTTAGCGGAAACTAGCCGTACAACATCGAAATTCACTTTCGAAAAATCACAGAAGTCACAAATAATTATACAAACCTAACGGCGCTTTTGGATTTCGTATCGGAGCTCGTTCGCCAAAACCGAGCTCGAAAATCTCTTTTTAATATTTATCGACATTAAAAACTGAAATCTTCTTCCGATGCCTACCAAACGAGGTCTGATTTAGCTCAAATTTTACAGACATGTCCTAATTGATATTATGAATATTTTAAAATTATCGACACCCCAATCGGAGTCCTAACTTCCGAAACGAATGACCGAGGTCGTTTCACTAACTCCCGAAACGACTATCTAAGGTCGTTTCATACGGTTCACAAGAATTTATAAATTATTTAGGGATCAACGATCAGTCTGGTGCAATAATTTTACATTTTAAACAGTAGCAAAATGCATTGAATGACACTGGGTTGATAAACAAAGCATGTGATACTGATGCAGCCCGAACACGTGCTGATCAAGTGTTCGATCCACCGAGGCCGATGACACGAAGCCAAGCCAAGCTGCTGCACGATGTTCACATTCACTTGGCTTGGTCAGGAGAAAGCAACCACTCCGAAGCTGATTGGTCGAGCTCAAGGATCGAAGGCTTCATTTATAACCTTGAGCTCGAAAAATAGGGTGACCGAAACCGAACCCAAGCCGAGCACTCAACCTCGGCGCCGAAGTAAATCAAACAAACAATCGAAGAGAGAGCGACCGAAATCAGCTTAAGCCGAGTCAAGAGAACCGAAGTCAAGAGCTCGAGCTGAGGTGTTCGAATTTCAAGTGTTCGATTGAAGGAGTGGCCGAACACTCAGATATTCAGCCCTGCGTGGCTTACTCCTATTGGTCGCCTGTGACCATTTACTATTTTATCCCTAGCATAGTATATATATACTCTTTCACATTTCATTGTAAGTAACTAGTTTTTTGATGAATATTAATATAGCAGTTGCTATTTGAGTGTCTCCGATGGAGCCCGAACCCCGACGTGGGATTTTCAAAGAACTTGTGTCATTCGGTGTTATCGTTTGAACAATTTCTTCTTGGTCATTCAATTTACAAGAAGCGTTTTTCTTCTTGAGGATTGTTGCTTAGTATAGGTGATCTTTGCCTCCGATTCGATCGAGCTTGAGACTAGTTCCTCAATATTCCTTTGAATCAAAGCAAGAATTGTCTTGCTTCTATCTTTATTTTATTATTGTTCTTCCGCGTTCTTCGTGCTTAGTTTAACTCCGGTTTAGCTTGCACCATCTTGGTATCAGAGCAAAGTTTGAGTTTTTTCTTACAACCTCAAATCCTGTTCGTTTATTCGTGCAATTGTGTCTTCAGTTTCAGCCTTCTTCCTTGTTGTTGATTGTTGTTGCTGTGGTGTTGTTTTACAAAAAAAAAAATGTAGAAAAGAAAAATTCAAAAATTTTGGTTTGAATGTTGGTTGTTTGAATCAAACAACCATTGATTCTTGTTCACCATTGTTTTCTGATTCCAACGAGCACCTGTCGTACACGATTGACGACTAGGGTTTCTCGACGTGTTTTGGACTGTTTTGGTGACTGTTACAACCCCAGTCGTGTTTTGGTGGTTGTGTTCAAACACTGGTGGTTTTCTTTTAAGTTGGGTTGTATTTTGAGCTTAAAAATTCGAAGTTCTATGTTTTGAGCAACCGTCCGTACGCTGGAAACTTGTTACATTGTAACAGTGTACGGACGAAGTGAAGCTTTCTTAGCTCGAACTTCTGGAATTGATTTCCTCCGTCGTTGTTGTTACCGGAGTTGAAAAGCAACCCAAAGTCTTTTACAAATCATGGTCGGTGAACGAAGTTGAGTTTGTCCGTACGCCGGAGTAAAGTTTCACTGTTCCATTGAAGAAGAAAGGGGTAAAGTGTAAAGATCAAAACCCCAGGTGAAAATTTTGTCGGCTAGGAAAGGGAAATTAGATAAGGTAAAACCCTATCCGTACCAAGGAGGGACCACTTTTGTACGAACAAGAGTTGGTGTGTTCGAAAGGATTTCGAAGAGGAATCGAAGGGTAGATTTTTTATGTAAGTAACTAGTTTTTTGATGAATATTAATATAGCAGTTACTATTTGAGTGTCTCCGATGGAGCCCGAACCCCGAGGTGGGATTTTCAAAGAACTTGTGTCATTCAGTATTATCGTTTGAACAATTTTTTCTTGGACATTCAATTTGCAAGAAGCGTTCTTCTTCTTGAGGATTGTTGCTTAGTATAGGTGATCTTTGCCTCCGATTCGATCGAGCTTGAGACTAGTTCCTCAATGTTCCTTTGAATCGAAGCAAGAATAGTCTTGCTTCTATCTTTATTTTATTGTTGTTCTTCCACGTTCTTTATGTTTAGCTTAACTCCGGTTTAGCTTGCACCAGATACATTACCAAAGTGGATTGTCAACAGTTTAACACTCGAACGAGATTAATAAACACAATATCGTCAACTATTTAACACTCTAACAAGATTTAAAAAAACAACAATCTATAAAAGACAATGAAATCAATCTTTGTTTGCATCTTTATTAATACACTCTTTGTCATCATTCTCCAAGACATGCGACACAATTTCTTTGGGATCTTGACCAACGTCTCAGACCCCTCCATTCAAGTTCGATTCTGATTCGACGTGGGATGCATCCTCCGCTTCATAATACTGTTCATCAACATCCTCACCATTTTTCATCAGCACTTTATTTTCATTCACAGTGGCTTCCTCTGCAACCTTGGCAATGGTGGCATCAACTTCATTGGCATTGGCATCAACTATTGGCCTTGGCCCTAATTGCAACTGCATTAACATTGGTAGCATCAGCTGCTTTGGCATTAGCATCAACTGCATTAGCATTGGCATTGTCATTGGCATCAATTGCATTGGCATTGTTGCACTAACACTAGCATCTACTTCAGCATCAACTGTAACATTAGCTTCATCAAATCTACGTTTCTTTCTCAGAATTGAAGTACTCTTTACGGTGATACCACAATCTATTGCCTTCCTCTTCCTGTTCCTCATCAACCACGCAGAAGGATAGTACAAACATTTGCATACTGTCCTCTTCGGTTGTTCCGCTAGCATCTTAGCAATATCAACCAATTTGTCCTCCATTGCTGTCAGCCTATTGAGCACAACCCCCAAAGAATGACCACCACTAGAAGGACCTGCACCTTCACCAAAAATTCTTGTACGAACTCCACCAATATCTTCATCACCTCTTGCATCTTCCTCTCCATCTATATCCATATCACCTTCACCAGCAGGACTAAGAACAGTTTTCTTGATGGCTGTGGCCCCCTTAAGTTCAGCCCTAAGGGCATCCACCGACGCATCCTCAACTTCATCTTCATACGGGACATATAAATCCTCCTGCCCCGATCACACCTCTTTCTCAGTATGGAATAAGTAACGGTGCACGATCTGGATAGAAGTTGAGTAAATTAATACTAGTTTCTTACAAATTAAAAAGATATTTAAAGTTAGCTAATTTAATGACATGAAAATAATGCAACATTACCTTAATTTTATCTTCTCCTTCCAGGAATGGATCGAAGGATTTAGGCACCCTTTTTTGTACCATTTGAGCATCCGAGGACACGACATATGAGACTGATCTGCCAGTGCAACTCTCCTTCCAACGGCAAGAAATGCTCCATTGACCCATGCCTAAGATGAAAGATTTAATCAGAGTACGAAAAATAAAAACTTAACTATCAACTAACTATTGGTTTATTATAGACTTACCAAAAATGCCCAGGGGAACCCAAAAAGAGCATATCCAGGTGATTTTCCTTTCTCACTGAAGGTTTTATAATGCTTGGCCAAGTCAAGCTTGGGCTTCAGATATTCAATCGTCAGCTCGAAGCACAGCCTGCCCCATGGATACTTGGAGAAGAACTCCAGATCATCAACCATACAAATCCACTCATTCGGAACTGACTTTGAGGTATCTTTTGCCATCAATATCATGTGGACAAACCAGAAAAAGCACATCTTCAACTGTTCCTCTTTTCTAAATCTTCTTCTGGTTTCCAAATACCTCAAAAGCTTCCCAGATGTCACTTTAACATTTACCTCAATTGAGGGTTTCCAAGTTAGTTTTTCATAAAATTTCTCACCTTTCTTCACAACCTTATCCTTTGCTTTATTGCTGGATTTTACCCCACACTCCAAACCAGTCATAAGAGCAAACTCCCTAAGCCCAAAACAAGCTGGCTTCCCATCAACCAAGAACCAAACCTCATGATGCTTTTTATCCTTTATTCTACGCAGAAGTAGGGAGTGGACCATCTGTCCATTGAATTGCCAAAATCGGGACATTTCAAGGAACTTCCCAAACACAGACTCCTTAAGTTTCTTTTCTAATTTCAACTCTTTCAACAACTTGTTGAATTCATAAAACTTTTAATACTAGACTGAACAGATATATTCGACGGGAATAAAGGAATTCCTCAAGCCAAGTTGTAAGTCCATACCTTCGAACATTGATTTCCTTGATGCATCAGGGAATTGATAAACGGTCCGACTTACACTCAGGCTCCCTGGCTTCATCCCCTTCTTGATCAGTTTCTTCATCACTTTCTTCTTCTTCACCTTCTTCTTCTACACCTTTTTCTTCACCTTCTTCTTCTTCTTCTTCTTCTTCTTCTTCTTCTTCTTCTTCTTCTTCTTCTTCTTCTTCTTCTTCTTCTTCTTCTTCTTCTTCTTCTTCTTCTTCACCACTTTCATATTCTCCTGATTGCTCTCCATTTCCTTTTTCAATCATCACTACCACCATCATCCCTACTTTCCATACCTTTCCCTACATCAGAGAGTTCATCCACTTGAAAAAATGTCAATTTCAGCCAAAAGGTCTTCAGTTTGGGGTTCGAGTCGGGCCTCTTCAACCACAATATCTTTTAAAGAGTGATCCTCTATGGTTTTTCCTATCTGGGGTTCTTTTTCACAACCTTCAGCATCCATTAAACCAGTTTCATCAACTGGAAATTGATTGTCATTTGCTGCGGGATTTTTATCACTCTCAGGAACTCCACCACTTGTGGATATCTAGGGTTCTTTTTCACCAACTTCAGCATCCATTAAATCAGTTTCATCAACTGGAGACTGATTGTCATCTGTTGCTGGATTTTTATCACTTTCAGGACCTCCACCACTTGTGGATTGATTGTCATCTGCTTCTGGATGTTTATCAAGTTCGGTAATTTCAGTTTCATCTCCTCCACCACTTGGACATTGATTGCTATCTTCTTTAGATTGCTTTTTTGCCTTTTTCTCTTTTAATTCATTCGTATGCTATTTCTAGCCCTTGGAGGAGCCGTATTCAACAACTTAGGCCTTTCTATTACTTTATCTACATATAGAATCAGTAAAACGAGAAAATTAATAAACAAAACAAAAACCAAAAATTGGAAAGAACAACAAACAAAAATCAAATAACTTCGAAAAATACCATTAACGTTTCTTCATAAGTTATAAAACTCACAAAGAACCAAAATTTTGTTTCTAACGAAATAAGTGTTTTTCACCAGACGAAATTGGGCTTTCTTCAAAATTCGTCAATCGCTACATCAAATCTTCAAAAACGCAAGAAATTTGTTATAAAACTTGTTTATAAGGCAATATTTGAACTTGAACTATGTTTATGAGAGAAAAAATAGGGAAGAACTAGAAGCCAGTCGAAAAATAGGGAGAGAGGGAAGGGAAAGTGGGTAAATTTGTGAGAAACCCATTTTTTTTTATTGTTTTGACCCGGAAATAATGACCCAGTTTTGGGTGAATTATATACTTTTCCACAAGTTTCAAAACTGCCCAGAAGTTTTTCTATTTTTAATTAGGCCCTCGACCCCCACTTAACCTTACTTAAGATTTTTCTCCAACAAAAATAAACCAAAAAGAAAAGAAGAGGTCATTTTTCTAATTTGAAACTTGAGGGGGTCTTTTACCTAAATCTTCTCTACAAGTTGATATATGTAGGCCCATACACCCTTCATGTGGACCATTCAGATATTTTATGGTTTAAGTAAATGCATCTAAGTTGGTCACATGTGTGCTTATTATCAACACATAATATGATATTTGCGAAGTTGTTTGCTCAAATAATAAGATTGAGAGCACAATTTCCTGATTATGCGATTAAGATAATTATTGTTGATAATGCTACTGAGTTTACATCTCAAGCATTTAATGATTATTGTATGTTTACTAGAATTACAGTTTTAATCATGTTGCTCATGTTCATACTCAAAATGGTCTAATAGAATCATTTATCAAAACCCTCTAGTTAATGGCTAGATCAATGATTATGAAAATAAAATTATCCATTTCAGTATGGGGGCATATTATTTTGCATGCGGCAATACTTGTATGAATCAGGCCGACAAGTTATCATAAATTACAATTGACTTTTGCTCAGGAGCCAATAAAATATTTGAATGTGTGGTGTATGTGTTAACTGCTTCACTACAACATACAAAGACGGGACCTGAAAGAAGGTTAGGGATATATATTGGGTGTGAATCTCTGTTTATTATTAAATATTGTGAGCCCATGACGGAAGATTTATTTATAACAAAAATTTGTTGAATATCATTTTGATGAACCAGTTTTTCGAATATTAGAGGGAGAGAATAAGCAGCTGGAAAAGGAAATAGCTCGGAGTGTATTAAAACTATCCCATTTAGATTCTAGTACAAATCAATGCGAACTAGAAGTTCAAAAGATTGTACATTTACAAAATATCGCAAATCAATTGCCATATGCATTCACTAACCTACCAAGGGTAACATTCCAGTTGCAAATACTCCAATTCGAGTTGATATTCCGGTAGCGCAACCTATTTATGCAAATGAGTCTAATGCACGCCTGAAGCATGGTAGACCACCGGATCCCAAAGATAAAAATCATTGAAAAAAAGGAACAAGTGATCAAAACGATCATACTATGGAGGGTAATTGCTCAAAACGAGCATAGAGACATAACAACTCATAAGACCTCTTCATGAGAGGCTCAGATACCTGAAAATAATGAAATTGAAGAGATCTAAATATGTTATGTCTCTACGGAAAAAATATGGAACCAGAATAATTTTGTTGTCTGTTAGAAATTCTGTATTCGAAATATAAGTTGAAACATAAAATGAGAAATGGGGACGAGAATATCCGAGCCCACTGAATTCATAATGTCTCCTTAAGGAACTTAATCCCTTCCCAGTACCTGAGGTTACAGATTAGATCCTCACAGGATAGAACAGATTTACATTACTAAAGTAATGGTACTCCAAACGACAACAAACGACAAATGCAAATGGCCGGTAGCAAATCACACAACATGACACTTTCGTTTGTTAAAAAATAATGCAAAGTATAGAAAAATTATATCACAATTTTTTGTTCAAAAGTGTGTAAAATTTGAGGGAAGGTTTCAATATTTATAGAAAAAATGGGTGAGATGAAAAGGTATGAGACATTTTCAATGAAAAGGTGCTTATGGTGCCTTTTCCCATTCATAAATCCGAACAATCTCCCACATGAATGTAGAAATGTTATATGATAAAAATATGCAGGAAAACTGTGTGAATTCTAAGTAACGATTATTTTATGAATTATGAAAAGACACATGAAATATTTGAAATATGGGAGCGTTTGGCTTATGTGTGACACAAGTCAACGTTAGACTTAATGTTTATATTATTTAGATTAACTTGATGATATGATCTTTTGAACCCCACAAGTCCTTCGTGAATATTGACATGATAGTTGATGAATTCATAACTAGTTTTATTTTGAAGCAGCTAGTTAATGAAACTACCGATTCGAAGGTTGGACATGTACCTTTACAGAAAGCTGATTGTGCTTTTCTGTTAAAGGATGCCACTTGAAATATTACATTTTTCATGAAAATGTATCACTCAAAAGGTTGTGACTTTTCATGAAAATGTGAGTTGACTAAAAGACAACTTTCTATGTAGACACGACTGCTCACGGATGTATTAAAAAGTTAGTCTATAAAGTGGCAAACCAATCGCTGATATTAGTGATAAAATCCATATCAAGTTGGATTTAAACAGTGAACACACTAATAAAAATTATAAAATTCATATTGAGTTGGAGCAAACTCTTCCAATTTATGACCAACCTTTCCTTCAGTAATCTTACAGCGAACATAGTTATGAATGAAGGTGCTATAATTTGGGTATCAACTAGACTTGTATTCTCACTACAAAAAAGGGTAAATTTACGGGGGGTGAAATTGTGGGAATTTTCAAGACCTCCGCAAAGTACATTAATTTCTGAAGATTTTGTCAGTTGTCACAAATTCATACTATTTAATGGGGGTTATCAAACGTCACAATTTTATCAGGACATTTATTGAAATTTTTCACTAAATAAGCAAATTTTACTAAATGAAAAAATTGAAAAAAGCAGCAAAAAAGGCGGGCTCCTTTTTTTAGTACTACTTTTTAAAAATTCAGCAAGAAAAACCTCTTCCCCAAAATTCACCACCCGTCATTCCCTCTTACCCCAATATTTACCACTTTTGTTTTCACGTTGAGAGTTTGTGTCTCATATTCTTCAATTCCGCAATTCTACAATTCTAAATCCGCTTTCTAATAAACCCTAGAAATTGTCTCAAATTAGCAGAGTCATTAAATAAGTTGTACGTTATTTGAGTATGTGCTGAACATAGTAGGCAAGTCTCCTTTACACTGCAGAATTTCCAAGTATATCTTCTTACTATTAATTGTTTTACCTAGATCCGATTTTAGGCCAATTAACAATTAAATTTGTATTTGTGGAGTCACGATCAATAGTTGAGATAAAAGGTTTATACAGTGAGCTAAGATGACAATAATACGATGACAAGATGCGAGTATCAACTAATAAAATAAAGCATAAACGGAAACAAGGAGAAGTAACCGTATCGTATCGCTTGTCTTCGGGGAGAACTCTTCGATACCAATCGCCCTCAGATGATTAAAGAACTCAAACAATAGGTAAACATGAGTAAAGAGAATATCTGAGCAAGAGTGAGAGAGTATTCTTATTGATAGTGTAGACAGGAAAAGTTGTTTTTCAATCGATTAAGGCGAATGCTATTTATAGGCCTGATAGGCACCCGTTGGGATTTTGTAACCGCTGGGCGTGGATCCGTCTGGATAAGTAACTGCTGGGCACTTATCCGTTGGAGTCATAACCGCTGGGTTGTAATGATTGCCTTAATGACCATTAAATGGATGACCGTGGATGCTAATGCTAATAATTGCTCATTTAGACCGTGTTGACTGTTGAACTGTTCAGTAACTTCTTTAGGTCTGCTCGTGGCAAATGTCTGTCAATTGGACGTCTGTCCGTTGAAACGTCTGCTCGTGCCACGTGGGAGACACGTGTCACCTTTTCAAGTCCAGTCAGCTTTTATCCAATACAGATAGTCCCCGCACTTCTCGGGCAAAGTATCTGTCCGAGGAGTGGATAAGATTTTTGGCGGGAGTTTTTGTAAACTTTTGTCTTCATGTGATGTATCTTAATGACGTATGGACCTTATCAGCAAAGTGACAAGCCCTTATGACGTGCGCATTAAATGCGCCGTATAGAAAAGTAACTGCAGCTGGCACGCCTGCGGAACCGCAGTCCATTCTGAAGTGACTATTGCGTGCCCCAAGGGTAAAAGTAATGATTTTAACCGCTTCAGTCACGTGCACACATCTTCTGTTGATTGCGAGGCGACCGCTACTCTTCAGAATAATGATGATACTACAAAGTTTTGATGAACCCTATTCTTTCCTTCGACGGCCAGATCTGATCGTTGTTTCTCTGATGATCTCCACGTGTTTCGAAGGAGGTTGTGGGGCTAAATTTTTACTCCTATAAATAGGGGTTTGCTTGATGAGAAACTTTTTACTTGCCTTTATTTCTTCTCTGCTGTTCTCTGAAAACCTTTGAACTAGCTTTTGTGTTCTTCTTGATAACTTCATATTTTTCCTGAAATCATGACTTCAAGATCTAGAAAAAATCAAAGAACTGATATTGCTGGTAGTTCCTCGGCGGCCACTCCCACGCCCCGAGCTACACAAGCTACTGCTGCAGAAATAATCCCCAAGAAATGGGGTGAACTTGAGGCGGACTGTAACATTAAGTCCTTTCATAACAGAGAGGGAGATACGCGCAACTGGCCGGCGTATAGGTTTAAGTCTGGGATCACGAAGGAGGTGGTCCCACATGTGAGGATAGACTGTAACTGGGGCGATGAGGTTCCCCTCTTGCCGGTCTCAGAGGGAGAGAATATTACTTCCCATAGGGCTGGGTGGACAGCCATGTGCACCTACCCTTTCACAGTGGGATGTAGGTTACCCCTGCACCCTGTACTGGAGAGGCTTTGCAGGGTGTATCTTCTCTGCCCGGGGCAACTGAGCCCCAGTATATATAGAATAGTTACACTTTTAGATTGGTTTACGACAGAAACCGATCAATCTTTTGGCTATGAGCATTTTATTTGTTTGTACAGTATACAAATTTTTAAAGATGGCTACGTAAATGCCAGGATGCACGGAAGCAAGGGCTTGGTGCGTAGTTCTGAGGATACTGGTGACCGAGGCTGGGTGCACCGGTATCTGTTCGTGCGCTCCTCGGCCTTGACTTTTGATGACAAGACTCATCTTCCAGAAGTCTGGAATAAGACGCGTGAGTCCCCGAGTTACTTTTATGTGTTCTCCTTTCTTCTTCTCATCTGCTAACCTCGTTCAATTTCTTTGTGTAGCGGCCAAGCAACCTTACGACGGGCTCATATCTGTCGATGAGCTGACGATGTGGGTTGAGCCGATTTTGAAGAAGTTTAGCCCTGAGAAAAGAGAGTGGGCGTATTTTGCTGCTCACAAGAGTTTGACTGTGAAACATCATGGTGAGAATATTCCTGCCTCCATGATCGTTTTTCTTCTTTGAAAGTTCTCCGTGTCTTACCGTTCCACCTTTTTGTAGGTTTGGGCACTTCAGTAGACTTTTTTCCTGCTCCCCCCCAAGGCGGGCCTTCCAAGCCTGTTGCTGACCCAGTCGCTGAGGCTGAGGCTATACTAGCTTCGGTGGACGCACTGCGTAGCAGGGAGGGGGGCGAAGAATTCCTGTCCGGTGGACTAGGCTTCCTGAAGAGGAAGAAAAAGAGCCAGGGAGAGGGCGGAGCACGGAAGAAGTCTACTCGAAAGACTTCCGTGGCTGCCGGGCAAACCTCGTCGACTGGTGGTGATCTTTTTTCCAGGGCCAGTGTACCGGAGCTTGTAGAAGAGAATGCCAATGTTGCTGCTGAAGTCCCCGAGTCTGCACGGAGAGAGGGTTTTGCCAAGGAGGTTATCGATCTTTCGGACACTGAGGCCGAAGTTGTTGTTCCTCTTAGGCGAAGGCCTCATCTTCGTAGTGACAGAAGAAGGGCCGAGGAGGAAGCTGTCCGTACTCCGCAGAAGAGTCCCCGAGTTGATGACGTGGCGGAGGCAGGTCCTTCTCGTGTAGACAAGGGTAAGAGAAAAGTGGGTGAAGAAGAAGAAGGAAAGGTGAAAGAAGAAGCAAGAGAAGAAGCTTCCCAAGAGGGTAGCCATGATCCTCGTGTTTTACGTTTCGAGGACCTGGAGAATGTGGCTTCTGAGGGGGCGACTCCCGTTGGTCTTCGTTAATGTGAGACAATAAATCCTGGAGTGGAAGGTGACTCTAACCTTTCCTCATCAAGATTCGTTTGGCGGTCAGTCATTGGTGGCCAGACATAATTGAATGATATCAGGGGGTGCATTACAAGTTTGGGCCAAATTATCCATCCGAACAGGCTTGGGAACCCAAGTTCTGCGAGAGGAAGCACACTTTGAAACTTGCCCCTGATGTCAACTTCATAACTAGGCCACGTAGCTTGGCTAAGGCGGTCACCTCGCTCATCGGTCCCCGTGAAGAATGGGTGCTGAGGGAGCTGACCGATGAGGAGTTAGCCTTCCAGATTGCTTCTGACTCTGCCCGGGTAAGTATTTTCCGCTTTGTTTTGGGAATAACTTTAGCCTCGGACTTCTAGTTCTAACTTACTTCGCTTTTTCAGTCGAGTATGCTGGCTGCCGAGCTCATGTTTCGCTCCAGGCTTAACAATATCGATCAAGTGGTTGAAATAAAGAAAGAGTTGCTGGAAGCTCTGAAGGAGAACAAGACTCTGATAGAGCAGTGTGGTTTCCTTGGTGGTGAGGTTAACCGGTTGACGGACGTCAACAATGAACGTGTTGAGCAAATCAACGCACTCACCAGGGAGAAGGACCTTCTTCTCGAAGAGAGAGAAGGGTTCGCACGCTCTGCCCAGGGTTTAGAGAGACTGCTTGAGGATTGTCGAAATTCTTTGAACGGTGCTATCGACGATCGTACATCCCTTGAGATGGATCTGCAGAGAGCTAATGAAGAATCTGTTAAAGCCAGGGCTGATCTTCAGGCTGCCAAGGATCAGGTCGCTCAATTAATGAGCGCTCAGACCGCATTAACCAAGGACTTGGCCAACCTGCGCGATCAGTCTGAAATCAAAGCCAAGCTTGCTGCTCTTGAAGCCAAGCGGACATTGCTCGTGCAGATTCAGGCTGGACAAGTTAATGTCGAGGAGATGCTGCAGACAACAAAGAACGCTGTTCGAAGAATAAATCAAGCATTGGGTCCCCTCCTGAGGAGTCTGAAGGTGACGATGATGATGAAGACGAAGATGACGGCGAGAACTCAGGGGACGATGGCAGAACTGACGGAGCTGGTGCGTCGAGTTTTGGTCGTAGCCCTAAATGTTGATGCCCTTTTCTCAATCTGTGATTGAGGTATTTTTGTTGTCTGGCGAGAGCCGGACTTGTTTGTTGGTGGACAGAAGTCTGGTAGAGACTGTCTGGTCCTTTGT
This sequence comes from Petunia x hybrida, assembly GCA_037355625.1. NCBI lineage: Eukaryota > Viridiplantae > Streptophyta > Magnoliopsida > Solanales > Solanaceae > Petunia > Petunia x hybrida. The sequence continues at coordinate 731,234 of JBBBVM010000208.1, forward strand.
ATGGCCGGTTTCATTTGGCCTTTGAACACTCTCAAATTTCTGTCAGCCGTTTTCGGTATTTTATCAATTTACAGAATAATGTATATATGCTACTTTAGATCTGCTCAGTGACTATATTTAGTTTGAACTCTTGATCTTTTTATTTGCATGTGTTGTGGCTTTCGTGCCTTATGATTGGGAATTATTTTTGAATTTTGAACTTTATTAAGTTCGTATTTCCAAAAGTCTGCCCAAATGTTTCTAACTTAGCCTTTCGTTAGGAAAAGGTCGTAAGTTGTAAGTAATCTGACCGAGTCGTGGTCATTAGAGTTTTGGCCGAATCGTTGCTCTATGCATATAACTTTGCTTATCGTTTTGATAGTCGAAAGTTGTTGCATGGCTTTGTAGATTGGCTCTGGCCGAGTCGTTGGCCTTGTGAACGACTTCTCTTATTTTCGTGGAAGCCTTGTCACATAAAGGTTTTGTTTTGTGAATGACTCCTCTTATTTGTCGTGGAAGTTTTATCACGTAAAAGTTTTTGTTTTGTGAATGACTCCTCTTACTTGTCGTGGAAGTTTTATCACGTAAAAGTTTTTTGAAAAACTTTAAAAATTTGCCTTTCGACAAGGTCTTTCGCCTCTATGAAGGTCTTGTTCGCCTCTATGAAGGTCTTATCTGGCCTACAGGGGCCTCTCACCACCCCCTTGTTTTTATGTTGGAGCACGTAAAGTGATAACATGAAAAGAGTTTTCGGTGAGTTGCATACTGAACACATATAACCAAACGAGGAGTGTGTCCGTTGTGGGATTCGAATCCACAACTGCGAAGTTGAAGAACTTCGAGCTCTACCAGTTGAGCTAAACGGATCTGACCTTGTTTTAGGTCGTTAGTACCATTTAGAGAGAATACATAATAAAAGTAAGAACTTTTGTAAAGATAAAAAGGTAAGTGTAGAATAACTAACCGTTTTACCACTTAAAAGTGATACCTTTTGAGGTGAACCACATTCCAACTGTTCGGGAAAGTTGAGCCGTCTGGTCGTGCTAAGCGATAAGATCCCTTGCCGACTGAAGCAATTACTTTGTAGGGGCCTTCCCAATTAGGACCAAGCTTCCCTGAATTCGTTTCTTGTGTGCTCTGGGAGAATTTTCTGAGTACAAAGTCTCCAACCTGGAAGCTTCGTACGCGTAGTCCCCGATTGTAATACTTTTCGATTCGCTCTTTTTGGGCGACTACTCGTACGAGAGCCAGTTCTCTGCGTTCTTCGAGGAGGCCCAGCTCTTCAGATAGGTTGACTGAGTTTGATTCCTCAGTGGCATGTGCATATCGCAGACTGGGTTCTCCTATTTCAACTGGAATTAGAGCATCTGCACCATATACCAATGAGTAAGGAGTCTCTCCGGTACTCATTTTTACTGTTGTGCGATAAGCCCATAATACTCCAGGTAGCTCTTCTACCCAACATCCCTTTGCCTGCTCGAGGCGCTTTTTAAGGGATTCAACAATGATTTTGTTGGTAGATTCTGCCTTTCCATTGGCAACAGGATGATATGGAGAGGAAGTGATCCTCTTGATGTGCAAATCGTCGAGGAACCTAGTCACTTTCTGGCCGATGAATTGCGGGCCGTTGTCCATGACTATTTCCTTAGGTGCTCCAAAGCGACATACGACAAAACGCCAGAGGAAGTCGACAGCTTCCGTTTGTCGTATCTTTGAGTATGCTGCCGCTTCGACCCATTTTGTGAAATAATCAGTGATGATCAATAAGAAGCGCATCCCCCTTGGTGCCGTGGGCAGAGGGCCAACAATGTCCATCCCCCATTTCATGAAGGGCCACGAGGAGATTATTGAATGCAATGGTTCTGCTGGTTGATGGAGAAGATGTGCGAACCTCTGGCATTTGTCACATTTCCTGACAAATTCGTTTGCATCTTTCTCCATTTTGTCCCAATAGTAACCTGCACGAATCAGCTTCCGGGTTAATGCCTTACCTCCAGAATGATTTCCGCAACAGCCTTCGTGGACTTCTCTCATCACATAATTAATCTGATTTGGTCCAAGACATTTTGCGAGAGGTCCTGCGAACATCCTCCGGTAAAGCTCGCCGTTGAGAATTGTATATCGAGCAGCTTTTACCCGGAGTTTGCGAGCAGCCTTTGCATCTGCGGGTAGAGTTCCATGGATAAGATAATTTGTTATCTCATTCCTCCAGTCCCAAGTAGTGCTGATGGTGTTGACTTCGAACTTTTCTCTGTCCATGGTTGTGTAGAGAAGTTGAACAACAGCTGAAGAGCTAGCTGCCCCTATTTCTGCTACTGACCCCATGTTTGCAAGAGCATCAGCTTCATGGTTCTCTTCCCGTGGAATCTGAACTGCTTCCCATTCGTCAAATTGTGCCAAGAGCTCTTTTACTCGGGCGAGGTACACTTGCATCCTGGATTCACGTGCAATGAAACCTCCACTGATCTGATTGATCACCAGCTGAGAGTCGCTTTTTAGTTTGACGATGGTTGCTCCATAACTTCGGGCTAGTTCTAATCCTGCAATAACGACCTCATATTCGGCCTCATTGTTAGTAATAAATGGGCACTTGATAGCTTGCCTTACCGTCTCACCGGATGGAGCAACGAGGACCAGTCCGAGTCCTGACCCTTTGACGCTCGAGGAGCCGTCTGTATGAAGGATCCAGGTGCCAGGAGCCTGCCCTGCATAAAGAATAGCTTCTTTCTCTGCCTCAGGGTATATATTAGTGCTGAAGTCTGCCACAAAGTCTGCCAGAACTTGTGACTTTATTGCCACCCTGGGCTGATAAGTGATATCAAATTCAGATAATTCTATAGCCCATTTTACCAGCCTTCCTGAGAATTCAGGTTTGTGCAAGACATTTCGTAAAGGAAAGGTTGTAACCACAGCTATCGAATGACTTTGAAAATAAGGGCGTAACTTACGAGCAACAGTTACTAGTGCCAATGCCAATTTTTCTAAAGGTTGATAGCGGGTTTCTGCGTCAATTAGAGCTTTGCTAATGTAATAGATAGGAAGTTGATTACCTTTTTCTTCCCGAACTAGAACAGCGCTTACCGATGACTCTGAGACTGCCAAATAGATTAGCAGCTGCTCACCCTCCTGAGGTGTGGAGAGCAATGGAGGATTGGATAGATATTTTTTCAGATCCTTCAACGCTTGCTGACATTCGGGAGTCTATTCGAACTCCTTATTCTGCTTTAACACATCGAAGAAACTCTTGCAACGGTCAGATGATCGGGAAATGAATCTGCGTAAAGCTGCCACTCTCCCTGTCAGTTTCATGACCTCTTTCCTGTTGTGAAGTACATCTGGGATTGATTCAATGGCTTTAATCTGAGCGGGATTGACCTCAATGCCACGCTGAAAAACAATGAATCCCAGAAACTTCCCCGATCCGACTCCGAAAGCGCTATTTCTCTGGATTCAGCTTCATGTTATACTGATCCAAGATTCGGAAAGCTTCTTTCAGATGTGCCAGATGGTCTTCTGCTCGTTTGGATTTGATCAGCATGTCATCGATGTGCACTTCCATAGTCTTTCCGATATGGTCATGGAACATTCGATTGACCAGGCGCTAATAAGTTGCACCTGCATTTTTCAACCCAAATGGCATAACTTTATAACAGTACGTACCTTGACAGGTTATGAATGCCGTCTTCTCCTAGTCTTCAAGATCCATTAATATCTTGTTATATCCGGAGTACGCGTCGAGGAAGGTTAGCACCTCGTGTCCGGCTGTTGCGTCGATTAGTTGATCTATCCTGGGAAGAGGATATGAATCCTTCGGGCAGGCTTTTTTCAGATCTGTGAAGTCAATGCAGACTCGCCACTTGCCATTCTTTTTAGGCATGACGACTACGTTGGCTAACCAGTCTGGGTATTTGACTTCACGTACTGAACCGATTTTCAGCAACCGGTCGACCTCGTCATTGATTACCTGCTTTTGTTTGTATATTTTTGCAGTTGTGAGGACGACGCAGATGTAGCGTCGATGTATGATGGCGGAGGCGCTGCTTTTCTTTAGCCGCAATGCTGTTGTTTTGGAAGCAGTGTGCTAGAAATAGTGTAGGCGAGGCAGCTGTGTTTGGCGATGCAGCTTTGGCTTTGCGGGAAGATAGGAAAGTCTCATTCTGCTTTCTTCGTTATTTAACTGTTATGTGTTGTCCATAGCTAGTATACAATTCAGGATATAAACTCGTGCTAAGTTTGAGTTTGTTTGCTCAAGTATCAAGTGTGGAAAATATTATTGTTGTTTGCTCCCACATTGTCAAAGCATGAATTGGTTAAACTACTTTGATTAGTTCTTTGTCTGAGTTATGTTGTCCGATTTCAAGCCTCGCTTATTGAATTATTTTAGTAATTGAAATGCTCAGATATTGTGTATTAACATGTGGAGTAAAATTATCGCATATGTATATTTCTCTACTTGTACAGATGCGACTGTTAGGATTAATGGAATCATAACTGTTCTTATTGTTGTCGTAGTATGAATTTTGTTCTCTGTGGTGTTTGATGTTCCAGTAAGAGCGGGAGGTTGAGTAATACAAGCATGATCTAGTTTGTCATCTTTGTTCTAGTTTAGTAGTAAATTGAATAAAAAAAATTGACAAAATAAAAGAGAGTTCATCATGTATGTTTAGATAGAAATACCATGTAGTTTTGTGTGGATATTAGATTAGATATTGTTTAGATTGAAATCTGTCTTTTGTTGATCAGTTGATTGGATTAGAGGCTAGCATGGTTAAGTTGATAGATGTATGGTTTCTGTCCCGTTTATGTTCAGTATATTGAAATGAAGTTGACTCATTGTCCATCGGTTGTTGTCTTAAACTTGTGTTTGATCTCTGTTCGAGCATGAAGGCTCATATAAATGAAACTGTGAGTCGAGGGCGTGAAAGATTTGGTTTCTATCAGATGTCTAAACTTGTCCCTTTGTCTAAGTGATTTGGATACTCTTATATTGAGATTTCCTTTATTAATCAACAAATAGAAGTAGATGTTATCAAAGGTAAGTTTGTGTATGTGTGTCCGGATGAGTTGTTCAAATCTTTTGTTTTAAGTTTGGTTGTGAATTCTATTAGTATGTGTGTATGAATATATTTGTTGCTGTGAGTTGTTTGGTGCCTGAGGCATTTTGCAGTTGTTTAGAATGGAGTAGCTTCTTAGTTCAAATTTGTTGTTGAAAGCCTGGGATTGGTCTAGTTAGAAATTAGGAAGTCAGAGGCATGGTCTGTCTGTTGGATCTTTGGTTCAGGTTTTCTTAGTTTGTTCTTAGTTGGACTTAGTCCATTCAGTTAGTTTGTTAGTTCAAGTTCAGATAGTTAGAATGACATAGGCCTGATGATGTCAAATGGATGTCAAAAAATGAAGCAAAGAAGTACAAGGGTGGCAGCAGAAGTTCTGCCCTTCTTTTGTTCTAGTACCAGCCTTGCATGCAAATAAATTATGGCCCGAAAATCTAAAGCTTGAGGGGTACATAGGCTAGTCCTTTGTACTAGTGCACACCCACTTCCCCCTCTATTTTGAGAGCCTTTCCACTCTCTTTAAAGAAGAGGAACAGAACAAAAAAAAGGCAGCAGAATATTAACTCTACAGGCAACTACCACACCTTTGGTAGCTTTGAATGCAGAAAGTTAAGTAGAAGAGTGAAAAAGCAAGAAAGAAAAGTAAAAGTAAAAAAAAAAAAAGAAGAGATTAGTAAAAAAAAAAAAAGTTCAGTTGGGTATTGGAAGCTTAAGGTTGAGTAAGCTTGTGGCTGTTGTCCGTTTGCTTTGGTTTGCTCAGCTGCTGTGGTTGCTTGTATCCTCGGTATTTGCACGATTTGGTCTTGGAGATTTAAGCTGTAACCTTCTTTGGAATTTGCTCTACTAGGTACCTTTCCTATAACCTTTTTCTGTATATTTGTTTTGGCATATTTTTAAAGTTTGAGCATGATGAAATTATTCCAATAAGACTATTTCAGCTTTTCAAGTATGCTTATCTCTGTTCCATAGCTCATGCCTTTACATTGTTTTGTTATCAATAAGTTAGAAATCTGGACGTACTAATTTAATGAGGTGTTATTCACTTATAAACTTAAGCCCAAAATGAAAGCTTAACCAATTTGCACAAGTAAGCTATTAAAAGATGGAAGGTCTAACGCTAGAAGGTAAAAAGAGTAAAGGAATATAGATACCAAATCTGAAACATAAATGTAAATAGGACATTTAGTGCAATCCACTTTAGACTTAACGTGCAAGTTCTGTTAACGAACAGTGGACTCAAATACAAGATTTGCAGAAGTAATCTGGCCCAGTTTAGAATTTGACCCCTCCCTTTATCCAAATCTATTTTTTTTTAATAAAAGATCAATCTTTGAAAATTAAAAAAAATGATTATGAATTTACAAACAAGTCACTTAGACATACTTTACCTTTCTTTTACATGGTTTAAAATATATCTTAGTTGTCTTTAGCATATTTAAAGGGAATGTTGTGTATATATTACAACCTAATAGATGCTTTTAACTTATAGCATTCACAGTAAAAGATGAGAGTTTGAGACAATGGCCGGTCCACGCCCACAATTAACTAAATAATTATTTTCCGCATAGAGCTTACTTTAATTCAAGGCTTAACATAGTAAGGCAAAATATAACAAAATATTTCAAAAAGTCCTAAAATGCAATAAATAAAGCAACTGTGTTTGACACAGGATTCGAGGGTGCCTAACACCTTCCCGAGAATCAATCGAGGTCCTTACCTGAATCTCAAAACGCAGGCCTTTTGACGAGTCAAAAGGTGTTCCGAGGTACCTTTGGTGACTTGGCTCACCCTTTGAACTTGTCAAGTGGCGACTCCGTAAAAATAATATATTTTGGTACCTTTTGAACACCGTCACTTCCTTAAATGGAAACCCTTTAACAAATAGCGCAGAAAATCAAATAAAAATTTCATAAAGCGCTATTAACCAAGAATCAAGCGGTTGGGGAAAAAAAGGGGGTGTGACATTGTTTACTAGCTTCTTTCTTTTTAGATTTACCGCTTCGAGCAGCCGTGTTGATTTGATTCGGCCCTGCCATTACTTTATCTACATACAGAAGCAATCAACACAAAGTAAACAACAATATAAAATAAAAAAGGGAAAAATTAGAAAGAACAATAAACAAAAAATCAAAATTTCTTCAAAAAACACCATTGGCGTTTCTTCATAAGTTCTAAGACTTGTATGAGAACTAGAATAAAAATGCAACGATATTAAGGTTGCTCACCTGAAGAAATCGGGATTTCTGGAAATTCTTCAACTGCTACTTCAAATCTTCGAAAAAATTGTTAAATAGATGGATGAGAGACGAAATCGTTTAGGAGAACTTATGAAGGGACATGAAATCGGTTCGAAAAAATGGAAGAGGTGCGAGCAAAGAAAACCCTTTTCTGATTACCCATTTTTTATTTTTGACTCGCTAAAATGACCCAATTTGATTAAGTTTATATACTTTTCTGTAATATGCACTTTTACCCACAAATTTTTCTATTTTTAATCTAGTCCCTGACCTCCACTTAACCACACTTAATATTTCTCCTCCAAAAAAATAAGTCAAAAAAAAAAAAGAGGAGGTCATTTAGTTAAGTCAAGTTTTTGGAGGGTCTTTTAGTTAAATCTTCTCCTCTGTGAGTCCCATTTGTAGGCTACTAATCGCATAGTAAAATTGCAGCGACACAACAAGACCAACACATAGTAAAATTGCACAAATAACTCTAATAAAAATTGATATTTCAGAAAATAGATGCGTGCACACATACAGATAACATTAGATACAAACATTAACAAAATCAATTACAGACAAATCCAACTCTGGTCAATTACAGACAAATCCAACTCTGGTGTATTTAGTTCAGCATCAGCAGCTGGGGAAAACAAAACCAAAAATATGTACATACCTTTTTAATATGTACTTTTTTACATGATACTGCAACTAATCCAAAATAGAAAAGGTATGATGTATTATACAGTAAATTATCACATCATATATTTGGCTTAAGAACTGCAATAGTCTAATAAAAATGACTTCTATGGATGAAAACAATCTACCAACCTGTAATTATCAGCAGGTAGTTGGCTTAAGAACTCTTGTTAAGAATGACTTCTATGGAACACCAAAAAGATAAATCCTATGCGGTGAATACTATCTATCTCATAGAACTATAGAAAGAAAATCAAACTGTTGTAGGTTGGAGTTCATTTATAACCCACTGAGCGTAAAACTGTAGAATGAAAAACTTGAAAGGAACAAGTTTAATATAATTAATGTATTGGATAAAAGCTGACTGGACTTGAAAAGGTGACACGTGTCTCCCACGTGGCACGAGCAGACGTCCAATGGACAGACATTTGTCACGAGCAGACCTAAAGAAGTTACTGAACACTTCAACAGTCAACACGGTCTAAATGAGCAATTATTAGCATTATCATCAACGGTCATCCATTTAATGGTTATTAAGGCAATCATTACAACCCAGCGGTTATGACTCCAACGGATAAGTGCCCAGCAGTTACTTATCCAGATGGATCCACGCCCAGCGGTTACAAATCCCAACGGGTTCCTATCAGGCCTATAAATAGCATTCGCCTTAATCGATTGAAAAACAACTTTTCCTGTCTACACTATCAATAAGAATACTCTCTCACTCTTGCTCAGATATTCTCTTTACTCATATTTACCTATTGTTTGAGTTCTTTAATCATCTGAGGGCGATTGGTATCGAAGAGTTCTCCCCGAAGACAAGCGATACGATACGGTTACTTCTCCTTGTTTCCGTTTATGCTTTATTTTATTAGTTGATACTCGCGTCTTGTCATCGTATTATTGTCATCTTAGCTCACTGTATAAACCTTTAATCTCAACTATTGATTGTGACTCCGCAAATACAAATTTAATTATTAATTGGCCTAAAATCGGATCTAAGTAAAACAATTTGGCGACCACAGTGGGAGCCGGTCAATAGCCTTCGTAGGTTAATAATTTATCTTTGATATCATATCTATTTTCGTCAATCTTTTTGCTCTATAATTAACATGGCAGAAAGCAATTCTCAACGAGCTATTGTAGGCGGAAGTCAGGAAGGTACCAGCATAACGAATATTCTCGAAGCGAAGCAAAAGCCTGGTGAATCCTTTCGCCAATACGTAGATCGCTTCCAAAAGGAGCGAGTAATGCATCCTGAGATACCGGAAAGGTGGGCGGTAATCGCGTTTACCTACGGTCTAGATATTCAAATCTCGGTGACTACACGCAGGTTGTACGAGTCTCTTCGTGAGTCCCCAGCCGTCAGCTGGTCGGATGTTTGCAATCGCTACATCTCGAGGAAAAATATCGACGAATTCGAGTGAGAAGACCCTCGGGGAGATCATCCTGACGACTCTTGCCGAAGGGGTGACAAAGGAGACAACTTTTCATGTTGTCAATGCGGATCTAGCCTACAACATCATCTTGGGTAGACCTTGGATCCACGACATGCAAGTTGTTCCTTCTACCTATCATCAGGTGTTAAAATTCTCATCCGAATGGGGAGTACGTGAGGTCCGAGGAGAGCAACGCTCTGCACGAGATTGTTATTCGGTAGCCCTCAAACTGCCCGAGAAAAACAAGTAGCAATTACAGCAACCGGGGCCAGACACTCCACCTGAAGAGGCTAAGTACGAGGTCCCGGAATTCATCACGAAGATGGACGAAAGAGAAAACCACATGCCAACCGTAGAAGATTTGGAGCCCGAAGAGTTGTTCGCCGACAAGACAGAGCGAAAGGTGTACTTAGGGACTGAACTGAGCGAACGCCTACGGGGAGACATCCTCCAGTTCCTCAAAGAGCGGCATACAATATGACAGGTATTTCTCCTGACATCATTACTCATAGGTTGAACGTTGATCCATACCACCGCCCGGTGAAACAGAAGACGCGCCAGCAAGGAGCTTTTCGAAACCAGCCCCACAAGCCATCGTCAAACACACGCCATCGCCATCGCCATCGCTGCAGCGTCCTCGCCCTCGACTAGCTGCCTCGAATCAACTTCAATCACACACACACACACCCCTCCTCTCCATCCACAACTCACCACCACAGTTCCCAGACAGCCTTGCCACCCTTATAATGCCGCTGCACCACCCAAGCATCACCATCACTGGTATCTCCGTTACCGCAGCACCATAACCATTCAAATCCATTTTTTCTTATTCTAACTAAAATGATTCCAATTGGGATCGTTTTAATTAGAAAAAGAAGAGAATGGAGTGGAAAAGTCGAGAAATATAGATGAAAGAGAGACCAAAGGCTGCCGTTCCATTTTGACCGAAAGAGAAGGTATTCCGTGCAGGCGAGTTCCAGAAACGGCGTGAGAAGAATGAGGTGAAGCCAAAGATATAAAGGGTCACCGGAAAATATGGATTTTTCGCCGGAAAGGGTAAACCAGATCTTTGATCCCCGATCTTTAAGAAACGGCTAAGAATTTGGGCAAAATACTTGGGGAAATGGAAAGAGGGGCTTGGGGCGAGCTGGAATATGTATTTTTTGGTTTTTCCGGCGGCGGCCGGCGGAGATACGGTGGGAGGTGATTTCCGGCGGGTCAGAGAGAAATTGGCAAGAGTTTGCCCTTTTTTTTTTGGATTTTTGTCTAAAATGCCAAAAATGGCAATTAAAATCCTTATATACAAAAGGGAATGGGCTGGGTGTGGGGTGCATTGGGCTATATTTTCTTTCAATTTTAGCCGGCCTACTGAAAATCTTTTACAATTAGCCAAGCTTCAAACCTTAGTTACTAGCACAAACTTAATTGACCTAGTCAAGAAAGGTCACACAAAATTAAGACAGATAATTCATTAACCAAATAAGCATTGAACAACAGCGAATATATTTTTTAGAATAATTTTCAGCATTTTTCACTTAACACATACAACAACAAATACGGGAACAGTTTCAAAATTCTAAGAAAATTAGCACGATATTTTTTGGAAATTTATTTCAAGGTGTGCCAAAATTAGGTAATTACAGCTGCCCCTCTTTGTTTGGGAACACGAAGAGTTTTTGGACAAAGACGCAATCGACAACTAATTTTGGCTTTTCGGTTCTAGCCGAGGGTGTGCTCTGCAAAATGGTGATCGTACCCTAACTACAGGGCTAACTACATATTCTTGGACTAAGAAATCAGGTTAGTGTCTCTCACATGCGGTAGCTGGGACTACCGCATTCAAAAGACACTAAGACGCTACTAGACTCTCTAGACTGACGCTACTAGACTCTCTAGACTAACACTAAACGCTTTCTAGACTCTCTAGAACTGACACTTGACGCTTCTAGACTGACTTGAGCGCTGTCGTTGCTTGTTGCTGGTTGCTGGCAAGTGGCTGGAGGTTATTGCTTTATAAAAATGGAAATTACAACATTGAAAATATAACATTACAAATTCTAGCCTAAGTCTTCATGCCTCTCGAGGTGAGCCTCTTCATTGTCGCTTCCCTTATTTTGTTGAAAAGTAAACCACCACTTTGGTTTCGGGTGGGTCTCGAATACTTGATCTTCTTGAAATAATTTCCCCCATTCTTCAGGTGGGCACCTAGAGTTCTTGAAATGAATTCCCCCATTCCTCAGGTGGGTGCCTAGACTTCTTGAAATAAATTCCCTCATTCTTCAGGTGGGCGCCTAGAGTTCTTGAAATGAATTCCCGCGTTCTTCAGGTGGGTGCCTCGACTCCTAAAACTAATCCCTCATTCTCCAGGTGGGTGCCTCGACTTCTAAAACTACTCCCTCATTCTCCAGGTGGGTGCCTCGACTTCTTAAATAAACTACTCCCTCATTCTTCAGGTGGGCGCCTCGACTTTCTCAAAACTACTCCCTCATTCTTCAGGTGGGTGCCTCGACTTCTAAAACTACTCTCTCATTCTCCAGGTGGGTGCCTCGACTTCTTAAATAAACTACTCCCTCATTCTCCAGGTGGGCGCCTTGACTTTCTCAAAACTACTCCCTCATTCTTCAGGTGGGTGCCTCGACTTTCTCAATGCTACTCTAAATTCTGCTTTCCTTATTTCCCTTCTTTTCCCTTTCCCATTTTTCTTTCCATATTCCTTCTCGTCTTTCTTTGCTTCTGGCATTTCTCTGTATTCCCCCTGGCTCCCTTGTTGGTCTTTTAATGGTGCAAATTCTCGATGTGTCATTCTTGCTATCGAGATGTGATGTTGGCTTCCATTATCCAGGCGGTTCCTGACTGTGCTCTGCTACAACTGCGAAACAGGTAAACAATTTTTGCAAAACTTTCTTTTGCTCGTTTTGATGTTATTTTGACTGAGAGTTGAAAATGGAAAAGATTCTGGACAAAGGACTCTGGACGAGAGATGTCCTTTATAAGATGAAAATGAACTTATCTGGAGGCAAAAACGATGACCCCAATAGACATGACATGCATCTTGGCCTCAAACCCTAATCCATTCACAACAGCTTTTCCTCGACCTTTCCCTCAATTCGAACAATTCAGAGATGACTACTTTCCGAACCCATCTTGATGACATTTATGACATCTCTCATTCGGCTAGTGGTGCCCCTATTGGGGTTTTCACCAACTAACCTCTCTCGTTGTTCTTTTATCTCACTGTTTGTCATGCGGCACCCTTTCAGGTTTTCACCGGCAAGACTTCAATTTCTTTTCTTTTCATTTTTTTTATGATAATGTCTTGGGCGCTTTGAGCCTCTTCTTGATTTCGAGACCAAAATGCCAAACGTCTCATGAACATCTGAAAAGATGATAAGAATAATAGAAGTTTGTTTTTATTTTATTGACAAATTAAATAAAAACAAACTTCTGCCCCAGTTTAGCAGAAACTGCGGATTTGGATTTTCTTTGAATTTAGCCGCAAACTTGGAATCAAGTTTTGCGTCGATATGAGACAGGGAAAATGAACTTTTTCCCTTATTTTGAAACTGGGGAACCTTCAAAACTTCCCCTGATATGACCGCACCTGAATGGTTGCCTACGTATCCTTTTGAGAGGAATCAGGTCAGACGTAGCTCTGGCAATTTAATGCCAAATTTGGAATTTCTTTTCTCTTTCATTTTATTTCAGTGCAATTAAATTGGTCCCAATGGAGGGTTTACAAAAGAAATACAAGGCTAACACAGGGATACAGTATTTGGGAAAACAAAATAAAAGCTTTCATCCTCCCGGTCCGAGAATGTCTGGCCAAACAAAAGGTCAACTTGAAACATCAAATGTAGTACCTCTTGACCGCATCTGCATTATTGATCATTTCAGCCATGGTTCCTTCGATGTCCATTAAGAATAGAGCACCATTGGGAAACACCTTCTTTACCACGTATGGTCCTTGCCAATTGGAGAAAACTTGCCCTTGGCTTCTTCTTGATGTGGAAAGATGCGCTTCAAGACTAACTGACCTTCACTGAACTTGCGTTGGCGCACTTTCTTGTTGTATGCTTTGGCCATTCTCTTCTGATATAGTTGACCATAACAGACTGCATTTAGCCTTTTCTCGTCAATGAAAGCCAATTATTCCAAGCAGGATTTGACCCATTCAGTATCCTCGACCTCAGCTTCAACAATGATTCTTAATGATGGTATTTCGACTTCTGCCGGAATGACTGCCTTAGTTCCGTACACCAGTTCATATGGAGTTGTGCCTATTGAGGTGCGCACAGTTGTGCGATAACCCAGAAGAGCGAAGGGCGACTTCTCATGCCAGTCTCGAGATCCTTCCACCATTTTTCGAAGGATCTTCTTGATATTCTTATTTGCCGCTTTGACCGCACCATTTGCTTTTGGCCGGTACGGTGTGGAATTTCTGTGCACAATTTTGAACCTTTCACATACTTCCCTCATCAAATGACTGTTCAAATTAGCCTAATTGTCAGTGATGATGGTATTGGGGATACCGAATCGGCAAATGATGTTCGAGTGAACAAAGTCGACCACAGCTTTCTTGGTTACTTACTTGAATATCGCCGCTTCCACCCACTTGGTAAAATAATCAATGGCGACCAAGATGAATCTATGCCCGTTCGACGCCTTTGGTTCTATCGAGCCAATGACATCCATTCCCCATGCAGCGAAAGGCCAAGGAGCGGACATTGTGTAGAGCTCTAAGGGAGGCGAATGTATCAAATCACCGTGCACTTGACATTGGTGGCATTTTCGCACAAACCCTATGCAATCTCTCTCCATAGTGAGCCAGAAATAACCTGCTCTTAAGATCTTCTTGGCTAGCACATAGCCATTCATGTGTGGCCCACAAATTCCTGAATGTACCTCGTTAAGAATTCTCGAGGCTTCTTGTGCGTCTACACATCTCAACAGTCCCATATCTGGTGTTCTCTTGTACAGTATCCGTCCGCTCAGAAAGAAACCATTTGTAAGACGACAGAGGGTTCTTTTTTGATTGCTCTCAGCTAGTGCCGGGTACTCTCCATTCTTGATGTAGTTTTTGATGTCCAGGTACCATGGCTCACCATCAAGTTCTTCTTCAACCATGTTGCAGTAGGCGTGTTGGTCCCGAACTTGAATCTCGAGAGGATCAATGTGAGTTTGGTCAGGATGACTAAGCATTGATGCTAATGTAGCCAAAGCATCAGCCAACTCATTGTGCATTCTTGGGATGTGCCTAAATTCAATAGAATCAAATCTTGGCAAAGATCTTCCAAATACTGCTTATACATGATGAGTTTTACATCTCGAGTTTCCCATCCACCCTTGATTTGATGTACTAGTAGGTCGGAATCTCCGAGAACTAGTAGTTCTTTGATGCCCATGTCTATCGCCATGCGTAGATCCATGATGCAAGCTTCGTATTCTGCAGTGTTATTGGTACACCAGAAACGAAGTTGTGCTGCTGCCGGATAATAATGACCTATTGGAGATATGAGAACAGCCCCGATACCATCACCTTTGGAGTTAGAGGCCCCATCAAAATATAGCTTCCAATAATGATCATCTTCAGAGGATAACTCTTCAATTATGTCAACCTCTTCATCTGGAAAGTATATCTTGAGAGGTTCATACTCATCATCCACCAGATTCTCGGCCAAATGATCGGCTAAAGCCTGGACTTTCATTGCAGTTCTGGTGACGTAGATTATGTCAAACTCTGTGAGTAGCATTTGCCACTTGGTAAGCCTACCTGTTGGCATCGGCTTCTGGAAAATGTACTTCAGTGGGTCCATCTGGGATATGAGGTAAGTTGTGTACGACCACAAATAATGCCTCAACTTTTGTGCTACCCAAGTGAGGGCACAACACGTTCTTTCCAACAAAGTGTACTTGACCTCATAATCTGTGAACTTCTTGCTCATGTAGTAGATGGCTTGCTCTTTCTTGCCTGTGGCATCATGCTGCCCCAGTACACATCCAAATGAATTATCCATCACCGACAAATAGAGGAACAAAGGTCGGCCTGGCTCCGGTAGGACCAACACAGGTGGATTTGACAAGTATTGCTTGATTTGGTCAAAAGCCGCTTGGCATTCCTCGGTCCACTTGACTGCAGCATCTTTCTTTAAACAGCTTGAAGATTGGCTCACAAGTTGTAGTGAGTTGAGCGATGAACCTACTGATGTAGTTCAATCTTCGAAGAAACTCATGACTTCTTTCTTGTTCTTTGGCGGAGGCAACTCTTGTATAGCTTTGATCTTTGTAGGATTTAACTCAATGCCCCGTCTGCTGACAATGAAACCCAACAACTTTCCAGCTGGAACGCCGAATGCATATTTAGCCGGATTCAACTTCAAATTGTATCTTCTTAAGCCTTTCAAAGAATTTCCTGAGGTCTTTAACATGATCCTCTGCCGTTCTTGATTTGATTATCACATCATCCACATATACCTCAATTTCTTTGTGTATCATGTCATAGAAGACGGTTGTCATGGCTCTCATGTATGTTGCCCCAACATTCTTTAATCCAAACGGCATGACCCTGTAACAAAATATTCCCTAAGGTGTGGTGAACACCGTCTTTTCTGCATCGTCTTCATCCATCAGGATCAGGTGATATCCGGCATAGCAATCCATGAAAGACTGAATCTCGTGTTTGGCACAATTGTCTATGAGAATGTGAATATTAGGCAAGGGAAATTATCCTTGGGACTGGCCTTGTTCAAATCTCGATAGTCAACAAAAATTCTCGTCTTTCCATCTTTCTTGGGTACTGGCACGACATTGGCCAACCAGGTGGAATATTGAAGCGATTGAATCACCTGTGTAGACAGTTGCTTCATGATTTCATCATGGATTTTCTTGCTCATATCTGTCTTGAGTTTTCGTCGAAGTTGTTTGACTAGAGGAAAACCAGGATTGATCGCTAACTTGTGAACCACCAAATCTGTGCTCAAACCGGGCATGTCATCATATGACCAAGCAAACACATCTCTATAGTCAAATAAAACTTGGACTATGTCATTTTTCACTTTCGGTAGAGCGTGCATGCTTATCTTGGTTTCCCTAACATCATCTAGACTTCCCAGATTTATATTTTTTGTGTCATCTAGATTGGGCTTGGGCTTATTTTTAAATTGTTCTAACTCTCCATTTATTTCACTCTCGGCCCCTTCTTCATCATATCCTTCCTCAAAACTTCCTTCATTATCACTCTCTTCCATGTCATCTACCCCAATTTTTGGTTGATTCATTGAGACAAAGTTAAACTGTGTGTTTAGATCAGGGCGTGATTTCAGCATGCATGTCATGTTATTAAGGCCATCAGAAACATAGCAATAGTCCCTCCTAGTGGGGAGAGACGTGGACCAGTTGTTCAGCTTCACATCAGGGCCAATGTCCTGGATTTCTGCTGAAACGACCTCGGTTAGCCGTTTCGGAAGTTAGGACTCCGATTGGCGTGCTGATAATTTTAAAATGTTCGTAATATTCATTGGGACTTATCTGTAAAATTTGAGCTAAATCAGACCTCGTTTGGCAGGCATCGGAAGAAGGTTTCAGTTTTATTGGCAATAAATATTAAAATGAGATTTTCGAGCTCGGTTTTGCCGAATGAGCACCGATTCGAAATCTGAAAGCGCCATTAGGTTCGTATGATTATTTGTGATTTTTATAAACTTTCGAAAGTGAATTTCGATGTTGTTCGGCTAGTTTTCGCTAAAATGCCGAAAGTTAAATAATTTGACTTCTTTGCATTTAAATTCGCATCTTGAGTTTTGGGAGTCCGATTTGAGATCTGCCTTCGCGAGTATGTTACATATATTTTGTACAACCTGTATGCAAAAGTTGGAATTATTTCGAATATTGTAGGGCACCGTTTTAATTTTCGTTAAGAAAAGAAAATAAAATAAAAGAAAACAAAAAAAAAGGAAAAAGTCAAAAAGGAAAAATGATCATTAAAGTGGAGGCGGTGTGCCTCAACACTTATATAAGTATAAGCAGAAGAGAAAGAGAACGATAACAACCAAAGATATAATCGAAACAGAGAGAAATAAAAAGACGCGGTGAGGAAAAAAATACCAGAAAATAAGAAAAAGGAGCCGGAGAAAAGTAGAATTTTCACCCTGAAACATTTAGGTAATGATCCTAATATATTATTTGGGTTTATTACGTGTATTTGAATATGTTTTAACGGTAAACCTTGGAATATTATACATCGTTTTAATAAGTTCAATTAATAGTTTAAAGGGTCAAATGGACCCTGATAATGAAATTGATTATATATTCGTACTCTGTGAGTTATGGGCAACTCATATGTGTAATTTATTTAGGGTTTGGTTATGTGACCATAAACCCTGTATATGGGCCTGGCCTGCGTATTGCGTATACGAATAGGGTATCAGGTTCCTACCTGGATTACCCTAAGATGTGAGGAATGAAGCCTTTAGCCTAATTTGATATATTTTTCTGCTTATTGAATAGAGTGGGATCGTTTTTCAATGAAACAAGAAACCAAAGGACAAGCGGTTATTGAGTGGATGTACTAACTTTGTAACAAGGTAAGTGTTTACATCCATTTCTTTGGAGGCACCTGGCCTCATGAATTTTCTACCACGTATTCCTTACGTGTGTAGCTGCCGATAGGCGTACTCATTACGCCTTAGCTTTGGATTTACATTGTATATTATATGTTATGTCCTATTGTTGGTATTGCAATGAGGATCTGAGCATTGTACCCTGGCTGTAAGTTGGCATCTGCTTCCCGGCTGTCGATGAGAGTCCCGCGCCGGTGAAAGGTTATTATTGCATCACATTGCATTCATATGCATTATATGTCATTCATATACATTACATTGCATATCATATTGGGTGCAGGAGTATTCCGCCCCAGGAGCAGGAGTATTCCGCTCCATTGTATCATATTGAGGGCAGGAGTATTCCGCTTCGAGATGGGAGGACGGGCACATGTGACCCTTTGCATCAGATTTCATTTCATTTCATTTCATCTCATTTGATTTCATTTTCACACCATTGCGTCATACTGCATTCATCCCATTTCACTACACCGCGTGCTGACTATTGTGTGACTATCATGCTGTGTTTTGTGTATGCGGTATGTATACCATATAGTGGACATATTTCAGTTTGCCTACGTATTTTTGGCTCGTATTCTGGGTTGCGGGGATCGGATTGCACACTGCAATGGTATAAATATACGGATCGGGTTGCACGCCGCAACAGTATGAATATATGGATCGGGTTGCACGCCGCAACAGGATGTATTTCTGATTGTCGACATGTTCAGGATATCTATATGTTCTGTCTACCTTATGTCCCTGGCTGTTTATGATTCCATACGTGTTTTCAGTTATTATTTGACTTTGCCTGTTTATAGTTCAAATAAGATGGATTTAGTTTATCTTTTTTTTTCTTCTCCCTGGCTAGCTATCCTATTCTTTGAGGTGGCTAGTCTGCCCCACTTATTGAGTCCTTTTGACTCACCCTTGTTTGTTGTTTGTTTCTTGTCTATCTATTTCGTTTCGGCAGGTTCGCTCCAGGATTGAGTTTGCCACGTTGTGAAAGAGCGAAGACGACTTCAACTATCAGGGTGAGCCAGCTTTTATTCCGGATGGCCACCAGTTTATTGGTTATTATTTCAGTTGCATTTTGCTCCCTTCAGGAGGTATTTGTCTTCTTTTGTATTCTTAGATGTCTAGTCTGGATAGCCCTAAACTTAGTATGTTGGGTAGTTAGCTGTAATTTCCTTTCGTACAGCTTAGAAGTGTCAATATGTCTGTGTGTTTTTTTAAGTCTTGTCCTTATTTATGAACTATTATATTTATTTTCCTAATTTAATTGGTAAGGGTTCGCCCGACGGGTCTAGGGGAGGATGTCGGGTGCCCGCACGGCCTAACCGGATTTCGGGTCGTGTTATCTGTATTGCTAGGTCCTTCGCCAGTTTGCACCATGTTGATGCCAAAGACGTGCCTCAGGTCTGACAGTAGCTTCTTCTGTTCTTCAGTCTCCTTAGCATTTTTGGAAATAGACTTGCCCCCGTTGGACCTCGTGAAAGATTGAGTGAGGCAAGGGACAGGCTTCTCTAGAGACCATTCTTGTTTCTTCATCTTCCTAGCTCTTGCTCTGTCTGCAGCTGTAGGCTTGTATCCCAGATCCCAGGTACCTCGAATTCCAAGTGGACTAATTGGATGTGACATTCCTTGTAGTGATGCTCCGAGACCTTTCCCGGGTTTGAAACCATGCTTCAACATTTCCTTAGACATCATAACTGCTGCTTCTGACAATCTTGCATGGGGCAAAGGCTTGCCTTCAGGGACCTCATCTACATGGATTGCTTCAAAGGCTTGGTACATCAGTGTTGGGCTATCATTGGTGACCTCAATAACTAGAATGGACGGATCCTTGTAGATTGACAAATCTCCCTCTCCGTGTACCATGATCATCTCACGATTCCATTAAAACTTGACAGTCTGGTGCAAGGTCGACGGTACTGCGCCTGCCATATGGATCCAAGGTCTTCCCAATAGTAAATTGTAGGACAAATCCATATCAAGAACTTGAAAATCAATAGCAAAATCCACATGCCCGATTGTCAGTATCAATTCTATCTCACCGATTGATTGTCGTTTTTCTCCGTCAAAAGCACGGATACTCATGGTGTTGGTTCGAATTTTGTCCATGTTTGTCGTTTTTCTCCGTCAAAAGCACGGATACTTATGGTGTTGGTTCGAATTTTGTCCATGTTAACTTTCAATCTTTTCAGGGTGGACAATGGACAAATGTTCAGACCGGACCCACCGTCAACCAGTACCCTAGTGACATTGTTGACACCCAATTTTTTGTCCCAGAATTTTCAATTAGCGTCTAATTATTTTCAAAATAAGGTTAATTTTTAAATAAAAGTTAGTTCGTGATTTTTTTTTAAAAAAAATGGTTAGAATCGTTATTCACTTTGAATCTCGGCCTATCTACGCAACATGCATATTATACAACACACAATTTTCTTCTAGCCCAATTTTAAAAACCCCTAACCCTCACCCCTATAAATACTAAAACCCTAGCCTCTTATCACACACTATTCATCCATCACCTTCCTCACAAAAAAGCCCTAACCCCCACTATTCATCATCCTCATCATCATCTTCCTCCTCTCCCACAACAAAAAATCAGATCTAGACAACACACCATTTCATATACACACACTAATATCCACACCCTTGTCCACCACCAGTGACAAAAAGCAACGGCCCCACACTCATCTTATCCCTCACCCCACTTTTCCTCTCCAATCCTGCGACACACAAAACAAGAACAGATTAACGGGAACACTATTTTTATTTTACACATCTATTACAAAAATCACAAAGAATAAAAACAGATCCGGAACTGTCATGAAGGCAAAGGGAAAAGGCAGATCGATAATGGGAAGTACGATAGTGGTGACGCCGTGGTTCTCGTCCGAGAAGACCATCGGCAGTCGCCTTTTCTCTTTGACGTTATTTCAATGATGCTTCCCGTTTCACTAGAAATCCAGCCGGAATTTTGGTCGCCGTCGTGACTGAGTCCCCTGATTATTTCCTTTCAGACCTTGTTTGTTACTGTGTGTTTGCGTTTGTAGGTCTTTGGTTTTGTAATTTGGAGTAATATGGTTCTGAATCTTCATTTTGGTCTTGCCCTGATCTGTTGTTTGCCTGGGAATTGCTCTGCTGGTTTCCATCTTTGGAATATGGTCGGAATTTTGGCCGGCGTTCCTTCTTGATTCTGTGGTCACAATTTAGGCTGTTACGATTATCTACAACTGTTGTTACTGTTGATGTATATCTGCACATTGTTGGCTCTCATTTTGTCTTTGTTGCCTTATTTCGATCCATCATGGTTTGGGTCCTGCAACTCTTTATGGTTTTGCCTTCACTATTGCTGATCGTTTCCTTGAGAAGTTTTTGCAGATTCTTGACACTGTGGACCCTAATCTGGACAGTCATTGTAATAAAATGGCCAATGAAAAAATTACATATACACGTATTGAGGCCTCGGATTTGATTTGAACATGATACTACACTTGAACAGTCCCGTCCCCGTGTCCCTAAAGCAAATAGGCGATGATGAATGTATGAATTTAATGCAAAGCAAGTCGAATAGAGTGGTGGATTTGGTACTTGGCATGGCAACCGGCCCGGGCTCCGTGTTTGCAGCCGTACCAACATCCCGAGCCTCTATTCGATACGCCATACAAACCTGAGCCTAAATTTTACAAAAAATGGAACCCCATTACTTTATTATTATTATTATTATTATTATTATTATTATTATTATTACTATTTATTACACTTTATTATCGTACTAATCTAATTTCATTTGTTTTGTTTTGCGAGATACATTGGGCATGAATATTTGGGATCGAGTTGGGTAAAACTCCCCAATTGGGATGGTTTACATTGCATTGGAGTCACTTGGGGTCGAGATCGGGACTCAAGTTGAGAAGATTATTTTCAAGGCTCGTTTACGAGTTTGCATTTCGGGTTCTACTATTCTCGCTCATTTCATTACTTAATTTAGTAGATAGATAATTTGTACTTAGACAATTTATTTGTAAAATAATTATTTATGAATAAATATTAATTGTTTGAGTTATTTATTTACTTTATGTTCATTACCTTTAATCCTGAAGTTGCTATTTTATTTATTGCGAACTGGGGCCATTTAGCAAAATGCGTGCAAATTAAATATTTTTTCATAAACAAATTTTATTTCAATTAATTATTTTTAGATAAATTTTCTAGAAAAGCATATTTTGCAAATATTTTGGAAACCTGTCGGATTAACCGTATTTTACGGAATTTCGAAAGTGCCTTAAAAATCTTCTTTCGAAATTAACAAAACCTCTTACTTAGAATCTCTGAAAAGACTGTCTTTTTCCAAAATTGGAGTTTTTGCACGCATTTGCTTATTTGGTTCCCTGTTTTCCTTAAATTGGGTGGCGACTCCAAAAACTCCAAAAGAGTTAGTCCATTCAGTTGATATTCCTAAATTTAACCTTTCGGGGTTAATTTTTTTGGAGGTTCAACAGACATGGCGACTCCGCTGGGGAGCAATAAAGGTTTTGACCATAAAGGTTTCCAATTATTTGCAACTAGCATGCCTAATTTATTTGCTTTATTATATCTGTTCGTTTGGTTTGTTATGGAAAGCATGTATTAGATTTTACTTGTGCATAGTCCGCATTCCGTTCATATTTCCTCCCTCATGGAGCCTGTCAATTCTCTTTCATCTCCTCGATTTCATCACGGGGGGCCCGCTTGACGGGCAATTATACAGGAAGGGCATTGTCCTTCCTAACTCTTTGAATTTCTTTCGTGTCACCAAAGTTAGTTGGGGTATGGTTTGCCTGGTTTGTCATGGCCAGTTTTACTAGTTTATGAGGCCAGGTTTATCCCGCATAGGTCGAATCAGCCTCAACCGTTAGCCCACTCATAGAAGGAGATTAGGTCATGCATGCATATACACCTTAGTTTGGACCCGGTCCTTGGTACCGCCTTCAGGAATTAAGAAACCGCCCTTTTGTTGACGGGTTATTGAATCCCAACGACACTGCATATTATGTGATCGTGTGGATATTATAACGAATCCCAAACCATTTGCCATGTCAAATTTGAGAAGCTGACAATTATGTCGGTTTATTTTTATCTCAGATGTTGTATTGACAAATGGCTTGTGTCGTTATAATAACCACATGGGCGTGCAACTTGACGATTAGGCTTACCTCTAGCACAAAGAGACACCTTACAGGGTAGGACGCGTTTGCATATTTATTTACGCTCAACTACTTGTGATTGTCACATGTTAATTGCCTCCCTTGCTTTATTTGCTCAAAATGCGTTAAATACTAGGTGTTGCTTGCTTGTGTGCAATCCTATGAATGACATGCAAACTAACTTAGTTACCCTTTGAGGTTTCTTTGTTTTGTTTACTTCTCTAGCAGAAGTTTTGATTTGTAAGGTGGTTGACCATGCAAATCACGCAAGATTCAAGATCTGATTGATGGTAGACACTCTAGCTCGTGAACGATGCAGTACCAAAAGCTAATGGAATTGTTTGAAAGAACTTGGCGATTGAACTTAGTAGCATTATTTTCAATTTTAATTCGGATTGAGGCCCTGAATTGCATTGTACTTTAAAGCTTATGTTAATCTGAATCAACTCATTTTGAATTTATGAAAGTTGAAATAAAATGCATCGCATTCTTATTATATTATTTACGCTTGCATTTGTTGTTGTTTCAAAATTAAAATTGATAAACTTGCCAAAGCTTTGCTTGTGACGTATGGCAAAGCAACTGAACAGTTTGAAAGCGACGCACTGAAAAGTTATTGTCTGCTCTTTGGATATCGCACTACTGTTAGAACTTCAACTGGGGCAGCTTTTATTTGTTGGTATATGGCGTTGAAGCAGTGATGCAGAACTACGCACGGTCTGATTCCCAAGGAGGGATACGTAAGCTCCCCATCGGGCTCGACCCTTTAGCATTTAAGTTTTCATTCCCCCCCCCCCCCCCCCAAGAAGGACAACTGGGCAATTTTTGCAAAACAAGTTGGAGATGCGAAAGATAATAACAGGGGCAGAATTTTGCAAGAAGCAGCGTTGGTTATTAAAGATGAGTTGGCAAGAAATCTGTAATTGGTTAAGCAAATAGTGCAAAGTCTAAGCGAAAGGACGTTCAGTTTGTTTTAAAATATGTTACAAGTTTAAGTCAAGGCAAAATTTTCAAAATGCATCTTTGACTTCATTTGCATGCTTATTTCACTTGCTATAATGCATTAAAATATTTTATTTTGCCTCTATTTTTCAAAAATCTATGCTATTTGAGTTCATGTGCCAAGTTTCTGGAAGCAATTCGCAAATCCAAGTCCAATGAAGACGAGGAAGCAGCAGAAGCAGCAAGATCAGGATGAAGTCTGCACAAATCAAACGCTTCCCCCTCCCTCCCCAAAACTAAAAATTTTTCTTTGAGAGCAGGAATATGAAAGCTTGCAATGAAAGGATCATTCGCATTATGGATGAATAATTTATTAAACGCGCATCCAAAGTTGTCTTGCAGATTGCGTCGCGTTGCCTTTTTCATAACTTAAAGCATTATGCTTTGTCATGAGTTATTGCCGAACAGGCGGCATTTCTACCCTTATGACTTTCATTCCTACTAGGCGACAAAGCCGAGGCTTGTTTTGTGTTTTCAAAACTAAGCCAAATAGGGCATCGCTTTGTTTCAGGTGATAATCCGCACAAGGCCATCCTTGCCGGATTGTCTCTCCAATTGATTTATCAATGGCTATCGCACTGACTACATTTCCACACTACTTTACTTTGCACTTGCTTTGAATTATGTCTTTGCACTTGCCTTAAAAAATTAACGCCTTGCTTTCCTCTTTCAGGTTGACCATCGGCTACGAGGATTCCCTTTGTTGGACTATCTTGCCTATTGATTCGCCAAATGGCTCTTGCATTGCTCTACATTCTCGCACTGCTTTTCTTTGCACTTGCTTTAAATTATGTCGTCGCACTGGCTTTAAAATTGATGCCTTGCTTTACATTTTTCAGGTTGACCACCAGGCGAGGCTTCTCTCTTGTTGGACTTTCACGCATGTTGATTCGCTAAATCACTTTTGTGTTGCTTTACATTTCACGCTAAATTGCTTTGCACTTGCTTTTAATTATGCCTTTGCACTTGCTTTATATTATGACTTGCTTTACTTTTAGTTTAACAGGTTAACAGGTCAGCCCTGAGACCCTCCTTGCTTTGTGCCGGATCGGATCACCAGCTGATTTGTAGACAATCAACTCCAAGACCCTCCTTGCTTCGTGCCCGACCGGCTTGCCAGTTGATTTGTCAAGATGTTCAAATTGCCTTGCACTTGCTTTCAATTATGACTTTGCACTTGCTTTATATTATGAACCGCTTTACTTTTAGCTTAACAGGTTAACAGGTCAGCCCTAAGACCCTCCTTGCTTTGTGTCGGATCGGATCACCAGTTGATTTGTAGATAATCAACTCCAAAACCCTCCTTGCTTCGTGCCCGACCGGCTTGCCAGTTGATTTGTCATGATTGTTGAAAAGGATTTGCACTATGCCTTCGCACTTGCTTTATTGCTTCGCCCGTGGATGGGAAGACAATTTATCAAAGATATTGCAGCTTGCACTTACAAATTACGTCATGCCTACCGTAAGCAATCGGGGGCCTTATTATGATTCTATCATGAGCAAGTGAAGACTTCATTAGCATTGAAGCCTACCATAAGCAATTGGAGGCATTATTCTGAAGCCTATCATAGACAATTGAGGGCTCTTTTGTTATTGATCCTACCGTAAGCAATCGGGGGGGTCTTATTATCAAGTCTATCGTGAGCAAGCGAAGACATCATTATCGTTTGAAGCCTACCATAAGCAATTGGAGGCATTATTCTGAAGCCTATCATAGACAATCAAAGGCTCTTTTGTTATTGATCCTACCGTAAGTAATCGGGGGTCTTATTATCAAGTCTATCGTGAGCAAGTGAAGACATCATTAGCATTGAAGCCTACCATAAGCAATTGGAGGCATTATTCTGAAGCCTATCATAGACAATCGAAGGCTCTTTTGTTATTGATCCTACCGTAAGCAATCGGGGGTCTTATTATCAAGTCTATCGTGAGCAAGCGAAGACATCATTAGCATTGAAGCCTACCATAAGCAATTGGAGGCATTATTATGAAGCCTATCATAGACAATCAAAGGGCGCTATTATTATGGAGGCCACTGTAGGCTCGATCATGATTTATGACCGAAAGGCGGCATTTCTATCTCTTATAATTCTTGTAAATTTTAAACATATCCGTTTCATTTCTATTCCTCTTTAAGAGAGCACTTACTAAAATTTCATTGTTGTGATTTGCAGATATTGCTAAATTTGGAGAAGTACCTGCTTTAA
This sequence comes from Petunia x hybrida, assembly GCA_037355625.1. Taxonomy (NCBI): domain Eukaryota; kingdom Viridiplantae; phylum Streptophyta; class Magnoliopsida; order Solanales; family Solanaceae; genus Petunia; species Petunia x hybrida. Next base: position 757,619 of record JBBBVM010000208.1, read on the forward strand.
TGAGCTTTGTGTGTTGACACCCAATTTTGTCCCAAAAGTTTTCAAATTAAAGGTCTAATTATTCTAAATTAAAATTAATTTTGAGATTAAAGGCAATTGCTTAAATTCAAATAAAGTGGCTAAAATCGTAATGCGCAACCTTAATCTCAGCTGATCCTTGCAATTCCTCCATTTATCTATTAAAATCTAAAATTAGGGCTAAGTTTGTTCTAACTCCTAAAAGTCAGCCTATACATGCAAAACATATATACACACACACTACCCATCCATTTCTCATTTCAGCTTATCATAAACCCGACCCAAACATTTCCCTAATCCCCTAATCCCTAATTCTAACCCCGATTTCCCTCTCTGATTTCCCCAAAACTTTGATAATAGTCCAAATCCTTGTCAGCTGGTCCCCTCCCACGTTTCCCTCTCTCATCAGCAACGAACAAATGATCCCAGCCATTCATTTGAATTCGTGAGTTAATCCGAGCCCTATATCGATTCAAACGGCTTCTTTTGTATAGATAAGGCTTGGATTCGTACCACCTTTATGGGAAGAGACGAATCTAACCCTTATCTTGCAAAGAAAGGTCGAAATTGAAGGTTGATTTTGGAAATTCATAACCATCCAAACCCTAGCATTCTCAGGTATAAATTCTTATTTTTATTCATTTTAGACAGGTTAGCAGCAGAGAGTGGGAGAGGCAGCAACATACACATATATGAATATTTTTCCTTAGTTTTCTTTGACAATGAAATAGTGTTACAGTTTTCTGTTGGATTTTGCGTATCGCTTCGTCGTTGCTTCAGTCATCGTTTTATTATTTGTGTCGTCGCTTCACTATTCGAGTCGACGACTCCATTCGCGTCGCTTAGTCGAGTCGCGTTTACTATCACTCGCCTCACTTCACTGCTCCGCAAAAGGTAATAACCTCGCCTAAATCTCATTTTATGATGTATTTGTGTTTGTGAGTTTTATTTACCGTCACTAGTATCACCTCTGTTATTATAGATTTACATGTGCGTAAGTATGAAATGATTGTACGCTGTTTAGAAGCTGAAACATGAGTTGTTTTATGTCTCTTTGAAGTTGATAGTTGATTCCTGAAAGACTATAAAGTGGTTGCACCTTGAGTTCGAAATGTGTAAAGTATGTGACTTTATTATGTCTAGTTGAAGGTTTTTATTTTATTTTGCTTTGTCTGGATATTTTCTGATTGCAGGTGGTGCAGGAACCTTGGTTCTTGCACTAATAGTTTGTTTAGAATTCAAAGAGGGTGTTTTGTGGATGTTAGCAATTTCAGGTGGTGTAGGTGGCAGTGAGGTTTGGTAGGTTGTTTGGAGGAGATCCTGGAGGTTTGGAGTTTGTTTCTGGTGGCTTAGGTCTAGCTTGTGAGGGCCTGTAGTTGTGTGTGAGAGGAGGGAGTGCAGGTATAGTAGCAGCAGGTATATAGGAGAGTTAAAGAAGCTGTTTTGGTTCAATGTATTCCAGGGAGAGTGTTGTTTCCAGTTTAGTGAAGTGCAAGGGTATTGCTTTGTTTCTGTCAGGTCTGTGAGATAGTGCAGGGTGTTGAGAAGAGTTAGGCAGGGAGTTTGTAGAAGAAGTTCAGGGGCATAGTAGGAGTAGGGGTTCAGGGAGTTGTATGTTGGTTATTGCAGGTAGTTTAGAAGGGCTTTGCAGGGTCATTCCTTAATGTTTGAGGGGATATTCCTTATCCAAAGAAAAAGAAATATTTAAAGATGATATTGGCATGTTTGTGCATGACTTTTGTAATGTTTTTGGAAACTTGATGAATGACCTCTTGTAGTTTGGAATGCTTTCTTCCCATCTGATTACCCATTATGATGTTACACATTTTGTTAATCATTTCATGAGATTATTTTATCAGTTTCTAGAATGGTGTTTCTAATCTCTGGATGTTGCCTATGAGTTTAACTATTTGAAGTCTTGAAAGCTCTTCACCATCTTCTTTAAAAGAATCATTTCAGCTTCAGTTTATACCAAATGGTTTGCATGGCTTGAATGTGTGTGCTGTTAAGTAAATGATCAATTACAATCTTTTCCCTCGGGTAGTTAGCATATGGTTTGCCTTGTTTAAACAGAGAGTGTTAAAGATTTGATCTCTATGGTCTGATGACGATTCTAAGTACGAAATAGTTGTCAAGTTTTATTTGGAAGTCAAGGTTAAAAGATGTTCTCTGTTTCTATACGCCTTGTGTATGTTCTCGTAAAGGTTGATTTTTATAGATATTGGTTTTGCTAGTAGTTCTGCATCTTAGTGAACTATTATAATTGGCTATTCTACGAGACTTAGCTAGCGTAGCTTGACTCTTCTTTATAAAGTCAGAATTTTAAAACTCTGTTGTATCCATTTTTATGTAATAAGATTTGATGCCGTTATTATCTTGTAGTAATCTGGTGTAATTGAAACAGTGGATTTAAGTGATAAAATAGCATTATTACTGTTAATTTTCTACATTGTTATGAGGCAAGTTTAAGAGGTCATTAGCTGCTATTAAAATGAAAGCGAGTTTCTGAGGGATGTAGAGGAGCGGTTCAGGAGTGTGAGGGTCTGTGAGGTGTTAGCTGCTTGATAATCATTCCAAGTACCATAAGGCTATGACTTTCATGTTCTTGTCTACTTCTCTGCCATTAGCTTATGTATTTTAGTTCAAAGTTTATTGTTTGAAAACTTGTTAGCTTGGTTGTAATGTGTCCTTAGCCTAAAGTGTTTACTCTGTTGGATTTGAGTCGAACTTCTTTCGAGAAGCCATGTCAGAAAATGAATTTAAGCTGCAGCAGTAGCATATCTTCTGATTAGCAGAGTGATGGCTTAAGACTTGGTCCTTGAGACATTCGGCCTAGTACTTGTTGGCTTTGTGGCTGCTAGCCGTAAACATTATCTTTAAGCTGGAGTTATCATTGATAAAGTGCTTACGTTGATGATTAATGGCCTGGTTTATGTCTAGCGTCTCTCTTTGAAATTGTCTTTACCAAATGATATAAGTTTAAAAGTAACTCATAGATATCATGTCTATAGGATCAACTTTGATAATTCTCATGGCTATGTTCTAAAATTTTAAAAGTTTTGCTTCAGTTTTCTTTACCAGTCTTTGTGCTATTCTTATTTTCTTACTTACTGAGTTTGGTGGCTTTATTAATTTCACTATTTGTTCAATTTGCAAGTTATTTACGTGAATAGTTGATGAGTATTTGCTCTAATTCTTTTTCTCCTTTCTTATTTGCATACACACCTTGGGACGAGTTTGAGTGGCTAAACTCACAAATTGGGATGGCCTGCATTGGGAAGTCATTTGATCCGCTCCGTATTTTCGGGACTTGATATCCCCGAAAATGCAAAAAATAAAAAATGAAATCACAAAGTCCAAGGCTCAATGATTGAGTTTGCGCTTCCGGGTTCTATCTTCTAAACTCCTTCTTTCCCGTCCCCTTTAGAAAAGCATGTTTTAGGAACCCTGTAGAATAGAAATGGTATTTGAATTGTGAATAATTATTGTAAATTACTTAAATTATTTTTATATGAATGCTTTGTATCATTTCTTTGCGAATCGCCAATTAATTTATGGATGTTTAGAATCATTTGTCAATTAAGGAGTGCAAAAATCAAATTCGGCTAAAATCGTACCCTCATCATAATTCTCATTCGAATTGCTTCTTTATTTATTATATTAAATATTCAGTTGTTTATTTATCTAATCAAATTTATTTATTTAGTTAATCAATTAAATTTTAATCCTTTATTTATTTACTTAATCTAATTTATTTAATTTCAATTAATTATTTATTTAATCAATTAAATATTTATTCATTTATTTATTTAATTAATCAATTATTATTCATTTACTCCTTTATTTGATTAAAATTGATAAGTATTCATTTATTTAATTAAGTTATTTATTTGCTTATTTATTTATTCAATCAATTAATTAATCCTTTATTATTATCCAATTATTTATCTAGTTTGTTTTATTTAATTATCTAACTTCATTTAACCTTTACTTATTCTATTAATTAATCAATTGACCATTATCTCATTATTCATTTAATTAATTTTAAGTTTAGTTATCTAAGTATTGGCATAATCAAACCTTATCTTATTTATATTATATTATTCATTATCTATTTATCTTTATTTAAAATTTATCCTAAATTAATTAACGTTAAGTATAATTCGTGAAAATCGCCGGATTAACCGCTTTTTAGCGGATTTTCGAAAGTGCTCCCGCAAGGGACCTTCTTTCGAATTTAATAGAACCACTTATCTAAGAATCTCTGAATTATTTTCCTTTAAATAAGGAATGAAATTGCACTCATTAGTTAACCTTAGGTTCCTAATAATCCTTAAATTAGGTGGCGACTCCAAAGAAAGCCCTTTGGAATCCCATTTTGTTGAAATATACCCGAAATCTGTCTTTTCTTAAAGAAATGGTAATTTTTTGGGGTTCAACAGCGTGGCGACTCCGCTGGGGATACGCAAATGGTTCTAACCAAAAGATTTTCACGAATATGCTTTATTTATATACGTGTTGATTGTATGTATGCGTAGTTTAACTCTTCTATTGTTTGCATGCCTAAACTAGTATGTGTAGAATTTATTGTTGTGAATGAATGTATTGAAGCATGTATTGTATTTTATTTGTGCATAGTCTGCATTCCGTTCATATTTCCTCCCTCATGGAGCCTGTCAATTCTCTTTCATCTCCTCGATTTCATCACGGGGGGCCCGCGTGACGGGCCATAATACAGGAAGGGCATTGTCCTTCCTAAGTCTCTGAATTTCTTTCGTGTCACCAAAGTTAGTTGGGGGTATGGTTTGCCTGGTTTTGTCATGGCCGGTTTTACTGGTTTATGGGGCCAGGTTTATCCCGCATAGGTCGAGTCAGCCTCAACCGTCAGCCCACTCTTAGAAGGAGATTAGGTCATGCATGCATATACACCTTAGTCTGGACCCGGTCCTTTGTACCGCCTCCATAGTTAGGAAACCGCCCTTATGTCAGCGGGTTCTTAAAATCCAACGACAATGCATATTATGTGCTATCTGATAACGAATCCTCAGTCCTAACCATGTTTTGAGCAAAATCAGATTTGGAATTTTGTCTCCTATGTTGTCTTTTAGGTCAGAAAATGGAAGAATTTAGCAGAATCTATGTGGTCATAGCAGTCCACATAGAATTTGAGATCATAGACAGAATTGCAGTCCAGGGAAGGTTAGGCAGATCTGGGTGGTTTGTGTTTTGGAGATGGTATGGTATGGTGAGATCTAAGAGGCGAAGCCCCTGGTGTCTTTAAAAGATCAGTGGGGTCCCTCTCGTGAATGGCTTTGCGTGTGTGCAGGCCCATGTTGACTAACCAGCTGCAAATTCTTATGGAATGAAGTATGCTTGTCGCATACTAGGAGAGTGAAGCCCCTATGTCTATAAAACGACCAATGGGGTCCCTCCTTGAAGACCAGTGCGGTCTTGGCTACCTAGGAAACTGAGAGGCTTGATCAAAGCCGAGGACCAGTGAGGAGCCCTATGAACAAGGTCTGTGAGCCTTGCAAAACCTAGGAAGCTGAGAGGCTTGTCCAAAGCCAAGGACCAGTGAGGTTTTATTTATGAAGGTCAATTGGCGCCTTTCATGATTTGCAGTCTGGTATTGTGGAGACAGTTGGAAATTTCTCCCCGGATGTTGTAAAACAATTGGGAGTTGTGCTTGGAGGAGCATTGATGTTTGCAAAAAAGTATGGAGGATTGTTTCAAGTTTTAGGCATTTGGGTTTAGAAATTTGGTGCAGATGTTGTGGAGAGCATGAGCTGTGTTAGAATTTCGAGTTGACACCAACTTTTGGAAGTTAGTTGGGATAACGGAATTGCAGTGTCTAGGCGGAGAGCTGATTGTTATCAATTATTGTTATTATTTATTACTTACTCTAAATCTGAATTGCTCAAAACTGGCATGAACTATTTTTCGTTACCATTTGTTTGCGCGTCTTAGGCCCACCTCTGGCACAAAGAGGCACCTTACAGGGTAGGATGCGTTCGCATTTTATTTACGCTCGACTACGTGTGATTGCCACATGCCAATTTATTGTTATATCTTCCATGGTCAAACTGCCAAAGCGCTACTTGACGCGCGCTATGTGCTTGTATGCAACCTCGTAAATAACATGTACTAACCTAGTTACCTTTGAACTTTTCGTTTTGTTGTGTTTACTCCCTTCCCCGCAGAGGTTTGATTTGTGTTGACTTTGAAATGGCTGACTTCGCAAAATCTAAAGCAAGAAAAGGAGATTCTCTTCCAGTCGCGATCATCAAAAAGGAAAAGACAGTGTCTGGTCCAATTTTAGAAGAAAGCACAAAGAATGATGAAAGGACTCTCATTGATCTTACCATGGAAGATGAACGCTTGCTTACAATGATGCAACTCAGAAATGAAGATGATGATCTTTAGGTTCATGCCCTTCTGAAAGGAACTTGGCAATTGAGCTCAATAGTTTCTTTTTGCATCACAATTCAAATTGAGGCACTGAATTGTGTTTTGCCTTTAAATTATGTCTTTTGAAAGTAACTTTTTATCTCCCGTCTTTGCATGTCTGTTATGTTATGCCTCCTTAAGTTAGGATGTGAATAAATTATACTTGCACTCTTATTATGTTACTATACTTTATTTACTTTATGGTACGCTTTTGATTAAGTATTCATTTCTATTTTAATTTTATAACTATCAAACCTGCCAAAACATTGCTTGTGACTAACAATGAAACAATTGAACAGTTTAAGAATGATGCACTGAAAAGCAATATTTTGCACTCTTGAGGTGTCACGCTGTCGTTAGAACTTCAACTGGGGCAGATTTTATTTGTTGGCATACGACGTGGAAGTAGTTTTATCTACATTCTTTCTTTGAGGATTGCTTAAAATGATGAGTTGAAGATGCAGAATTCGGGAAGTTGACAAAGCCTTTACGTGGTTCATCGTATCCTATTTTGAAAGAACACTAGTGTTTACAAAATGGATGTTCCAGTTTGACCGAAAAAAAAAATTGAACACAGATGTCGTCACAAGATACTATATTTGAAGCAGCCGCAAGATAGTATTGTTGAATGCAATCTTTGATGTAACGCGAACTACGCGTGACCTGATTCCCAAGGCGGGATACGTAGGCAACTCACGTAGAGTTCGGTTGCACTAGCATAGAATTTCCCCCCAATATCCTCTTTTATGTATTTTGAACTACTTCTGACCTGATTCCTGGAATGGCAACAGGATAAGTAGGCAATCCTCGTCGGATTTGGTCAAAATATTGTAACACTTTAGGCTTGTTTATCTTTTATGATGTAATTCCAAACTATGCATCTGGGCAGATGTGTAGGTTTTCCAACTCGGACGCGGTTTCGTACTTAGATTGCCATACTTCCCCAAAATTTTTATGTAAGAAGAACTACGCACAGTCTGATTCCCATGGAGGGATACGTAGGCGCTCTTAACGGGCTCGATTCTATAATATTAAAATTTCCAGTTTCCCCTAAAGTAAGAAACTGGGGCAAATTTTGCAAGACAAATTGAAGATATGGACGATAGAAACTGGGGCAAATTTTGCAAGATAAGTTGAAGATTCAGAAGATCATAACTGGGGCAAATTTTGAGAGGCAAGTTGAAGATTTAGATAGTCATAACTGGGGCAAAATTTTGCAAGAATCAACGTTGACTATCAAAAGACGAGCTGGGAAGATCTTGGGAATTGGCTAGATGGATAGTGCCAACTCTAAGAAAAGGATGTTCAGTTTGTTTTAAGATATGTCACAACCTTATGTCAAGGCAGAAATTACATAAAATGCATCTTACTTTCATGAAATATTTGCATGGTTACTTTATTTACTTTATTACAAAAACTACTTTTACTTTGCCTCTATTATCAAAGCATTCATGCTATCGAGTTCATGAGCCAAGTCTCCGAGTATAATTTACAAATCCAAGTCCGAGGAAAACATGGGATGCAGAAGCGACATCAAGAAGATCGAGATCAAGTCAGCACAAATCAAACGCTCCCCCCTCCCTCCCAAAACTAACAATTTTTCTTTGAGAGCAGGGATATTAACGCCCGCATCAGAAGATAAACGTCTTAGCAAGACAATCTTGAAGACTCCCATTGCTTGGATTGAAATGACATTTGGGCTAAAGCCCGATGCTTTCTCACTTTTCCGAAAAGGCGGCATTTCTATTTCCCATAACTTTTGCAAATTGTTAAGCATATCTGTTTCATTTCGCTTTCTCCGTATAAGGACACTCACTAAAGTTCTGCTTTATAACTTACAGATATTGCCAAATCTGGGAGAATCCCTTTGCATTGTGGCCAAGACCATTCCTCCGTAGAAGGATTCTGAGATATAAGCTTATTTGACAATAGGACTACTTTGGATGGGTTCCTACCTTCTGGTTGGGGTACCACCCAAGACTGCATTGAAAACAGCCTTTTCGTAATTTGGAGCATTATGCTTTATCAGGGTTTATTGCCGAACGGCGGCATTTCTATTCCCTTTAACCTTTGCAAATTGTCAAACATATCGGCTTCATCCATTTTCCTTTCACCTTATGAGAATGCTCACTAAATTTTATTTTGTGATTTGCAGGTATTAATAAATGTGGAGAAGTACTTGCTTTAATGAGTTTTGTATCTTTTGCTTTACCTTATGGAAGGCTTATTTCAAATTGCATTGGGATGCTGAAGGTTTTGTGACCAGACGCTTCATTGGTCTTATCAATAGAATGAAGCGCAAACCCAATATTGCACTGCAGACTACCTCTTCATGATCTAAAGCATTACGCTTTATCGTGGTTTATCGCCGAAAGACTGCATTTCTATTTCCTATAATTCTTGCAAATTGTTAAACATATCCATTTCATCTCTATTTTGCTTTATGAGAACGTTTACTGAAATTTTATTTTTTGTGATTTGCAGATATTGATAAATTTGGAGAAGTACCTGCTTTAATGAGCTTTGTGTCTTTTACTTTACTTTAATTTCGTTTGTTTAGTTCATCTTGTAGATGAACATCTCGGGTCCTTCCACCCACAAATAGGATATCTCGGGTTCTTCCACCCACAAATAGGATATCTGGGGTTCTTCCACCCACAAATAGGATATCTTGGGTCCTTCCACCCACAAAGAGGATATCTTGGGTCCTTCCACCACGAAGAGGATATCTTGGGTCCTTCCACCCACGAATAGGATACTTTGGGTCCTTCCACCCACAAATAGGATATCTGGGTCCTTCCACCCACAAATAGGATATTTGGGTTCTTCCACCCACAAATAGGATATCTGGGTCCTTCCACCCACAAATAGGATATCTGGGTCCTTCCACCCACAAATAGGATATCTTGGGTCCTTCCACCCACGAATAGGATATCTGGGTCCTTCCACCCACGAATAGGATATTTGGGTCCTTCCACCCACGAATAGGATATCTGGGTTCTTCCACCCACAAATAGGATATCTGGGTTCTTCCACCCACAAATAGAATATATGGGTCCTTCCACCCACAAATAGGATATTCGGGTGCTTCCACCCACAAATAGGATATTTCGGGTCCTTCCACCCACAAATAGGATATCTCGGGTCCTTCCACCCACAAATAGGATATATCGGGTCCTTCCACCCACAAATAGGATATCTCGGGTCCTTCCACCCACAAATAGGATATGCAGGTTTCTTTCAAGTAGATGATAGTGATGGACAAGTCGGCTGAAGCACCGCTTTCGGAGTGTTTCGCGATAATAATGATCAGGCGAGAGGTTCTCCGGGCGGAGCACCTTGTCAGTTGATCGAAAGAAGAGCTTATTGATGATATCACAACCCGCATTTATAATTTTATGTTATCACTCTTTTATTTCTTATTCCAATTATTACAGTTTATTAGCAGTTGCTCGCTTACCGTTTGTCAAGTTTATTACAGGGTTTTGGCAGTACCGCAGCAGCATTTGGAGCATTTGGAGCATAACGTGGAACTTTTTCTTAGCAGTGAACTGGGGCAATCGTTGATATGAGCTAGACTCGTCAACGGGGATCTGAAGAATCGCACTCGAACAAGCAAATTCTTACCTAATCTTTCATTCCAGATTAGGGGTCAGTTTGAATTCTTTCCTATTCGTGCGTCTTTTTCAATCAATCGTGCGAGTTTTCGTGTCTAAGTGTCTTTGAACTACATATGGCCTGATTCTCTTTCAGCCCGAGATATGTAGGCAACTCGAAAACCGGAGTTCGGCCATACCCATAAGCCTCGCGCTTTGGTCCTTGGAATCGAAGTTCTTGGCTTTGTCGTGACAAAATTGGTTTTCCGTCAACTTCTTTACCCTGAAAACTCTTTCATCCTTTTCCGGGTAAAGAGGGGCAGCTGTTGACACCCAATTTTGTCCCAAAAGTTTTCAAATTAAAGGTCTAATTATTCTAAATTAAAATTAATTTTGAGATTAAAGGCAATTGCTTAAATTCAAATAAAGTGGCTAAAATCGTAATGCACAACCTTAATCTCAGCTGATCCTTGCAATTCCTCCACTTATCTATTAAAATCTAAAATTAGGGCTAAGTTTGTTCTAACTCCTAAAAGTCAGCCTATACATGCAAAACATATATACACACACACTACCCATCCATTTCTCATTTCAGCTTATCATAAACCCGACCCAAACATTTCCCTAATCCCCTAATCCCTAATTCTAACCCCGATTTCCCTCTCTGATTTCCCCAAAACTTTGATAATAGTCCAAATCCTTGTCAGCTGGTCCCCTCCCACGTTTCCCTCTCTCATCAGCAACGAACAAATGATCCCAGCCATTCATTTGAATTCGTGAGTTAATCTGAGCCCTATATCGATTCAAACGGCTTCTTTTGTATAGACAAGGCTTGGATTCGTACCACCTTTATGGGAAGATACGAATCTAACCCTTATCTTGCAAAGAAAGGTCGAAATTGAAGGTTGATTTTGGAAATTCATAACCATCCAAACCCTAGCATTCTCAGGTATAAATTCTTATTTTTATTCATTTTAGACAGGTTAGCAGCAGAGAGTGGGAGAGGCAGCAACATACACATATATGAATATTTTTCCTTAGTTTTCTTTGACAATGAAATAGTGTTACAGTTTTCTGTTGGATTTTGGGTATCGCTTCGTCGTTGCTTCAGTCATCGTTTCATTATTTGTGTCGTCGCTTCACTATTCGAGTCGACGACTCCATTCGCGTCGCTTAGTCGAGTCGCGTTTACTTCGGATCACTCGCCTCACTTCACTGCTCCGCAAAAGGTAATAACCTCGCCTAAATCTCATTTTATGATGTATTTGTGTTTGTGAGTTTTATTTACCGTCACTAGTATCACCTCTGTTATTATAGATTTACATGTGCGTAAGTATGAAATGATTGTACGCTGTTTAGAAGCTGAAACATGAGTTGTTTTATGTCTCTTTGAAGTTGATAGTTGATTCCTGAAAGACTATAAAGTGGTTGCACCTTGAGTTCGAAATGTGTAAAGTATGTGACTTTATTATGTCTAGTTGAAGGTTTTTGTTTTATTTTGCTTTGTCTGGATATTTTCTAATTGCAGGTGGTGCAGGAACCTTGGTTCTTGCACTAATAGTTTGTTTAGAATTCAAAGAGGGTGTTTTGTGGATGTTAGCAATTTCAGGTGGTGTAGGTGGCAGTGAGGTTTGGTAGGTTGTTTGGAGGAGATCCTGGAGGTTTGGAGTTTGTTTCTGGTGGCTTAGGTCTAGCTTGTGAGGGCCTGTAGTTGTGTGTGAGAGGAGGGAGTGCAGGTATAGTAGCAGCAGGTATATAGGAGAGTTAAAGAAGCTGTTTTGGTTCAATGTATTCCAGGGAGAGTGTTGTTTCCAGTTTAGTGAAGTGCAAGGGTATTGCTTTGTTTCTGTCAGGTCTGTGAGATAGTGCAGGGTGTTGAGAAGAGTTAGGCAGGGAGTTTGTAGAAGAAGTTCAGGGGCATAGTAGGAGTAGGGGTTCAGGGAGTTGTATGTTGGTTATTGCAGGTAGTTTAGAAGGGCTTTGCAGGGTCATTCCTTAATGTTTGAGGGGATATTCCTTATCCAAAGAAAAAGAAATATTTAAAGATGATATTGGCATGTTTGTGCATGACTTTTGTAATGTTTTTGGAAACTTGATGAATGACCTCTTGTAGTTTGGAATGCTTTCTTCCCATCTGATTACCCATTATGATGTTACACATTTTGTTAATCATTTCATGAGATTATTTTATCAGTTTCTAGAATGGTGTTTCTAATCTCTGGATGTTGCCTATGAGTTTAACTATTTGAAGTCTTGAAAGCTCTTCACCATCTTCTTTAAAAGAATCATTTCAGCTTCAGTTTATACCAAATGGTTTGCATGGCTTGAATGTGTGTGCTGTTAAGTAAATGATCAATTACAATCTTTTCCCTCGGGTAGTTAGCATATGGTTTGCCTTGTTTAAACAGAGAGTGTTAAAGATTTGATCTCTATGGTCTGATGACGATTCTAAGTACGAAATAGTTGTCAAGTTTTATTTGGAAGTCAAGGTTAAAAGATGTTCTCTGTTTCTATACGCCTTGTGTATGTTCTCGTAAAGGTTGATTTTTATAGATATTGGTTTTGCTAGTAGTTCTGCATCTTAGTGAACTATTATAATTGGCTATTCTACGAGACTTAGCTAGCGTAGCTTGACTCTTCTTTATAAAGTCAGAATTTTAAAACTCTGTTGTATCCATTTTTATGTAATAAGATTTGATGCCGTTATTATCTTGTAGTAATCTGGTGTAATTGAAACAGTGGATTTAAGTGATAAAATAGCATTATTACTGTTAATTTTCTACATTGTTATGAGGCAAGTTTAAGAGGTCATTAGCTGCTATTAAAATGAAAGCGAGTTTCTGAGGGATGTAGAGGAGCGGTTCAGGAGTGTGAGGGTCTGTGAGGTGTTAGCTGCTTGATAATCATTCCAAGTACCATAAGGCTATGACTTTCATGTTCTTGTCTACTTCTCTGCCATTAGCTTATGTATTTTAGTTCAAAGTTTATTGTTTGAAAACTTGTTAGCTTGGTTGTAATGTGTCCTTAGCCTAAAGTGTTTACTCTGTTGGATTTGAGTCGAACTTCTTTCGAGAAGCCATGTCAGAAAATGAATTTAAGCTGCAGCAGTAGCATATCTTCTGATTAGCAGAGTGATGACTTAAGACTTGGTCCTTGAGACATTCGGCCTAGTACTTGTTGGCTTTGTGGCTGCTAGCCGTAAACATTATCTTTAAGCTGGAGTTATCATTGATAAAGTGCTTACGTTGATGATTAATGGCCTGGTTTATGTCTAGCGTCTCTCTTTGAAATTGTCTTTACCAAATGATATAAGTTTAAAAGTAACTCATAGATATCATGTCTATAGGATCAACTTTAATAATTCTCATGGCTATGTTCTAAAATTGTAAAAGTTTTGCTTCAGTTTTCTTTACCAGTCTTTGTGCTATTCTTATTTTCTTACTTACTGAGTTTGGTGGCTTTATTAATTTCACTATTTGTTCAATTTGCAAGTTATTTACGTGAATAGTTGATGAGTATTTGCTCTAATTCTTTTTCTCCTTTCTTATTTGCATACACACCTTGGGACGAGTTTGAGTGGCTAAACTCACAAATTGGGATGGCCTGCATTGGGAAGTCATTTGATCCGCTCCGTATTTTCGGGACTTGATATCCCCGAAAATGCAAAAAATAAAAAATGAAATCACAAAGTCCAAGGCTCAATGATTGAGTTTGCGCTTCCGGGTTCTATCTTCTAAACTCCTTCTTTCCCGTCCCCTTTAGAAAAGCATGTTTTAGGAACCCTGTAGAATAGAAATGGTATTTGAATTGTGAATAATTATTGTAAATTACTTAAATTGTTTTTATATGAATGCTTTGTATCATTTCTTTGCGAATCGCCAATTAATTTATGGATGTTTAGAATCATTTGTCAATTAAGGAGTGCAAAAATCAAATTCGGCTAAAATCGTACCCTCATCATAATTCTCATTCGAATTGCTTCTTTATTTATTATATTAAATATTCAGTTGTTTATTTATCTAATTTAATTTATTTATTTAGTTAATCAATTAAATTTTAATCCTTTATTTATTTACTTAATCTAATTTATTTAATTTCAATTAATTATTTATTTAATCAATTAAATATTTATTCATTTATTTATTTAATTAATCAATTATTATTCATTTACTCCTTTATTTGATTAAAATTGATAAGTATTCATTTATTTAATTAAGTTATTTATTTGCTTATTTATTTATTCAATCAATTAATTAATCCTTTATTATTATCCAATTATTTATCTAGTTTGTTTTATTTAATTATCTAACTTCATTTAACCTTTACTTATTCTATTAATTAATCAATTGACCATTATCTCATTATTCATTTAATTAATTTTAAGTTTAGTTATCTAAGTATTGGCATAATCAAACCTTATCTTATTTATATTATATTATTCATTATCTATTTATCTTTATTTAAAATTTATCCTAAATTAATTAACGTTAAGTATAATTCGTGAAAATCGCCGGATTAACCGCTTTTTAGCGGATTTTCGAAAGTGCTCCCGCAAGGGACCTTCTTTCGAATTTAATAGAACCACTTATCTAAGAATCTCTGAATTATTTTCCTTTAAATAAGGAATGAAATTGCACTCATTAGTTAACCTTAGGTTCCTAATAATCCTTAAATTAGGTGGCGACTCCAAAGAAAGCCCTTTGGAATCCTATTTTGTTGAAATATACCCGAAATCTGTCTTTTCTTAAAGAAATGGTAATTTTTTGGGGTTCAACAGCGTGGCGACTCCGCTGGGGATACGCAAATGGTTCTAACCAAAAGATTTTCACGAATATGCTTTATTTATATACGTGTTGATTGTATGTATGCGTAGTTTAACTCTTCTATTGTTTGCATGCCTAAACTAGTATGTGTAGAATTTATTGTTGTGAATGAATGTATTGAAGCATGTATTGTATTTTATTTGTGCATAGTCTGCATTCCGTTCATATTTCCTCCCTCATGGAGCCTGTCAATTCTCTTTCATCTCCTCGATTTCATCACGGGGGGCCCGCGTGACGGGCCATAATACAGGAAGGGCATTGTCCTTCCTAAGTCTCTGAATTTCTTTCGTGTCACCAAAGTTAGTTGGGGGTATGGTTTGCCTGGTTTTTTCATGGCCGGTTTTACTGGTTTATGGGGCCAGGTTTATCCCGCATAGGTCGAGTCAGCCTCAACCGTCAGCCCACTCTTAGAAGGAGATTAGGTCATGCATGCATATACACCTTAGTCTGGACCCGGTCCTTTGTACCGCCTCCATAGTTAGGAAACCGCCCTTATGTCAGCGGGTTCTTAAAATCCAACGACAATGCATATTATGTGCTATCTGATAACGAATCCTCAGTCCTAACCATGTTTTGAGCAAAATCAGATTTGGAATTTTGTCTCCTATGTTGTCTTTTAGGTCAGAAAATGGAAGAATTTAGCAGAATCTATGTGGTCATAGCAGTCCACATAGAATTTGAGATCATAGACAGAATTGCAGTCCAGGGAAGGTTAGGCAGATCTGGGTGGTTTGTGTTTTGGAGATGGTATGGTATGGTGAGATCTAAGAGGCGAAGCCCCTGGTGTCTTTAAAAGATCAGTGGGGTCCCTCTCGTGAATGGCTTTGCGTGTGTGCAGGCCCATGTTGACTAACCAGCTGCAAATTCTTATGGAATGAAGTATGCTTGTCGCATACTAGGAGAGTGAAGCCCCTATGTCTATAAAACGACCAATGGGGTCCCTCCTTGAAGACCAGTGCGGTCTTGGCTACCTAGGAAACTGAGAGGCTTGATCAAAGCCGAGGACCAGTGAGGAGCCCTATGAACAAGGTCTGTGAGCCTTGCAAAACCTAGGAAGCTGAGAGGCTTGTCCAAAGCCAAGGACCAGTGAGGTTTTATTTATGAAGGTCAATTGGCGCCTTTCATGATTTGCAGTCTGGTATTGTGGAGACAGTTGGAAATTTCTCCCCGGATGTTGTAAAACAATTGGGAGTTGTGCTTGGAGGAGCATTGATGTTTGCAAAAAAGTATGGAGGATTGTTTCAAGTTTTAGGCATTTGGGTTTAGAAATTTGGTGCAGATGTTGTGGAGAGCATGAGCTGTGTTAGAATTTCGAGTTGACACCAACTTTTGGAAGTTAGTTGGGATAACGGAATTGCAGTGTCTAGGCGGAGAGCTGATTGTTATCAATTATTGTTATTATTTATTACTTACTCTAAATCTGAATTGCTCAAAACTGGCATGAACTATTTTTCGTTACCATTTGTTTGCGTGTCTTAGGCCCACCTCTGGCACAAAGAGGCACCTTACAGGGTAGGATGCGTTCGCATTTTATTTACGCTCGACTACGTGTGATTGCCACATGCCAATTTATTGTTATATCTTCCATGGTCAAACTGCCAAAGCGCTACTTGACGCGCGCTATGTGCTTGTATGCAACCTCGTAAATAACATGTACTAACCTAGTTACCTTTGAACTTTTCGTTTTGTTGTGTTTACTCCCTTCCCCGCAGAGGTTTGATTTGTGTTGACTTTGAAATGGCTGACTTCGCAAAATCTAAAGCAAGAAAAGGAGATTCTCTTCCAGTCGCGATCATCAAAAGGAAAAGACAGTGTCTGGTCCAACTTTAGAAGAAAGCACAAAGAATGATGAAAGGACTCTCATTGATCTTACCATGGAAGATGAACGCTTGCTTACAATGATGCAACTCAGAAATGAAGATGATGATCTTTAGGTTCATGCCCTTCTGAAAGGAACTTGGCAATTGAGCTCAATAGTTTCTTTTTGCATCACAATTCAAATTGAGGCACTGAATTGTGTTTTGCCTTTAAATTATGTCTTTTGAAAGTAACTTTTTATCTCCCGTCTTTGCATGTCTGTTATGTTATGCCTCCTTAAGTTAGGATGTGAATAAATTATACTTGCACTCTTATTATGTTACTATACTTTATTTACTTTATGGTACGCTTTTGATTAAGTATTCATTTCTATTTTAATTTTATAACTATCAAACCTGCCAAAACATTGCTTGTGACTAACAATGAAACAATTGAACAGTTTAAGAATGATGCACTGAAAAGCAATATTTTGCACTCTTGAGGTGTCACGCTGTCGTTAGAACTTCAACTGGGGCAGATTTTATTTGTTGGCATACGACGTGGAAGTAGTTTTATCTACATTCTTTCTTTGAGGATTGCTTAAAATGATGAGTTGAAGATGCAGAATTCGGGAAGTTGACAAAGCCTTTACGTGGTTCATCGTATCCTATTTTGAAAGAACACTAGTGTTTACAAAATGGATGTTCCAGTTTGACCGAAAAAAAAAATTGAACACAGATGTCGTCACAAGATACTATATTTGAAGCAGCCGCAAGATAGTATTGTTGAATGCAATCTTTGATGTAACGCGAACTACGCGTGACCTGATTCCCAAGGCGGGATACGTAGGCAACTCACGTAGAGTTCGGTTGCACTAGCATAGAATTTCCCCCCAATATCCTCTTTTATGTATTTTGAACTACTTCTGACCTGATTCCTGGAATGGCAACAGGATAAGTAGGCAATCCTCGTCGGATTTGGTCAAAATATTGTAACACTTTAGGCTTGTTTATCTTTTATGATGTAATTCCAAACTATGCATCTGGGCAGATGTGTAGGTTTTCCAACTCGGACGCGGTTTCGTACTTAGATTGCCATACTTCCCCAAAATTTTTATGTAAGAAGAACTACGCACAGTCTGATTCCCATGGAGGGATACGTAGGCGCTCTTAACGGGCTCGATTCTATAATATTAAAATTTCCAGTTTCCCCTAAAGTAAGAAACTGGGGCAAATTTTGCAAGACAAATTGAAGATATGGACGATAGAAACTGGGGCAAATTTTGCAAGATAAGTTGAAGATTCAGAAGATCATAACTGGGGCAAATTTTGAGAGGCAAGTTGAAGATTTATATAGTCATAACTGGGGCAAAATTTTGCAAGAATCAACGTTGACTATCAAAAGACGAGCTGGGAAGATCTTGGGAATTGGCTAGATGGATAGTGCCAACTCTAAGAAAAGGATGTTCAGTTTGTTTTAAGATATGTCACAACCTTATGTCAAGGCAGAAATTACATAAAATGCATCTTACTTTCATGAAATATTTGCATGGTTACTTTATTTACTTTATTACAAAAACTACTTTTACTTTGCCTCTATTATCAAAGCATTCATGCTATCGAGTTCATGAGCCAAGTCTCCGAGTATAATTTACAAATCCAAGTCCGAGGAAAACATGGGATGCAGAAGCGACATCAAGAAGATCGAGATCAAGTCAGCACAAATCAAACGCTCCCCCCTCCCTCCCAAAACTAACAATTTTTCTTTGAGAGCAGGGATATTAACGCCCGCATCAGAAGATAAACGTCTTAGCAAGACAATCTTGAAGACTCCCATTGCTTGGATTGAAATGACATTTGGGCTAAAGCCCGATGCTTTCTCACTTTTCCGAAAAGGCGGCATTTCTATTTCCCATAACTTTTGCAAATTGTTAAGCATATCTGTTTCATTTCGCTTTCTCCGTATAAGGACACTCACTAAAGTTCTGCTTTATAACTTACAGATATTGCCAAATCTGGGAGAATCCCTTTGCATTGTGGCCAAGACCATTCCTCCGTAGAAGGATTCTGAGATATAAGCTTATTTGACAATAGGACTACTTTGGATGGGTTCCTACCTTCTGGTTGGGGTACCACCCAAGACTGCATTGAAAACAGCCTTTTCGTAATTTGGAGCATTATGCTTTATCAGGGTTTATTGCCGAACGGCGGCATTTCTATTCCCTTTAACCTTTGCAAATTGTCAAACATATCGGCTTCATCCATTTTCCTTTCACCTTATGAGAATGCTCACTAAATTTTATTTTGTGATTTGCAGGTATTAATAAATGTGGAGAAGTACTTGCTTTAATGAGTTTTGTATCTTTTGCTTTACCTTATGGAAGGCTTATTTCAAATTGCATTGGGATGCTGAAGGTTTTGTGACCAGACGCTTCATTGGTCTTATCAATAGAATGAAGCGCAAACCCAATATTGCACTGCAGACTACCTCTTCATGATCTAAAGCATTACGCTTTATCGTGGTTTATCGCCGAAAGACTGCATTTCTATTTCCTATAATTCTTGCAAATTGTTAAACATATCCATTTCATCTCTATTTTGCTTTATGAGAACGTTTACTGAAATTTTATTTTTTGTGATTTGCAGATATTGATAAATTTGGAGAAGTACCTGCTTTAATGAGCTTTGTGTCTTTTACTTTACTTTAATTTCGTTTGTTTAGTTCATCTTGTAGATGAACATCTCGGGTCCTTCCACCCACAAATAGGATATCTCGGGTTCTTCCACCCACAAATAGGATATCTGGGGTTCTTCCACCCACAAATAGGATATCTTGGGTCCTTCCACCCACAAAGAGGATATCTTGGGTCCTTCCACCCACGAATAGGATACTTTGGGTCCTTCCACCCACAAATAGGATATCTGGGTCCTTCCACCCACAAATAGGATATTTGGGTTCTTCCACCCACAAATAGGATATCTGGGTCCTTCCACCCACAAATAGGATATCTGGGTCCTTCCACCCACGAATAGGATATCTTGGGTCCTTCCACCCACGAATAGGATATCTGGGTCCTTCCACCCACGAATAGGATATTTGGGTCCTTCCACCCACGAATAGGATATCTGGGTTCTTCCACCCACAAATAGGATATCTGGGTTCTTCCACCCACAAATAGAATATCTGGGTCCTTCCACCCACAAATAGGATATTCGGGTGCTTCCACCCACAAATAGGATATTTCGGGTCCTTCCACCCACAAATAGGATATCTCGGGTCCTTCCACCCACAAATAGGATATATCGGGTCCTTCCACCCACAAATAGGATATCTCGGGTCCTTCCACCCACAAATAGGATATGCAGGTTTCTTTCAAGTAGATGATAGTGATGGACAAGTCGGCTGAAGCACCGCTTTCGGAGTGTTTCGCGATAATAATGATCAGGCGAGAGGTTCTCCGGGCGGAGCACCTTGTCAGTTGATCGAAAGAAGAGCTTATTGATGATATCACAACCCGCATTTATAATTTTATGTTATCACTCTTTTATTTCTTATTCCAATTATTACAGTTTATTAGCAGTTGCTCGCTTACCGTTTGTCAAATTTATTACAGGGTTTTGGCAGTACCGCAGCAGCATTTGGAGCATTTGGAGCATAACGTGGAACTTTTTCTTAGCAGTGAACTGGGGCAATCGTTGATATGAGCTAGACTCGTCAACGGGGATCTGAAGAATCGCACTCGAACAAGCAAATTCTTACCTAATCTTTCATTCCAGATTAGGGGTCAGTTTGAATTCTTTCCTATTCGTGCGTCTTTTTCAATCAATCGTGCGAGTTTTCGTGTCTAAGTGTCTTTGAACTACATATGGCCTGATTCTCTTTCAGCCCGAGATATGTAGGCAACTCGAAAACCGGAGTTCGGCCATACCCATAAGCCTCGCGCTTTGGTCCTTGGAATCGAAGTTCTTGGCTTTGTCGTGACAAAATTGGTTTTCCGTCAACTTCTTTACTCTGAAAACTCTTTCATCCTTTTCCGGGTAAAGAGGGGCAGCTGTTGACACCCAATTTTGTCCCAAAAGTTTTCAAATTAAAGGTCTAATTATTCTAAATTAAAATTAATTTTGAGATTAAAGGCAATTGCTTAAATTCAAATAAAGTGGCTAAAATCGTAATGCGCAACCTTAATCTCAGCTGATCCTTGCAATTCCTCCACTTATCTATTAAAATCTAAAATTAGGGCTAAGTTTGTTCTAACTCCTAAAAGTCAGCCTATACATGCAAAACATATATACACACACACTACCCATCCATTTCTCATTTCAGCTTATCATAAACCCGACCCAAACATTTCCCTAATCCCCTAATCCCTAATTCTAACCCCGATTTCCCTCTCTGATTTCCCCAAAACTTTGATAATAGTCCAAATCCTTGTCAGCTGGTCCCCTCCCACGTTTCCCTCTCTCATCAGCAACGAACAAATGATCCCAGCCATTCATTTGAATTCGTGAGTTAATCTGAGCCCTATATCGATTCAAACGGCTTCTTTTGTATAGACAAGGCTTGGATTCGTACCACCTTTATGGGAAGATACGAATCTAACCCTTATCTTGCAAAGAAAGGTCGAAATTGAAGGTTGATTTTGGAAATTCATAACCATCCAAACCCTAGCATTCTCAGGTATAAATTCTTATTTTTATTCATTTTAGACAGGTTAGCAGCAGAGAGTGGGAGAGGCAGCAACATACACATATATGAATATTTTTCCTTAGTTTTCTTTGACAATGAAATAGTGTTACAGTTTTCTGTTGGATTTTGTGTATCGCTTCGTCGTTGCTTCAGTCATCGTTTCATTATTTGTGTCGTCGCTTCACTATTCGAGTCGACGACTCCATTCGCGTCGCTTAGTCGAGTCGCGTTTACTTCGGATCACTCGCCTCACTTCACTGCTCCGCAAAAGGTAATAACCTCGCCTAAATCTCATTTTATGATGTATTTGTGTTTGTGAGTTTTATTTACCGTCACTAGTATCACCTCTGTTATTATAGATTTACATGTGCGTAAGTATGAAATGATTGTACGCTGTTTAGAAGCTGAAACATGAGTTGTTTTATGTCTCTTTGAAGTTGATAGTTGATTCCTGAAAGACTATAAAGTGGTTGCACCTTGAGTTCGAAATGTGTAAAGTATGTGACTTTATTATGTCTAGTTGAAGGTTTTTGTTTTATTTTGCTTTGTCTGGATATTTTCTAATTGCAGGTGGTGCAGGAACCTTGGTTCTTGCACTAATAGTTTGTTTAGAATTCAAAGAGGGTGTTTTGTGGATGTTAGCAATTTCAGGTGGTGTAGGTGGCAGTGAGGTTTGGTAGGTTGTTTGGAGGAGATCCTGGAGGTTTGGAGTTTGTTTCTGGTGGCTTAGGTCTAGCTTGTGAGGGCCTGTAGTTGTGTGTGAGAGGAGGGAGTGCAGGTATAGTAGCAGCAGGTATATAGGAGAGTTAAAGAAGCTGTTTTGGTTCAATGTATTCCAGGGAGAGTGTTGTTTCCAGTTTAGTGAAGTGCAATGGTATTGCTTTGTTTCTGTCAGGTCTGTGAGATAGTGCAGGGTGTTGAGAAGAGTTAGGCAGGGAGTTTGTAGAAGAAGTTCAGGGGCATAGTAGGAGTAGGGGTTCAGGGAGTTGTATGTTGGTTATTGCAGGTAGTTTAGAAGGGCTTTGCAGGGTCATTCCTTAATGTTTGAGGGGATATTCCTTATCCAAAGAAAAAGAAATATTTAAAGATGATATTGGCATGTTTGTGCATGACTTTTGTAATGTTTTTGGAAACTTGATGAATGACCTCTTGTAGTTTGGAATGCTTTCTTCCCATCTGATTACCCATTATGATGTTACACATTTTGTTAATCATTTCATGAGATTATTTTATCAGTTTCTAGAATGGTGTTTCTAATCTCTGGATGTTGCCTATGAGTTTAACTATTTGAAGTCTTGAAAGCTCTTCACCATCTTCTTTAAAAGAATCATTTCAGCTTCAGTTTATACCAAATGGTTTGCATGGCTTGAATGTGTGTGCTGTTAAGTAAATGATCAATTACAATCTTTTCCCTCGGGTAGTTAGCATATGGTTTGCCTTGTTTAAACAGAGAGTGTTAAAGATTTGATCTCTATGGTCTGATGACGATTCTAAGTACGAAATAGTTGTCAAGTTTTATTTGGAAGTCAAGGTTAAAAGATGTTCTCTGTTTCTATACGCCTTGTGTATGTTCTCGTAAAGGTTGATTTTTATAGATATTGGTTTTGCTAGTAGTTCTGCATCTTAGTGAACTATTATAATTGGCTATTCTACGAGACTTAGCTAGCGTAGCTTGACTCTTCTTTATAAAGTCAGAATTTTAAAACTCTGTTGTATCCATTTTTATGTAATAAGATTTGATGCCGTTATTATCTTGTAGTAATCTGGTGTAATTGAAACAGTGGATTTAAGTGATAAAATAGCATTATTACTGTTAATTTTCTACATTGTTATGAGGCAAGTTTAAGAGGTCATTAGCTGCTATTAAAATGAAAGTGAGTTTCTGAGGGATGTAGAGGAGCGGTACAGGAGTGTGAGGGTCTGTGAGGTGTTAGCTGCTTGATAATCATTCCAAGTACCATAAGGCTATGACTTTCATGTTCTTGTCTACTTCTCTGCCATTAGCTTATGTATTTTAGTTCAAAGTTTATTGTTTGAAAACTTGTTAGCTTGGTTGTAATGTGTCCTTAGCCTAAAGTGTTTACTCTGTTGGATTTGAGTCGAACTTCTTTCGAGAAGCCATGTCAGAAAATGAATTTAAGCTGCAGCAGTAGCATATCTTCTGATTAGCAGAGTGATGGCTTAAGACTTGGTCCTTGAGACATTCGGCCTAGTACTTGTTGGCTTTGTGGCTGCTAGCCGTAAACATTATCTTTAAGCTGGAGTTATCATTGATAAAGTGCTTACGTTGATGATTAATGGCCTGGTTTATGTCTAGCGTCTCTCTTTGAAATTGTCTTTACCAAATGATATAAGTTTAAAAGTAACTCATAGATATCATGTCTATAGGATCAACTTTGATAATTCTCATGGCTATGTTCTAAAATTTTAAAAGTTTTGCTTCAGTTTTCTTTACCAGTCTTTGTGCTATTCTTATTTTCTTACTTACTGAGTTTGGTGGCTTTATTAATTTCACTATTTGTTCAATTTGCAAGTTATTTACGTGAATAGTTGATGAGTATTTGCTCTAATTCTTTTTCTCCTTTCTTATTTGCATACACACCTTGGGACGAGTTTGAGTGGCTAAACTCACAAATTGGGATGGCCTGCATTGGGAAGTCATTTGATCCGCTCCGTATTTTCGGGACTTGATATCCCCGAAAATGCAAAAAATAAAAAATGAAATCACAAAGTCCAAGGCTCAATGATTGAGTTTGCGCTTCCGGGTTCTATCTTCTAAACTCCTTCTTTCCCGTCCCCTTTAGAAAAGCATGTTTTAGGAACCCTGTAGAATAGAAATGGTATTTGAATTGTGAATAATTATTGTAAATTACTTAAATTGTTTTTATATGAATGCTTTGTATCATTTCTTTGCGAATCGCCAATTAATTTATGGATGTTTAGAATCATTTGTCAATTAAGGAGTGCAAAAATCAAATTCGGCTAAAATCGTACCCTCATCATAATTCTCATTTGAATTGCTTCTTTATTTATTATATTAAATATTCAGTTGTTTATTTATCTAATCTAATTTATTTATTTAGTTAATCAATTAAATTTCAATCCTTTATTTATTTACTTAATCTAATTTATTTAATTTCAATTAATTATTTATTTAATCAATTAAATATTTATTCATTTATTTATTTAATTAATCAATTATTATTCATTTACTCCTTTATTTGATTAAAATTGATAAGTATTCATTTATTTAATTAAGTTATTTATTTGCTTATTTATTTATTCAATCAATTAATTAATCCTTTATTATTATCCAATTATTTATCTAGTTTGTTTTATTTAATTATCTAACTTCATTTAACCTTTACTTATTCTATTAATTAATCAATTGACCATTATCTCATTATTCATTTAATTAATTTTAAGTTTAGTTATCTAAGTATTGGCATAATCAAACCTTATCTTATTTATATTATATTATTCATTATCTATTTATCTTTATTTAAAATTTATCCTAAATTAATTAACGTTAAGTATAATTCGTGAAAATCGCCGGATTAACCGCTTTTTAGCGGATTTTCGAAAGTGCTCCCGCAAGGGACCTTCTTTCGAATTTAATAGAACCACTTATCTAAGAATCTCTGAATTATTTTCCTTTAAATAAGGAATGAAATTGCACTCATTAGTTAACCTTAGGTTTCCTAATAATCCTTAAATTAGGTAGCGACTCCAAAGAAAGCCCTTTGGAATCCCATTTTGTTGAAATATACCTGAAACCTGTCTTTTCTTAAAGAAAGGGTAATTTTTTGGGGTTCAACATTGTGTCTTTTTCTTTACTTTAATTTTGTTTGTTTAGTTCATCTTGTAGATGAACATCTCGGGTCCTTCCACCCACAAATAGGACATCTCTGGTCCTTCCACCCAACAAATAGGACATCTCGGGTCCTTCCACCTACAAATATGATATTTCAGGTCCTTCCACCCACAAATAGGATATTTTGGGTTCTTCCACCTACAAATAGGATATCTCGGGTTCTTCCACCCACAAATAGGATATCTCGGGTTTCTCCACCCACAAATAGGATATGCAGTTTTCTCTCAAGTAGATGATAGTCTAAGACAAGTCGGCTGAAGCACCACTTCCGGAGTGTTTCGCGATGTCGGTTGTCTTGCAACATTGGCATATTATATTCGAAGTAGATGATAAGGATAGGCAATTCGACTTGAGACATCATGTCTCGTTGGTCAACTTACCTTATGAAAGCCTTGCATTCTACAATTCGTTCTCACTTTACTTATTGTCTTGCTTTACTGTTTCAGAATAAGGATCAGCCTAGAGGTTCTCCGGGCGGAGCGCCTTGTCAGTTGATCGAAGGAAGAACTTATCAATGATACCACAACCCGTATTTACAATTTTATCACTTTATCTATTTCTTATTCTTATTATTACAGTTTATTAGCAGTTGCACACTTACCGTTTGTTGAGATTATTACAGGATTTTGAGCAGCACCGCAGCAGCGTTTGGAGCATTACATGGAGCTTTTCTTAGCAATGAACCGGGGCAATCGTTGATATGAGCTAGACTCGTCAACGAAGACCTGAAGAATTGCACCCGCATAAGTCATCCACCCTAGAGGTAAGTCTCTTGTTAACCCTGAGTCTGAGGTTTGAGATTGAAGACAAGGTGTCTCGGTTATCGAGATGTAGTGGAAGCTATGTCCGTGTAAACCCCTCTTTATGGGTGTGTCGTCGACCAC
Organism: Petunia x hybrida; assembly: GCA_037355625.1. Taxonomy (NCBI): domain Eukaryota; kingdom Viridiplantae; phylum Streptophyta; class Magnoliopsida; order Solanales; family Solanaceae; genus Petunia; species Petunia x hybrida. Next base: position 783,744 of record JBBBVM010000208.1, read on the forward strand.
ATTTTCATAACTTGGGTGATTACAAGCCTCTTTTCCCGCGCTTGAGTAGTCGATACTATCTCGTCTTTGATTTTCAAATCGCGTCGAACTACATATGGCCTGATTCTCTTTCAGCCCGAGATATGTAGGCAACTCAAAAACCGGAGTTCGGCCACGTCCATAAGCCTCACATTTTGATCCCAAGAATCAGAGTCTTGGCTTTACCGTGACAAAATCTGCTTTCACGTCAACTTTCTTTACCCTGAAAACTCTTTCATCCTTTTCGGGTAAAGAGGGGCAGCTGTTGACACCCAATTTTGTCTCGAAATTTTCAATTAGCGTCTAATTATTTTCAAAATAAGGTTAATTTTTAAATAAAAGTTAGTTCGTGATTTTTTTTAAAAAAAAAATGGTTAGAATCGTTATTCACTTTGAATCTCGGCCTATCTACGCAACATGCATATTATACAACACACAATTTTCTTCTAGCCCAATTTTAAAAACCCCTAACCCTCACCCCTATAAATACTAAAACCCTAGCCTCTTATCACACACTATTCATCCATCACCTTCCTCACAAAAAAGCCCTAACCTCCACTATTCATCATCTTCCTCCTCTCCCACAACAAAAAATCAGATCTAGACAACACACCATTTCACATACACACACTAATATCCACACCCTTGTCCACCACCAGTGACAAAAAGCAACGGCCCCACACTCATCTTATCCCTCACCCCACTTTTCCTCTCAAATCCTGCGACACACAAAATAAGAACAGATTAACGGGAACACTATTTTTATTTTACACATCTATTACAAAAATCACAAAGAATAAAAATAGATCCGGAACTGTCATGAAGGCAAAGGGAAAAGGCAGATCGATAATGGGAAGTACGACAGTGGTGACGCCGTGGTTCTCGTTCGAGAAGACCATCGGCAGTCGCCCTTTCTCTTTGATGTTATTTCAATTATGCTTCCCGTTTCACCAGAAATCCAGCCGGAATTTTGGTCGCCGTCGTGACTGAGTCCCCTGATTATTTCCTTTCAAACCTTGTCTGTTACTGTGTGTTTGCGTTTGCAGGTCTTTGGTTTTGTAATTTGGAGTAATATGGTTCCGAATCTTCATTTTGGTCTTGCCCTGATCTGTTGTTTGCCTGGGAATTGCTCCGTTGGTTTCCATCGTTGGAATATGGCCGGAATTTTGCCCGGCGTTCGTTCTTGATTCTGTGGTCACAATTTAGGCTGTTACGATTATCTACAACTGTTGTTACTGTTGATTTATATCTGCACATTGTTGGCTCTCATTTTGTCTTTGTTGCCTTATTTCGATCCATCATGGTTTGGGTCCTGCAGCTCTTTAAGGTTTTGCCTTCACTATTGCTGATCGTTTCCTTGAGAAGTTTTTGCAGATCCTTGACACTGTGGACCCTAATCTGGACAGTCATTGTAATAAAATGGCCAATGAAAAAATACATATACACGTATTGAGGCCTCGAATTTGATTTGAACATGATACTACACTTGAACAGTCCCGTCCCCGTGTCCCTAAAGCAAATAGGCGATGATGAATGTATGAATTTAATGCAAAGCAAGTCGAATAGAGTGGTGGATTTGGTACTTGGCATGGCAACCGGCCCGGGCTCCGTGTTTGCAGCCGTACCAACATTCCGAGCCTCTATTTGATACGCCATACAAACCTGAGCCTAAATTTTACAAAAAATGAAACCCCATTAATTTATTATTATTATTATTATTATTATTATTATTTTATCTTTATTATTACTTTATTATTATTACTATTATTGTTGTTAATATTATTATTATTATTATTATTACTATTTATTACACTTTATTATCGTACTAATCTAATTTCATTTGTTTTGTTTTGCGAGATACATTGGGCATGAATATTTGGGATCGAGTTGGGTAAAACTCCCCAATTGGGATGGTTTACATTGCATTGGCGTCACTTGGGGTCGAGATCGGGACTCAAGTTGAGAAGATTATTTTCAAGGCTCGTTTACGAGTTTGCATTTCGGGTTCTACTATTCTCTCTCATTTCATTACTTAATTTAGTAGATAGATAATTTGTACTTAGACAATTTATTTGTAAAATAATTATTTATGAATAAATATTGATTGTTTGAGTTATTTATTTACTTTATTTCATTACCTTTAATAATTATTTAGTAAAATGCGTGCAAATTAAATATTTTTTCATAAACAAATTTTATTTCAATTAATTATTTTTAGATAAATTTTCTAGAAAAGCATATTTTGCAAATATTTTGGAAACCTGTCGGATTAACCGTATTTTACGAAATTTCGAAAGTGCCTTAAAAACCTTCTTTTGAAATTAACAAAACCTCTTACTTAGAATCTCTGAAAAGACTGTCTTTTTCAAAAATGGAGTTTTTGCACGCATTTGCTTATTTTGTTCCCTGTTTTCCTTAAATTGGGTGGCGACTCCAAAAACTCCAAAAGAGTTAGTCCATTCAGTTGATATTCCTGAATTTAGCCTCTTGGGGTTAATTTTTTTGGGGGTTCAACAGACATAAGAATTGTCGACCTTGACAGTTAGATGTAGTGCATTGTTGTGACCAGTGCCTTTCATTGGCAGTTCCTCGTCAGTAAAGGTGATCCTGTTTACTTCAAAGATGCGACCAACAATTGCCTCCAAATTGCCAACCGCCATTTTTTCAGATACATGAGCTTCATTCAGGATTTTCAACAAAGCATGATGGTGCGCCTCAGAATGCATCAGCAGGGATAACAAAGAAATTTGAGCAGGGGTCTTCCTCAGCTGCTCCACAATAGAGTAATCTTGCACTTTCATCTTCTTCAGAAACTCTTCCGCCTGTTTCTGAGTGACAGGTTCCTTGATGGGACCCTGATTTTCTCTAGCTTGCTTTGCTTTCCTTAAATCCTCCGGGGTAAAGCACCGCCCAGAACGAGTTAAACCGCCTACTTGTGTTGTTTCTGCCACAACCTCTTTTCTCTTGTATGTCACCACTGCCTTGTCATAATTCCACGGTACTGCATTAGTGTTTTTCATGGGAATCTGAGGTGCGCTTTTTATGACAATGGGCTCACACAGCTTGTTCTGATCATCTTCACGAGGTGCCCTTTTGATAACCAACTTTGGTTTGGTAACATAGTCTGCTTCCCTTTCATTTCTGATGGTCTTTTGGATCACCAACTTTGGTTTCTCAGTCACCTCTTCCCTTTTCTCAATAACTCATTTTAATGTTAACACGGGCTTGTCCAGCTGGACAGATGGCTTTGTTCCTCCGGACACCACAACAGGACTTGTCTTTGAAGTCATATGCATCTTTTCAACCCCAATTGTTATGGCATCGATCGATACTACTAGTCTTGCAGATTCATCTTTAAATCTGCCTTCACAAATACCCACCATGTGTACATCGTCGACTGGAAAAGGATTGCAATTAATGTTTGGCATTTCTGAATCTTCAATCACGATTTGGTTGTTATCAATCAGATCTTGCACTGCCCTCTTGAGATAATAGCAATCTTCTGTATCATGCCCTGGTGCGCCCAAATGGTAATCACAATGCCGAGAGTGATCCACTTTCCCTATGGGATGCATGTTTCCTTGAATTGGCTTTATCATGTCCAAAGCTCGCAATTTCTCAAAGATACTGGTGTAAGATTCCCCAATTGGTGTGAATTCTCTCTTTTTCTCTTCTCGAGCCTTCTTGAATTCAGCTTTTGGACGAAAGCCTGCAGGACCTCTTGTTCGGTAGGTAGGGTTAGGTGGAGCCTGATAATGATTATGTGGAGCTTGGTGAATGGGATATGTAGGCTGTGGGGCTGGCGCGCGCCATTGCGGATAAAATGTTGGGGCATATGGCTGTGCAGCGTGTACAGAGCATTGGTGTGGAGGTATGGAGTATTGTGCATTTTGTGGTGGGTAATAGTGTTGTAAATGGGGTGTTTTTGGAGCTTGGTATGAATTAGGTTGACTGTATCGCTCCTCGTTCCACCTTCGTGGATCCGACCCTACCATGGCCATATCTTCTTTCTTCTTCTTACCAAACCCTGCTGCCCCGGTCTGCACAGCCTGTATGGTCGCCTTCAGTGCAGTCTGGCTCACAATCTTGCCAGCTTTGACTCCTCTCTCAATCATTTCTCCTATCTTGACGACTTCACTAAACGGTTTCCCAAAAGCGGCGATCAATACACCATAGAACGCCTCATCTTGCGCCTCAATGAACAAACGGACCATGTCATCGTCCGGTATTGCGGGGCTCACTCGAGCGGCCTGCTCGCGCCATCTGAGGGCATACTCCCTAAAGCTTTCACTTGGCTTCTTTTTTATCACATCTAGAAAGGATCGATCTGGCAAAACTTCAATATGGTACTTGTACTGGTCGTAGAATGCCTGCGCCATATCATCAAATGCCAATCATTTAGTTACTCTTGCCTCATGAACCATTCGGCAGCTGCGCCCCCCAAGCTTTCGAAAAAGTATGCTATCAACAACTTGTCTTTCTTGACCCCTCTCATTTTGTTGCAGTAGGTCTTCATATGAACTCTTGGATCTCCTTGTCCGGTGTATAGATCGAACTTTGGCACTATGAACCCATCTGGCAATTGTAATTCAGGGTAGGGGCAAAGATCCTTGAAAGAAGTGTTGGTATGATCTCCATATCCCTGAATGATCCTCACTGCTTGTTCTAGGCCTTTCACTTTTCGCAGAACCTCGCTCTCATCCAGCTTTCCCGATCGATCAACCTCAACCTGAGACTCGCGATGGAACCCCTGATCATATGAGTCACTGTGTCGGAAATTGGGTTCATGGTGCTGAACATAATGATGATCCCCAGCCTGGAGATGTCGTTCACTATTGGACCTTTCCATGGTGGGCCTAGCTGAGCCCCAAAAAACTGGAACCTGTGGTAGAGGTGGGCCATACTGTCCCTGTGCTGGAGGTGGACCATACTTCCCCTGTGGTGGATGTTGTCCATACCGCCCTTGTGGTGGAGGTGGTGGTTGTGGCGCATGAGGGCGCACTTCAGCTTCTTTTGTTGCACCATGGTTAGGGCCAAAACCAGGGGGATAGGTCGGATCCTCGACTGCTATAGATATGACCGGTGCTCGCTGGATAGCTGTTGGCACAAGCCCATCCAGAAGATTTGGCATGGGAGGAGGTGTCTGTCAAGTGGTCATCGCATGATGCATGTCTACCAGGAATTGCTTCATACTTAGGACCTCTTCTGTCGTCCTTTCATTTTCCTCAGAACCGGCATCAGATTTCTCTCCTTCAGTTGCCATGATATCTGGTGGAATTTCAGGTCCCTTTGATTTAGTTGTGTGAGAGTAGGGTGATGCCAGAGCGCTGCACCAAATCACTGGTAATCTAGTCTTGTCTGCAAGCAAAACAGGTTAGGAAACACCATATTTTATGAGCAAAGCGTGTCTACAAGCCTAAGGTCGTTATGCCCTATCCCGAATCAAGACAAAGCGGGTCCTTATTTTCTTTTTCTTCTTCTCTCTTTTTTGTCCTTCCATTTTTCTCTCCTTGTTTTTCTTTTTTTCTCTCTCTCTTTTTCATTATTTCATCATTTCATTTTTTCATTTTTTTTTCAAATGTAAGAGAGGTCCAAAAATTAGATTGAAAAGTGCATTAAAGAAAATAAAGAGACACAATTTTGGATTTTCTTATTTCCCTTTCATAAATGCCGAAATAGTACAATACTACAATAACCGGCCCTCCGGCAACACGGGGCAATAGTAGTATTCCTAAAAAATTAAAACAAACAAACAAACTAGACAAATGTTCGAAATAGAAATACTAATACATAATGAAAAGCTAAAACATGTCCAAGATGCTAAATAAATGACAAAAGGCAATTAGCTGCATCATCACGGCCCATATATATCTGTTAAGGCATCCCGGGCTCTGCCTCAGCTGACTCCTCTAGATCTGACTCAAATGGCTCGTCAATATCCTCCCCTGGATAAAACTCGGGTGGCTCCTCGGGGTCCTCCTCGGGTGGCTCCTGCCGACCTAGTGGTAGATCTCCCATCAAAGTGCGACGCAATCCACCCAAATCTAATGCAACTCTGGTGACAAATGGAAGTGCATGTGCAAGTAGGTCCTCCGCGGGCCGCCTCTTATAGTTAATGAAAGTCTGTGCAACATACGCTGCGGAGTCATAAACCTGCCAATAAGCTACACTGATGGTCTGTCCTGCAGACTGCACATCCTGAAGTCGGTCCTGTGCTAATTCTCTAAATTGCGCTCCCTGCTCCAATGCCCTGTTAAGTCGAGCTCGAGTGTCCAGTGCATCCTGACGGTGATGATCCTCTCTTCTCATGCTCTCGGCTAAAGCTGCCTTATCGGCATCCCTCGCTGCCAATGCCTCAGAGTGCAACTCACGGAGTCGTCTGACTGTATCTAGGTGCTGATGTGCCAAACTCTCACTCTCAAACTAGGCGGCTCAAGCGGAATCCCTCTCCACGCGAAGATGGTGGACCAAAGCCGAGTACTCCTTCTCAACATCTACTCTGTGCATCGCCATCCTCACCTCTATCTTGCACTCCTCATCATAGGGTCTTTTGATCGGCTTTGTAGGCAGGGCTACAAAAACATGTTGCCAAACGTACCAGAAAACATACTCAGGGGTGACCATGCCCTTGTATCGATCCGAGACATGTGTGGTACGGGGCATACTCTTCATATTCTTCCAGAGATCGCACCACTGCCTAGCTTCAGGGAACTCAAAAGTGATAGGCTCGAAGGAGTACCTGCTCACGTCCTCAACCCTTGGGAGATCCTGAACACGCCCCAACTGTCGCAACACACGTGTAGGGCAATAAGGCTCAGTACCTCTATGACCAAAAAGTATAAGAAATGGATGGTTCCTGCCATCATAATCCACACAACCATAAACTACCTCTCCCGAAGGGAACCAGCTAACCTGCCACCGGATGCTCTCTAAAGTAAGCGCCTCCACACACTGCGTCCAATCATCCATACTCACAGGTAAGACAAGATCTCTAATGCACCAGTGATGGGTGCCCAAATGACATTTGGGCGCATCAGGGGGTAGTGCAGGGTCAGAACGCCCTAATAAGTGCTCGATGAATCACACTTGCAACATCATGTTGCAACCCTCAAAAAATCATTCCTTTCTCTCTTTGCATCGAGTCAAAGCACGGTAGATACTACCCAGAATCATGGGCACAATAGTGAGATCTCTCAGTCCTCCAAATAAAGCTTTCATCACCCAGCTGAGATGGATAGATATTTTTCCATTTTTCGACGGAAAGACCATAGTACCTAAGAAAGCGAGAACAAAAGGACTTGCCCTGAATGTGAGCCACTCCTTATGCCCCCATTTGAGGTCTAATTCTGGTAGATATATCGTGTAACCATTAGCCCTCCCATAACGAGCAAAAAGATAGTCCAAACTGATAAATCCTGACGATACATCAATCTGTGTATCCTGGCATAGATGCATGTATGTCAAGAACTCCTCCTTACGTACAAATCAAGGCACTATGCACTTGTTCAAGTTAGTATATATTGAATTTGCTAAAGTTTGTAGGGAAAGTGATAAGAGAATATCTGAGAAGATAGAGAAATAAGACAACATTCTTGCAAAGGAAATAGAATGTATACGCTGCACAAAGGCAACCGATCCTCTTAAGAAATTAATGCAGCAATACTAGTTTTAGTTTTCAGAAGTTGTTTTCTAGCTGATTATAATAGCTGATATACCTAGTGAACTGAATACATAGAAATTGATAGGCCTCAGGAGATCTAGAAGGGAGTCTATTTTTGTTTCGAGAGATTGGTAGGTCAAGTCTGGAGCTGTCCATTTATATTTTCTATGATTGAATAAGATTAATTAATTACCAAAAAATATATATTTGTTATTATGATTAGTTTGTATTGGATTTTGATATAAGTTATAAGCAAGTCAATAAAATTATTTTATTGATGCTACTGTCCTGGAATTATTATTTCTATTCAAAGAATGAGATCATATTTTCAGGGTTATAAGCCCCCACAATATTTTCTTTATAACATTGGGATCAATATTTAGGGGGTTATAAACCATCACTTATTAGCAATTTAAACCTCCATAAATTTAAAATGCAATTAGTGGGGGTCGTCGTGGGGGGTTTAAAAAAATGCCACTATATTGCTCGCAGAAACAGTAACTGTGGCATTTTTAAAATCTGCCACAATCTATTTTTTGGGGTTAAAGAACGCCACAAATTGCAAAAAAAAAAAAAAAAAAAAAAAAAAACCCCACAAATTGAGCATTTTCTTGTAGTGTCTATTGTGGAATAAGAATAAATAACATACAAATGCTAGTATAAGCGAAAATGGTTGAGAAATATATGGAATAGTAAAAGGTTGTGGCCACAAATGATGCAACCAATCCTAACTATTGATATAAAGATGCTAAATTAAGAATAGCCAATAACCGCTCTAACAAGGCGCGGTAAAGAAATTGAATGACCCTCGAAAGACACTCCATTTTGGCCTAAACGTTGACACATATATGAATATATTGCAACAACCAAGCGATTATAGGTAGGGTTGAGAACGTTATGTATAACGAGAAAAATCCTCACATACGACGAAGACATAAAACCGTTAGACAACCCCTCTCTAGGGAAATTATCACTATTGACTTCGTAAGGACAAGTGATAATGTGTCGGATGCACTTACGAAAGGCCTAACTAGAGAGGTAGTTAAGAGATCATCGAGGGGAATGAGACTATAGCCGAGGACAAGTAATTATGGCGGTAACTCTATCTATAAGACTGGAGATCCCAAGATCTAGGTTCAAGGAGAATACAAAGTTGTGAATGATGGTTCGACATTGTCAAATTAAAATTTTTGGTCCATTCTCGTGATGAGACAATGTTCAGTACCAAGAATAAAGCGTTAAAGGCTTTTTAATGATTATCTAAATTTGATATGTAATTATCAAATAGTGTACATCTACGAGATTACACGTTTATGAATCGTCTATGTAAGTGTGAAGTGGAAGCTGCTTCAAGGAGAATTTTATTAGGCCAATTCTCTACGCACTTATGAAATCAGGTGGAGTTCATAGCTGAAAAGAATACAACAAAAAGAATCAAAGACGGTTAAGGATTAATTGTGTGACATACGTTGTCTGCGTATACAACAAAGTTCGATGGTTTAAAGATATCAAATCTACCTATTGAACGAGTATATCCAATGTATATTCACTACGAAAATTTTGAGGGGAAACCCACTTATCTCGGTATGATTAATCATTGTTGCGAATCACACAATTTTGTTCATCGTTTCATCTCCTTATTTTTGTTTCTATTTTTCTATTTCAGATTATATTTTCGAATACATAATTTTTAGTATTGTCAACAATATTTTTGCATATAATGTTGCTATTGAGATAATACAAATAAATGAGGATCTTGAACCAAAATCTGTCGATGAATGTAGACAGAGAAATGATTGGCCAAAATGAAAAGATGTAATACTTCACTTGAAAAATGTAAAGTTTTCAGACCAATAGTCCGAACACCCGAAGGTGTAAAGCTAGTGGGGTATAAATGGATATTTGTGCGAAGATGAAATGAGAAATATGAAGTCGTTAAATATAAAGCATCACTTGTGGCACAAAGATTTTCGCAAAGACCTGCTATTGATTATATGGAGACATATACTTCTATAGTGGATGCAATTACCTTCAGGTACCTTGTATATCTGGCAGTATAAGAAAAACTTGAGATGCGTCTAACGGATGTTGTCATAGCCTATTTATATGACTCATTAGACAATAAAATTTTTATGAAAATCCTCGAAGGATTCAAAATGCCTAAAGCATTTAAAGGTTCCCGAGAAGTTTGTTTGATAAATCTTTAGAAATTCTTATACGGATTGAAACAATCAGGCCATATATTGTATAATCGCCTTAGAAAATGCTTATTGAAAGAAGGAAACAAAAATGATCCAGTTTGTCCTTGTTTCTTTAAAAAAAAAGTCCGGATCTGATTGGTCATAATAGTTGTGTAAATATAGATCCATTCCAACCTCGTGAAAATGATAAAGAGTTTGTTGGTATTGAAGTACCATATCTTAGTGCAATTGGTGCACTGATGTATCTTGCCAATAATACTCGACCAGATAAATCGTTTATTATAAGCTTATTGGCAAGGTTTAGTTCTTCCCCAACACGAAGATACTAAAACGGTATTAAGCATATATTCAGATATCTCTAAGGGACTATTCATAAATGATTGTTTTATTCAAATGAATGCATGTGACAATTGATTGGTTATGCAGATGCTAGATATTTGTTTCATCCACAAAAATGAGCTCTCAAATAGGCTATTATTTACACGTGGGGATACAACTACATCATATTTAGTAAAACAAACTATTGCTGCTACTTCTTCAAATCATGCAGAGATACTGGTCATTCATGAAGGAAGTCGTGTATGCATTTGATTGAGATTGATGAATCAACATATTAAGAACATGTGTGGGGTTTCCTTGCAAATAGGGATTCCAAAAATATTATATGAAGACAACACTGCATTCATAGCTCAATTGGAAGAAAGATATATTAAAAGGGACATAATAAAATATATTTCACCAAAGTTCTTTTTCACTCATGATATTCAGAATAGTGGTAAAATAGATGTTCGACAAATATATTCATGTGATAATCTGGCAGATTTGTTCACTAAAGCATTTCCAACCTCAACATTTGAGAAGTTGATACAAGATTAGAATGCACCATCTCCGAGATATAAGACAATGTCTTTATCAGGGGAGTAAAATACGCGTTGCACTCTTTTTTCCTTGACCAAATTTTTGTCCCATTAAGTTTTTGTGGTAAGATTTTTAATGAGACATCCCTAAATGTATATTACAAGATGTGTGTACTCTTTTACCTTCAATAGACTTTTTCCCACTGAATTTTTCCTGAACAAGGTTTTAACGAGACATACTCTTTATGTAACTGGACATCTGAGGGGGAGTGTTATAAATTCGCTTAATGTGGATGTCTATTTAATAGCTTCTACAAGTTGTACATGTATGTAATTAATATTAATAACATACTAAGAGAATGTAACTCTTATGTAGTTTGCTACACATATTAAAGAGACATTTTTTACTATTTGAGATATAAACAAGAAAAAGAATAATAAAACTAATATCTCTCTCCATATTCTTACTACTACCTTTTACTTTGTTGTTCTTTTTACATTTTATTTGCAACTACAACAATGATACAAGAAGAAGAAGAAGAAGAAGAGGCAGCAACAACAGTTGTAGCAGCAACAACAACAATGATACATGACGAGAGAACAAGGAAGAAGAGAGGCATCATTGACAATAATGATATGAGAATGATACACTAATTTATAATACAAAAAATGAAAAAGAATAAAAGGCTGCAACAACAACAATAATGCAAAAAGAAAATGAGGAGGAGGAGGAGGAGAATATGTAGCAAAAATAGTAATAAAATAATGATACAACATTAATACAATAGTGGCACATTAGAAACACTAATGATTAAAAAAAAAAAAAAAAGTAGCGGCGACACCAACAACACTAATACGAAAAAAGAAGGAGGAGGATGAGGAAGAGGATGAGGCCAAAGCAGCGCTAGATCTAGAAAAGTGGAGCAACGCCAGAGCATCGTCGAATCTAAAAAGTTAGAGAAACGCCAGATTTCGAAATTTGGATCAAAGTCAAAGAAGATTCAAATAAAAATAAAACAAACATATCTGGCGGTAGAAAATATTTGTTCGAAGAGAACATCCTTTGAAATGGTAGAGTAGATCTACTCAGAGGAGGAGGCAAGTATGAAAAAAGTAGGAGGAGAGTAGGGTTTTTTTCTCGTCTATGATTTTATATTGTTTAGTTTTTTTTCTATTATATAAATAAGTTTTCCTTTCCTATATATTTTATAACTATGTAAAAGTGACCTTACATTACGTTAAAATTGTCCTTCACATGTATTTTAGTATAATTTGCCAAGTAGAAATTAACTTAACATTCACGTTAATGTAATATTTATTTATTAAGTGAATCTTAATAAGTTAATAAGTTTTCCTTTCCTATATATTTTGTTCATGTTAATGTAATATTCATGTTAACAATTGATAAATATTTATTTCTGTACTTGTTTATTTGATGTAAGTGAATCTTTTACCATAATGTTGCTTAAGCCAACTATATAGTTGACACATACGTCATTATAAATGCAACTAAAAGTTTTAATTTAAGAATTTAAATTATTACCTTCGTAATTTTTTTAAGTATAATATTAAATTTCACACTAAAGATAAGAATCATACAAATGGGGGAACGTAAAATTAAATGGATATTGATTTTGTTTCTAGTGATGATGAATCTTTCTCTAGTCCCCCCACAAAAAGGGGGAAGCCGCAGTTCATGACCCTTTTACCAAGTCTACCAGATAGAAGATGATAGAGGGCCAACTATCGTTGCCTTGCACAAGACGTTGCCCTTTCACTACGAGTTTCTTCCTTCGTAGACAAATTTGACGATACGTTTTGGTGATGTTGCCTACCAAATAAAAGACTTGCTCCGATAGGGCTTCCTTCGCTAGAAAATCGAACTATTCTACGGTTACTAGCTGACTGAACTTACTCAAAAAAAAATTTAGAAGCTTTGAGTACGTAAAATCATTTTAATTTCTTGTGATATATCTAAAATTTTAAGGTTTTATTAATAAATGAATCTAGTATTAAGCAAAATTTTTGTTTTTATTTTATTTTTTAAGTATGCAAATTCTGTTACTGTATATTTGATGTAATAATTTTCAACTTCATTTCTACTATTAAAAAATTATTCACATTATTCGTGTATATTTTGTTATCAATCAAACTAGCACGAATGTTGTTTTTAACATATTGAATCTAGGGTTAAAACTAAATTATCATATTCTAACATAATCTTCAAAAATCTCATTTTTATGACAAGTTTTTAATTATGAATCATGATCATAGTGAAAATTTAAATTTAATTTTGTTTATAATATTAAGCATGGGAAACAAATAGAAAATAGGTTGCTAGGGGCCAGCTCTGGCTCGGTCAAACTGTAAGCTCTGTTGAAATCAACTCTGGCCGACTCGACTCTGTATGGTATAAAACTCAACTAGACTCGGTTTGAGAGCATAATAAAATCAATTATGCTTAGCTCGAGCCCGACTCAATGCCCAAGCCTACTTGTATGTGTGTAAAAAGGGAGGTTTACGAAAATACCCATCAAAATCAAAATATTTACCCACCTCTACCCATAAGTTTCATATTTACAAGTCCTACCCATAAACTATTTATATGCCCTACCCATCTAGACTTGTATACTATTATTTATGCAGTATACCTTAAAGGTATGCACCCATAAGGTATAACAAAGGTATACAGTAATAAATGGGTAGGTTGGGTAAATACTTTTAATTTCATGGATAGTGTAATTTTTAATGGGTAGGGCTTGTAAATACTTTGAATTTCATGGGTACATAGTGTAAAAAATCCAAAAAATTATTTTAAAATAATAAAGATGACACATTTTATAAAAGATTCTTTACACAAATATATAAATTTGACCCCTTAATTACATAAAAGTAGCAATATTTTATTATTTACAACACATAGCAATATTTTTTGTAGCACATTTCACAATAATAAGACAAATCACATTTCTAAAAACCCTAGCTATATAAAGTTTATTTTCCTCATTTCCTCACACTTCTCACTTTCACACAAAAGTAAAAGTATATCTCCACCGCCGCCGTGATTCCAATCAATATAAAACAAAACCACCAGTCACCGCCGCAGCTGGTGGAATTATGACACCCGCGAATGCAGCGCTGATGATGCAGTTAGGACAAGCTTTAAATCAGCCCATTCGAGCCTTTTCATGAAGAAGATTCGGGCCATTTGATACTTGTCTCTTCAATCTCCGGGATCTGATCGAACTTCGTTAGCGATCACCGACAGTAGTTCGCCGGATTTGTTAGCAGAGAGAAAAAGATAGTGGTCTATTCCTGCGAGAAGTTTCTAGAAACTTTGGTATTTTTGAATTATTGAAAGGCAAGAAGCTTATTTTTGTTCGGGGAAGATGACATGGCGAGGCTCGATACTATTTCGATATTCCTGTTTCTATTTCGTTTCTGTTACTGTTTCTTTAGATCTGTTTCGTTTCTGTTCCATTTCTGTTCATGTTTCTTCAGATTTGTTTAGATTTGTTGTGTTTCTGTTCCGTTTCTATTCCTATTTTTTCAAATTTGTTCTGATTCTATTCCTGTTTGTACATATTTGTTATACTGATTTAATAAATTTGATCTCTTATTTTATGGTTAATTTGTTTCTGCTAGTTCTTTCTTTATCTGGAAAATACTGCACTTATATTACCTTTTTGAAAATATTTGTTTTAAGGTTCTATTGCTCACGACTGATTTTGGACAAATACTACATTGATCTTGAACAGAGTCGTAGTGGGTGGAAATATGGAAAATATTTTTCTGAAACAACTTGAACAGTTTGAAACGGTGCAGAAACAGTTAGATACAGTGCTGAAACACTCTGAAACGGTGCAGAAACAGTTAGATACAATGCTGAAACAAACTGAAACGGTGCAGAAACAGTTAGATACAGTGATGAACTACCTGAAATGGTACAGAAACAGTTAGATACAGTGCTGAACACAACCTGAAAAGGTGCAGAAATATTAAAATACGGTTCGATACGGAGCAAAAATAGTGCAGATACAGCGCAGAAGCAATTTAAAGCAGCTAGTGAAAAAGTTTGAAATAAAATATAAAAAATAATGTGAAACAATGCAAAAAAAGTGAAATAGTTAGAAACAGTGAGAAAGTGCACAAACGGGATGAAACAAATGCTAAAACAGTCTAGAAATAGTTAGATACGGTGCAAAACTACCTGAAACAGTGCTCAAACAGTGTTGATACAATGAGATACAGTTTGATACGGAGCAAAAATAGTGCAGACACAGTGAGATACAGCGTTGAACAGTCTGAAACAGCTAGTGAAAAAGTCTGAAACAAAATATAAAAAATAATATGAAACAACGCAAAAAAGGTGAAATAGTTTAGAAATAGTGAGAAATAACGCACAAACGGGATGAAACAAATGAAAAAACAGTCTAGAAACAGCTAGATACAGTCTAGAAATAGTTAGATATGGTGCAGAACAATGCAAATACAGTGATATACGGGAAGATACAACGAGATACGAGGTAGTTGGTAGTTGAGAAACATCGAGATACAATAAAGATGGGATGAGGAAAAGTGAAAGTGGGTGAAATGGGAGGAGTAAAAGTGAAATTGAGGAAAATGGTGGGAGGAAAAGTGAAATAGGGGGAAATATGAGGAGCAAAAGTGATATTGGAGGAAATAGGAGGAAGAATGTAAGGGTTTGCTATTTTTTTTTTTTTAGCAAAATACCACTAAGCTTATAGCTTAGCGGCTAATTTATTAATAATAAACAAACAAAAATAATAAATTCAGTCTTTATATCATGACTGAAATATTACTACTATATAGAAAGCTGAAGATGGTCGACCAGGGGTAATTTGGTCATTCCATTCCTACGAAATAACTCCACGTGGCTTACTCTAATGCACTAAACTTTTAAGTCTAAAAACATCGGCTCCTTCATATGTTTTGCAATTTTAGTTCTCCCCCGCTTTTCCTTTCACTTTCAAACAATAATCTTTTAGGTCTCTTCAGATTCTGCTTTGGGTGTTACAATTATAGGTTTACTTCTCTTTGAATTTTACCCAAATTTCTTCTTTTTGTTTCTCTTCGTCTTCCTTCCTTCCTTGCTTTTTGGAGATCTGTCACACTAATTTGACATATTATTATGGGAGTAATTTTTATTTTTCCCAATAGAATTGATTGATACTAGAGTATAAATTAGTAACGTCGGCTATTACATTATTTAGTTATCATCTTTCTCTGCTATATTGGCCTATATAACTCTATTTTTTGAAGTTCAATCTTTTTCATTTCTTATATATTTTTCTTTTTGAGTTTTGTAATTGATTACAGATTGTATTGGAAGCTCAAGATAGGATGGCGTCGCTCTCTTTCTTTATATCTGTCAATTCTTTGTCGCCGGTACGCTTCATAGAAACTTCTGTCCTTTTCCCTTCTTTGTTATTTGGAATTTGGCTCTTTTGTTTATTTCATTCCTTATCCGCTTCAATTGGAGAATTCATTGCTAAAGTATTTTGGTTATCTCTATTTTGTAACTTTAGATGGGGAACCGTAATTTTAATGATGAATGAAGACAACTCTATTCAGTAAATTCTCTGCTTCATGAATGCTTTTTTGAACTTTCGTTTACATGTGGAACATTTCGTTCTTTTAACAGTTTAAAATCAACTTATTAGGAAATAATTAAAATGCTGCGACTTAGATTAATGCAGATCTATATATAATGCATCAAGTTTTTGCTATGGAGCCAGTAAGACATAGCATGTGATATGAACCACAAATACAAGGTGTATGCAATCATTTTATTTCACTCTAAAGTTTTTACTGGAATAACTTGATACCAAATACATGATTACGGTTCGGTTCCATTATTACTTAGTAGGTTACTGTGTTTTAGACTTTGATTCATAACAAAGATGACATTGACAAGACCCCAACAAGCAAATTATAGATGTAGAATAAAAAGTAGCATGGTGATTACATTTTCAAATGAGAGGACCGTTCAATTCTACAATTTCAAAAGTTCTCATTGATTTGAAGCCTATGCAAGGTTCATATCACTATTTTGGTGGGCATTGAGTAGAAAAGTTGCCTTGTGTTTCGACCAGGGCTATCTTGGTAAATCTAATATATTTTTAGGGGTAAATAGGTAATTCTAGCATCATTAAGTTTCCATGTATACACGTGCATCTTATTCCAAAAGCAAACATCAGATTTTTTTTATGCCAAACAGTATAGTTTCTAGAAGCCTTCAACACTAGGGGTGGCAATAGGGCAGGGCGGGGGCGGGGCGGGGCGGGGCGGGGGAGAGGTTAAATAGGGCAGGGCAGGGGATAACATTAAATGGGGCGGGGCGGGGTGGGTGAAACGGGGAAATTTTTAAAATTAGGCGGGGCAGGGGTTAATTCGAATAAACTTTCTGGGGTTTTTCCAATCAGTCCATTTGTTAACTTCCTTGAGTAAGAAATCCATTAGAAGTTACTTCTTCTGTTATAAAAGTGACTGTACATTGCGGTTCATTAATTGTATTCGGATAAAGTCCATGACTTCTAACTAATCTTGATTTATTATATTTAAACATATATTATATTTAGACGTACAAACTAAGGTGGTATCAATATAGGACAAATGATTAGCTCAGATTGTTTTCCAATTGATATGAAGTCATCAGACATATCGTTCATTCTTAAGCTTTCATGCTAGGCTTGTTATTATGTAATTAAATTGAGGTATACTGGAACTAAATTTTGCTAAGTATATTGATGCCAAGGTAGTAATGCAGTCTAATTCAATTGATATATTCATGTGTCTCAGTATGATTAAAAAGTTTGTTAATTCTATTCTAACTAAATGCAGATCTTCGGGTTTGTTAATTGTTATTGCAATTGTGTCAAGGCTGGTAGAAGTTTGAAATTTGAAATTTACAGTAGAAAGAATTTAAAAATTACACTAGAAAAGAAGTTAAAGATGATGTTAAATGGATTAAAAGTTAAAGAAATGTTCAATTTTGATAATAGAAATAAAAAATAATGATTTAAAGGGTGAGTTAAGTGGGGCAAGACAGGGCGGGTCAAGACGGGACAGAGTGGGGCGGGTCAAACGGGACAGGGCAGGGCGGAGTTGAAACTGGACATAGAGTAAAACGGGGCGGGGCGGGGCGGGACAGGGCAAAAATTTGGCGGGGGAATGGCCCAACCCGCCCCGCCCCATTGCCACTCCTATGAATCAACACTCATTTAAACTTCCAATTTATTTCAGGTTGGATCTTTTACCAATTTTAGACCAATCATGTTCTTCTTTTTCCCGTAAATCTGTGTGCTGTTCTATCGTTGTTATTTGACTGTGAGTATTTTTTTCTCTTTTCTGTGTGCTTCAACCATGCTATTTTGTATTTTTTTCCTCTTTTCCATGTGCTTCAACCATGCTATTTTGTATTTCTAAATTCATTTGAGGGTACATTATATAGTTATAGTCTAGAAACATCTATAAAATATTGTTAATGCCTTATATATTTTTGTGGACCTCACTTTCCACCAAATCTTTTCAAACATATGTAAAATTGGGAGCAATCAATAATTAGAGAAATTGAAGTAATATTGTCTTGACAATATCGACAAAAAGTTCATTCATTGATGATTTGCGACCATAAGGAGCACCTGTTAACCAGGTGTTACTAGCATTTGGTCCTTGCTTTAAAAGCGTTGATAACTCATTAATTAGCATTTTAGTAATATTATTAATTTATGTACTACACTTTTCACCATTTATTTTTATAGTAGACACTTTATTATAATTATCAAATGAAGATGTCGATCTCAAAGATTAGGAAAATTAGAGCTTTCACATTTGATTTAAAAAGTATGTAATTTGAAGTGCCAAAAAAGAAAAACATTATTCAATGCATTATAATTTGGTTGGGAACAACCAAATAATTACTAAAAGCACAAATATTTATGAAAATGAAAGAAAAATAAGGATAGAATTGTATCGATCACATTTTATATAAAACAATAACAAATTTTTAAAAAATAAAAATAAACATAAAACAAAAAGACATGGCATTACATGAAAATGTGGATTAACATTCTCCATCCATTCATTCATTCATTCATACATACATACAAGTAATAATCAAAAGAGGAAAACAGAAATTAAAATAATAATAATAAGAAAACACTAACTAAATGGGCATGTATTGTACACGGGACAAACAAATCTAGTAAACTTGCTAAGATTAAATAATGCCTAAGTAGTGGTACTATAGCAAAATACTCAAGCATTACATTCACCTCATTGGGTTGAGCATCGTACAATGCTAATACCACCAATTGAAGCAAATTTAACACTTGGATAATATGCTTTATATGAATCACCACACTACTTAAGAATAATATGTATGAAAAACTAATAAAATATATAGTAGCTAAGAATTTGATTAAAACCATGAGAGATAATCTTGAAAAGCAACATTGAATATGTTGCATTGTATCCTTGATGAAGCATCCATGAGTAGATCCAAAAAATAGAGTGATAGTTCTCTCATAATAGCTCGTTGAGGAGCTCGTCGAGTAGGTTAAAAATCTAACCGCTCCCTTGTATTTCCTCCTACGCGCGCCTAACAATTCCTCGCTCGCCAAGGATGCTCGTTGAGGCGAGCAAAAATCTGCCCGAATCTCCTTACACCCTCAACTGCGCTCGTTGAGGCGAGCGAGTTGCTGCCCGGAAAAATTCACACTGCATCAGTTCATTAATTTGCTCGCTGGGTACACTCGTTGAGGCGAGCAACTTGCTGCCCCTCCTTCGCTGGGAAGGCGCGTTGAGCTGCAACTTGTTGCTACTTGTTTGCTATGTTTTTTTTTTTTTTTTGGTAATTAACATTTTTATTAATTCACCAAAGTGTCATTACAAAGCATAGCAGTGCCAACGCAGCTTGCTAATCTCAGCTTAATCAACTATACTCTGACTAGATCATTACAAGAAATAGAATTAATAGAACTAACAGGCTAACTAGTCTATACTTCTTCACTCATCTGCTCAACATCCCTTTTATCTCTGGTATGTTAAGTGTTGCAAATAGTGTTTCATCTTTCCAATATCTCGAATATTACATGCACATACTATCTCCCATGCCAAGCTATCCACAGTCTTGCAAGTCTTCTCAAATACCCTGGTATTTCTTTCTTTCCAGACAACATGAATGAACTCAGCTATCATTACTCTTAGTAGTCTTGCCTTTGGTGTTCTGCCTTTACCTTGCTTGATCAGCCATTACACATGCTCATCCCACTTACTACTTATGTTCACCTTCAGCGGCAACCAGTGACACAGTTTAGTCCAGACTTGAGCTGCAAAGTATCAGCTGTGAAATAAGTGACCATGTGTTTCTAGGCTCTGAGAGCATAGTACACAGTTTGGATCTACATTTAGTCCCCATGAAAATAGCTTGTCTGCTTTTAAGAGCCTTTGTTGTAGTGCCAGCCATATGGAAAATGTTGCTCTTGGTCTTGCCATATTGTTCACAATGAGGCCTCTTCGGTCCTGTTTAGGAAAGTTCCCCAGCATAGGTAAGTACATCCTTATGATTAAGCTATTGTTAGTCTTCCCCTCACTTGTAATTTGAGCAGAAGGAGCCTTAGCTTCCATAATTTTCCTCACTATCCATGTTGCAGCTTTGGGAGGCTGCATAGTGGTCAATTCATTCCCTTTTATGTAGGATACATGTACCCACTTTATCCAAAGTTTGTTTTCTTTATGATCAAAGTCCCAGTGTAGTTTATCAATTGCAGCTTTGTTCTATAGCTTGAGATTAGTCAAGTTCATCCCACCAGCTGATTTAGGGTAACATAGTTTTTCCCAAGAAACTAAGGCCTTTTTTGTGATCACATTACCCCCCAGACCAGATGTAACTTCTGCAATAAGCTTATATGAGCTTAGTGACTTTTGCAGGTAGTATAAATAACTGGGACCAGTAAGACTGGATTCCAAACAACACAGTTTTCACAAGTTGAATTCTACCAGCATAGGAGAGTTTTTTTCCTGTCCAACTTGATATTCTTGCCACCATTTTGTCTATTAGAGGTTGCCATTGAAGCATGGTCATCTTTTTAGTAGACAGTGGTACCCCCAAGTACTTAAATGGCAGATCACCTTGTTCATACCCCAGGTACTGTAGGATTTGTACTCTTTCTTCACTTGAAACTCCACCAAAGTAAACTGAGCTTTTGCCCAGGTTTGCTTTAAGACCAGAGGCTGCAGTGAATATCTGGAAGCACTGATGTATTTTCTTAATAGAGGCAAGGTCACCTCTAGTAAATAAGAGAAAATCATCAGCAAAACACAAGTGAGTAATGTTGAGTTTCTTTCATTTGAGATGGTGTCTGAACTCTTTGTTCTGAGCTAGTGCATTGAGGCTTCTACTCAGATATTCCATAGTAATAGCAAATAGGAATTGGGAGATAGGATCCCCTTGTCTCAGGCCTTTAGCTGCTGCAAACGGTTTTGTAAGCTCCCCATTAATGAAAATAGAGTAGCTTACAATGTGTACATAGGCAGCTACCCATCTAATGAACAGTGTAGGGAATCCAAGGCATTCCATCACTTGCTCAAGATAGCACCATTCTACAGAGTCATAAACCTTCTGTAGATCAACCTTTATCATACACCTGGGGGAGATGTGCTTCTTGTTATATGCCTGCACAAGTTCATGTGCCAAAATAATGTTATCAGCAATTTTCCTCCCAGGTATGAAGCCTGCTTGAGCTTGACTGACAATGTGAGGCATCACCTGTTGTAACATGTTGGCTATGAACTTAGAGATCAACTTATAAAGGATTGTGCAACATGCAATGGGCCTAAAATATTTGACTGTATCAGGTTGTGACACCTTATGGAGAAGAGTGATGGTGGTACAATTCACTGGCTTGTACATTATGCCAGTGTGAAAGAAATCTAGGACTGCATTACATACATCATTCTTGATGATGCTCCAAGAAGTCTTATAAAATACTGCATTATATCCATCTATGCCTGGAGTTTTGTCATCCCCAAAATCACATAGACCTTGATAGATCTCTTGCTCAGTAACCTCTGCACAGAGATGTAGTTGCTATTGATGATCCAGCACTGGGCCTTACTTCATAATAAGCCTATTCACTGCAGGTAGGGTTTGAGCTGGTGAACCAATGAGAGACTGATAAAAGTTCACTACCTCCCTTTGGATGCTTAAGGGATCCTTTAATAACATACCATCAAGTGAGGTGAGTTCTGTCAGCTGCTTCCTTTGTTGTTTCTCCTTAATCACACCCATGAAATATTTATTATTTACATCTCCAAGTTTGATTCATTAAGCTCTGGCTTTTTGCCGAAGAATGCTTTCTTCTATCAAAGACCATTTTTCAAGGTTGATTAAGACTTCTGTCCTCTGGTCAACTAAGATATCTGAATAAGCCACTTGCATTTGTTGATCAATGTTGGTTAGACTCTCTCTTGCTTGGTTGATTTTCTCAGTAACTTTTTGAAATTCTTCCTTGTTCAGGTTCTTCTTTCTTTCAGATTCAGCCATACATTATGCATTCTGTTACAACCTCTTCTGTGTTTCCAACCAGTACTTACTATGTTCGTGAACTGTGAGTGGGTTGCCCAGATATTGAAGAATCTGAATGGACTTTTGATATTTCTCGTGTAAGCTTGTATTTGTAGTAGCATAGGAGTGTGATCAGATATCAAAGGATCACCATACTCTAAGGTAAGGTGACCATACTGCGACATCCATTCATCATTGTCCAAAGCCCTGTCAATCCAGCTACAATTTCTATCTTCACCCCTCTGGTTGTTTGTCCAGATGTAGTAACTCCCTTTCCATTGCAATTATGTCACTATGTTAGTATGATAGAAGGGTTTGCTATATTAATGAAAAATATTACTATGTTTTGCTATGTTTTGTAATTAACTTTTCTTTTCCTCTATAATGGGTAATTTAGCTAAAATATTGCAATATTTTGTAAATAACTTCTAAAACTTGTACTTTTATGTAAAAATTTCTTTTATAAATGATGGCCCTTGTATTGCCCAATTAGTTTTGGCCTTGATGTTGACTTTTTTTATAAAAAAAAAATTCATTTCGAGTAATACATTGAATTGTTTTTAAATAATAATTAGAAAAAGAAAAAGAGATGAATGTGATGCTACTGTACTGGTCGAAATTCATCCGAACACGTGGCGACACGTGTTCGTTGACGTGGCGAGCTTAGAGCCAAGATCGGAGACAAGTCAGCTGTTGTTGCGGAGAATTGACAATCGAAGAAGACTGTTCATTTCTCATCAATCGGGGTCGATTTCTCCGAAGATATAGAGGGAATGCAGATAAACATGATTAACCAAATCCCTTCATTTTTTGGAGTCGTTGGACGTGGATAACAATCTTATCAAGTCATGGAGAAACGTGTATGAAGTTGAGTTTGATTAGGGTTGAAGCCTTACGCGTATAAATAGATCCTCATTCCTCTATTGTAAGACTACGTTCTTCTGAACATAGCCCCCTCTCCCCCACCCCAAAGCAATTACTATCGCCGCCATCTTCATAATTAGCCACCACTGCCGATCATTTTACCACCAATATAGTTATTATGCCGTAGTTGTTCTGCTGTAGGTTGGCTCTGCTGTGGAGGAGGAATCCATCCTTTTAAATGGAGCATAAACCTTCGATCGCTGAATACAATAAGCTTTATCTTTTACCTTCTGTTCATTTATTGCTTATTTGATTATTTATCCATTCGTTTGGATACCTCATTCATTCATCGTTATTTTCATCATTAATCAATAAAGCATATCTCAATTGGAATCTCATCTAAGTATAATCTTCAATTGATTCCTGATTCGTACCATATTCATTAGATCGGTAAATCGTAGATTGACCACCTGCTTAGTTATTTAAGTCATTAATTATATTGCCCATTCGCTCAGTTTGGTCAAGTTCGAGTATCGTTGATAATTTGTATGCTCATAATCGGTCGCTTTAGTTCTTGAAATCAACAAGACAATGCGTTCGTTTGCTGTGTTCGAATATTTAGCCAGTCTCATCGTTATTCTCTTGCCATACTTATCGTAGATTTCAATATTAGATACTCATCGTTTATTTGTCATTGCTCGAATATATCTACATTTAGATCTCATTTAAGCATTCATTAAAACGATCAGTTTCGTGAACGTAAAATCACCGATCAAGCGTCAGACTTTGATATAAACGGTCGCCTAAGACTCAATGAAATATAAATTTAATTGTAATACCTGAAATCAAATTTTAGGATATACAACTGCATTTCAAATAAACAAAAAAAACATAATATTCTGGAGTCCCATCACTCATGTTCGAAAATTTATAAACAAAGTATCTCCCTTTTCTTTTCTTTCTAAAAACCAACTTGTTTGAGAATAAATATTTTAATTTTTAACAATAGAAACAAACTTATACATGTAAAAGTTAAAGATCAAATACCGAATGCATCGAAATATCTCTCAGATGAAAGATATATGAGAAAGGCTTAGCTTCTAACTCAAATCTCAAGGCAGTATATGAAATAACCTAATACGATTACATGCTCATTGGGATCCTTACAAGAGAGAAACATGTATTGTCTAACACCTCTCCCTAAATGTAAGTTGTAATATAGTTGTAGAGTTTATACGTGCATTAAATTATTTCTATTCTTGTTATTTTCCTTAAAAAAATTAAAAAATAAAAAATAAAAAAATTCTTCCGAAAAAACGAGGAGGAACTACAAGCGCTCAACAGGCTAAAGATATATGAGATGAGAGAATTTGAATACTCAAATTCAAAATTTAAAAATAGTGGGTGAAATCATTCAAAACCTTCATAAATTCCTATGAAAATCCTTGCTCTATTTATAATGGACAAGTGTATCCAACAATAGAAATCCTTCCGGCAAATTAATAGTCAATAGTTTTTACGTTAAGTTAGAAAATATGGAACCGCCAATGCGTGAAAATATTATTTTTTATCTTTGTGACTTTTATTTTATAATATAACTATTAGATCTTTGTGAATTGTGACACTATTGATATTTTGGTGTACGTTAATGTTGCTAATGTTGTAGTATATGTAGTTGCTATTTCGATTTTACTCTATTAATTTACAAAATAAATCAAATTATAAAAATGAAAGTGTTAATCTGCAAGAAAAAAAACTTAAGATGCTTCTTCCCTATTCGTCATGTTTACGAATAGTATTGGTTTTAATCCTTGTTTGAAAATGAATACTTGTCAACAATTGACTAGTATGTTATATAACTCGTTAGAAAATGGACCAACTGAACCTGAGATGCTTTTACTTGTATGAATAATTTAACTGAGTATTTGCAGCAATTGTATGCTAAAAATGCAAATCAAATTGATAATGCTTATTCTACACCAATCCCTTGCTCATGTGTTCCTTTTACTTCTGCTTCTATTTTATTTCTACTATATATGATGCTTTTGATTTTGCAGTTCTTCAGGTTTATGTACAAATAAGTACTACTCAAAAAAGTAATAGGAGCATTGATGAACTTCCATTTTATTTGCAGAAGTCGTTGGTTGCAAAGGTGGAAGGATAACTCAAAGCAGTATCTGCTTCTTTCTTCAATGGCGCACGACGTACTAAGACAGATGATATGAGACAAATGACACTCAATGGATAGCAACGCTTTCTAATTTGTTTAAGAGATTAGATTAGATCAAAGTGAGAAATCAAGAACTTTAATATGTAAATCAACCAGAGGATAACAATCATGAAAAAATCATGTCATTTGGAATTCCATTTGACCAAAGCACTCTAGAAGGAGGTCAACAAGAAACTAAATTTAGAGTCAACTTGTATAAATGATGAAGCACCTTTAAATTTTCTAATTAAAAAATAAATACAAAACTTGCAAGTTGTACTAAAAAGAATCATGTTCAATAGTTCAACGTATTACTTAAAAAATTTTAAGGCACTTAAGTTTTGAGGCTTTTTTTTTTTCCTTTCAAATATTGGTCTTAAATCTTCATATCAAATCAATAATTTTGGTTTTAGAGTTTATTCTTTAATTTGATCATTTGTAAATCGTTACAAGGTTAACAAGCTTCAAATACAAATAATATTGTACTAGTTTAAAGTAAAAATATATATAATTAGACAGGGCAAGCCAAATAAGCCAGGACACAAAACCATTAAGACATTAGCCCCCGTAAGACGCCCACTACACAGCTAAACTAGCATACACCAACACCATATATATAACCGTATGCAAGTGAAACTAGTAACTTAACATGGACAACAACTAATCAGTAGAAAATTAGAAAGAGAGCTATATTATGCCCTAGAAACAGCCCCTTTTTTTGCAAAATTACAAAAACATGCTCATCATAATTCATCTAAAGGCAGCACTCAAATAGTACTCCACCCGTTGTTTCAAAAAAGATGAACCTATTTCCTTTTTAGTCTATTTCAAAAAGAATGACCTCTTTCTAAATTTGAAAAGAAATATTCACTTTTACTCATCCTTAGATGATTTGTAGCCACACAAATATCTATAATTTATTTTAGACCACAAGTTTCAAAAGTC
This sequence comes from Petunia x hybrida, assembly GCA_037355625.1. Classification (NCBI taxonomy): domain Eukaryota; kingdom Viridiplantae; phylum Streptophyta; class Magnoliopsida; order Solanales; family Solanaceae; genus Petunia; species Petunia x hybrida. The sequence continues at coordinate 810,088 of JBBBVM010000208.1, forward strand.
ACTTTATTAAACTCCGTGCAAAGTCAAATGAGTTCATCTAAAGTGGAACGGAGGGAGTAACTATTATACGGATATGTTTGGGGGGGGGGGGGGGGGGCAAAGCAAGGGAAAAGAAGCACATGTAGAGTTGGAAACCCACTACAGCAACAAAAGCATTTTAACAGAAAATAGATATTCATGGAAACAACGCACAGCAGCGTTCTTGTCCTTGTAACTGACATAAACAAGTTCTGCGATAACTCAAGGCCTTAAAGTACTACTTAAAAATGGTAAAAAGAAATGTCAAAAACACAGATAAATGTAAAACAAAACTTATGCAGATCAGATTAAGCATGTAATTCATCGAAACCACCAGCCAAGTTGAATTTTCTACATGCTTACAGCTTGTCCTCGAACTCGGATAGAGGGGTCATCTGCTCCTTCAAACCCTTCCTCTTGCGGATATTAAGGACGAGTGCATGAGCTGTTGAAGTTGGGTCCAATGGGTCAGCTGACATCATGTCCCAATGATCGAACACACATTGTGGGAAAGCTTGACCAGAAGTAGCAGCTCTCAAAGTAGCAGAGAATCCAAAGGATTCGATGACAGGAAGGTATGCCTTAATGTTGTAAAGAGGGGTTCCTGGCCTCTGAATCTCCTCAAACACATGTCCACGCTTCTGATTCAGAACACCATAGATTCCACCGAGGGCTTGCTCTGGAGCCTGAATCTCCACAAGGTAAACGGGCTCCAACAGGCGGGGTTTGGCAGTCAGCTGAGAAGCATAGATAACCCTCCTAGCAGTGGGAATAACTTGGCCACCACCCCTGTGAATAGCATCAGCATGAAGTACGACATCACAGACTTCAAAGCAAATACCTCTCATGTTCTCTTCAGCCAATGCACCTTCCTTGGAAGCCCACTGGAAACCAGCAACAACAGAATCCTTAATTTCATTCAAGTACTGAACTCCCTTACACATATCCACCACCATGTTGGGTCCAGTTGTCTCTGGACCAAAGCACCAAATCTTCTTTGCAAGATCCTTGTCCCAACCAAACTCCTCAGACAAGATCTTGGAACGAACTTTAGGATCGTCCCTAGGGCCAATTCGTCCATCGTCAATAGCCTCAGCAAGTCCTTCCTCCAAGGGTCTAGCTTCCATGTACAAACGGTTATGCTTGTTAGGGGACTTGCTCATTACAGTACGGCACGACTTTTCCAGGACTGTTTCACGGAAGGACACCACAGGATCAGATACTTTAATTTCAGCACCACCCATGAAATCTTCCTGCAAGTCCTTCAAGCAGATCTCCAGGTGGAGTTCTCCAGCACCAGCAATGATATGCTCGCCAGACTCCTCAATAGAACAGACAACCATAGGATCAGACTTTGCCAAACGTTTCAACCCTTCTACAAGCTTGGGAAGGTCAGATGCAATCTTACACTGAACAGCAACACGCACAACTGGTGAGACAGAAAACTTCATTGCTCTGATGGGATGAGCATCCACTTCCTTTTCATTGGTCAACGTTGCATTCTTGGTAATAAACTGATCAAGGCCAACCATGGCAACAGTGTTACCACAGGGAACATCCTCAACAGTTTCTTGCTTCTTTCCCATCCAGATAACGGTTCTCTGGATATTCTTAACATACAAATCCTTCTTTTCACCAGGCACATAGTTAGGACCCATGATTCGGACCTTCGAACCAGTACAAACCTTCCCAGCAAACACACGACCAAAAGCAAAGAATCTACCCTTGTCAGATGCAGGAATCATCTTGGATACATAAAGCATAAGTGGACCATCTGGGTCACAGTTCCTGATGGCATTGGCATAAGCATCATCAAGGGGTCCCTCGTACAAGTTCTCCACACGGTATCTTTGAGCTATGGAAGGAGATGGAAGATGAAAGATAATCATTTCCAGAAGAGCAGTACTTGCAGGAAGCCAGTTCTGCATCACACGCTTCATCAGTGGCTTACCCATCAATTCTTTCTCCTCAGATTTCATGGTTATACCAAGCTTCGTCAACATTGGCCAGAGCTTATCTTTTTGATCATTCATGCAAGTGTTGATAATCTGCTTGATTGGCTCATAGCAAAATTGAACAAACCCACGCTTGCATGTAGCAGATCCGGTGTTTTTGGTGGTCCACTTTTTGGTGGCAGGGTCAAAAAAGTTCTCACCCCACAGCCTTTCCATCATCTTAGCTTCATCAACTCCGAATTTGGAAGCATACATCTTGGCAAAATTGGTGAGGGTAAAAGCCCACCCGTGCAGTCCAGCAGAGAAAGCAACAGTTCCTTTCTCGGGATAAACCATAACATCACCTAGAAGGGGATCTTCGTATGTAGCCATAATAACATTAGCATTCTCAATAACTCTCTGGAATGTCTGATATGCCTCCTCTCCATCAACCTGAAGCTCAAGGAAACACCTGTCCATCTTGTTAACTGTCAAGACAGGACGAATCCTCTCACCAAGGGCCTGACGCAGCACAGTCTCTGTTTGGACACAGACACCTTCCACACAATCAACCACAACAAGCGCACCATCAGTAATACGAAGGGCAGCAGTCACTTCAGATGAGAAGTCAACGTGCCCAGGTGAATCGATGAGGTTGATGAGGTACTCGTTCCCATCTCTCAAACCCTTGTAGCTCTTCAAGGATTCATCAGTCATCGCATAGTAAAGTGAAATACCAGTAGACTTGATGGTAATACCACGCTCAGCCTCATCTGCACGTGTATCAGTCATTCTGACATCACCTGCAACTTCCTGAGCAATGATACCAGCAGCAGCCACCAGAGAATCGGTAAGTGTAGATTTTCCTGCAAGATTAAAGATAATTTAGGAATTAGAGCCTCATGTTCATCATCTGATAAGTAGAACCACAGAGATATGCTATAACCAATAACAGGATTGTGCAATACAGAAACAGAAAGGAGAAGATGATTAATGAACAATATCAACAAAATAGAAGCAACCTCGAAAATATACAAGGCAGTGTAGATGTCAAGATTTATTCCAGATATTCTTTTTTTTTAAAATGGACAACTAACAAGAAAAAGTAAACAAATAAAAACAGATATCAGCCAGAAAAGGATAGCTTTCAATTGCGACATTCAGAGAATACTTGATAAACGTGGTGGCTAAAGAGATGTAGCTTATGTTTTTTGTTAAGTACTGTTGTCAAATATCTAAACAGCACTGGACCGTCCATAAGCACAGACTGATTCCATCTATTCTAGTGACCATGTAAAGATTACTTCATTCACATGAATCCTGATCTTTCTAGTAAAAGAAATATTAGTTTCGCTTGCTCACCGTGGTCCACATGAGCAATAACAGACATATTACGAATGTTATGCTTGTAGTCCATAATCTTCCTAAGCTCCTCAGCTGTGAACTTCACCTGTATTTTAACAAGTAAAATTCAAAATAAGAGAAATATCCAGGCTCTACAACAACAATGCGAGAAGACTGGCTGGAAATACATACCATCTTGACAGATTGGTAATGTTACAGCTAACAAACTGTTTTAGATAAGCTTCAAAATCTTTCCTGCAATTTAAAAAAACAAGGTCGTAAGACAACATAAAGACAGAGTTCTTCTGATGCAAAATATACTTTAGACAGAACACTTCGTAAGCAACAAACTGTAACTTTAATAGAAAGATCCACACAGAACAAGTATATCAAAGAAAAACCTATATGTGCCAAATTTTCAAAAAAGTAGCAAATAACTGCTACTTCAATTTAAAAGGTAGCTATAACCAATTAGTACTAAAAGCTCCCACGATTCTTAGAATCATTTTATATACCTATTTGACATACAAAAAAATCTTACTATACACTTATTTACCATAAATTTAAATTTACACACATATCACATCATAGATGATAGCCAATTTGAAATCACGAATCGTCCCACAAATAGATCAAGCATTTATCTCTACCCTTGCACATATGATGTAACTACTACTATATTTTTTAACTTCTCTGCACCGGCTATACAATTTATACACAATTTTACATGTTGTAGTAGATAATCTGTCTCATGTTCAAGATCTCAAATCCGACTTTTTATGGAGGGTTGCCTATAAATATCTTATTATTATAGATCTCTATCTTTTATTACCAAAAACTAATAACATGGTTACTCAATATTATTCAACACCGATAAACTATTTAATTGATACAGTAAGCAAATACTGGTAAACAACAAGTTATTGATTAACGGTTAATATATTGGTGTCCAAGCCAGCTTAGCACACCTCAAATAACAGATAATATTACGATTCATATGAATAAACTCAAAGAGAAGAGACTTACAGTGCAGAGAGAAGATGCGGCGAGGGCTTCTCTTTGCAACACTCACTAATCTTTATGCTTCTGCGGCTAAGGTTTTACCTCTATTTGTACCTACATTTATGGGCTATTTTGGGCCTTATTGGAATGTTGTCCATGAAAAAATTTCGCCCAGCGGCCACTTTTAACACCAGTATTTGGTTTGAGGCCACTATTTTCTTTGGTCTTACACTAGAGGCTATTTTTGGGTCTTTACTAAATAAACATTGACTTAAGTTATGATCATTGACTGAAGTTCAGTCTATACGGCCCCTGGACTGAAGTTCCATCTTTAAGGACTAAACTTCAGTCCATATGGCCCTGGACTGAAGTTCCATCTTTAAGGATTGAACTTCAGTCCATATGGCTCTGGACTAAAGTTCCATCTTTAAGGACTGGACTGAACTTCAGTCAACATGGCCCTGGACTGAAGTTCTATCTTTAAGGATTGAACTTCAATCCATATGGCCCTGGACTGAAGTTCAATCTTTAAGGACTGAACTTCAGTCAACATGGCCCTGGACTGAAGTTCTGTCTCTTAAGGAGTGAACTTCAATCCATATGGCCCTGGATTAAAGTTCAATCTTTAAGGACTGAACTTCAATCCGGCCCCTTGACTGAAGTTCTATCTTTTAAGCGAAAGTGGCCACAAACTAAATATTTTGGTATTAGTGGCCTGTGCCCAAAGATCGGTGGCAAAAGTGGCATTTTGTGTACTTTTCCCGTTGTTGAGGGGCAACTGCAGAAGTAACCACTTTTTAACCATCAATTACACTTTAAGCTACTTTTAAAAATTATTTAGTTTTTAGCTTGTTTTTGAACTTGCCTTGGGGTCTGACCTTCAAACCGAAATTAAATTTCGGACCTTAAAGCCTTAATTTTAAACTTTTTTTGTGTAACTTCAAACCTAAAGGTGTAAAGTTCAACTTTGGTTTGAAGTTATGCATATGAGGTTTGAAGTTTAACATAATGGTTAAAAATATATAACTTTTAAGAATTGATTAAAACCTAAATAGCAAGGGGAAAAAGTGGCCCCCATTGAAATTTACCATCGTTGGGGATGATTTTTATGAATAACCAATTTTTGAGTTGCTCAACAAGGAACAGTTAACAATTACAAAGTTTTAAGAAAATAATCATAATTTAAAACTACATAAGTTTTTTTAAAGAATAGTCACTAAAACCTCAGGAAAATTTTCTGAAATTGTGAGTAATTTCCAAGAAAATTTACTGGAATAAAGTTAAAAGTTCAATATTTAGTTTAAAGTCTCACGAAAAATTCTGAACTTTCAATAACTACTTTTCAAAATCCCTTGTTTTTATAAAGTTATATCTATTTTGTCTAAAAATTTGCAATTGCTAGTTATTTCTCTTTAGCGCCCTTAAAGTGTCTACTTAGTTAAATTTTGGATTTTTTACATAAAAGTACAAGTTTTAGAGCTTAATTACCAAACATAGCAACATTTTAGTAAAATTACCCTATATAGAGGAAAACACAAGATAATTACAAACATAGCAAAAACATAGCAATATTTTCCCATAACATACCAAACCCTTACATTTTTCTTTCTATTTCCCCCACTATCACTTTTGCTCCTTACATTTCCTCCTATTTCACTTTTCCTCCCATCATTTCTCCCAATTTCACTTTTACTCCTCTTATTTTCTCCAATTTCACTTTTCCTCATCCATCCTCAATGTATCTCGTTGAATCTCACTATTTCTGCACCGTATCAACTATTTCAGCACTGTATCTAACTATTTCTGCACCGTATCAAACTGTTTCTGCACCGTATCAAACTGTTTCTGTACCGTTTTTCGGTTCATTTCAGCATTGTATCTAACTATTTTAAACTGTATCAACCCCCGTTTCAGATTGTATCAGCCTATTTTAAACTGTATCAACTTCCGTTTCAGACCGTATCAGACTGTTTCAGACCGTATCATAGTGTTTCAATGTTGTTTCATACTGTATCAGACTATTTTAAACTGTATCAAGTCTCGTTTCAGACTGTATCAATTTCGTTTTAGACTGTTTTAAACTGTATCAAGTCCCGTTTTAGACTGTATCATATTGTTTTACACTGTATCAACTCCCGTTTTGGACCGTAGCAGACTATTTCAACAGTTATTTCAGATTGTTTCAATGTCGTTTCAGATGTATCATACTGTTTCAACATCGTTTCAGATGTATCAAACTGTTGCAACAATTGTTTCAATGTTTCAACGATATTTCAAACTGTATCATATTGTTTCAGAAATCTGTACAAACAATAACAGAAACAGAAACAGAAACAGAAACAGAAACAGAAACGAAATATGAACAAACAGAAACAGAAACAGAAACAGAAATAAAAACGAAATATGAACAATTCTGAAGAAACAGAAACAGAAACAGAAACGAAATATGAACAATTCTGAAGAAACAGAAATGGAACAAAAACGAAACAATTCCAAAGAAACAGAAACAGTTTCAGACTGTATCATGTTGTCACTATACAAATGAAACCAGCAAAGATGCCTTGTGCTCCCAATACAAATATCAGCATTGCATTCATCCCAATCCATTCCAAAAATAAGAATCCTTGAAGCATCACTGTCACTATTGAAGCTGCACCGCTGTTTAGCCGGAGGTTCTATCGTTACCCATCTCATTCCTTCATTCTATCGCAGATCGGGAATAACTATAGCCACCAGAAGTAACAGAAACGCCGGTGACTCCATGCTCACACGACGAGAAAGAAACAGAAAATAAGGAGAAAAGAAGGGGGAAAACCAGATCTATGCCATTTCACTAAGATCCGACGGGGAAGGCCCATACCAGCGTTTGTACGAAGAGAAGATCCGACGGAGCGTGCCCTTGGTTAGATTTTCCGGCGAACTGATCGGAGATGGGTTAAGAGGATTGAAGAAGACGGATATTCTGTTTGTTGTAAGAGAGGGAGAAAAGGTTGAATGGAGGATCGGGGATAATGGCGCTGGAGATGGTAGGGGGTGGGGGTGGCGGCTGTTTGTTTGGGGAGTAAGTGGGAGAAAGTGTTTTAGGGTTTTTTGGAGAGTAGGGTGTAAGTGTAGTTATCAAAAATGAGATGTGATGATTATTGAAGAAATGTGATAAAAAAATATTGTTATGTTTGGTAATTTTAAAAATATTGCTATTTTTGTGTAATTAGGGATGTATTTTTGTATATATGTGTAAAAATCCCTTAAATTTTTACGGTAGTTGGAGCTTGGTTAATCTTGATCAATAGCCACATTTTAAGTGCGCAAAATGAGAAATAACTAGTATTTGCAACATTTTAGATGAATAACCACATCCACTTAAACTCCAGAAAAAAATCGAGAATTTCAATTCAAAATCCAAGGTCAAAATACTGGAGTTTAAAGTGAAAATTACGCCTTTTAAAAAAAACTGGAGTTTGAAAATTCTATTATTTTTACGCCTTTTAAAAAAAACTGGAGTTTGAAAATTCTATTATTTTTTCCTGAAATTTGAATTTTTCATTTCGCCCCCATTTGTTTATAGTATTTTGGGTCAATTTTTGCGGATTTTTTTGGGAAAAAGTTGTTTGTTTATAGAATTTGGTAAATTTTCAAATCCAAGATCCCAAATTTCAACCAGTTTTTCGAAATTTTTGGGAAAAATATTTTTTCCCACTCACAAACTTCAACTTTTTTTCCAAGTAAAATATATGTCCAAACGTAACTTCAAATTCCAAATTTTTTTTTTCAACTCAACCTCAAAAACTCAAATTCCCAAGTTTTGACCAAATCTATGTCCAAATGCCATATTTCAGAATTTTGACATGAGATTTATATTGAAATCATGAAAAGATCTTGAATTTAAGCAATTATGGCTATTCATTTAAAATATTACAACTCTAAATGATAGTTGCTCGGCGCAAATTTCACTTTAAACTTGGAAGTATTTGCAGCCCAATGGTTCGGCAATTACAATTTGTGCTTGCAACTTTTGCTGTCGTGGAAAATTGTTTCAATGTACATAAATATGTATAAAATCTATAGAGAAATTAATCTAAATAGTTCTTCATCCAGCCGCTTAAACAAATATAGCATGTGAATGTATAATATACATATTATCTATGTATAATCGTGTATAATCAATGTATCCCGATTGGAGAGGTAAATAGTTAATTTAGCCGTTATTTGTGTAAAAATCTCAATTTATAATAGAAGGAAAAGGACGCGGAACAATTATTGTAAAATGTAGAGAGTGATGAAAAAAAAGGGAAGTAAATATTGTGAAATAAGGAAGTGATTCACGAAGCAAAAAAAGAAAAATCAAAGAAGATAATAAGGCTAGAGTCTGCTCTACTTCAAAGTCTTCGAAAAACTCCAAAAAGTCTTTGAAATTGTTTGTCAAGAATTGTGCACTTTGAATAACAAAGTGTAATAAAATGAAAAGAAAATTATTCAAACATTTTGAACAAGACTTAGGAGTTTATATAATGTTATGTCTTGAATTTATAGAAAGTAATTCACATATGCCCGAGCAATGTTGGTGATGAAATTACATTCTTATAAAAAAGTGCTTCTTTAAGATATATTTGAGTGGAAAAATATGCAGATCAAAATCATATAATTTCTACTTGTTTATCCCAAGATGAATGATATGATCAGAATAAGCATATAGTATAAAAATTTGCAACTATTCAAACAGGGTTAAAGAAACTTATATCTGAAAGGTTCTCCAAAGCAAAGAATTTACACAACCATGAAGTCGGCTACCGTTTATAGCAATCTCCCACTAATTAATGCAGTCATCTAACAATTGTACATCATGGCATATTGGCATGAGGTTAAGCCCCACTGCTGTATTTATTACAAACTTTTTTGCTTTATGTCGATCGTGAAGTAGTTAGGAATTGTAGTAACGAAATTAAAAGAAAAAAGTTGATAGTGTGACATAACTAGGATTCGGAACTATAAGCCAAAATTATATTCGAGTCATCTCTACCATTAAATTAGAAGTTTCACTTACATTGATTATACTCAACATTTATATGTATACATACTTCTTATATCAACATGCATGGTATAAATTTTCGTATGATGAAGTTCAAATTAACCGCTTCATAAAACGTAGATCCGTCACTTTCTATACGAATAGTAGGATATTAAGATTTTGGATAGCAACTCTTGTTACTTTATTCATTTTTTTTTCCTTAGATATCGACACTAGTAAAATTTGACTCCCTCTGTTCCACAATGGATGACATGTTTCGAATTTCGAAAGTCAAACGAGTTCATCTTTGACCGTAATATTTTCATAGGTCTTTTAAATATTTTGAATTATTAATTATTATGATTTATAGTACTTTTATGTACTTTCCAAATATATAAATATGTTCCAAAAAACTTAAAAGATTATATGTTTAAATTCACGTCAAAATGAATTCGTTTAACTCTCAAAAATATCTTTTTTGGAATAGAGGTAGTACAAAAGAATGCACGAGTCTTATTAGTCGTTCCCTGCTTCTTCAACATTTCCCCTTACATTCAATGAAAGTCTACGCGGGACTTATTTTCTGCAGTAGGACCCTATTAATAGCAAACCACCAACTTTGCTGCTGTCAACTTTGATTATTCAAACTACTACTAGTATAAATATGTGACTGCTAACTAGTCATAGCCGTGCACATTAGTTTCTTATCTTTTGTCAAACTAAAAATCTTTCTACTTTTTTTAGAGAAGAATAAAAAATAAAATTCAAGGGTCTGCTTTTGTTTTTCAAGGTGAGAAATTAATACAATTATGGATTCTGCAACTTTTAAAATCTTGCTTTCTTGCTATACGAGGGGCTGTTCTTTTGCTGCTTCTTTGTTCTTGATGTTTCGGTAGAGTTTGTACATTTAGTGTTAATTAATTAATTTCCTGAGCTATTGTGTTGTTTAATTCAAGCTGATGTTAGTGTTACTTGAGATTACTACATGAAATCATACCAAAAAAAAGAAAGAAAAGAAATTACTACATGAAATGAATAACAAACCTTGCATATCTCATCATTGAAAATTTTCAATTTGTTTTGTTTGTGTATTACTCCTAGTAAATAAAGTTGCTGAAGGACGCATACATAATTTGGAGATAAGAGACGTGATGATTTTCTCACTCTTACTTCTCTAGCTTCCGTATTTGCTTGAATAATACCAATTATGCTCAAGTTTTGTTTTTGTTTGCTCATTGTATTGCTGAAAGATGAAGAGGTTATCATTTTTTGCTGTTGATTTTCCCACTGTCCCTCCTCTGGTTGCACAATTTGCTTAAATTAGTCCAATTATATTCAATTTCTTTTTTCTTTTGCATTGTATGCTATTTGCTGGACAAAAGAAATACTTATATTCTCCTTTTTTTCTTTGTGTGGGTTATTTTCAGTGGAGTTTTAGTGGCTTTGAATTACTTGGAATTCCCAAATTTGTAATAAAATTCATGGTGTCTTTTAGCAGGGTTCTATTAGCACTACCATCAGGCGTCTGAAATATACTTGCTGCTTGTCCAGTGAATGGGACTCTCTCTTTCAATACTCTCATCAGCATGGAATGAAATTCTAAGTCACAGTTATCTTATTTTTCCAGACACCATGGGAAGAGCAATTGTAAGATCAGTAAGCATTGAGAGGAAATATGGAGAACTATCTTTGAGAACACTCAGTTTCAAAGAAAAAGATGCTAAGAATCTTATAAGCTCTGATTGTTCAGAAGAAAGTCCAAAATATGAGAAACAAAAGCTAAAAATTAATGCTCCACTTAATAATTTGGTTGTCAACAAAGTCTCGATTCCGGAGCCTTTTGTGTTCTCATCTCCTAGACCTGTTACTGAACTTGATGCTGCTGCAACTAAGCTCCAGACAGTGTACAAAAGTTATAGGACAAGAAGGAACCTTGCTGATTGTGCTGTAGTTGTTGAAGAGCTCTGGTTTGTTTCTTTTGCAGCCCTTTTTGTTATGTAAAGTCACTTATGTTTGTAGTGTTCGTTTCTAATCTTCTCCTTGATATGTTTTAGGTGGAAGGCGTTGGATTCTGCAGCTTTAAAACAAAGCTCTATATCATTTTTTGATGTCAATAAACATGAAGCTGCTGTGTCACGGTGGTCACGTGCCAGAACAAGAGCTGCTAAGGTATGTTTAATGTTAACGAGAACCAAATATAGGTCGCGTTACTGCAAGATTGTCTGTAGAAAATTATTGATTCCAAAAGTTGAGCAAATCATGTTTGGTGGTCTGCAGGTAGGCAAAGGTTTGTCCAAGGATGAAAAGGCTCAAAAACTAGCTCTACAACATTGGCTAGAAGCTGTAAGACCTTGCTGCTATCTGATCGTTTATGTATAGTATCAGTTATATGAAGTCATAAATATATACTAGAGCACTTACTCATTTCTACAAACTCTAGTTTTTTGAAGTTTAAGGCATTATTGGTTGGGATGCTCAAATGCAATATGGTTCATTTTTTTTGTGACTCGAGAAATTAATTCTGAACTAATTGCTTAGTAAGAAGGTGTTTTAATTTGCTTTCTTATCTGCAGATTGACCCACGTCATCGTTATGGACACAACTTACACTTCTACTATGATGTATGGTCCAAGAGCAAAAGCACCCAGCCTTTCTTCTACTGGTAAGATCACCTTTCAAAAGCACTAAGAAATTTTGCTTCATTCACATGTCAAATTCCTCTTACTTACAAGCTTGCTTATTTGTTGAAGGTTGGATGTGGGTGATGGGAAGGAACTAAATCTTGAGAGTTGCCAAAGAGTTGATTTGCAAAGCCAATGCATCAAGTACTTAGGACCTGTAAGTTCAATCTAAGATATCTAATCGACTTCCCTCTTTTGTAAATGGCACACTTCCAATGCATATGATAGACGGAAGATAATGTTTCCAATTTTTCGTGCTTTCTTATTTCAGAAAGAAAGGGAAGCATATGAAGTAATTGTGGAGGATGGCAAGTTGATGTATAAGCAGAGTGGGATTCTCTTGCATACAACAGAAGGATCGAAGTGGATCTTCGTTCTAAGCACTTCAAGAGCTCTTTATGTGGGGCAGAAAAAGAAGGGTGCTTTCCAACACTCTAGTTTTCTATCTGGTGGTGCTACATCAGCAGCTGGTAGATTGGTTGCTCAGGATGGAATTCTTGAGGTATACTTCTCAATTCGAACACATATGCATACAACTTTCTTTAGTATCATTTCACTGACTTTAGTCCCGTTTTCCCCAGGCAATATGGCCATACAGTGGTCACTATCTTCCTACAGAAGATAATTTCAAGGAATTCATCAGTTTCCTTGAGGAGCACCATGTAGATTTGACAAACGTCAAGGTAACTACATTACCTTTGCTATTCAATTTCAATGCACATATTCTTGTCCTGTGTTGTGCCAATTTCGCGAGTAATACTGATGCTAACCGGGCAATTAACTATATGTTGTTACCTGCAGAAATGTGCAGTAGATGAAGACAGACCTTCATTTAAAGTCCTTCACGAGGAGTCAAACATAGAGATGGAGAAAGTATCACAAACTCCTGACACAGACACAGCTAATGACGATGACCCGGTCAGTGATGCGTCTGCAACAACTGCTCATCAAGAAAATGCTAAGGTTACCAACCAAGACCACACAGAAGCACCAGTTTTTGACTTGGCCAAGCGTTTGTCTTGCAAGTGGACAAGTGGAGTTGGTCCTCGTATTGGCTGTGTGAGAGACTATCCAATGGATCTTCAATCTCAGGCCCTTGAAAAAGTCAATCTGTCACCAAGAGTTGCCTCGTCTCAGCCCAAGAACTGTTATCCAATCCCTTCACCGCGACCAAGCCCAAAAATTCGTGTCTCGCCAAGGCTTGCATACATGGGACTTCCAAGCCCAAGAGTTTCTGTTACTCCCAGTGGTTAGGTTATGAAGTCACAGAAAAAGTTGAATGATTTATTCACTGAATCCTTTTGACCCTGACAAGTTCTTCTTGAGAACTTCTAGTGATAGGGTAGGTAACAGGCATTCTTTTTTGTGCATTATTTCCTTTGTATAACACATTAGGTTCATGTAAAAGAGCTTTCTGTGTTAGTTATAGTAGGTTGGTTCTTTGCATTTTTTATTTCCTTAATTCTTTGGTGTAGACAAAACAAGAAAAAATTTGTTGCAAGAATCATTCAGGTTTTGTTAAGATGATATCTTGATTTCTATCTTGCATTAAGCAACAGAGACTACAGTAAATATCATTATCCAGGTAGTTCAATGCTAGTATTATAAAATATCTTACAGAGACAATATCATAAAATCTCGAAAGGAACATTAAATTGAATAAAAATCCGCAGGCAAATAACAGATTTGTCAAGGAAGAACAAGCCAAAGTATATAGTACTACGTATTTTTATATTTATTCTATCTATTATTCAAATTCCCTAGAAGTTAAGAAGAAGAATGTCCAAATTTACCATTCAACTATATATATGAAATATCTGATTTTTATGCTTCATTATAGTTCGAGGTCATTCATACCTCTCCGCATGTCATAAAACTTCAGAAAAATGTTCAAATTAGGTTATCCCTCTACATTCGAGGAGGTTTAAAATTACTCTTAGTTATATTCGTCAAGTTGGACCTCCATTAGAATCTAGAGCAAATCTGAGACAATATGCTAACGATAAGGGTATAAATGATTCAAAAGTATAAAAGATGGTAAGTTAAGATATGTAGTATAATAAATGTGTATTTTTTTAACGCTTTTCAAAATAGAGAAGAGAATAGATGAGTGGAAAACCATAATTCAAATTAGGGGACTCAAATCTTCCTTTGCTAATAGGACAGAACTGAAAGGGTAATGTTCATAAGAGATATGGTATAGTATCACAATTTCAACTCTACATACATTCTTCAATGAATGTTCACAGGAGTTCCAAAGTTCAAAGTCCAAACGATGTGCCAAGTCTATGGACTCAATAAGGTTTTACAGAAAATTGGAGGATTATCATTTGAGATTGCCTGTGGGCCACATGAAAGTAACTTATGTGAAGTCACAAAAAAAGGTGAATGATTTCTTTACTTGATTCATTTGACCCTGTCAAGTAATTTCAGAGAGTATTGTTAGTTAGGGTAGGTAATAGACATTACTTTGTTCCTGAATTCCTCTTTTACTATAAGATCAGTTTTTTTAAGGGGCTTCTTAGTGTTATTGGTTTACGAAACTAGATTAAGTTATTAATGCTCATCAGGCTATTGTTAAGATAATTACTTGTTGTGTATGTAGCTTCAAGTTTTAAAGACAATAATATTGGAATAGAATTGTTGGGGCGTGCCATGCCAAGGCAATACTACAATGGCAAGGCAACACTTGAGAGACCCGATAGCAAGCTATTATAGTGAGCTCTCGCCCTAAAAAAATTGAGTTAATCACATGTGAGTCGACGACCCACATATCAAATATTAAACTAATAATAATATCTGATAAGAATAGATACTACACTTGATCTTAGCCAAAATGCCGAGAAATGTATGCTTTGAAACATGAATGGGCTTCCGCTTTTATAGTCCTCTCAATTGTCTGCTTATTAGGTTCTTTCGATGTGGGAACTACTATACAGAGAACTCTTCAAATTAAGGTGCAAAACACTATGCATTAACCAACCTCATTCAATGAAACAAATTTATGTTCATCTCTGAGACATGTAAACAATCAGCAGCGTGACACACATACCGTTCGAAATGTGATTAATTAACATCAGTTATTTTCCACATAACATAATTTGCATCCATCAAGATTCTAGTCAAAACAAAAAGAAGAATGTTATATTCTCCAGCATTTTATAATATTTCATCTCTAATATCCCCCATTAGATCCTTCAGATTGCTTGATACTTCTACACTAGCTTTTCTGTGTCGAAAAAGTTTCTATCTTTGAGAATAATGGGCAATGCCAGATGCTTTGAGTCTCTATAATTGCACAAAAAAATTACATATAGAAAAAGAGAACCTTTTTCGACACAGAAAAGCTAGTGTAGAAGTATCAAGCAATCTGAAGGATCTAATAGTAGCCAGCAGTTGGAAAGGAGAGTACTAAATTTGTGATCAAGTTATTGCTCTATCACTGTAGCAACGGTTCTCAAAGCACAGTACTAGACTATTCACTGTCAAAGTGTGTGTGTGACAGAGAGAAACTTCGATCAGGCAATCTGTAATTACAAATGAAACACTGTCAATTAGCAGAATTATTGCGGCGAACATGGTAAATATTTGGTTGCTCACAGAGGAAATTATTTATATAACTTATGTGGAAATTTATGTATTAATTTATCCATAAAAGAATTTGAAATTAAGAAAATAAAGTATCTAAAGACAAAATTGTCATAAAAGTAGATAGTCCCTCCACATTACATCTATAATATTATACATCCCGTAAACATTCTTTACATGAATTCGTCTGCGTCAAACAACCCGGATACACATGCTTACTAGTATTAATCTTAGATTATTAGTTGCAGCATTGAAGCTAGCTACTGATGGTTTATGACACCAACATGTGGATATTGCAGTATATATATCAGAAACCAGAACAAGGTCATCAAAGAAAGTAACAATTTCAATGATTTTGCTATACTTAGGAAATTCTCTTTTATTACATACCACTGACTACCAGAATCCAAAAATGAGTTAATTTTACCGGTGGTCACTGAACTATTGTTTCATTACCACAAAGTCACTTTTGTTTCATTTGTTACCCAAAAGTCACTCAACTTTGCTCCGGTCTACAACAAAGTCACTCAAGCCGGATTTTGTTTAAAACTTGCCGGAAAAATGATGTGGCATCATTAATTAAAAATAATTTTCTTAATTAGTTTTTCATCTATTAATCTAATTCCTTAACCCATTATTCTTAATTATCCTACACAACCCAAACACATTTCTTTCCGTCATCGTCGTGTATAAACATTTCATACCGATGCCATTTCTCTTTGCTTCTATTTCGTATTGAATTAGAGTGTCAGACACGTCATTTTCTTAAGGCTTTATATATGTGTGTCAATTATTTTTTAATGCAGTAAGCAAAAGCAAGAACATACCTATAAATAAGAGTTTCATATCTTACATGAAGATATACAAATAACTATTTTATCAGTGAAAATTTTAAAATTTGATAAATATTATCTACCATATAATCGCTGGTGTATCAAGCAAAAATCGAATAACCCAGAAAAATCGAAAGAAAAAAAAAAACTGAGAAAAGCTAAAAATAAAATTCGACTTTGTTTAATTGGCTTGTTTGGATGGTTGTTATTAGTTGTACCGTATCGTACTGTTACTGTACTGTTACAATAAAATAATGTTTGTATTAATTGTTACTTTAAAATTTTATTGTATTGTATCGTTAGTCCGTTGTTACATAACGATGAAGAGCCCATTTTATGCAACGACTGATTTGGTGTGATCGCGTCGTTACCATATCTTTTTTCTCTCTTCTTCCCCTTAATATATTACCATTTATCTTAATTTTTTTATAGTAACTCTATCCCATATCTTATAATTTTCTTGGCAATATTGTAAATTCATTCTTTATTTACTAGTATGTTATATCATGAAACGACTGCAAACAATATAATCTATCAAAACGTTGAACTCAACAAAACATAAAGTACAATACAATAGATACATTATGAAACCATATACATAACAACAGTCCAAACGAGCTATTATTTTGATTTTAAAATTTTAAAAAATCGACATAACTTGTTTGATTTCATAAATGAAAAACTGAACCAAACCGATTGAAGCTCGTTCATTATTCATTCCCGTTCCTCATTTCCCCCTTTTGCATAACCAATTTGCCTAACATTACTAAATTTGATTAACTAATTAATTTAATACGAAACAGAAGCAAAGAGAAATGACATCGGTATGAAATGTTTATACACGACGATGACGGAAAGAAATGTGTTTGGGTTGGGTAGAATAAGAATAATGGGTTAAGAAATTAGATTAATAGATGAAAAATTAATTAAGAAAATTATTTTAATTAATGATGCCACATCATTTTTCCGGCAAGTTTTAAACAAAATCCAGTTTGAGTGACTTTGTTGTAGACCGGAGCAAAGTTGAGTGACTTTTGGGTAACAAATGAAACAAAAGTGACTTTGTGGTAATGAAACAATAGTTAAGTGACCACCGGTAAAATTAACCCATCCAAAAATATACTTTGTTGTGAACATACCTTGTTATAATTATATCGATGGGCTGGAAATCATTTTAGAAAAGGTACTTGGGCCAGTAACTAAAGAGAGGAGAAGCCAACGGGCAAAGCAGCCCAATATTACGTTAAATGGTTTTATTTGGATCCAGGCTAGAGCGGCTGAATTGCAAAAATATGTCACGGGAAGCAATTGTTTGCCAAAATGCCTTCAATAACAGTAGTTTAGCAAAACTGCCCTCTATTAGTTTAATGAAACTTATTTTGGACGAAAATACCCCATACAACTAATAAAAAGACCCACACTATCCTCCTTCCTTTTCACCATTCAAACAATCTCTAAACCCTAAAAACCTACAACATTTATATATTCCTCCATTGAAATGAAGATTCAAAGTTAGATTCCTTCAAATTCCTACTCTCTTACATTCATTTGGATAACCTTGTAGAAAATATATGAAAATAGGTATCTTACACAAACTTCTTGGCAATGAGCACCTTGCACAGACTTCTTGGCAGTTGCGAAAACTTTAAGCCTTGTTGCAATGGGCAACTTGTCTCTGCAAGTCTTGGTGTAATCACCTAATTTTGGCACAAAAATTCAAATTTTTCTCAAAATTGTTGTGTTCACAACTTGTTATCTTTGCTTATCATTCTTAGATATTTACATTTCATTTTAGCTAGTTTTAGTTAATTACTTTAAAAAAAATGAAAAAATACCAAAAATACTTGTTATGTATTTAATTGTAGTTTCATGTTTGATTTCGATAATGTTGCGATTTTTGTGGTTTTTAGTCCTAGTTTAATAGCGTATGCTTTAAATAGTTTTGACTTTCTTTAATGGCTATTTGTAAAATCCAAAAATGAAAAATACAGCCCAATTCCACACCTGACTCGGCCCACCCCTATCACATAAAAGAAAAAATTTCCCAATTGCTGATTTTTGACTCCAAATCAAAGAACCTAAGGAACCTAGCTGGATTCTCTACACACCGCCGAGATCCGCCTTCTGCCACCGCCGGCGGTGGAAAATTTTCCTTTTCCAGCCGAATATTTTACATAAACTGGCGCGTCTCGATGTACTATCTCCATTCCCGTCATCAATTTTTCCAAATACCCACTAGTTTGGCATAGATCGAGATTTTTATTGGCGGCCTAAACCCTAACTCCGGCCGAACCATGTATCCATAGGTTTGTCTTATTATTCCCTTACTCATTTTGGACTCGTTTCACGAAAATCCCTCCATTTTTTTACCTTAGCATCTCTGCCTGTTTTCCCTACTTTCTCGCCGGGGCTATGGTTGTTTCATTGGTGGCTGTGAGACTGACTCATAAGCGGAGATGGAGGTGATGTTTGTGAATTGGGGGTGTTGTGATGTTCATAGCGGTAATGAAACAAAGCAACGGTGGTGCTTTGTGTTTTGGCCGTGAGGTACAGGTGATAGTGAAGGGTGCGTGTGTGTATGGTTGATTCATTAGTAGTGATTAGCTTGGTGATGCATTGATACATCAGTGGTGGGACTGTGATAGCCTCCACGAGGTGGGCTGTTGGCAGTGGAGGTGATGCTTGGTGTTGGCTCGATAAGCAGTGATGGCGAGGATGTTTCAATGATGTTCTGGGACTGGTTCTGGGACTGATACATGGTGGAGTTTCCATGTTAAAGCTGTGATGATTTATTGTTGCTTGGTAGGCGTGAACTCAGGGTGAGGCAGTGACGACGCGATGGCAGTGTTCGCGAGGGATGTGTGAGGCTGTGTTTTGTCCTTTGGCTTTGGTTGGTTGTGTTTCGTATCAATAGTGTTGCGATTGCGTTGAAACAGTGACGACGACGAGGCAGTCGCGACAATGATACAGCGAGGGGGATTGTGAACCAGTGGCGAAGCTTTGACGACGCAGTAATATTGAGTTTTGGTAATTCGATTAGATGGAAATCTTATCTTAACTTGTTTTCCTTTCTTTCCCTGTTTGGTCTAGGTTATGTTTAGTGATAAAAAACTAGTATTGTTCAGTTATGGAAAAGTTTCCAGATGTTGGTAACAGCATACGAATAATGAATAAAACTGTGAGTTTTTTTATGAAGTTTTGCATATGAATGTCTTTTGCGTATGTTCAAGTATCCAAACTTGAACTGGTAGTATGTTTTAGTTCTGGTTAATCAATGTTTAGAGCTGATTTGTTCCCACTGGTTCAAGTAGGGAATGATCCCAAGTGTGTTGTCTGTGTATGTATACGTTCAATGGGATAATCACGTTCGTTATTAAGTAAGAATCTTGATTTACGTATAAATGTGAAATTGGCATGTCTGTTAGTTGTGTTAAGCACTTATGGAGTGTAGAAGCATGTTCTTACTTTAGCTCTGATTGCTCTAGTGTTATGAAGGATCTGTCCTAATCTAAGTTGTGTTTGATTTCTAGTTATGATTTCTGGGCATCACTCTTTGAGTCTTTTTCATTGGTGTGTTACTAGTGTCAAACTTGGTAGTTAGTGAACTCATTGAAAGTTATTTGAATGGCCTGCCTACTATTGTTATCTCTTAAGCTGATTTGTTAGTTGATTAGAGTAATTCTGGTCTCTTTTAGTTAAGAGTTTGAAGTCCAAAGTGTTTTTCTAGATGGTTTAGGACTAAGTTTTGGGTTGGAAAGGGGATTTTGGTTCAGATTTTAATTGGTTAGTAGGCTGTGAGTTTGAGTCTTAGTTGAGAAATAAATTTTGGTTATGGATCCAGTAAGTTCAAAAATATAGAGTTTGTCTTCTTTTTGTGTCTCTTAAAAGGGAATCTTAAAGTCAAAGAGTAAGACAAAGGTTAGGATAAAAAGGGCAAGGTTCAGCCTTTGCTTTATTAGATTGGTGAGAGTTAAACATGGAAGAGGTAATTTGTGGTCTACACAACCAGCTTTGGGACAGCTATTTTCCCCCCTTTTCACCTTATTTTTCCCCCTACTTTACATCATTTTCACCCAATCTTCCCCCCATTTTACATCCCTCTCTCATCTCCCTTTTCCTCATTGAGGGGAGGAAAAAATATCTGCAAATACTCGCCAAGAAACTACTCCCTAAAAAAATACATTACCAGATCTAAAAAGAAAAAGGGTCTTGAGTTTCTGGTCTGGAAGTCAGTTTAAAGGAAAGGCTGCTGGGTCTAGTTGTTGTTGCTTTGGTTTGTTTGTTGTCGTTGGGCTTTACTGTTGCTTGTCTCATTCCTTTTGCTGAGCTTTGGTCTAGGTAAAATTTTTTCAAAGCTTTGTTTTCTATTTTCTATATGTTTGGACATGTCTACAATCTGAAAAATGTGCAAGAAATTGGCTGTTGTTACGCTAAAAGATAGCCATGCCTAATATAACTCTTTACTCTCTATATATCCATGCTAATTTTACCGTGTTTACTTTACTGATTTCTAATTCATATATGTATGTTTGAATGATAATTTATTTTTTAACAAGTTCATAACTTTGAAGCATGTATTAAATATAGATTTAGTCATTTAAGATGAAGTTGGACAGATTTGTAAACGAGTAGGAAAATAGTCCTTGAATCTAAACATGTTCAAAAATCAGAAACGTAACTTTGAATTTTTGAAGAAGAAAAAGAGGACAAATCTTAAATGGAGGAAAATAGGGATATACAATGCAAACTGTTTCACAAAAATACCACAGTTGTAAATTGGCATAATCAGAACCTTAAACTTTGCAAAACTTAGTTCAGTTTTAAATATAGACTTTTAACTCATAGCCACAAGTGTTTTAATAAATAATAAGCTATTAGATAAAAGTTGTAAATATTTTGGTTATATGTGTCCATTACATTTGCAAATAAGTTTGTTTATCATGGAGGCGTTTTGTGGTGCAGTGGAGTTTAAATCGAGAAAAGTAACATTGTTCCAATTGTTTTCTTTAGTAGAGCTAAATTAAATTTTATGCCGTTAAGCATGCCAATAAATCAATTGTAAACAAAGTAAAGGTAAAATAACAACAAACATTTTCTAAAACCGGAAAGCGATAAATAAAAGAAGTTGTGCTTAGCACAAGATTCGAGGGTGCCTAATACCTTCCCGCGAGTCAGTCGAGATTCTTACTTGGATTCTCTTACGCAGGGCATTAATGAGTCAAAGGTATTTTCGAGGTACCTTTTGGTGACTTGGCACACCTTTGAACTTGTCAAGTGGCGACTCTGAATCTCAATAATTTTGTATCTTTAAAAAACCAGTCACAAAGCCTTTAAATAAAAACTCATAAATTTTAGGGCGTGACAGCTTGGCGACTCTGCTGGGGAGTTTAGAATCTCAAGCTTTGATTTTGTCGCCTTTCAGCTTTTTTTGAAAATTGTTTGTTGTGATATTGCCTTATTAGTTTATTGTTACTGCTTTAATTTTGCTTGAACTGTATATACACAAATGTCTTCTCTCGTACACCTCTGAGTCTTGTGGAACACTGCACACATGCACGCCAGTTTCGCCTTGTCGGCTGGAATTTTCTGTCGTGTCTGAGGACACAATAATTTAACCCAGATTAGGAGGAGGTGCATTGGGTCAGGCCGTTAGACGTTGTCGATCGGTACCCCCCGAGGCACTTCCAAATGGCTGAATCACTAGATCATGAACCCATTGAGTCACCTAGAGTTGAACTTGTGCTTATCCTAGGTCGATTTATTGGCATATCACTGGACTTAGTGAGGTGAGGTACACCGGTACCGCACTTGTCTAGGCTGACTCCTTCATGTCATGATGGGGTCCGCATCTCCAAAAAATATGTCATTGGCATATTATGTGTTACATCTGTTAGGGGGTTGTTATGCTGACCGTTTACCGCAGACAAGGTTTTAAAAAAAAAAATTCAATCCCGCTCTCAAAAATATTTTGATTGTCATTTTACGCCGTTATACTGGCGAAATTTTTTGGAACTTTGTTGTATTCCTGAGTCTGTCTCCGGATTTTATCCCGAGTAGTAGGAAATATTTTGTCATCATTTTCATGCCGTTGTACTGGCAAAATTTTTGGAACATATTTTATATTGGAGTCTGTGTAAAGGTTGGATCCTGAGTTTAAAAAATAAAATAGCTTTTTCATCATTTTACGCCCGTTAAATGGCGAAGATTCGTGAATCGTTTATGTGTATACGTTTGTTTTAATGGTTTATCGCATGTAGTGTCATTTTATGTCGTAAGTGTCGATTTTGTAAATACCTTGTGTTTCGTGTTCTCCAAATCAGATAGTATGAACATTTCGAAAAAAAAAAAGAGAAACAAATTTTATCGTGTCTGTTTTATGTTGTCATAATTTTGATTTTCTGAGTTACCTTTTTAGGTAAAAAAAACTAAGGTTATGTTTTCATAATCCTGTTTCGAGTTTCCGCTCGAACCTCGTATTATGTCTTAGTTTTCAGAAAAAATAAAAAAATTAAAAAGAAAGTGAAAAAGAAGAGCAAATTGTGTCGTGGCTGCTTTAGAAATAACCAAAGGTCCATTTTTTAGAAATAACCAAAGGTCCATTTTTATAGTCCGGTCCTATAAGTTTCGCTCGAATTTTGTGTCGAGTTCAATTTTAAAATTAAAATTCAAGTCTCTTGTGTGGTCCCATTTTTGTCTAGTTAAATGTCAAACCAAGGTAAGGATGGTCAATTACGATCAACTGAGTTGTATTTCGCACAAATCCTCGTGCTATAGCCTGACTCCACCTCAAGTCGAGTCTCGTTATTTTCACAATTCAGGTGGACCTGCCAAACGTCTTGTCAGTTGTTTTGTATATGAGTCATGGCCCTTGTCGAGTTTGGTTTCATCTTTGAACTTGTGCCGAGTCACGTGTCGTCTCTATTTTGCATTCTGATATTTTCTCAATGCGACAACAATCTTTCTTGGGATACCGTCGGTACACGCGGCATATGTCGTGAACTATTTCGGGATGACGCATAATAACCCTAGGCTTGCCAGTGTGTATTTTAGTGCTAACCCGATCTGTTTGTCTTAGTGGTTGGAGTTCTGCGGTAACTTGAGAGGACATTCTGGCATGATATCACCAGTACATAACAGGATAAATGGGACCCATGATCATGATATCTGAAGGTGGGAATTCTGGATTCGACGCTCATGAGCGTTTGATCGAGCTGAATGAGAGGTTGACCGAAGAGGTCAAAAATCTGAGACGATTGATGGCCGAGCGAACTGATAGGTCCATCGGAGTGGCCAAAATTATGAAACAACTGATGACCGAGCAAAATGAGAGGTTGACTGAAGAGATAAAAATCTGAAGCATTTAGTGGCCGATCTGTATCTTGCCATTACTTCAGGACAGACTGCTCCTCTCATGCCAACCAGTCTCTCAGGTCTTGCACTGAATGTCGTGCATCAGGCACATGGCCCGCCTAAAACAGTTGAGGACTCTCAGTATTCTCCCGACTCTCCTCACTACTACAATGCATCAAAAGTGGCAGGATCCTCCACAATGTGTCCTTTGGCACCACTATCTCCACTTGTTCCACCATCGGCCTCCGCTCCACAATTCACTGTCCAAGCTAGGTCAGAGAGTCTTCGCAATGAAACAGAAAGGGAACGAGATCCCAGAAAGTGGAGCAAGAGAGAATTCAAACAACCCACCTCACACCCCCAAGCTCAACATAAGAATCATCAACATTGCCATTCCCCACATAGTCCAAAATATCCCACCCTTTCACTCCACAAAATGCAGCCATATGCTCCAACATCTGCCTATCTGCAATGATGTGCACTAGCCACACAAACCACATATAATGCTCCTCACAATCACTTCCAAGCTTCATCTAATCTTTCCTCTCAAAAAAGGAAAAATACATGCTCCCGTCTGAGTGCATGTCACAAGAAGTTGCGACGAGGGGGGTTGTTTAGGTTCACACCAATCGAGGAATCTTACACCAACCTGTTTGAAAAGCTACAACAAGCTAACATGCTGAAACCCATCTTAGGAAACATGAATCCAACTGGGAAGGTGGATCGCTCGCGCAGTTGCGCTTTTCACTCTGGAGCACCTGGACATGACTTAGAGAACTGTTGGGATCGCAAAAAAGAAATTGAAGTGATGATAGACAACAATTAGATAAAGGTGGTGTGGGACGAGACTCAAAATGTCAACCAGAATCCTTTGTCAGTTCATAATGCTCCAAATGACACAGGTATAGTTGGGACAGTGTTCACAAAAGAAGACTTGAAAGGGAATGAGGCCATGCAGATTGTGGCAGTTGGTCCTTCCCCAGACACCAGACGCCATGAGTCATCTATTGTTGTTTCAATCGGTGGGTCAAATGCATCAGCTATCAACGCAACAAGGCAGGATGTGGTCATTGAGCCAACTCAGTGTCTAACTCGGTCATTCATTTGTTCCAAAGAAAGTATGTCTACCCCGATGATTGTTCAAGCAAATGAGCCAAAGATGTTATCGAGTTTGAGGCGTGTCGACGACACCAACATGGTGTAATCCGATGAAGGCTTCAACAATGCATGAGTACATTTGTCTTGATGTGAAAATGAACAACTGAGAAGTAATACCCCCTTTTATGAGGAGGCACTAGTTAACTTATTTTGCTGAACTTTCAGTGCACTTGTTTATTTAAGAGTTGTAATCTAAGTACATTATTTTGCTTGTTTTGATGTTCAAATCCTCATGTATTTAATTCAATGAAAAGGGAGTTCCACTTCTCATCTCAAACATGATATCTCTTCTGGCTTCCCATTTTCATCTCTTTAGCTTTTTTGGTAATGTTACTTTTTCCGGCTTCAGTAACATGACATGCAAGTGGAATTTATGTCTTGATCTAAGTACATGGTCTAGTAGTCTCAATGAATCAACTGGACAATAGGGATGAATGTGATAAGGGAGGTTCGGGAAAGGTTCAAAATCGCGAAGTTATTATGGTCGAAATTGGAATACAATTGTTGTGGATCGTCGCTGAAGCAGAAATCGAGGATACCAAGTGGGTCGATTCTTGTCTTTGTACGATACTAGGTCGACTTATTACGGTTCATAGTTGTGTGAGACATTCTCGGGTCGGGATGACGAACGGCTTTCATTTCTGCTACCCAAATATTATACCAATTTGTCAGCCTTTCGAGCCTTGTATATTTTTTATTTTGGCTACCCTCCTCTGGAATCAATGTCATTGTACTTGTGGAAAAAAAAAGGAGAGAGAGAAAAGAAGAGAGAAAGACCAAAAAAAAAAAAAATTAAAAGACAAAGAAAACAACAACACAAAATCTGGCACTAAGTGCTAGAGCTACGTCTGACCTGATTCCTCTCAAAAGGATATGTAGGCAACCATTCAGGTGCGGTCATAATAGAAAAAAGTTTCTTTCTCCCCTCTTTTACATTGACGCAAAACTTGCCTCCAAGTTTGCGGCCCCTACAAAGAAAAATCAAAGGCCCCAGTTTAGGAGTTTTTTTTATTTTTAAAGAAAAGGGAAAAATTCAATATTCCTCTTTATTTTCTTCGTGTTTATCCCAGGGGAAACGTTCAATGTCGCCCTGCTTTCCTGTTTCACATCAAGGGAAAAAATTCAATATCCCCTGCTTTTTAGTTTCATATAAAAAAAAAAAGGATGTTCGATGTTCCGCTCTTTTTCAGGCTCATCCTATGAAAGTTCAAAAGTCCCTTGGTCAGAAATCGACGCAAGACTTGTCTTTGAGACTGCAGCCAAATCAAAGAAAATCAAGGTCCCTAGATTCAACTAAAGAGGGGCAATATTTTGTTATTTTTTTCAAAGAATTGATTCCAAAGGTTGTACAGACACCCAAAATATCTCATAAGATGCTTTCATACCAAAGAGAGCCCCAGTTTAGAATAAACTGGGGCAGAAGTTTATTTTAATTTTTAAAGAGATGGTTTCAATGGTTGCAATATTCATCCAGTCATCATAAGAGATGTTGTTTTTTTTAAGCCTTTTGGTTAACTCTTTCAAACCCAACCAAATCCTAACGGTCCAAACAAAGACCTTTCTGACCGATCTTTGAGAATGACACGCCACGTGTACCATTTTAAGACAAGTTGGCTCAGGGAAGTATGCATTTTTATCTTCGATCAAAGCAATCAAGAGATGCGAGCACGATGTCCATAAGGATAGATAGACTAGAAAGAATGTGCAAAGAGGTCGTTGAAAAGAAAAAGAGAAGGAGAAAAGAAAAATGAATCCTGTTGGTGAAAACCCGAAAGGGCGCCAAAATACAACAGTGAGGAAAAAAGAACAAAGAAAGAGGCTAGTCGGTAAAAATCCGAAAGGGCACCACTAGTCGAATGAGGGATGTCTGATTTTTCATCATGATCAGACTAAGCATGCAATTGCCTCTAGATTGTCAAACTGGGGCAAAATCGAGGACAGACCGTGTTGAAAAAGTCAAGACTTTATTCCGAGATGTATGTCATGTTCATTTGAAGTCATCATTTCACCTCTAAATAGTTTTTCTTCTATCTTTCAGGGACATCTTTTGTTCGATGCCTCCTCGTCAAATTTCTTCAATTCATCCTTCATTCACTTCTCTTTCAATTTTCTTCATTTCATAATATGAAACAAGCAAAAAGAAAGTTTAGCAAAATTTGTTCGCAGGTTTCAAAGTTGTACCATATCATTGTCAAGATCCAAACGGGCAACTCCCATGCCACACCTCGGCAACAAAAACAACATGCCAGGATTGTACCGGATAAGTCGCCATGGAACGACATACTGTTTCCACAAGTGTTTGGCTAAAGATTCGGGGAAATATTTGGCATTGAATGACCTCTCTTATCGACAATATCAAGACATTTTTCATCTGAAACTACTGTGAAGAGTAGAACGAGAACCTCCAAGCTTATTTGCAAGGACATGATTCAACGGCTCAATAGCCACGACAAAAATCCCAGTGTGATAATTGCTACACTGCCGGCAAGAGCAAGGACCACCTGAATCGAGAGTGGAAACTTCAAGTTTCAGACGGAATCCCATTTTTAATAACGGTCGGGATTTTCAATATCCAGACAAGACCGCATTAGGATAATGGGTCAGAGTTTTCAGCTGTCAAGTCAAGACCACATGTGTGAAATTGGTAGAATTCTCACCTTCAAGATAAGAATTCACCATGGGTTAATGACCAGAGAAGATATGATCCGCCAGAAAGATGTCAACCTCAACAACGGGCCCTATCATTAGAATGGAAGATGTCGAAGTCAGCAAATAGGGCTCACCCTTGACAATGTAAAAGGATATAGTCTCAACAATCAGAAGTTTTAGATTCAAAAGTCGGGCACTCCCATATAATGAAGTTTTAGTTTCAAAATCAGGCACTCCCATATCATGTAGAAGTTTTAGTTTCAAAATTGGCCATTCCCATATAATGTAGGATTTTAGATTCAAAAGTCGGGCACTCCCATACAATGTAGAAGTTTTAGATTCAAAAGTCGGGCACTCCCATATAATGTAGATGTTTTAGATTCAAAAGTCGGGCACTCCCATAAAATGTAAAAGTTTTAGTTTCAATAGTCGGGCACTCCCATATAATGTAGAAGTTTTAGTTTCAAAAGTCGGGCCCTCCATATAATGTAGAATTTTTAAATTCAAAAGTCGGGCACTCCCATATAATGTAGAAGTTTTAGATTCAAAAGTCGGATACTCATATATAACGTAGAAGTTTTAGTTTCAATAGTCGGGCCCTCCCATGATAATGCATAAGTTCCTTTTCGAGTCAGTTTCCATTCAAAGATAGCGATCATTTCCTTTTCGAGTCAGTTTTCGCTCAAAGATAGTGATCATTTCCTTTCCGAGTCAGTCTCCACTCAAATATAGCGATAATTTTCTTTTCGAGTCAAGGTCCGCTCAAATATAAGCAACCATTTTCTTTTCAATTCAAGGTCCGCTCAAATATAAGTGGCCATCTCCTTCTCAAGTCAAGATCGGCTAAAAGATAGCGATCATTTCCTTTTCAAGTCAAGATCTGCTAAAAGATAGCGATCATTTCTTTTTCAAGTCAAGATCCGCTCAAATATAAGCGGTCATTTTCTTTTCAAGTCAAGACCCGTTTAAACATAAGCGGTCATTTTTTTTTCAAGTCGAGACCCGCTCAAATATAAGCGGTCATCCTTTTCAAGTCAAGATCCGCTCAAATATAAGCGGTCATTTTTCTTTTCAAGTTAAGGTCCGCACAGATATAAGCGATCATTTCCTTTTCAAGTTGAGACCCACTCAAATATAAGCGGTCTTTCCTTTCAAGACAAAATCCGCTCAAACAAAAAGCGGCCATTTTCAAGTTTCAAATCGGACTCACCTGCACGATGAGCTGCAGTGATATCTTTCAAGTCAAGACCCACTTGGGTACTGGGAAGCTCGCTTCACAGCTGAGATGCGGCCAATCAATTGAAGAAGTGACCAGTCCATCACCATTGAAAAGCGTGAAGATATAGTCTAGGAGTTGTATTTTTTACATTTCTCAATGTTGTAATTCCATTTTTCTTTGTAAAAGCAATGACCACCAACCAGCAACCAGCAAAAGCAGTGCCCAACAGCAACAGCCTCAGTGTGTTAGAAGTGTCTCTTGTTAGTCCTAGTGTATTAGAAGTATCTAGTGTCAGTTATAGTGTCTAGTAGCGTCTAGAGTAAGTCAAAGTTGTGTCTAGAAGCGTCTAGAGTAAGTCCTAGTGTCTCTAGAACTGTTTAGCTTTCTGTCTGAAAGCAGTAGTCCCAGCTACCGCTCATGAGGAACTACACTGACTTGATTCCTTAGTCTGAGGATATGTAGGTAGTCTTGTTCTTGGTTAGAACCGAAGAGTCAAGGTTCGATCGCCATTTTCCACACTCTTGGCTAGAACCAAAACGCCAAAATTAGTTGTGATTATATCTTTGCCCGAAAACTCTTCGATGTTCTCGACCAAAGAGGGGCAGCTGTAATCACCTAATTTTGGCGCAAAAATTCAATTTTTTCTCAAAATTGTTGTGTTCACAGCTTGTTATCTTTGCTTATCGTTCTTAGATATTTACATTCCATTTTAGCTAGTTTTAGTTAATTACTTTAAAAAATGAAAAAATACCAAAAATACTTGTTATGTATTTAATTGTAGTTTCATGTTTGATTTCGATAATGTTGCGATTTTTGTGGTTTTTAGTCCTAGTTTAATAGCGTATGCTTTAAATAGTTTTGACTTTCTTTAATGGCTATTTGTAAAATCCAAAAATAAAAAATACAGCCCAATTCCACACCTGACTCGGCCCACCCCTATCACATAAAAGAAAAAATTTCCCAATTGCTGATTTTTGACTCCAAATCAAAGAACCTAAGGAACCTAGCTGGATTCTCTACGCACCGCCGAGATCCGCCTTCTGCCACCGCCGGCGGTGGAAAATTTTCCTTTTCCAGCCGAATATTTTACATAAACTGGCGCGTCTCGATGTACTATCTCCATTCCCGTCATCAATTTTTCCAAATACCCACTAGTTTGGCATAGATCGAGATTGTTATTGGCGGCCTAAACCCTAACTCCGGCCGAACCATGTATCCACAGGTTTGTCTTATTATTCCCTACTTATTTTGGACTCGTTTCACGAAAATCCCTCAATTTTTTTACCTTTGCATCTCTACCTGTTTTCCTTACTTTCCCGCCGTGGCTATGGTTGTTTCATTGGTGGCTGTGAGACTGATTCATAGGCGGAGATGGAGGTGATGTTTGTGAATAGGGGGTGTTGTGATGTTCATAGAGGTAATGAAAAAAAGCTACGGTGGTGCTATGTGTTTTGGCCATGAGGTACAAGTGATAGTGAAGGGTGCGTGTATGTATGGTTGATTCATTAGTAGTGATTAGCTTGGTGACGCATTGATACATGAGTGGTGGGACTGTGATAGCCTCTGCGAGGTGGGCTGTTGGCAGCGGAGGTGATGCTTGGTGTTGGCTCGATAAGCAGTGATGGCGGGGCTGTTTCAATGATGTTCTGGGACTGGTTCTTGGACTGATACATGGTGGAGTTTCCATGTTAAAGCTGTGATGATTTGTTGTTGCTTGGTAGGCGTGAACTCAGGGTAAGGCAGTGACGACGCAATGGTAGTGTTCGCGAGGGATGGGTGAGGCTGTGTTTTGTCCTTTGGCTTTGGTTGGTTGTGTTTTGTCTCAATGGTGCTGCGATTGCGTTGAAACAGTGACGACGAGGAGGCAGTCGCGACAATGATACAGCGAGGGGGATTGTGAACCAGTGGCAAAGCTTTGACGATGCAGTAATATTGAGTTTTGGTAATTCGATTAGAAAGAAATCTTATCTTAACTTGTTTTCCTTCCTTTCCATGTTTGGTCTAGGTCATGTTTGGTGATAAAAAACTAGTATTGTTCAGTTATGGAAAAGTTTCCAGATGTTGGTAATAGCATACGAATAATGAATAAAACTGTGAGTTTTTTTATGAAGTTTTGCGTATGAACGTCTTTTGCCTTTGTTTAAGTATACAAACTTGAACTCGTAGCATATTTTAGTTCTGGTTAATCAATGTTTAGAGCTGATTTGTTCCCGTTGGTTCAAGTAGGGAATGATCCCAAGTGTGTTTTCTGTGTATGTTTAAGTTTAATGGGATAATCATGTTCATTATTAAATAAGAATCTTGATTTAAGTATAAATGTGAAATTGGCATGTCTGTTAGTTGTGCTAAGCACTTATGGAGTGTAGAAGTATGTTCTTACTTTAGCTCTGATTGCTCTAATGTTATGAAGGATCTGTCCTAATCTAAGTAGTGTTTGATTTCTAGTTATGATTTTTGAGCATCACTCTTTGAGTCTTTTTCACTGGTATGTTACTAGTATAAAACTTGGTAGTTAGTGAACTCATTGAAAGTTATTTGAATGGCCTGCTTGCTATTGTTATCTCTTAAGCTGATTTGTTAGTTGATTAGAGTAATTCTTATCTCTTTTAGTTAAGAGTTTGAAGTCCAAAGTGTTTTTCTAAATGGTTTAGGACTAAGTTTTGGGTTGGAGAGGGGATTTTGGTTCAGATTTTAATTGGTTAGTAGGCTGTGAGTTTGAGTCTTAGTTGAGAAATAAATTTTGGTTGTGGATCCAGTAAGTTCAAAAATTCAGAGTTTGTCTTCATTTTGTGTCTCTTAAAAGGGAATCTTAAAGTCAAAGATTAAGACAAAGGTTAGGATAAAAAGGGCAAGGTTCAGCCTTTACTTTATTAGATTGGTGAGAGTTAAACATGGAAGAGGTAATTTTTGGTCTACACAACCAGCTTTGGGACAGCTATTTTCTCCCCTTTTTTACCTTATTTTTCCCCTACTTTACATCATCTTCACCCAATTTTCCCCCCATTTTACATCCCTCTCTCATCTATATAAGACTTGTCCTTTTTCCTCATTGTGGGGAGGAAAAAATATCTGCAAATACTCACCAAGAAAACTACTCTCTAAAAAAAATACATTACCAGATCTGAAAAGAAAAAGGGTCTTGAGTTTCTGGTCTGGAAGTCAGTTTAAAGAAAAGGCTGCTGGGTCTAGTTGTTGTTGCTTTGGTTTGTATGTTGTCGTTGGGCTTTACTATTGCTTGCCTCATTCCTTTTATTGAGCTTTGGTCTAGGTAAATTTTTCCAAAGCTTTGTTTTCTATTTTCTATATGTTTGGACATGTCTACAATCTGAAAAATATGCAAGAAATGGGATGTTGTTACGCTAAAAGATAACCATGCCTAATATAACTCTTTACTCTCTATATATACATGCTCATTTTATCCTGTTTACTTCACTGATTTCTAATTCATGTATGTATGTTTGAATGATAATTTATTTTTTAACAAGTTCATAACTTTGAAGCATGTATTAAATATAGATTTAGTCATTTAAGATGAAGATGGACAGATTTGAAAATGAGTAGAAAAATAGGCCTTGAATCTAAGCATGTTCAAAAACCAGCAACGTAACTTTGAATTTCTGAAGAAAAAAAAATGAGGACAAATCTTAAATGGAGGAAAAGAGGGATATACAGTGCAAACTATTTCTCAAAAAGACCACAGTTGCAAATTGGCAGAATCAGAACCTTAAATTTTGCAAAACTTAGTTTAGTTTTAAATATAGACTTTTAACTCATAGCCACAAGTATTTTAATAAATAATAAGTTATTAGATAAAAGTTGTAAATATTTTGGTTATATGTATCCGTTACATTTACAAATAAGTTTGGTTTATCATGGAGGCGTTTTGGTGGAGTGGAGTTTAAATCGAGAAAATTAACATTGTTCCAATTGTTTTCTTTAGTAGAGCTAAATTAAATTTTATGCCGTTAAGCATGCCAATAAATCAATTGTAAACAAAGTAAAGGTAAAATAACAACAAACATTTTTTAAAAACGGAAAGAGATAAATAAAAGTAGTTGTGCTTAGCACAAGATTCGAGAGTGCCTGATACTTTCCCGCGAGTCAGTCGAGATCCTTACTCGGATTCTCTGACGCAGACCATTGATGAGTCAAAGGTGTTTTCGAGGTATCTTTTGGTGACTTGGCACACCTTTGAACTTGTCAAGTGGCGACTCCGAATCTCAATAATTTTGTACCTTTAAAACACCAATCACAAAGTCTTTAAATAAAAACTCGTATATTTTAGGGCGTGACACTTGGCTATGCAAATAGTTTAAGCTCTGGTGCAATGGCACCTTACACAGATTTCCCTGGCAATTGTCAAGACTTCAAGCTTTATTGTAGTGGCCAACTTGCAAAAGAAAGTCTCTGTAAATCTTGGCTATTGCCAAGAGTTTTACGCTCTGGTGCAATGGGCACCATACAAAAACTTCTTGGCAATTTTCAAGACTTCAAGCCCTGTTGTAGTGGCCAATTTACAGAGAAAGTCTCTGCAAGTCTTGGCTATTGCCAAGAGTTTAAGCTCTGGTGCAATGGGCACCTTTTCACAGACTTTTTGGCAATTGCCAAGACTTCAAGCCATGTTGCAGTGGGTAATTTGCAGAGAAAGTCTTTTCAAGTCTTGGCTATTGCCAAGAGTTCAAACTCTGGTGCAATGGGCACCTTGCACAGACTTCTTGGCAACTGCCAAGACTTCAAGCCTTGTTGCATTCAGTAATTTGCGAGAAAGTCTCCGCAAGTCTTGGTTAATGCCAAGAGTTCAAACTCTGGTGCAATGGGCGCCTTAACTAGGAAATCAAAGTGGAATCCAACACAAGAAAAATAAAAACAAGATTGAATGAAAGTTACGAACATCGTCATTAAGGGTCAACTTATCACTGGACAAATCAAGAAACCAACTTCTTTTATCAATGGTAATACCACCCAAGTGATGTTACCAAATTCTCTGCAACTTTTGGCAATAGCCAACACTTTAAGGTCGGGTGGAAGGAGGCAACTTGTAGGGAAAGTCTCTGAAAGTATTGGCAGTTGTCAATACTTTACGATCCGGTGCAATAGGCAACCAACCAGCTTATAAAGTCTCTGCAAGTATTGGCAATAGCCAAGACTTTAAGCTCTATGCAATAGGCAACTTGCAGAGAAAGTCTCTTCAAGTCTTGGCAATAGCCAAGACTTTAATCTCTGTGCAATATAGGCTACTTGCAGAGAAAGTCTCTGCATTAATGGCAATAGCCAAGATTTTAAGCTCTATGCAATGAGCAACAACAATATCTAATTGCTATTGCCAATAAGAATCTTAAAATCATCTTAATCAAGCATAAGAAGTAAAAAAAAATTATAGGAACGTCAAATTTAATTCAACGATCATCAATCAAAATAGAAAAAACTTAGAGATAAGTGTATAGATAATAATTACCAAAAAAAAAAAGAAAAAAATAAATACAAATAAAGGATTTGGAAAAATAAAAATTACACTATAACATAAATTAAAGAAAAATAATAAAATAAATAAAACTTTTATAGATTTCCTAAATCTCTCTAGGACACAAAGAAGAAAGAAGGAAAGGAAGGGGAGAAGAAGAGAAGGAAAGGAAAGAGAGAAGGAGACTGTTCCATGTGAATTGGGTTTAGGCAGGGGGTAAAATAGTCCTTTCGCATAGTGAGGGATGATGTGGAGAGCATTTGCTTAAAACATTTGAAAGTTGGGGCAAATTGGTAAGACCAGTGCTTATGGAGGGCACTGGGTGAAATTTTTTGGGCTAGAGCAAAGGTTCAGGGTGTTTCTATAAGTAGCATAAGAGCCCGTTGGAATACTTATGCGTAAAAATTTAGTGCAGCGGCCTGTTTGGCGCGCGTTAATTGATTTGTAGCCGTCAAAAACAAATTCGCTGAGAAATAGCCACCTCCGGACAAATCCCAGTATAAATACTGGGGCTTTGAACAAATTTTGTTCAAAGCCCCAGTATTTATACTGGGAAGCTTCAGCAAACTAACCCAGTATAAATACTGGGGCTTTGAACAAGTTTTGTTCAAGGCCCCAGCATTGTGTTATGGGACTTTGTATAAAGCTTCAGTCCCATAACAAAATGCTGGGGCTGTGAACAAAACTTGTTCAAAGCCCCAACATTGTTATGGGACTGAAGCTTTATATATAAAGTCCCATAACCCATAACAAAATGCTGGGGCTGTGAACAAAACTTGTTCAAAGCCCCATCATTTTGTTATGGGACTGAAGCTTTATATATAAAGTCCCATAACAAAATACTTGGGCTTTGAACAAGTTTTGTTCAAAGTCCCAGTATTTTGTTATGAGACTAGTCTGGGGTGTTTTTCCAACGCTAATGGAGCTTAAGTGTGCGCGCGAATTTTTGGCTATTCTTCAATGAATTTTGAAACGGTGGATAGTCCCCATTGAGCGCGTCCAAAAATGGCTAGTGATCAAAATTTCCCTACTTATGCAAATTATGAACTGTGCCTTAGGCCAAAATCTGTTTCCCTCATCCCCAATTCTTCTAGTCTTCTCATCCCCGTTTCTTCTGATTCCTCTCATCTCCCTTCCCCAAGTTATCCTTAGTATTCCTAGTACTAATTGCAGTTTCTTTATCATGTAATCTTGTTTATCAGTTTACCTATTATCAAAGACCATCTTTATTTGGTATCTAATTGTGTTTACAGTTGGGTTGAGTAACTGTACGTTACATACTTGTAGAAAGCTAGAAACATTCCTCAACTAATTCTGCATATCTTTGCCTTTTACCAACCATTTGCACTTATCAGACATTAAAAAGGAAAGAGAATTCCATTCTGATCAAAAGTATGCAAGTGCACAACATATTACTGTTATAAACACTCTCCCTAGAAAGACAAATGTTCTAATTCTTAGCAAGACACACGCAGCGTAAGCACCCATATTTTTTACCAAGAAAAGAAGAAACATATCTATCGAATGTAATGTGACCACTAATCTTGCATTATAAGTCAAGGTCTCTTATCTTCTGTTTCTAAATATCAAGAGAAGATACTTCTATCACTTTACCATTTGGAACATTTCATCACCTACAAAGTAAAGATAAAAAGAAAGGGAAAGAAAGCCACCTTTTTATTCCATTTGTAGCATTTTCTATGTTGATTCAACCACTATATATAGATCTTTTCAACAAAATGTATTTTTCCCTTTTATGGCATATCCAAATATTCCATCCTTAGTGTAATTCTCAAGATTTTACTAGCATGCGACTGGACAATTGTGAAAAGGTCCTGATTTTTGAGAAGTGACATTTTTCATGGATGAGAACGACGTACAAGATTTATTTCATCTCGACTGTTAAACATACTTCCTACCAGATAATTTAAAGGAATTTCTAGTTCATCAGGTTCAAATAATGGTATTTGCGTGCAAAATTTTCCATAGTAAGTAGGCCTAAGTTCATAAATCTAAATAAGATAAGAGCATAACCTACCTATGGTGTAGAAATAAGTAGGCCTTAGTTCATCCGTTTTTTGGGAGTTTGAA
Organism: Petunia x hybrida; assembly: GCA_037355625.1. Taxonomy (NCBI): domain Eukaryota; kingdom Viridiplantae; phylum Streptophyta; class Magnoliopsida; order Solanales; family Solanaceae; genus Petunia; species Petunia x hybrida. Next base: position 846,421 of record JBBBVM010000208.1, read on the forward strand.
AGCATGAGTCTTTGAATTGGCATTGCAAACATGAAGCTTTCACACAAATAGTTTACCATGATTATCGATCATAGGGAACAAAGACTTGTGATCCAAAGAACACACTTTCTAGTGAAAAAAGGGAGGACGCTGTGTGTACCTAACATACAAAAAAATAGAAGATATTCCATATAACAAGGATTCTTATTATCATATACTTTGCTGTATAGCGACATAGATTCCTACTGAAGTTTTTTGGTAGAATATGATTTGACAAAAAGGGTCCCTCCACCTCTTCATCCATGTGGACAGGAAGTATCTTAAATGATAAGGTCTTGAAGCAAGTGGTCTAAAAGGGATATTCTCCCCCCTGGCGCCCTTTTGATAATTATGAGAGGCTCTCACCTCTCAGTGTCACTACTTTTGACTCAAAAATAGTTTATCCAAGATTAACAAACTTCGAAGAAATTAAAAGATTAGTTTCTCCCATTAAGCACAAGAATTAGAAGCAGTTGGTTGTCCTACTTCTCTATAAGAGTGCCTAAAATGGAGAAATTATTCTGGAAAGTGAACTAGCAGCTGCAGCAAATCAAGATGGTACCTGTTTAATACTGAATAAACTATAGCTTGTACAGCCATCTAGAAAAATACATGGTTGATACTGGTTTTAATTTAGGGTCAACTTTTGGTCAGTTTCATGCCAGCTGATTTCAGTACTTCTTAGTAGTTACAAGCAACACCAGGATGATAGTTTAGGAACAAGTACTTAAAACACGTATATATTAGCTAGTGAAGAGGGAAATCAGTCGATCATGATTTAGAAGAGACACACAACAGATATTCTCAAGGTGTTACACCATAACATCAAGGTTCCACACTATGATGTATGACGCCCATGGTACCTACACCTTAACATGAAAAACAATAGGGAAGTTCTGGTTACATGGTAATAGACATAAGCACAATGTGGTCCGTTTGTAGAGGAAACGAAAAACATAAGCTGCAGTCACTTCCTTATTCCACCTTGCTACTCAGAATCATAATTGGATACAGTTATAGGTAACCTATAATAGTTATAAGCATCCAAATTTGAGATGATAAAACTTTAACAACAATGGAATGAACTTTAATGAATTAACATTAAGCAAGTCTTTTCATTTAGTTCATAATTTGTTATCATTAAAAGATGCAGATCGACAATGCTTTAGGTCAGTAACTGTACTACGTAAAAATGCACACAAATTCAAAAAATGACCTGCAGGCCACAATTGAAGGTTGAAAAATGATTTTCCAAGTTGACACAGAATTTTTGCTTACATTTTGCACTCTAAGATGGCAGAATGTCTTGGTAACTATTTGTTGGCCTAAGATGCTATAGCCTTGGCCCATCTATATTAGCTATAGAATGGAATTAGGGGATCTAATCCCCTCCAGCAGGGTGAATTTCCAATCTGATCCACTTGTTGATGCTGATAATATTACTTTTCAAAAGAATTAATCAAAAGGTTATCCGCAAATACTATTTCCTCATTCCATTAACATAACTTCAAAAATCATATATGTGTACCTCCCCTAAAAGAAAACGAAAAAAAAAAATATTTGTCAAGTGGCTACAACCCAACACCTTCTTCTCCAGCATATAAGGAGCTAGCTAGCTCAGCATTATCTTGCCCATACATTCGCTTGAGCACTTGACTTTGGCTGAGGTAGCTCTGCATTTCTCCCCAGAGCTCTTCTCCTTTTCAACTTAGAATCCTCTTTCCAGAGCCTTCAACTTGTGATTCACAACCCAGCCATATTAATCAATTAAGTACTAATCTTTAATGGCCTCCTGGACTGCAAGGCAAAACAAGAAGTTCGAAGAGGCTTTGGCTATATACGACAAGGACACTCCTGATCGCTGGCACAACATTGCTAGGTGTGTAGGTGGAAAGTCAGCAGAGGAAGTTAGGAGGCATTACGAGCTGCTTGTGAAGGACATCATGCAAATTGAAAATGGCCAAATACCTTTACCTAATTACAGAAGCACTGAAAGCAATAGTACAGGTTATGCCAATCAACAGAGGTATCACAATTCTCTACTTTCCGCGAAACCAAACTAATCTATTCGTCCACATTCAATTCAATTGTACATTCAGTTATCATTTCTGATGAGTGAAGCCTAGAACTTAATAGCCATGTCACCATCAAATTTCAGATGAGTGACATGATACCCTGGATAGATTCCCATATGTTGTCATTTTCCTATTTCTGATACTGTTTAATACCACATTACCATTTTTAGTAACTTTAAGTCAAAGATGGTCATACTTCTTTGTACAGAGAGAAGTTGACACCTATATTCTTAAGAATATATGCTTAAAGTTTCAACTTTTTGCAAGTAGATAGTTTAGAATTGTCTGCACCTTTACCTACTTAAGCTTCTGCTTAATGAAATTTAATCCCTCACGTGCACAAGCCCACATCTTGATCCGCCACCACCTTACAAAACACTATAGTTTAACAGATCTTTCTTGCGTTGATATGTATTAGCACATGATACAACATATATTTTATGAGCTCCTCACGTTCCTCAATGATCCTTCAGCAATCCCAAGTCACTCATTAAGAAACTTATTTCAGCAGCACTTACACTTGAAAAAATGTAAGTCTTGCCTCCCTACACATTCACCTTTAGGTTAATCAAAACTAATTCTTCAGCACTCAACCTAGCTCAAGGATGATGAAAATTTAGTAACTACTATATATGAAAGATTTCACAATCCACAAGAACACAAAGTTCGCCCAAGACATACCGTATTTGTTTCACTAGTCGACAGTGTAATCACATGTATATAAGAACACGAACTACAACATATAAGTCACAATCTAAGTCGTACCTGGTTATAGAAGGAGTTCCAAATCGTAGAAGATCACTCACATTTTTTGTTGGAATCTTCCATAGAAGTTCTTCACTTGAGAAGAAGAGAGTTTTTATTTTGTTTAGAGGAAGAAGAGGGAAAAACAGGCGTGTGTTTTTTCTTCTATATCTCAAAGGAAAAGTGTACCCTGGTTTCCTCCGAAAGAAACCTTTTAATACTTCTGTAGGATAGTACAACTTTTCCTAAAAGTTGGGTTTCTTTCCCTTTTTTCTTTTATTAAATATTTAATATATATATATATTTGTACAAGGATATGGGTTGACCATGGGTGCCCCAATCCTATTTCCAACAATATACCATCAGGGCATCCTCACAATGAAGCTTTCTTGTTAATATGCCCCTGACTAACACAGTCCATCTTCACATAGAGGTTATCTTGTGAATATGCAGCATCATTTTACTCCTAGAAAGATAAGCTAAAAGAGGACTAACAATTACTTCTGATCAAGTTGGCCAAAACTTTGAACTCATATTGATATTCCTTTGATGCATTTCAAAATTTTCTTATATAAAGAAATAGTATTTGCTTCTCAAACAAATAACCAATGCTTATGTTGTGTGTCATTTCTCCTACCTTGATTAAAAAGAGATATACTAATGGCTTTATAGGCTAAATGGACTCTCTCATCTATTAGACTAGTTTTTTGCGTTGGACTCTCCTATTTAATCTATAACCGCTTATTCCCTTGTCCTTGATCACTTCTTAACATGACCATATTTTATTGAGCAGGCTTCTGAAGAACCTGAAGCTACAATGACTCATTGTCAATGAGGACCAATTAGCAGCCATGCTCAACATCAAAAGTTCTCCTTTAATAGTGGAAGGATATGTTATGAATCCATTTCTTAGTTTTATATCTTCTGTCAAGTTCTCCCAGCCTGGAGTTTTAGATTACCAACTTATCAACCTCGGTTTATGATGAAACCAAAATGTATGAATACTACTGTTATCTATATCCATTTTACATCTTAGTGATAATGTTCCCCAAAGGCATAATGCGCGCACACACACTCTAATTCATTCTTATCTTAGTGTATTTTGTTCTTGAAATCAAATTAAAACTAAAGATCCGCACTTCATAGTCTGAATGACAAATAATTCATTTTTTAGCTTCAAGTCTTCAGTGCTATCAACATCTTGCATTCATTTCAGTTTCACGTAGAGTGTATCTGACTCTACAGGTACAGAGAGGTGGATCTAGCCTTTCGGCAACAAATTTATCTGAATATAGTATTCTTCATGAAACATATATATGTAAAAAATACATTAAAATTTCAACAAATATTAAGTTTCAACCCATAAATTTAAAGATGCATCCCATTAAATGCTAAAACACCTTAAAGGTCGAACCAACTAATTTAAAATCCTGGATCTGCCTATCTTCACGTCCTACACTCAATCTGGAAAAGGTTAAAGAAATAATAACTAAACATATTGAAACTGATCTATTTTGTTGATCCGGTTATCCTTAACAAATCATTATACATTATAATTGTTATCAATTTCCCATGAACATTTGCCTTTCAGGTGTCCAGCAACAACTTAATTAGTCAATTAGAGGAACTCCCTCAGTAATTTTCTGTTTTTTCTTTTCTTTTCTGCGTTCAATTTTTATGCAAAAGTATCTATAAACTCTTACTAGTATAAAATAAGTTTATATCCAACTACTACTACTTCTCAATTCAAGCTCTCCTATCAAAACAAGTCTTGGACCGACAATTGGCCGATAAAACAGCTAATTTACAGGAGAATGTAGTGCAAATTACCTTGAAAGTGAATTTTCAACCTCATGCATGCAACTTAAATCAGGATGGAATCAATCTGAGAGTGAAGAAAAGAACGAATAATCAACAAACTAGAGGAGTAAAGCAACTCAATAATGAAATTACTACTGAAACATATTTTAGCAAAGCTTAAATAATAATTTGCTTTTCATATTCTTAAATGTTTTCCAAAAATGTGTTGAACCAGATGTCCTGAGTTTCCCATGTAGGATAGGGTTCAAGTCCACAGAATTGAGAGATTCTGCAAAAAGCAAATCTCAAACAGGAAGAATACTAAGCTAATACTTCATAAACATCAAAAATATTTGTTTCTAAGTTTTGGTAGGGGCTGCGCGAACGCAAGCCCTGCTGCCACAAATTATGACATAGGTTCGACCACTTGGGCCGACCTTAGGCAGGCACCCCTCCCAAGTGCAATGGAGGTCACCAGCCTAGGCCATAAGTCTTCTTGATCACCCATTGACCCCGTCCAGGTAAGTATGTCTCCTTGTAGCTCCTGCCATGCTTCTATACCCCTTCAGCTCTTCTCTTTTCTTTGTGCCAGCCGATGAGGGACACATTGTGATTAGCTATCCTATCCTCGATCAAATTAACCAGTTGGAACTGACTACTATTGTTTCTTTCAATTTTAAGATGCTTATCCATAAAGTCGATATAATAAATCATCCTATAAATACATTTTGTTGACATATACCACAGCTCTTTGATAGTGAAAGATGATTAAACCACTGCTTTCCTTTCTTTCCTTCAATTCACAAAACATGACGATAAAACTCCAAATGCTCATTACCATATGGCATTTTGCGAAGCTGATATTAACATAATCTGGAGTGAAGATTTGTTTTAACTTAATCCAAAATGAAACTGGATGGTCATTAATCTGTGTTTTGAAGTATCGTAGTTAAGCAAAAAGAAAACTCCAAATGCGGAGCTGACATTAACAAAGTAAACAAGATCTGGAATAAAGCACCCGTTAGAAACTTACTTGCTAATTTGAGCTACGTATATAATCTTTGTATCCAATATTGCATAAACAATGAACATTATAGTACTAGATTTGAAGACTGCAAGTTTATTTTCAAAGTTCCAGAACTTATTCCTTTTTTTAATGAAGAACAAGATCAGTGTCAAAATTGAACTAGAATTGTAGGGGCCCTCAATAAAGAGTACCCATCCAATAATAAGCTTATGCCACTAATTGCAATGCGCACACGGTATTCTTACATGTATTCTTTAGTAAAAGGCGAAAGAAAAGTTCACTTTGTGCTCACTGAGTGGCTGCGTGAGTTTCTCTATCGAACCTTGCTGTCATTTTATATGAGAAAATGTTTGGGCTTACAGTTCTATTCCCGATGTGGGACTCAGGCTCACTTCTTTTGTGAAGTAACTACTGCCCCCCTTCATTGTTTAATTCATCAGCTTTCAGTTTTTTGCTGATTGTGAAGATTGACGCTAACAAGTTCTTCTATCTCTTTCATTATTTGGTTCATTTAACATTAGATTGTTATCAGCATCTTTTGTACTTCCTAGTTTTTACCAATAAAGTTCCACATTGATTGCCTATATTTCTTCACCTGGAACATAATCAGTTCATTGTTTCAACTGAATTGCTAGTCCGTTACTGATGTGTATGACTACATTTCTCGGGAAAAACTGCAGAACAATTACAGCTCACAATTGAAAAGCAGTTTGAAGAATTCTGGAAAAAGGGGAAGGGTGGGGAGGTATAAGATATCATAGCCAAAACCAGCAATTTCTCTTCCTCGAACTCGTACATCATGATGGTCAAGATGTAAAGAACTTGTATAACAATGAAGATGGAAAATCTTGAGTTCACTTAAGAAGTGTAGCCTCTAGATGTCAATGCCAATCATTGAGTGTTAAATAGGACATATATAGGTGAACTCGAAACTTGATAATAGCATTCCCTTGATTCATGCTTTGGGAAGACCCTACAAGAGCACATTGGTAGAATATACCATGATAATACTATCATTGACGTCCTGCGTCCAAGAGTGTAGCCCAGCCGTCAATGAAACAAAATTGTTGAGGTGCGTGTAAGTTAACTCAAACACCACCCTAATTTAACAAGTTTTTTAAAAATATATTCCATCATTAGCTAATATCATAAATCACACAATCTAAGTGGGACTGAGATCCTTTTAGGGCTTCAATTGGCCAAACTTAACTCAACTGAACACACAAGTACAACCAGGCCAAGATGTGCATTCAGGTAGCGGTTGTCTTCTATTCAATTATATGTAGTTGATAATTTTAAAGTAACTATCTCTATAGAAACTGTATAGCTATTTTTACGAAGAGAAATCATCGGTGCAATTGTATTTCACTCCTACTAACTCAAAGAATTGGATTAGGCCCTATCCACCAGTTTCTCAAGTGAATCCTTGTTGGATTAGTCCCGCAAGTTTAGTCGAGTGAATTTGTAGGGCCGATTTGTTGAAGTCACACTTCGGCATTGTTTGCTGAATTATTGGTCCAATATCTTTTTGCCTTAATGCATGGCCAATATATTGAGGTGTTCATGGTCCGGTTCTTATCTAAACTAAAACCAAATTAACCGCATCGACTTTTTTAATTTAAATATAAACCAAACCAAATCAATTATAAGCTATCTTTTTGTTTCGGCATTTCTGGGTTTCTTCTTCATATGAAATAAAAAAGTTCATTTTATTTTTCTACTAATGCTAAAGTCACAATTTCTCATATGTCGCTACATGTTTAGGAAGAATGGAACAAATTGATTAACCTATTATCTATTGAAACATTTATACGTGAGAAATTTCTCAGTGAAACACAACAATCATTAATCGTATATGTTTGACAGTGGTGTTAGTTTCACTTTAAATAAAATAGGGAGTAAGAGGCGCCCATAAAATTAAAACTTATAATTAACTCTTGCGGACAAGTTTAAATGGTAAGTTATGTATTCCTACAAATGTTTATTATCTGTTTTAGCTGTTATTCCATCATATAGCATGTCTGGTTTTCAGATTTCTAATGATTTTTGTTAGGAAATTACGGGCTTATTTTCTAATTTGTGGTGTGGGCAGAATGAGAATAAGCAGAAGGTGCATATTGAAAAGTGGGATTAATGTATGAGCCTAAATTTAAAGGTGAATTAGGCTTTCGAGATTTAAAAGATTTTATTATGGCTCTTTCGGCCAAACTAACATGGAGAATTTATGGGGATTGAATTATTAGTTCACAAGTACTTAAGAGTAAGTACTTACCCAATGAATTTTTTATTTTTTTTTTGCAAACACAATTGAATAGATAGACTTTTTGGATTTTGAATATCTCTTACATAGAGGTGTTAGATAGTGCATATCAAGTGAGAAAATCAATGAGAATTTGCAGAGATCTAGGATTGCAAATAGAAAGCTCCTTTTATCCTTTTAGTATGATGAGTAGAGCTTTAAAGAATTTAAATAAAGCATAACTGTATAACTGATGAGAGAGAGTCTGACATCTCTTTACATTCCCAAAAAAACAAACCAACAACTCCCGTCGTTCAATTTTCCTCATTAATTGACTTTAAACTCTTCGTATTCATCCAAATCTCAAACTGATAACTGATCTATCTCCTACTCAAACTACTGTTATTCCCCCAAAACTCCCTGATATTCAACCCACGATCGACACAACTTCCATGCCATTCAAACAAAAATTACTTATTTTTCAAAAGTTTACTCAAGCAGATGATACATCTATGCCAACAGTTGAAGATCCAAATGGTGCAAACGAAGATACTAGTCATGGGGATTTTCAATCTACAAGTGAAGAGACTCAACTGCTGACCGATTTTGGTGAGATTCAACTTCCTGAAAATGATAAACAAAGAATATACAAGTCATGGAGATTCTCTCTAATCATAAAGCTTTTTGGTAAGAAAATCTCACACCAATATTTAAAACAAAAATTACAGTCTATGTGGTTACCTACGGAAGATTTTGTTCTGATTGATTTGGGGTTCGATTTTTTTATCGCAAAATTTTCTTTAGAAGAAAATCTGATAAGAGTTTTTCAAGGGGCACCATGGTTCATAAACGGGCACTATTTAACCATTAGGAAATGGGAACCTAACTTTGTAGCCTCCACTGCTAAACACCAGTCATCGGCAGTTTGGGTTCGTTTACCATAATTGCCCACAGAGTTTTACGATACACAAATTCTAAGAAAAATTGGTAACTCTTTAGAAAAATTACTTAAAGTGGAAATGTGCACTAGTACTACTCTAAGGGGAAGGTATGCCAGATTATGTATAGAAGTGTCTTTACATATTCCTGTTAAGTCGTTTATAAAAATTGGCTCTCACCACCAACAAGTCCTTTATGAGGGTCAAAATATTTTGTGCACCTCCTGTGGACTGTTAGGACATACAGTTGCTACCTGTCAAATCCAGCCCAACTCACGAGTGTCTGCAGATCTACTATCTGATGAGAAGGATAAGGACAATAAATGGCAAACAGTCTCTTTTCAGAGAAGAAGAAGGAGATCGGGTAACAATCAACCCAATTTTTCAGGTAACATAGATAATTCCAAATTGCTTATTTCAGGTAAGTCATCTGTCAACCCTACTACAAGCTTTCGAATAAAAAATACATATAATCCATATGTTACTTTGTCTATTGGTGCACATGATCATAATAAATTTAATACTTTACATGCTTTATCACTAGTGGAGGATACTGGCCCACACAATATCCAAAAAGGGTCTTTTTTACAACAATCCAAAATTACTAGTACTTCTATGAACACCAACTCACTACATGCAAAACTTGAGCCACGTGCTTCAGATGTGTCATTCCAAAAAGTTGTGGGACCTGCATTTCAATCATTGGAGGACAAAGTCCAAACAACTATACAAACTACACACATTTTGAATATAAAAAATATGAAACATAATAGTCCAAAACTTGACACATTGGACACTCATGCAACTGATTTGCTCTGCCAAACTGACAAATCAGCAAAACAAATCATCCATTTGGCAGCAAATTCAAATCAAATAGACATGCAAATTGATCGTCCAATAGACTCCATGGCTGATATATTACTGACCTCCAATCAGCCCCCTTCCATGTAAGATCCCCAACACGCAAAAGATTGTCTCAAAAATCAAAGTTTCATTCCTTCTTCTATAAATATCACTAATTCCAATAATGTTTCCATTCCAACAAAGAGTGTACAGAAGGAGAGTGATCCTAGTTCCTGTGCTAAGAAGACTCCACATGCCCACAATAAACAACATACCACAACCTCCTCCACCAAACTTCAATCCACCATCTCCACCACTGGTGTTTGCTCCACTACATTTACCTCCAGACCATCAACCTCTCTCATGGATAGAACATGCTCTGATGGGTCTAGTAGTGTCCTTCAATATGGAGTTGAATGGACAAGAAATCATCCTTCTGATACAGAACCCAACATTCCTAGCCAATTTGATTTCAGAAGGGATGAGACTTGCACTAGACAACTACATCAACCATTTATGGATGATGAACATCTTAGACCCTCTAGCTCCAGCACTGGGTCCAGCTCTGTTTCCACATCTGCACAACCACTGGAATCTACCACAACACTTCAACCCACACCCAAATGTGAACCCACTTGACAATTTACCATTCTTTCCACCCCAGATTCCAAATGCACCACATTTATTCTTCTTATGGCAACCACAACCAGTCAATGTCAATCCCCCACGACCACAACAACCACCTCTACCATAACAGCCCCCCTTTCCACAACCTCAAAATCTCTTTCCACAACAGATGGAACCTCTTGTGAACCAACCTATGAACCCACAGGAGGAAAATTGCCAGGAAATTTTGAACCAGGAGGATGCCCCTCCCATTGCACAAGAACAAGAGGAAGAAATGGGAGAGGCAGAGGTAGTGGAACCAACACCACAGGGATCAATCACAGAAATTTCAAGCCTTCGCATAGCAACTTGCATGTTATTCCCAGAAACAGAAGACAGGAAATACATTCACACCTTACCACTTCTGATGTACAAGACCTCCTTGGACATAAGACCCACTGTGAACAAGGAAGCAGGAAAATATACTACAGTCCTGAATCCAACCCTTGCAAAGGAACATATTATGGCCAGGGAGGCTGGGATTCATCTAAACAAATGACCATGCAACCCCTTACCAATGATGAATGACCATACAAGCTTCATATTTTGGAACATAAAGGGGGTAACAACATTGATTTAAGAAGAAACCTGGATGAACTAATTAGGGTTCACAATCCTTATTTGTTGGCTTTACTAGAGACTGGGATGTATAGCCATGTGCCACTTAGAAATCTATTTCATTTTGATCGCATGATAAAAATCCCAGCCCTGGGTTCAGGAAAATCTGGTGGCCTTGTGGTGCTATGGAAAACTGCAAAGATTTCCCTTTATGACATCAGGGTGACTGATCAGGAAATACATGCAATAGTGAAGGTACTTCCTAATCATACACCTTGGTTGCTCACTACCATTTATGCTAGTACTAGAATTCATAAAAGACTGATGCTTTAGAAAAATCTGTGTGATATATATGATAATTATAATGGTCCTTGGTTTTTGGGGGGTGACTTTAATGAAATACTGACTCAGCAAGATAAATGGGGGGTAGGGCCATTAATACAAATAGACAATTGTGTTTTAGTCAGTGTCTAAGTTATTGTAGGTTAATTTATCTAGGGTTTAAGGGTGCAAAATTCACCTGGTCTTATTGTAGGTTAATTTATCTAGGGTTTAAGGGAGCAAAATTCACCTGGTCCAACCATAGAGATCACTCTAGAGGTGTAATTTTGGAAAGACTCGATAGGTGCATAACAAATGAGTCCTGGTTGTAAAAGTACCCAAATGTGTCTATCACTCATCTGCCTAAGACATGCTCTGACCATACTCCTCTCCTAGTTAATATTTTGATGCATCACTATCTTTCTTCCTTAAAGCCTTTTAGGTTAGAAAAATTTTGGTGTTCCCATCCTGACTTTCCAAATAAAGTTCATGATAGTTGATATAATAAAAGTATACATTATGCTATTCCTCACTTCACTGATTCTATTAAGCAGTGGAGTAGGGAAACTTTTGGTGATGTCATAAATAATAAAAAGAGACTTTTGGCTAGGATAGGTGGTATCCAAAGATCTCCAAATTATCCTACAAGCCACTACCTTCATGATCTTGAGAAAAATCTCATTACTCAATATAACAATATTTTAATTTTAGAGGAAGACGATTGGAAAATAAGATCTCGTATTAACTGGCTGAACAATGGTGATGCTAACACCAAATTTTACCATATCAGCACCCTCAATAGAAGGAGAAGAAATAAAATTCACTTTCTTTAAAGATGATGATGATGATAACTGGATAAATGATCATGCCCAGTTATTAGCTCACACTCTTAACTATTTTCAGGATATTTTCACAACATCTCATGTCTCTACTAATTTTAAGGATATAGTTTCCTCTCATAGTAGCTTCCACAATATTGACTTATCCTCATTAGATAATCCCCTTCAAAACCATGAAATTACTAAGGCTATATTTTCTTTTCAGCCTTATAAGGCACCTGGTCCAGATGGCCTTCACCCATTCTTCTACCAGAAAAATTGGGACACAGTAGGCCCTTCTGTTACTCAGTTCTGCCATGAAGTCTTTTCCAAGATTCAGATTCCTCAAACCATAAATAAAACCTACTTATGTCTTATTCCTAAATTTCATAATTCTAACAACTTAAAAAATTTCAGACCAATAGGCCTTTATAATACTATTTATAAGGTCATCACTAAAATCATTGTCCATAGGATTAAGCCTTTTTTACCATCTCTCATCAGTCTCTACCAGACAAGCTTCCTAAAGTGAAGGAGAACTTCTGATAATGCCATCATTATTCAAGAAATAATGAACCATTTTATCAAATCCAAAAGTTCTAAAGCTAAAATGATTCTTAAAATAGATCTTGAAAAAGCTTTTGATAGACTAGAATGGTCTTTTATCTATCGTACTCTCAAATACTTTAAGTTCCCACCTAATATTTCAGAACTCATAATGTCTTGTCTTACCTCCACCAAGATTGCAGTCATGGTGAATGGTACATGACAGACTACTTTTGTCCATCTAGAGGTATTAGACAGGGAGATCCAATGTCTCCTTATATTTTTATTTTATCTATGGAACTTCTAACCTTATTAACCATTATGTTGATTATGCCCTATAGGATCCCATTAAAATTTGCCCAAATGGCCCTCCCATCACCCGTTTGGTTTTATGCTGATAATCTAATAATTATGGCTCAGGCTAATACAAAATCAACAAACTCTATGAGGCAGTGCATCTCCTTATTTTGTAACCTATCAGGGCAAAAGGTTAATAATTCTAAAGCTAGGCTAATTTTTTCAAAACACTGCCCTACACCTTTAAAAAATTCCATTCACTCTATTCTCAACTACAATGTTAGTTCAACTTTTGGCAAATATCTAGGCTTTCCAATTCTGAATTCTAGACCTAAGCCATCAGATTTCCAGCCTATCATTGATAAAATGATTACCAGACTAGCTGGATGGAAGACTCATTTTCTTACCCTTGCAGGTCGGGTAACATTAGCTAAAGCATCCTTGAATAAAATTCCTAACCACATAATGAGTTATCATTATTTACCTAATAAGATTCATAAGTTAATTGACAAAACTCAACGTGACTTCATTTGGGGGTCCAATTCATCCCATAGGAAAATCCATTCTCTCTCTTGGGAAACTCTGGCAAAACCCAAACACTTAGGAGGCCTTGATTTTAGACACTCACATCAGAAAAATAAGACTCTCCTTGCAGGGCTATCCTGGAGAATGTTTACTCAAACAACTTTTCCATGGGCAAACTTGCTTCTTAAAAAATACAAAGCCCAAACAAGACCATCCCCTCCTTCCTTTATTTGGAAAAATATTGATAAAGGATGATAATTGTGTAGACAAGGAATTGCCTGGATAATAGGAAATGGTAATAATATCAAAGTTTGGGAAGATAGATGGATTCCCACACTGCCTTCCCTTAGAAGTATTATTCAAGGACCCCTAACTCAATTTGAAACTACCCTTACTATTAATACCATCACTTCAAATGGTACATGAAATCTAGATAAGCTTACTTTTGACCTTCCAACCCAAGTACAAGAGGCTATCCAATCTGTTCACATTCCCTCTCAATCTGGTTTGTATGATACACCATACTGGATACTAAATTCAAATGGTTGTTTCACTACAAAGTCCATCTATTCTCTGCTTATCTCTCATGACAACATAAATATGGACTTTTCATAGATCTGGAAACTACATACCTTGCCTAAAATTAAATTCTTTCTGTAGCAAGCCCAGCCTGGTCGGTTGCCTATAAAAGACTACTTGCACAAAATAAGCATTCAAACAAGTCCTCTCTGTCTAATTTGTGATAAACAGGAAACAATCTATCATATTTTTATGGAATGTCCTGTTGATGTTAATTTGTGGACTAGTATGCCAAATCCTTTACCTTCAGTTGCTCATACTCCTAATTGGTTAAAAGAAGTATGGGATTCTATTCCTTCTAGGCAACTCAATATTTCTAATTTAGCTATTTCATGGGCTGACCTCTTTCCTTTTGTACTTTGGAATCTATGGTTAAACTGCAATGATAATATTTTCCATAATACTCGCACTAACTTAAACTCAAGTTTACTCATTATGAGAGCTCAAGAATACAAATTTATGACTGCAAATCAACACTCCTACCATTCCACTCAGACTATAACTTTTACTTGGAATCCCCCTTCTGCTACGAATATAAAATTAAATATAGATGGTTCCTATTGTGCAGACACTAAAACTGGTGGTATAGGAGGTGTTTTTAGGGACTTTCAAGGTCATTGGATACTGGGCTTTGCAATGAAAATGAAAGCACACTCTCACACATATATGGAGATCATGGCTCTTCATATAGGTCTTAAAATAATCCTACGCAATCAAATGAAACCACTTGAAGTGGATACAGACTCACTTGAAGTTAGCAACTTATTGGATCATAACTTATTGGAAAAAATAATCCCATGTTCACAAATATAATTTTGGAATGCAGGTCCACAATCAAAAGATTGGGGAATGCAGTCGTGCACCATAGCTTCAGGGAAGTTAACAAAGTTGCACACTTTTTTTTCAAGATATGGACTTCATACCATCTCTTCATATCAGCTGCAACTACTATCGCAGCCACCGGATTGGATTAGCAAGGAAGTCTCTCTTGATAGAGATGCTACTACTACTAACACTAGAATTATATCTACTCATGCATGTAATAGTCTAGCCCAAGCGGGGAATTTAGCAGTCATCTCATCCTTTTCTTTTGCAAACAATGCTTCTACTACTGCTAATTATGCCCTTGGGCCGTACTGTGGAACCTACTACTATAAGTTGTAGTGCTACAAATGTATCTATATTATGATATATAATACAATCTACCAGTTACCCAAAAAAAAAAGCTTCAAAGAATTTAAAAGTAACTAAATTAATAGATAACTATACAAATTCATGAAATGATCAACTTTTAAATACTATAGCTAGTCAAGATGTTGTGCTTTCGATCTTATCTATTCAAATATCTTCGGAGTGAGGGAATGAGATACTTATTTGGATTTTACAAATTGAGGTAAGTATATGATATAGAGTCAGCTTATGATCTTGCGAAGTACTTTAGCTATCCAGAAACTATATTTATATTTACCTTAACTAATATACAACAATGGTGTAAACTTTTTTTTATACCGTCAGCTAATTTAAAGCATATCACAAATAAATATTCAAGTATTCTTACTTGTTTTAATATTCTCAAGCCTAATACTCATTTTAAATAGCTAATCTAGCTTTAAAATGAACAACGGTTGAGTCACGATTAAAAAAATTTCCTTCAATAATCACAATGGCAAAAACTAGCATATAATTGGTATCTTGGTAAATAAAGGAAGGACACCGATTTGGTCAAATTATTGACATAATTAAGGTTTAAGTATTAGTAAAACAAGTAAGAATACATAAAATTTACTTGTAATATGCTTTAAATTAACAGGTGGTATAAAAAAAAGATTTACACCGTCAGTTTATATTAGTTAAACTCTTTATGCTAAATCGTTTTACGATCTTTGGACTTCGAATATTGTTGCTCCCAAACGCACACGCAAGTATACGTGGTCGACAAGTAATAAAGTGATAAGTAGAGTATCGTTCCCACGAGGACTATTCAGACTGACGCTTAACAAACAATTTCTATCTGCTATCCAGGGGTCTTTTTCCAATAGTGATGATTTAGTTAACTAAAGAACAGTAATTAAGAGGGTAAAGGTGAATTCAAACAATAGAGCAAAAATGGGTTGTTATCAGTAATAAGGAGACGGTCCAGGGTCAGAGTTACGAACAATCCAGTTGAGTTTTCCAATTGATCCCACTTCTTGAATCCCGGGTTACTAACTAACAGATTAATTGTACCCGTGAAAACCTTTCAGTTCTTCACGGTCTATGCAGGCTACTTCAATCCCTATATGTCTATGGGTTGAATCACGTGCACGCATTAACGAATTCTGTAATTAGTTAAACTAGGCGAGCAAGTATATGTCTATCCTACTCACAAATTGGTTCCCCGATGCCCGGGTTCACAAACTAGTCCTACTCTTTCTTATTACGTAATTAAATTCCCTCTTTCGAGTTCAATCTAAAAACCATAGATAATGCGTAATAATCGGGCCCTGACAATTACACAAGTGAAATCAAGAAAGAATAAGTAACCCGTAATGGGATTCAATTAATGGAAATCAATCTTCAAACATCAACCTTCATGAAATACTCTAACCCTAGAACTAGAGAATTAGCTACGCATACTCATAATAACAACACAAGGATTTGATGAAATAATGAAATAATGATGTAATAGATTAATGGAAGGAAGAAAAACCCTTGTTCTTGATGTTATGAGCTCTCCAATTTGCTCCAAAGTCTGAACTCCCCATGAAAAACTAAGTAAAAGAGTATTTATAGAGTTTACAAAAGCCTAGTAATAAGTTAGACCCAAGCCTAGACGAAATAGGACATAAAATCGCGCACCAGGGGCGCTATAACGGGCGCCCCGCGCCCACGATCGCGTGAGTTTGGACAGAGGATGCCAAAACTCCTCCGCCTTTGGGCTGCGTCGCACAAGAAACCGCACTGGGGGTGGCGCGCTGTGGGGCGCGCGGCGCATGGCCCACAGCGCCCAGCCATTTTGCTTCATTCCTTGCTCTTTTGCGTGCTCGTGTCGTACCTTCGTGTGCTCGATCCAATCCTCAATCAAAATCCAATCTTTTCTTGCTCAATCATGCTCTTAAAAGCTCCAATTGCACTGCATAACAACCTACATACACACGACATAAAACTAGTGCAAAATCACATCCATAAACCATAAAACGAGCGAATAACAAGCTCAAACATGAGGAAATATAGGCATAAAATGCCAAACATCACCACCCCACACTTGAACCTTTGCTCGCCCTCGAGCAAGTCACATCTCACTTCCCAACCTAGGTAAAACAGGTCTGCCTATGACTATGGTTGATACCGACCATTGAACCAATGCACACATGACTACTATGGATCCACAACATGCCAATAATTTTCCAAAACCAAAAATATGAGAACAACCACCCCAAAATAGCTCAAATGCACAAACTCAACTTATTGCAACCATGCTCCCACAAAATCACACCTATCTACCCAACCAAGAGCCATCAACTTTACCTGTATCATGCAAACCATGTGCCCTCACCAAAATGAAGCAAGAGAGTGTCCCCCAAATATCACACACAACAATGAATATCAAGAATAGAACGGGGACAATAGCATAGAAAGAATTCACTCACTCTCATGAAAAGCTCACATGTCACACACAATGTACCATAGGCTTGCCCGTAGTGTAGGACTCCACTAATGTAAGCTCACTCCAATTGGGATTAACTAAGACTTTAAAAAGGTTGTAATGTAGGCTAAGGGGCTGGTAGGATACATATGAGTAATAGTGACTACCTCCCTAAGCACTTTAATACATCACATTTAATTCAAACACAAATCTCAACAAGCCACCCAATTAACAACTATCACACATACACCTTCTCAACAAGTAGCATTTTTTCCTTTAATCACACACTAGCAAGGAATGGATATTCTTTTTCTCTCTTTTTTTTTTCTTTTCTTCACAATTTTTCTTTTCAACTTTGCTATTTTTTTCTTTTCTTTTTCAATTCATTTTTTTCAATTTCATTATCTTCCAACCTTGCCAATGTTCTTCCCTACTTCACAATTTTCACAATTATTCCCCTTCATTAGCTCCACTCAAGAACCTCCCAAACTCCAACCACAACTCCAAAGTAACAACACAATATTAACTAAAGTGCTTAAGGAGTAAAGGGCCAAAAGAGACAATTTAGAACAAATGGGTAGGCTCGGGGTGTGGGTGCCAACAAAAAGGGTCAAAGAAATCACAACAACAATTTTTTCAAGGTATATATGTAAGGGTAGGCAAATCAAAAGAAGGCCTTGTATCATTTCCCGACTAGAGCAAACCTAGGATTTCGCTTTGCGCACACACACGGGGCAAGTTCTAGACATTAATATGCAAACAAGGAGCAAAATAGAATATGCCTCACACACACATCGCACATGATCCACACAAAAAGGTTCCATCAACAACTCTCAATCAAGCATCTAGAGTGCAACTTGTGGAAAATTAAGCACTAATGCACAAAAATTCACAACAAAGTCAAGCAAGTGGACTAAAGCATCTCAAGGGGGTCGTTCCATTTTTTCTAGGCATGCATCACAATTTAAAACCCAAGGACACCACAATTAGCACATGCAACAAGTTCAAGTCCACCGGTATCAAACAAATCAAAGGCACCTAGCATTCCACCTATTTCTTTCGTCTAGGGCCACCTATACTAACTAATCTAATCCTAAAAAAAATAAAAACTACCCGGTTCAAAGGTCTACCCGTGGAAAAGAACCGAGGCCATAAGAAAAACCACGGGGTGGATGACATGTACCACTAATAAAGACTAAAAGGAAAATCTTTTTGGAAATTTTCATTGGTTTTCTAATTTTTTTTTTCATTTTTTCATATATTAAAGCAAGAAACAAATAAAAATAAAATCAAGTGACAAAAGAAAATCCTACGGTACATGCATCCCTAACCTCAACAATAAATAAAAGGGTAGTTCCCCACCCCACACTTAAATTAAGCAATGTCCTCAGTGCTAAAAATAAGAAAGTGCAAGGTAAAGAAAACTTCCCTGAAGACTCTAGTCCTTGGTGCTAGCATCCTCCAAGCTTCCATATAGTATGAGGTACTCAGACTTCCCCCAACAGGTCATCAATATTAGGCAAGGGTGAGGACACCCCACACTTAGCCTCGATATTACATGAACCTGCAATCCAAGGAAAACAAAAACTACGTGACACTATAAAATAAAATAATACAAGTACAAACTCGGGTTGCCTCCCGAGAAGCGCCTTAGTTAACGTCGTGGCACGACGTCCCTTTTAGCTCACTTCCAGCATTTACGTCTTCTCTTCTTACGCCGAACCTTTGCTTTCTTCCTTTCTTTGAGAGAACCCCTCTTCACTTCAATTGGTTTACTTCCACATTCGATCATAGAGCACTCCTCAACCTTAGCTATGTGCTCCTTCTCATTATACACCTTGAAAGTAATCTTTTCTCCATGCGCTCTAACAGTCATCTCACCCAGCTCCATGTCAATAATTGCCTTCGAGGTGACTAAGAATGGTCTCCCCAAAATGATTGGAGCTTCTCGGTCCTCTTCGTAATCTAGGACTACAAAATCCGCAGAGAATGTAAACTTACCAACTTTAAGCAACACATCCTCCAACTTACCCTCTGGGTGAGTGAGTGATCCATCCGCCATCTTAAGAGTAACTGAAGAGGGCTTGATTGCTCCTAGCCTTTTGCAAACAGACAGAGGCATGAGATTTATGCTCGCACCCAAATCACACAAGGCACCAGTGATACTGTGCCCTCCAATGGTACAAGGAATAGTAAACTTCCCAGGATCTTGAAGTTTTGGAGGTAGCTTGCTCAAGATTGTGCTACACTCCTCAACTAACTCAACTGTATCTATCTCTTGATGCTTTTTCTTCTTGACTAGAATCTCTTTTAAAAACTTCACAAAGGATGGCATCAATTCAAACACATCAGTCAAAGGAATATTAACTTGAAGTTCTTTCAACATACTCACAAATTTTTGATACTGGGCCAGATCCTTCGATGGTATAAGTCTCTGCGGGAATGGTGGAGGCGGCAGAGGTGCCTCCTTTCTCTCTTCTTTCTTCTTCACCTTCTCCACTTTTTCAACTCTTTCTATTTCAGCTCTCTCCTCAGACTTGGCCATCATCTCTCCATCTTTAATTAAAGTCACTGCAAGACATTGTTCAGGCTCTTTTTTAACAGTGCTTATTTCTCCCACCAACTGCCCCAACTGGTGCTCCAAGTTCTTTTGAGCATTGGCAAGATCTTGTATGGCCTGTGCATGGGCTGCAGTGTCAGCTATCATTCTCTGCTGGCCCGCCATTATCTGCTTTAGCATATCTTCAACTGAACTGTTAACCTGCTGTGGTGGAGCTAGAAGTGGGTGGTAATTATTCGGGGCTCTCGTATTACCTTGATAATAACCATTACCAAACTGATTTTGACCCTGCAGCCTGTTTTGATTACCCACGTAATAAACTGACTCTGGATTAGAGGAGCAAACCTCTGTAGCATGGTCTTGACCACAAACCTCACAAAAACTTTGGAGTTGTTGCACTGGAGCCACTGGTTGCTGAGTCTTTGGCAGATCTAGCTTGCTAATTTGATTGGAAATAGCATCCA
This sequence comes from Petunia x hybrida, assembly GCA_037355625.1. Lineage (NCBI taxonomy): Eukaryota > Viridiplantae > Streptophyta > Magnoliopsida > Solanales > Solanaceae > Petunia > Petunia x hybrida. The sequence continues at coordinate 867,064 of JBBBVM010000208.1, forward strand.
TCCTCGCCCTGAGCTCTGAAACTGCATCTAACTGAAGTACCCCTGCAGATTTCTGTGTAGTAGCTCTACCATCACCCTGCCAGTCGGGATTGCTCTGCGAAAACTTATCTAGTAAATCATAGATCTGGTCAAAATTTAAAGCCAATACTTGGCCTCCAGCAGCAGCATCTACCACGATCTTAGTATGTGCAGTCAACCCCTCAACAAAAGTATGTGCAAGAACCTCATTGGATTGGTTATGGTGTGGACAATCTCTCAGTAAAGCTTTGAACCGCTCCCAGGCTGAATATAAAGATTCTCCTTCTAACTGTCTGAAGGACATAATTTCACTCCTCACCCGGGCTGTCTTGGCAGATGGATAAAACTTAGCCAAGAACTTCTTAGCCAAATCATTCCAAGTGGTGATAGACCCAGACTTTTCAGCCTTTAACCACCTCTTTGCTGCCCCAATCAGTGAAAACGGGAATAAAGTCAAGCGAACATAATCAGTAGGAACTCCCGATGGTGTATAAGTATCACTGATCTCCAAGAAATTCTGGATATGTTGTTGCAGATCTTCATGAAGTAATCCACCAAATTGTCCAATCGTATGTAACAGTTGTATCATACCGGACTTAATCTCAAAATTTCCAGTAATTTCAGGCTTAACTATGCTCGAGGCTACTCCCTCCAGACTGGGGAGAGCAACATCTCGCACAGCTAAAGCTTGTTCTTCTGCCATTCCTGTAGGTAAAGATCAAGCAGGACCTAATACCTGAAACAGCACAAAACTCAAAACAAAAATTAAACCTGAATAGAAATTAATAAACTGTTCAAAAAGAAATCAGTCAGAAATTAGTCCCCGGCAACGGCGCCAAAAACTTGTTGCTCCCAAACGCACACGCAAGTATACGTGGTCGACAAGTAATAAAGTGATAAGTAGAGTATCGTTCCCACGAGGACTATTCAGACTGACGCTTAACAAACAATTTCTATCTGCTATCCAGGGGTCTTTTTCCAATAGTGATGATTTAGTTAACTAAAGAACAGTAATTAAGAGGGTAAAGGTGAATTCAAACAATAGAGCAAAAATGGGTTGTTATCAGTAATAAGGAGACGGTCCAGGGTCGAGTTACGAACAATCCAGTTGAGTTTTCCAATTGATCCCACTTCTTGAATCCCGGGTTACTAACTAACAGATTAATTGTACCCGTGAAAACCTTTCAGTTCTTCACGGTCTAAGCAGGCTACTTCAATCCCTATATGTCTATGGGTCGAATCACGTGCACGCATTAACGAATTCTGTAATTAGTTAAACTAGGCGAGCAAGTATATGTCTATCCTACTCACAAATTGGTTCCCCGATGCCCGGGTTCACAAACTAGTCCTACTCTTTCTTATTACGTAATTAAATTCCCTCTTTCGAGTTCAATCTAAAAACCATAGATAATGCGTAATAATCGGGCCCTGACAATTACACAAGTGAAATCAAGAAAGAATAAGTAACCCGTAATGGGATTCAATTAATGGAAATCAATCTTCAAACATCAACCTTCATGAAATACTCTAACCCTAGAACTAGAGAATTAGCTACGCATACTCATAATAACAACACAAGGATTTGATGAAATAATGAAATAATGATGTAATATATTAATGGAAGGAAGAAAAACCCTTGTTCTTGATGTTATGAGCTCTCCAATTTGCTCCAAAATCTGAACTCCCCATGAAAAACTAAGTAAAAGAGTATTTATAGAGTTTACAAAAGCCTAGTAATAAGTTAGACCCAAGCCTAGACGAAATAGGACATAAAATCGCGCACCAGGGGCGCTATAACGGGCGCCCCGCGCCCACGATCGCGTGAGTTTGGACAGAGGACGCCAAAACTCCTCCGCCTTTGGGCTGCGTCGCACAAGAAACCGCACTGGGGGTGGCGCGCTGTGGGGCGCGTGGCGCATGGCCCACAGCGCCCAGCCATTTTGCTTCATTCCTTGCTCTTTTGCGTGCTCGTGTCGTACCTTCGTGTGCTCGATCCAATCCTCAATCAAAATCCAATCTTTTCTTGCTCAATCATGCTCTTAAAAGCTCCAATTGCACTGCATAACAACCTACATACACACGACATAAAACTAGTGCAAAATCATATCCATAAACCATAAAACAAGCGGATAACAAGCTCAAACATGAGAAAATATTAAGGAAATATAGGCATAAAATGCCAAACATCAAATATTAAAATAAGTTGAAGCACTTTGAAAAAAATTGTGTTAAACACCCTAGATGTTAAGTTTATAATTTCTAAAAGAATTCACTACATTCATGCCACTTGTTCTATTTCTGGAATGGAACCTAAAATATTAGATCACATGTTCTTTAGATGCTCAAGATCGGTAAAGGTGTGGAAAATGGTCTGATTCAGTGGCCAAACTTGTACTTCTTATATCAGATGTTTCTATATAATGGCATCTACTAGTTTTGGATGCCAAGAGATATCCAGATATAAACATGTTGTTTAAATGTATGTTTTTATTCTTCCGATGATTTGGAAAGCAAGAAATACATATGTGTTTAATTATATGGTGTGGAGTGATGCTAAAGTTTTATCTAAAGCTTTATTTGATTATAATGAATTTACAAATTGTTAAGGAGCAGTTTAGTGTACATAGTAGGAAGTGTAGGGAGTAAAATATAAATTATGAAACTATGTAACTAACTAGGAGTTAGTCGGTTAAGCTAGGTAGTTAGTATAGTTAGTATATATATTTTGTAGTAGTAGTTCATTTCTCTTTCTTCCCCAAATGTAATATTTCTCTATCTAGTTCATCAATGGATGAACCCATTTCCTGAAGCTTCTACTCAAATTACTCAAACTCTAACTCATAGCTAGTTGTTTCTACACTTTCCCTAGCTAGTCATTCAGTAATTTGACATGGTATCAAAGCTCGCATCGCTGGATTTCGCTTCAAATTGAGTTGTTTTTCTGCAATATTTTTATTTAGGGTTTCATTTTTCTGTTGATTTTTTAAGAATTAGCTGAATAAGCTTTCAACAATGGCGGCAAATGGAGGTTTTGTAGCTAGTAGCTTAAGAAATGGTGGATCTAGTGAGTCTATGTTGATTGATCACAATCATCCTCTTTACATTCATCCATCTGATACCTCATGTTTGTTAATTGTTGTTGTACAACTTCTATGCACTGAAAACTATACTATATGGAGTAAATCCATGAAAATCTGCTTGTTAACTAAGAATAAGTTGGGATTCATTGATGGAACTTGTAAAAAAGAGGACTTTAACGCTATATTGCACCTACAGTGGGAAAGATGTAATGCAATAGTTTTGTCCTAGATTATGAATACTGTAGCAAAGGAATTAGTGACTTGCATTGTCTATGCCTCGAATGCAAAATGAGCCTGGGATGACCTAAAAGAACGTTTTGATAAAGCGAATACATCTAGGGTTTTTCAACTCTATAGAGACATAGCTACTATGTGTCAGGGTGTGGTAATTGTGTCAGTATATTTTTCAAAGTTGAGAGACCTCTGGGATGAGTATGATGCCATGATTCCACCCCTGGATTGTGGATGTCCTAAGTCCAAAACATATGCTGAGCATTTACAGTTTCAGAGGCTGATGCATCTTTTGATGGGGTTGAATGAGTCCTACTCTAAAGTTAGGAATCAGATTTTGATGATGGACCCTGTACCAACCTTGAATAAGGCCTATGCCATGGTAATGCAGAATGAGAGTCAGAAATCATTGGCTAATGCCACTCACATTGCAGATCCATTGCAGACTATAGCATTCTTCAGTGGCAAAGGAAAGCCTAACTTCAAGCCTAAGAGGAGAAATGTGCAGTATGACCATTTTCACTTGAAGGGTCACACAAGAGATGACTGTTATCAAATGATTAGATATTCTTTAGACTATAAGCAGAAGAATAAAGAGAATGCGAATCAGAATCAGAAGAACAAGGACTTTAGAAACTCAACAAATCATGCTGTAACTGACAGACAATTGTCTGGATACATTAACCAACCAGTTCAGCCTATCCATTTTCCACAGCATTCAGGGATGCCTTATCATGGATAGGGAACCAATACTAGTCAGCTTGGTCATGGGCATTATCAACACTATCCTGGTCCATCTGCATATCAGCACTACAAGAAACATGGAGAAAGTGTATCTGAATCTTCCTCATATATGAATCATCAGGCTGCAGTAGCATCTAGACCTGCATTCACATAGGAACAATATCAGGAGATCCTGCACATGCTGGTAAAAAGAAAAGGGCTGGATATTCTGGCCAACACTACAGGTATTGTTTCTGCTTTTATGACATATAAAAGTAGAGATAAGTGGATAATTGATACAGGAGCTTCCAATCACATGGCCTCAAACATTAATGTGCTAAAGAATCATAAAAGGGTAAGTTCAAAACAGGCTAGCAGAGTACACTTGCCTACAGGTAAATTAGCAGAAATTAGTCACATTGAGACATCCTGTATGTTTGACAATAGAGAAATTGACAATGTGCTTTGTGTCGCTGAGTTCAAGTATAACCTTTTGTCAATATCCAAACTTACCAAGGAGTTAAGGTGTTATGCAACCTTCTTTCTTGAATTCTATATCTTTCAGGACATCTTCAATGGGAAGGTGATTGGGATTGGTAAGGAGGAACAAGGTTTATACACTTTGGAAGTGAAGCATGAAGGTGTTGGACAAGCAAAGATGTGTGGAGCAGCATAAATTTCTGGACAAATAAATGTAAATAGAGATATTTTACATACATGGCATATGAGACTAGGCCATACACATGTAAATACAATAAGAAAGATCAGTGGTTTACATGGAATAAAGGATAGTGATCATGATTGTGCAGTTTGTCCTATAGCAAAGCAAATAAGACTACCTTTTTCCATGAGTACTTTTGTTTCTTCTCTACCTTTTGACTTGTTGCATGCTGATGTATGGGGCCCTACAGGATTCCCACATACAATAGTAAGAGGTATTTTTTTACCTTGGTAGATGATCATTCAAGGTTCACCTAGATAACTCTGTTAAATACAAAGGATGAAACTGTAGTAGTGTTAAGGAGATTTTTTAATATGGTTAGGACTCAATTTGGGTTCACAGTTAAAACTTTCAGGTCAGATAATGGAGAAGAGTTTTTTAACTCTCAAATCATTGAGCTTAAGATAGATTTTGGGGTCATCCACCAAAGCAAGTTGTGTGTATACACCACATCAGAATGGTATAGCAGAAAGAAAGCATAGGTATATCCCTGAAACAACCAGAGCACTCAGATTTCAAAGCAATGTTCCTCTAAGATTTTTGGGTGAATATGTTCATACTGCAGTATATGTGATGAATAGACTACCTTCTATTGTGCTTGCTGGAAAATCACCCTTTGAGAAGCTATACAAGCATTCTCCAACTTTATCACACCTGAGGGTGTTTGGGTGTCTTGGTTATGCCACAAATGTTCATGTACATGATTAATTTGCAGCAAAAGCTACTCATGCTGTGTTTATGGGGTACTCTTCTACCAAGAAGGGGTACAAATTATATGATTTTTCTTCTAAGACTTTTTTTGTGAGCAGAGATGTGATCTTCAAGGAACATGTTTTCCCTTTTAAGACAACTCAGCACCCAATAGATATGCTATAGTGCCTCACACATATTTCATTGATATCGAGCCTATATCCTAACAACATGTTGTTCATCATCTGCATTCCATACCAGAGCCTGAGGTTTCACCATCATATGCCATGTTGCATCCTTCTGAACTTCCAGTTCTTGTTGAAGCACCTACACAACCAACTGTGAGCACTGAGGTGCCTGTTCTCAGGAAATCCTCTAGAGAGTCTAGACCACCATGATTGTTGCAGATTTTTTCACCCATGCTAATACTAAGTGTGCATATCCTATCTCTAACTATATATATCTTATGATCAACTTTTTGCACCTTACAAAGCAGCATTACTTGCTCAATCATCATGTGCTGAACCTAAGAGCTTTGTTGAGGCTGCAGTAGACCCTAAATTGGTGGAAGCTATACAACAGGAGATAGCAGCTCTTGAAGCTAACAAGACCTGGACCATTGTCAAATTACCCCGGGGCAAGAAGCCTATAGGTTGTAAGTAGGTATATAAGGTCAAATATAAGCTCAATAGTGAGGTGGAGAGGTATAAAGCTAGTCTGGTAGCCAAGGGCTACAGCCAAAGAGAGGTTCTTGATTACTAATAGACCTTCTCTTTAGTAGCTAAGATGGTGACAGTAAGGAGTGTTATATCTGTAGCAATTGTTGAGAATTGGCCCATCTTTCATATGGATGTATATAATGCCTTCTTGAAAGGTGATTTGTTTGAAGAGGTGTATATGGATGTCCCACAGGGTTTTAGAAGACAGGGGAAGTATGTATGTAGGCTTCAAAAATTCTTGTATAGCCTGAAACAAACTTTAAAACAATGGAATATAAAGCTCACTCATGCCTTGTTCAAGCTTGGTTTCACTCAAAGTCTTCATGATTACTCTTTGTTCACAATACATAGAGGTACCAGCATTGTCATAATACTCATCTATATGGATGATCTTCTTCTCACTGGAAATGATGAAATACTAATCTCTAAGACAAGAGCTAATCTTCAACATACCTTTAAGATTAAAGATTTGGGCCAGTTGAAATTCTTTCTTGGAATGGAGTTTTCCAGGTCTAAGAAAGGCATATTAATCAATAAGAGAAAGTATGCAATGGACTTGATCTCAGAACTTGGCTTTAGTGGAGCCAAACCTTCAAGTACTCCACTGCAAGTTAACCAGAAGTTGACCTCAGTTGAAGTTGACAAGCACACAAAGAATAAGAAAACTGTTGATAATAAGCTATTTGAAGATATAAGGAGTTATCAGAAACTTATAGGGAAGCAATTATATCTAACTATGACAAGACCAGACATAGCATATGTTATGTAGTTTCTGAGTCAATTTATGCAGACACCTAAGCAATCTCACATGGATGCAACAATAAGGGTAGTGAGATATGTGAAGAAGGAACCAGGTCAGGGGTTGTTAGTGCATGGAGGAAGGCAGAATTCAGAAGTATGGCATTAGCAGTTGCAGAAATAATTTGGGTTGTTAGTTTGTCTGAAAAGCTAGGAGTTCATATGCAGATACTAGTTCATCTATACTTTGATAGCAAGACTGCACTATAGATAGCAGCTAATCCAATATTTCATAAAATGACCAAACATATAGACATTGATTGCTACTTTGTCAGGGAGAGACTGCAACATGAACTAGTAAAGACATTTCATGTGAGCACAAGGAGCAGCTTGCAGACCTGCTGACTAAAGGGCTAGGCAAGGCACAACATGATTACTTACTGCACAATCTGGGTGTGAAAAATATATTTCAGCCTCCATATTAAGGGGGAATATGAAGAGCAGTTTAGTGTACACAGTAGAAAGTGTAGGGAGTAAAATATAAATTATGAAACCATGTAATTAACTAGGAGTTAGTCGGTTAAGCTAGGTAGTTAGTGTAGTTAGTATATATATCTTAGCTGAGATACATTTTACAGTAGTAGTTCCTTTCCCTTTCTTCCCCAAATATAATATCTTTCTCTAGTTCATCAATGGAATGAACCCATTTCTTGAAGCTTCTACTCAAATTACTCAAACTCTAAATCATAGCTAGTTGTTTCTACACTTTCCCTAGCTAGTTATTCAGTAATTTGACACAAATGAGGTGAAGTGTGTCGATTCAGTAGAAAAATGTTGAAACCAATTCAAGTACATTAACTTTTACTCTTGAAAGCGTAATGTTCTATGTTGATGCAAAGATGGATCACAAAAAGTAATATGAGTAGTAGACACAAAGGCTAATGGTGACATCCATGTTTATGGTAGTCCAATTCATTCTGTTGGAAAAGTCGTAATAACTAAAGGTTTGGCGATTCAAAAGGCCATATAGAAAGTTGTGGAGCAAGGTTAGAAGAAAATACATTTCTTTTCAGCTTCACAAATAATGGTTCACATGTTTAATACAAGTATAATTCCTTCATGGCAGGTGATTATCATTTGTGAAGATGTTCGGACACATGCAATATACTTAACACTTGTAGCCATAAATTAGTTGCTCTATGACTTAGTGAGATCTCTTGGTTTTACAACTTTTCGATGTAGGTTGCCAATAAGACTTTCTTATGATTTGTACAAATAACTATTGATGGTGTCTGATTATGATTATACATATGACAAGTATTTATATTTGAAAAATCAAAGTTACAGCCTACAGGAAAACAAAATAGGAAAAAAAGAAAAAGGAGAGAAAAAGAGGGTCCTCCTAAATAATGTTGTTATTACCAATATATATATCCATTTCTTAAAACCCTTGAAACAAGAATACAAGATAAGCCTGGAAGCTGTTTAAAACATGGCCACTGCTTCTACAACTCTTCGAATTTCCATTACACTTCAGTGTTCCAGCAATGACAATTTCCCCAAAAGAAGCACAATCTTGCCAATTCACTCTTCTTCTTCTTCCTCTGGTCCCTCTTCTTCTGTTCTAACTTTCTCTCGTCATCGAAACAACAGTGCTAATTCTCCTATCACTTCTTCCAAGAAAACCAAAAAGGTACTCTTATTTTTATGAATTGCCAATTTTGTACATACCATTTTAGGAACTTTGCAAATTTTAAATGTCTATCTATGCTTTTTAGAACAATTTTTCTCGAGCCGAGGCTCTATCGAAATAGCCTCTCACCTCACTCAAGTTAGGTGTATGCGTGCACCTCACTCTCTCCAGACCCCACTTATGGGATCATACTGGGTATATTGTTGTTGCTTGTCTGATTAATTGAAGAGGGACAAGAATGGGATTGGGTTTACTAGATAATAGAGTTTACGAGCTATATGTTAAAAAGGGATGTAGATAACCTAAAAAATTTAGTCTTTCTTGAGAAAAAGTTAGTCAGTACAGAGTTAGTCGGTACATGTGCTGGTGGGAGGTAGCCGATACGTGTGGATTTAGTTGAGTTGCATGCAAGTTGGCATAGACACCACAATTATCAGAAAAAATTTGTTAGTTATTTTTGTATGATGGTGGTGTTTGGGTCAGCTTATGCACACCTCAACTATCCCACCCAGTATGAAGTTATCGGGCCCACCAAGGCTTCGGCAGATGGAAATCGTTTAGTATGTTTTGCCTTGACTGGGATTTGGGGAATGTTAGTCAGTTGTTTGTCAATACATTATATTGAGTGATCACAATTTTAGTTCACCTATGGATAGTACTCCTATTTTCCAATACTTTTATGTGTAAAGGACTTGGGAGGGGCTCAATCGAGTGTACGAGAGCTTGCCTATATCTCTAGAGGATTGACATGGCTTATGATCAGTGTTACTCCTATTTTCCAGTACTTAGTTAACGAGTTGAATGTACAAGAGATGACAATATTTTCATTTTAGATGAGCTTAAAGTTTAACGTGGTTCGACCCTTTGGGACAGTTAACTTGTGTTTCGAACTAATAATCTTGACTAGGAGCTTGCTAGAACCTTTTGTGCGTTTTGCTTCTTGACACATACTTCCTCATGAACTTCACTACTACTAAACTGATTGTAGATCATGGATAGTATTAACAACCTCTTATTTACACCTGAATTTATGTGTTACATTTAATTGTTTACTAAACCTGAGGCTTTGCTGTTTGCTTCCTATGTCAGAGTTCACCTATTAAAGATAACAAGGAAGAGGATGATATAGATGAAGATGCTTTTGAGGCACTGTTTCAGCTACTGGAAGAAGATCTGAAAAATGATGAGCTAGCTTTGGATGACGATGATATAAGTGAGGAGGACCTCGCGAAGCTTGAACGTGAATTGGAAGAGGCACTGAAGGATGATGAACTATTGGGAGCAATAGGCAACATTGCTGGTGAGGAAATTGAGAATGACACTGAAGACGAAGAAGGAGTAGTAGAAGATGATAACGAAGAAGAAGAAGAAGAATTACCCGTGAATTTGAAAAATTGGCAACTTAAAAAACTGGCATATGCCTTGAGAAAGGGCCGACGTAAGACAAATGTGAGTTGTAATCTTTATGTTAGTCTTCTCAAATTAAGATGTTGCAATCGCACTACCAGATACTCATTATTCTTGAATCTTAAAGCCACCTTAAGTTGCACCCTTGCTCTTTGTATATTCCGGCATCAAGCACAAAGCAAAGAACATTGATCCATTGTCTAAAATTTTAAATTGCAGTCCGTATGTAGCTTCATTCTTCAGATTCAATTGTTGCTGTAGCATTCAACTGGACATCTTTTTCTTTTTTTTGGTTAAAAAACTGGACATCTACTTTATGCTTGCACCATTTTCTTGGCATTCATTAGCTAAAACTATATATCAATTTGAACATGAAGCATATCATTAATAGTTTTGCATTTGGTGTTCAGCTTTCTTCTAGATAAAGTCATCATAAGTATAGTCGGAATTTTCAGAACCTGTGGGCCTGTGGCTGTAACATAATTGGAACAACAGAAAATATGGAAATTCCCTATTCTTCTGACCTTTGCTTACTATTTAAAGAGAATATTTCTACCACTGCTAATTCTGTATCTTTAAATTCTATGTTTCCTTCCAGATAAAAAATCTTGCTGCTGACCTATGCCTTGATAGAGCTGTTGTTTTGGAATTACTTCGTAATCCTCCAATGAACCTTCTGATGCTGAGCGAAGCCTTACCAGATGAACCTGTTCCCAGAATGATAGAGCCTGAAAGCAGGCCCCTGGAGACTTTTCCCATAGAGATAAGTGATGTTCCGAAGACTGAGGCTAAGGTGGAAACACCAGTTCATGTGATGCAAAGTAGTTGGTCTGCTCAAAAGAGGATAAAGAAAGTCCAACTGGAAACACTTGAACAAGTTTATAGAAGATCGAAGCGGCCTACTGTGAGTACCATTACTTCTGTAATTGTGTCAATGGCCCTTAATTCCATGTTAGTAAAATTTCATATCTGAATAGGGAGTTTCTGCATGTTGTCGCTTCACTCTGCACCTAAATCATGGGGCTTGGGAGTGTGAAAATGGATATCAGTTTGTCTGGGATGTAAAATGTTTCGCGATTGAAGCCCAAGACTTGGGCTTCAATCGCGAAACATTTTACATCCCAGACAAACGTGGATTTGTTTCTTGTTCTTGATATCCAAATCTAGAAACATCTGTCCTCCATGTGACATCCCTTCTATCTTGTTAGTTATTTTTGTGTTTATCCTTTTCTTTTCTTTGCGTTATTTGTTCTGGATGAGATGGAATGTGATGAGAAAAACTATGAAAAATGGTATTTGTGGCTATCTGTGCTGCTCTAATATCCTCACAGTTGGCAGTTTATTAGAAATTGCCAATAAATTAAGTTGAAATAAGTGGCTACTACAAGCGGTTAACTGCAAGCCAGGAGATTTGAGATGATTTTAGCTTTAGTACTACGTTTATAAGTCAAAGAAAAGCTGTTCAAGAATGGCATGTCATTGCCATGGCACCTGGTGTTGGTTTGTCTGTGTGTTCAATTGGCTTAATACACTTATGCAGGTTCAAATTCGCGCTAGTTCCTCTATCTTTAAGAACCACTTTCTAGTTTAAGTACTTGGTTCACATAATTGAAAGTTATGATTGAAATACTATTATCAGGCACCAGATTACTAGTTTAAATCACTTGGACTTAGTGTTCTTGTCTTTTGCTCCATAAATTTGACATTTTATTTCTTCTCAGCTCACATTTGCCTGAATTAGTGTAGGTACTTTTTACTCTTATTATCCTGTTGGATGATTACTTGATATAAGCTGGATACTTGATGATTTTTGTGGCAAGCCTTGTGTGAGTTAACATATGCGACTATTGACCTCTCATAAGAGCATCTCAAAAGTCTAGGATTCAGAGCAGATGCGTGGTTTGCTTGGTTTAATTGCTTACAAAGTTGTTGTGTGTGTATACACTAAGTGCTATAACTAGGATGAAAGAGAGTGAACATTGATAACATTACTCTCTGATGTTGTGATGCAGAATGCCATGATTAGCAGCATTGTGCATGTGACAAATCTGCCTCGGAAAAGAGTTCTGAAATGGTTCGAGGACAGACGGTCTGAAGAAGGGGTTCCTGATCGTCGAGTTCCATACCAACCATCATCTTAATTTTAGAAGTTCTTCCTTTGTGAGTACCGGCAAAAAGCAACTTATTTTTGTATGTTAAAATGGTTTTTCGTGCTATAAAATCATTCCCTCCCCAATTATTTCACACCAACAATTGGCTTCCTTTTTTTCATTTTTCTGTTTTTGTTTTTGTTTTACTGCGGCTTCATGACATCAGAAAATAGAAAACCTTTTTGTAAATAAAAGGTGGTAATTATCAAAAGGGAATGAACATGTTTAGATAGTGAGCTATTTGGCAGATCTGCCTCATCTATACTAGTTTGCAGAAACACCAGAAATCTCCATCTCTAGTTTGAAGCAAAGCATTTATGCTTCTAATAGTGGAAAATGCATATCTCATCACGAGCCAATAGTTAATGGAGCCACTTATTCACACACATAATCAAAATAATTAGCCTTGCATATGTTCTATTCACAATGTGGATCAAGCCACTATCCTTTTCCGGTTATAGGCTATAACCGATTAGCGTAAGTACTGATTCCAACAATGGAAGGAAAGGTTCCTCTGGCAAAGTGTGGGATGAGAAGCCAGTACAAAATGGAGAAGGGTATAGAGACTTGAGCAGTGCCAAAGTAGTTGAGGCTGCAAAGATGGTGCTTTATCACAATAATAACAGTTAAATCCAGCGGATACTCTAGCGTTTACTCGAAGCTTTAATGCACTCTCCAAGTCTAAGAACTAACAAATCATTCATCGCTACATCATTTTTAAAATTGAAACAAGCCATTCATTATTGTGAAATCTATCTTTGCTAAGCTATGCTTCTATATTATCATTAACCATATAACATTTTTTTCTGCTTCCTATTTTCTGATATAGTATTTTGTTTTTTTTTTAATAACCAAAATACTCGCTCAAAACATTTTTATTTGGTCTTTGACAAAATGTTAACTATATCAGAAAAAATGATCCATCTGTAGGACAAATGTGGTTCAAACCATCAGAGGATCAGAAGAAGAATATATGCCTATCGTGGTAACTTTAGTTGGAATATAGTTAAACCTCGGATGTATCTGCTACGACTAGAGTCATTTTTCAAGAGAATATTTTTTGATATGAGAAAGTCATTTTATGTGTTTGATTGACCACTTAAATGGAGGAAAATGACTTCCCTCACATGAGGGTAGAAGTCATTTTCTCTACAAGTATCATAACGTATACTAACTTTCATATTACTCGTTTCCTCTAATACTTACTATTACAAATTATTGTTAATTGAGTTTTCATCAACACGTTATTGGGTCTCCTAAACACTATCATTAGTTTCTGAGATATATATATATATATATATATATATATATATATATATGTTTTTAAACTTTTTTTTTATACACCAACCAAACACGGTAAAATATGTTTAATGCAAAATATTGACTTCCATCAGATCACAAACATTCTTGTCACAACTTTCGTGTTAAAACAGATCCAAGCAAAGATATATCTAAGTAAACGCTTTGAGAATTTTGAAGTAAATCTGTAAACAAATTTACACAAACAGCAGTAAAAGCAATAAATTCCTATGGCCGCGGAGAATTATTGAACGTTGTGAGTAGTTGGTCTACCAAAGGATTTTTCAAGTCCTACTTAATTGAATCCTTTCAAGAATCGACCAAGAGAGGTGGGGTATTAAGTGGGGGAAGCTAGCTAATGAATTTGCCTTTCTCAATTTGTTGCGTACTGGATATTAGCTTTATATCCAACACATATTAAAACAGATTTTTTGGGAAGTTCAGTATGCATCACTTTTAAAACAGATCAATTCCATATTACCATTTGTATTGGGCATGACGTGCTCGGATAGCACCTCGGCATGACAAACCGAGGGCAATCGAACCGATGTTCCGAAGGGTGAAGGTCGAAGCGAACAACTGAACTACCGAAGTCGAGCATCAAAGTCGCCACCGAGGCGAGCCGCAAGCTGAGCCTCGGCGACATTCACTTCGGTCGAACAGCAAGGCCCTACCACTGAGGTCACACACTTGAACCTCGGTGAAGCGCCTCGGTTCAAGCGGCTTTGCAGCCCACCACTTCAGCCCACTATCTCCATTAATGAGTATTCAGAACGTGGGTTTGAGCACTACCAGACATGGGAAACGTGGGATAGATTCTTGATTCTATAAATAGTACTTCATTCTACATTGTACGTATTCAGAAATATATACAGAAACTCTGGCAAAATTTGTACTCACTACGATATATTGAAATCCAGTTATTTCCTTGCATTTTACGATTATTCTTGTAATTTTCTTGGCTTTGATACGAAGATTTGCTTGTATTCCAACCCAAATTCGATTTGTGATCCTAAACTGATTTAGGTCCATACAAATTGGCGCCGTCTGTGGGGATATAAGCAGAAACGCTTTGTTCCAAAGTTCAACATTCTTTTCCGTTAAAGCCCATAATTTTTCGACAACGATATGGCTGACAGCAGTAGAAATCTTAACGAACAGACCGACGTTCCGTCGAACCAACGGTCATCATCTCCAATGACAACTGAAGCCTTTCAAGCTTTTGTTGTTAATGCACTAAAAGCTCTACAAGAGCGACAGGATGAGCAAGTTAACATTAACGCCGAATTCCGCGCCTTGTTAGAGGCGAGGAATAGTTCAGCACCCAGCCTTCGGCTCCAAATGGAGGCATCCCGCCCTTTGTTCCTACGGGCGCGATAATAGGGAGACCTCCCAATGGGGCCACGTCTGGGGGTTCGGGAAACATACCGAGCACGACGCCACACTTCGGGACGATTCCCACCGTGGCTGAAACTACATCCTCGGTTGATGTTGAGAGGTTGACCAGAGAAATGGAGGCACGCGTCGAGGCTCGCGTTGAGGCTCGCATCGAGGCACGCGTAGAAAAACGCCTCGAGAGCGTACCAGGGATAACAAAGACCGAAGATGAACTTGACATAGACCAATACAGGGAGTTTCCATTTAAGCCCAAGGCAGCACCAGCTCCAACTCCTAAAAATTTCAAGCTCATGTTCTTAAAAAAGTATGATGGGACCACCGATCCCAAAGAGCATGTAAGGGAGTACATGGCGATGGTAAAGAGCAATGACTTAACGGCAATAGAGCTCGAGTCAATGTTCTTGAAAAAGTTTGGCGAGTCCTTAGAGAAAGGAGCGCTGCGTTGGTACATGTGCCTACCAGCGAGATCAATTTCCACCTTCAAGGAAATGACCAACGCCTTCGTTAAAGCCCACACCGGAGCTCAAAAAATTCTCCAAAGAAAGGAGGATATATGCGAGGTCAAGCAACGGCCCGGTGAGCCACTTAAGGAGTTCCTTGAGCGCTTTCATGCTGAGCGCATGAAGCTACCGAGGATGGATGATACTCTAGCCATCATGGCATTTGAAAAGGGTATCAATGTTCGCAACTCTGACGCTGCTGAGTTGCGAAAAGAGCTTCAGCAATACCAAGTTCTGAAGTGAGAAGATTTACACAAACGAGCCTACTCCAAGATAAGGTTGGAGGAAGCTGAGTTTAAAAGCCGAGGTTATAATTACAAAAACTGAGGCGAATCCTCGTATGCGTCGAAGCGTCGCGAGGAAATTCGAAGGGGAGGTATGAGCCATATACCTCCACGAGGCAGCCTGTCAGCCAAAGGTTGGGAAATTCCTTTGGAAATTCGTTTACAAGCCCACATATAAGCCAACGGCTCGGAGGAAAGGTTCACTCTAACTCAAACCAAAGAAATTCTTCAGGCCCAGCTTCGGCTTCAAAGAAAGAATTACCCCGGATCCCTGATTACAACTTTAATATATCGACCTCGGAGCTGGTCAACGTAGTCAAGGAAACTGCTGGGGTAAGAGTACCCAAAGACATGAGAACTCCAGGGGACAAAAGAGATCAGAATTTGCACTGCGAGTTCCATGCGGACTATGGCCATGGAACCGAAACTGCAAAGCATTGCGCCTCGAGGTGGCGCATTTGTTGAAAAAGGGTGTGTTGGCCGAATTCCTTACCGACAAAGGAAAAGACAACTACTCTAAGAACCGAGGCGATAGACAGCCACCTTGGGCTCCACCCCCTGAGAGAGTTGTAAATATTATCACCGGGGGGTCAGAAGTGAACAGGGTGAATTTCGCAGCCGCAAAAAAATTCGCCAAGCTGTCGATTACAATGAAAAAGAGAACTCAAGTGGGAGGCTCGGGCAAAGAAATTGTATTCGATGATGACGATTGTGATGGGATGATGTTCCCTCATCATGATGCCTTGGTCATCATGTTGAGAATCAATGACTCGGATATCAAGCGAGCCTTGATTGACCCTAATAGCTCGGTCAACATAATCAGCTACGGGGCCATTAAAAAGTTATAGCTCAAAGGGGAAGTCATCCCCAAGGCAACAGTGTTGACTGGCTTTAACAACTCCACGGAAAAAACGTTGGGTGAAATCACACTCAAAACATTTGCTGAAAGAGTTAGCAAAGAAACACTGTTTCAAGTGTTACCCGAGGACATAGCATACAATGTGATCCTCGGCAGACCATGGATCCACTCCATGGAGGCTGTTCCCTCCACGCTTTATCAGGTGATTAATTTCCCTACACCTTTGGGGATTCGATCAATAAAGGGAGAGCAACGAGTAGCTAGAGAATGCTATTCGGTTGCTTTGAGGAGTGGAGTCGCCCCGACTGGGCCAAAACAATAGCAACTAACGCAACCGGGGTCAAGCGAGGAGGACCTCCAAGGAGAAGTTGAAAAGATCCCGGTGTGCATTCAAGAGCCTCGGAAATAAAAAGCCGAGGACTCAACTATTGAGGAGTTGGAATCTTTCACCTTATTGAAAGATTTTCCTGAAAGAAAGGTATTTGTCGGCTCGGAATTGGACCCGGAGTCGAAGAAAGCAGTCCTTGAAGTTTTAAAGTCCAACAACGACTACTTCGCTTGGTTTCATTCAGACATGATTGGTATCGATCCGGAGATCATGACCCACAAGCTGAATGTAGACCCAAAATTCACCCCGGTGAAGCAGAAGAAAAGACCTCACGCTGGGGTTAAAAAGAAAGCGATCGAAGATGAAACCACAAAGTTGCAAGAAAATGGTTTCATAAGGGAGGTAAAGTATCCCGAATGGCTGGCTAATATGGTCGTCGTACCAAAGAAAAATGGCAAGTGGAGGATGTGCGTAGATTACACTGATTTAAACAAGGCTTGCCCCAAAGATTCCTACCCATTGCCACAAATAAACAGGTTAATAGACTCTACGGCTGGACACAAACTATTAACCTTTTTGGATGCTTATTCGGGCTACAACTAGATCCTCATGGATCCGAAGGACGAAGAGAAAACCTCGTTCATCACTGACCGAGGTACCTTTTGCTATAAAGTGATGCCCTTCGGTTTGAAAAATGCTGGGGCGACGTACCAGAGATTGGTGTGTCGCATGTTCAAGGAGTATATTGGAAAATCTATGGAAGTTTACATAGATGATATGCTCATCAAATCGATTCGAATAGAGGATCATCTGAATCATTTGAGGGAAGCTTTTGCTGTTCTGAGGCAATATGGCATGAAATTGAACCCTGAGAAGTGTGCCTTCGGTGTAGGGTCGGGCAAATTCTTGGGATTCATTGTCTCTAAACGAGGGATCGAAGCCAACCCAGATAAGATCAAAGCTATCGAGGAAATCCCCGAAGAGTTGACCGGGGTGAAAGAAGTTCAGCGCTTAACTGGCCGAATCGCTGCCCTGAGTCAATTCATCTCAAGGTCCTCGGAGCGATGCCACAAATTCTTCTCTGTTTTGAGGAAGAACAATCACTTCGAATGGACACCGGAGTGTAAAGAAGCGCTGAAAAATTTGAAACGATACCTGGCTAACGCGTCGTTGCTCGCCAAGCCAAAGGATGGTGAAACATTGCTAGTTTACTTGGCTGTGTCCGAGGTGTCAGTCAGCGCGGTGCTGGTTCAGAAAGAAGATGGCAAGCAACAGCCCATCTACTATGTGAGCAAGGCACTCCTCGATGCTGAGACCAGGTACGCGGAAAAACTAGCACTTGCTTTAATTGTTACTGCTCGGGAACTACGACCTTATTTCCAATGTCACCCAATAGCAGTAGTTTCAACCTTCCCCTTGAGAAGTATATTGCATAAACCTGAGTTATCGGGAAGGTTATCAAAATGGGCGGTAGAATTGAGCGAGTATGATATCACTTATCAACCCCGAACAGCCATCAAATCCCAAGTCTTGGCTGACTTCGTAGCTGATTTTAGTGTTGGGATTCAGCCCGAAGCTGAAAATGCGAACTCAATGTCGAAAGGAACAGCTTCGGGGCTATGGATACTTCACACCGATGGGGCAACTAATTCCAAGGGTTCGGGATTAGGCATAGTCTTGAAAGCACCCACCGGAGAGAAAATCCGGCACTCGGTCGGTTCAAAAAAGTGACCAACAATGAGGCCGAATACGAGGCAGCTCTAGCAGGCTTGGAGTTGGCTAAAGAAATGAGGGTGGAAAGAATTGAGTTGAGGTGTGACTCGCAGCTGGTGGTAAATCAAGTGCTCGGTGAATACACGGCTCGAGAGCCCAGAATGCAGCTATTCTTGGACCGAGCACAGAGCATCTTGGCCCAATTCCAAGAATGGAAAATTAAACAAGTACCTCGGGAGGAAAATATCAAAGCTGATGCCCTAGTAAACTTGGGTTCGGCAGTCGATGAAGCCCACTCGGGGACTGATTCAGTGGTTTGGTTGCTATCTGCACAGATGAGAGAGATGAAATTGCAGGTTAACTCGGTGGACCACAAATGGGATTGGCGGAGTATGTTCATATCTTACTTCGACTCGGGGGCTGTCCCTCAAGATAAGAAGGAGGCCAAAAAGTTAAGGACACAAGCGGCTTCGTACCGTATGATCGAGGGTAATTTGTATAAAAGATTGTATTGCGGCCCGATGGCCAAGTGTTTGGGTCCAGACGAGGCTAGATATATGATGGCCGAGGTGCACGAAGGCGAGTGTGGCAATAACTCGGGGGGAAAGTCTTTGGTGCGCAAATTATTTAGAGCTGGGTACTATTGGCCCACCATCAGCGCAGATGCAAAGGCCTTCGTGCAGAAATGTGATAAGTGTCAACGCCACGCACGAATGATCCATCAACAGGCCGAACCTCTGCATTCGGTCGTGTCGCCATGGCCTTTCATGAAGTGGGAGATGGATATTGTTGGCCCCTTACCAAAGGGAAAAGGTGGTGTCCGGTTCATCCTAGTGTTAACCGATTACTTTACAAAGTGGGGTGAAGCAATAGCTCTCATCGAGGTCAAACAAAAGGACGTAATCGACTTCATTAGAAAAAACATCATCTACATGTTCGGTGTCCCGAGGGAAATTGCTTGCGACAACGGTAAACAATTCATGGGAGCAGCCATCACCGATTTCTTCAAAAGAATTGGATCAAAAGAATTGCTTCGACCCCCTATCATCCAAGTGCCAATGGCCAAGATGAGTCTTCGAATAGGATTATAATTGAAAACCTCAAGAAAAGGCTCGATGAGAAGAAAGGTCCTTGGCCCGAGGAGTTGCCAGGCGTGTTGTGGGCCATGCGGACAACAGAAAAGAACAGCACCGGTGAGCCTCCTTTTTCACTTGCTTACGGTATGGACTCCCTTATCCCCGTGGAGGTGGGCGAACCAAGTCTTCGGTATGCTTACATCAGCGAGGATGCGAATCAGCAGGCCATGCGCATAGAGTTGGACTTGCTCGAGGAGAAAAGATAGTTGGCTTTGGTTCGGCTAGTTGCACAAAAAAGGTAGATCGAAGCATATCTCAATAGGAAGGCCAAACTCAGAGATTTTAAAGTTGGCGACTATGTGCTGAAGGCTACGAATCAATCAACGAAGGAAGAAAATGGGGGAAAGCTTGTCGCGAATTGGGAAGGACCTTACAGAGTCAGAGCAATTGTTGGGAAAGGATCTTATCAAATTGAAGATCTGTAGGGCACACCCGAACCCTTAAATTGGAACATTTCCAATTTAAAGCAGTACTACTTCTGATATCGAGGTAAGCATTCCTCAATGACTTAAAACTTATATTCAGCCTCGAGCCGGAAAATGCTCCAAGGGCCTCTATTGAAATGTACTAACTTGCTCCACGTTTCGTTTTGCTTGACCTTTTTAGGAAGCACATAAAACGATTTTCAGTGCTCGGATCTTCATCAAGATTCACACCCGAACACTGGGGGGAGTAAGGGACAGTTCGCAACCGAGGTCGGCACTGAGCCTCTCAACCGAAGCCTATCTATTTGACAACCGGGGACTGACTCCCGAGGAATAGATTAGTACATTGTAATCACGCCCGATAGTGGCATGTTCTCAATCTATTTTTACGCCCAAGGTCTGCTTCGACTTGGACTTATGTAAAAAGCCAATTTTGGCTCGTTGATATTATTAATGGAATAAACCTGATCCCATATCTCTTTGTTTCTACGATTTTACACTTCGAAGTTGCACTCTAAATGCATCGACTCGAGAACGAGACGTCGTTCTAAGTTTGCATCGGTTTGATTCAGTTAAGTCTTGCAAGCAAGTTGTCAATTTTAAATATTCGGTTCATGCAAAAACTAACATTTAAGATAAAAAGTACAAATTTATTTCACCAGGCCCGAAGGCCGCAAATTTATACATCAAAAGGACCCGAAGGTCTAAAGCATGAACAAAAGAAGAGAGCCCGAAGGCCTACACAAAAATAAAAAATGTTAACAGAAGTCTAAGCCTCGGGGGCGTCACCTCCCTCTTCGGAACCCCCCTCGGCATCTTCTTCATCATCCTCATCTTCATCGTCACTCGAGGCTTCACTTGATGGGAGGTCGTTGATGATAGCTTGAGCTTTTGCTGCCTTCTCTTCGGCTTCTGAAATCTCTTCTTCCAAGTTAAGCCCACCAGCGCGGCACTGTTTGAGTAACTTCAGCCGAGATTTGATAAAAGCCCATTGCTTATCTAGCTCCGCCCTCTTGGCCTTGATCGTAGCTCTTCCTTTGCGATCAGTGGTTTCGTCTCGAAGAGCTTCAACCTCGGCTTCACGAGCTAAAAGTTTGGAGGTCTCACCCTCCAACTTCTGAATATAAAGTACATGACTTCTCAGTTGCTCATGATGTTTCTTGGCCATCTCTTCAAACTTGCCCCTAGCTTGAGCCAGCTCGGCATTAAGTTTAACAACTTTAGCTTCCAGCCTCGAGCGCTCGACTTGGAACCTGTCACAGAGGGCACGAATTTTTGCTTCGGAAGCAGCCTCGGCTTCGTGCAAATCGGACTGAGACTTGGACAATCTAGCTTTCAACTCAGCTATTTGCGCTCTGAAGCTATCCTTCTGCCTGCCCCAAGCACGAGCCACGCGCTGCACCTCCTCGGCCCTCGTGGTCTCGAGCTCAATAGGTCTCAACAATAGAACAAAGCACTTGGTGAAAATTATTGAAGGTCAGCGTGAATAAACATCCCAAAGCGGAATTGAAATCAAAGAAATCACAGCTAACTTTGAGTGTATTGGCGGCGAGGGTACTGACTAGCTGAGCAGGAGGAAACAACTGCACCACTTTATCTTCTTCTGGGCCGAGTAAGGGCATAAGGCTCAATATATCGCCTCGAGTGCTCGACAACAAATTCAAAGAAGTTGGAACCTCGAGCTTTCGAAAAGACCCAACCGAGAATGAAATCCTCGAAGGCTCAAATTGCGCCCGAACCGCACCGACTTCAGCCCCTCTCGATAGCATCAGACCCAGCCTCTCCAACTTTGGCCTTGCCTCTGGCCTTGGCAACCGCCGCCTCGGTTTCCAGCTCCTGATCCTCGAGGTCCACTACCTCGACTGCTCTTCAAGTTACCAAATCCTCGGCGACAACGTCATCGGGCTCATCAATTAGCCCCCGGCGCGATTCCGTCACCGCCTCGGGTCTGGGGGAAACATCCACCTCGACGCGAGGATTTACTGAACGAGAGAGTTTTTTGGAAACCGCTCTTTTCCTCTTCACACCTACAAAGGTCGACATAAAAGAATCTTGAGCAAGGGAATGTGGAGAAATAAAAGCCAACAAATCAGCCGAGGGTGATGTATTACCTTTTGAGGATCCCTGACCCGAGGATCCCTTCGAAGTCTTCGAAGGCTTTGAAGCCTTGAGCTCTTTTAAGTCTCCAGCTAAGCCCACCACCGAAGCCAGTTCATCATCTGACTCGGTATTTTCACCGTCCTTTTTCTTCTTCTTCTTCTTTCCTTTTTCCTGTTTCTTCTTGCTTTTATTCGTATTGATGGCACAATTTGGAAAACCTAACACCAAAGGAAAGAAAATTAACAACCGAAGCAGAGGCCCCAAGCAGCACGCCAAATGAAGCACCATAGAAAACTTACCATGCCTCTTACACTGCCAACCAAAGTCAGCAACCATCTTCATCCATGTACGTTTAGGCGTTCACGAGCCCCAGTCACAGCTCTAACCCATTCAGTCAACCCCTCGGGAGGAACGATGGCGACCTTGTTAGCTGAACAAAAAAAGTGAAACGAGGTTAGCAAACCAGAATGAGCGCCAAGGAAGAAGTAACAAAGCGAAGGGACGCTTACGTGTGTTATTCCACCTCTCCGGGAAATTGGGTTCGACGGATAGGACGCCAGTCTCCAAGAGGACGTAGCGATCACTCCAGCCTCGGTCCCCGTGATCCTTATTGCTCCTAAACGCACACACAAGTATACGTGGTCGACAAGTAATAAAGTGATAAATCGAGTATCGTTCCCACGAGGACTATAGTTCAGACTGAATCCTAGCAAACAATTTCGTAAAAACTATTCAGGGATCTTTTTCAAGTATGATTGAGATTTTTACTAACTAAAACAATAACTAAAAACAACTAACTGAAGTCAAGTAACAGAGCAAATTCTAGGTTGTTATTAATAAAAGAGAGACGGTCCAGGGTCAGAGCTACGAACAATCCAGTTGAGTTTTCCAGTTGATTCTACTTCTTGATTTCCGAGATTGCTAACTAACAGGTTAATTATATTCGTGAAAACCTGTCGATTCTTCACGAGTCTATGCAAGCTACTCTAACGCATATATTTCTATGGAATTAAATCACATGCATGCATTAAAGAACTCTGTATTTAGCTAAGCAAGGCGAATAGGTATATGTCTATCCTACCCGCAAATCGATTCCCTGATGCCCAGGTTCACAATCAAGCCCTATTCTTTCTTATTTGCATTTACACGTTCCCTCTGTCGAGTTCAACTTGTAAACCGTAGATAGTGTTCAATTACCGGGCTCTGATAACCAAACAATTAGGCTCAAGAAAGAATAAACAATCCGTAATGGTAAATCAATAGGAAGAAATCAACTTTCAAACATCAACCTTCATGTATTTGCTCTAACCCTAGAACAAACAAACTATAGAATTAAAGAGAAGAATAAGAGAAAGAGAGAAAGAACTTGTTTAGAAGACATCTAGGGCTCCTCCCCTCTTCTCCAAAACTGACCTCTCCTAGAAATAACAAAATAAATTAGGTTTTATAGTGTTTACAAAGTGCTAGGATAAGCTAAACCAAAGCCTAATCTAGTTGGGAAAACTTGTATTTCGTCAGCCTCAAAGCTTTCGTGGAAGCCACGCTTCCACTATAGCTCCCAACTCCTCAGGGCTTTCGCTGAAGCCTTGCTCCCAGTATAGCTTCCAACTCTTCAGGGCTTTCTTGGAAGCCTTGCTTCCACCATAGCTTCCAATGTGTCCATTAACTCTAATTTGATTGTTCTTGTCTCGAATTCATCCACACCATTCCTAAAATCACAAATACGATAAGTGAGCACAAGAAACACAATTATCAAATATAACGAGCGCATAAAGTACCAAAATGTGAGAAGATATTAAGGTAAAATAGGCAAATATCGCCAAACATCACCACCCCACACTTAGACCTTTGCTCGCCCTCGAGCAATCATCAAAAACCAATTTCCCAACTAGATCCCAACACTCAATAGAACAGGTCTACCTATGATTATGTTTGATACCGACCATTAAAAAAGTGCATATACATACCATGTGACCCTCAACATGCCAAAAATCCACCAGAATTTTAAAACAGTAGAACAACCAACTAAGAACATCTCAATCTCAAAAACCGACTCAATGAAACCAAGCTTTCACAAAATCACACTCATTCACCCAACCAAAAAGTCAAAACTTCACCTATCTCGCGCAAACCGTGTGCCCTCACCAAAAGTAATCAAGAGAGCGTCCCAAATATCACACCAAGAATATATTTCAAGAATAAATTAGGGACATAATATAGAAAGAATTCACTCGCTCTCAAAAAAAAGTTCACGTGCCACACACAACGTACCATAGGCTTGCCCATAGTGTAGGACTCCACTAGTATAAGCTCACTCCAATCGGGATTAACTAGGACTTTAAGGGTTGTAATGTAGGCCAAAGGACGGGTAGGATAAATATGGATAAAATAGTGACTACCTCCCTAAGCACTTTAATACATCACTTTCAATTTTTTTTCTTTCCACCATTCTTCTCAAATTCAACCAAACAACCACCCAAACATACACAAGAAATTTCCTCTCACATTTATGCAATTCGCAACTTTACTTTTGCACAACACTGGCAAGGATTAAGATTTTTTTCTTTTGTTTTCTTTATTTTTCTCTTTTTCATTTCATTTTTTTCTTTTCAATAATTCCCAACCTTGCCAATGTATTTTTATCTTTTTTTTCAAAATGCACCATATTATTTTCTTTCATCGGTTCCACTCAAAAGCCACCCAATCATCCAAGCACAACTCCGTAAACAATAATATTTTTCAATTAAAGTGCTATAAAGAGTACGGGTTCAAAAGGATGATAATTAAGAACAATAAGGGGTAAGGCTCGAAATGTGGGTGCCAACAAAAAGGTCAATAGGCTTAAAAGGGCTTAAGAAAGATAATATTAAATGGTAGGGTAATCAAGGCTAGAAAAGCTTATCAAAGAAACGCCTGTATCATCTCCCGACTAGAGCAAACCTAGGATTTCGCTTTGCACACACACGGGGCAAGTTCTAGACATCAATATGCAGCACGAAACATGCGAAAAGATACTCACATCATACATGGCACATAGTTCACTAAAGACGGTTCCATTCCAACTCTCGGTTAAAGCAAAAAAAATGCAACTTTGGAAATTTAAGCACTAAGGCACAATAATTCACAAACGAGTCAAGTAGTTGAACCTAAGCGTCTCAAAAGGGTCATTCACATTTTTCTAGGCATGCATCACAATTTTTAAACCAAAAGGGATTCACAAAGAATAAATGCTCATGTCCAAATTCACCGGTATCAAACAAACCAAAGGTACCTAGCATTCTATCAATTTTCCTAAAGTACTCTACTAACTACTACTACTAAACTACTCCTAAAAATAAAAAAATTACCCGGTTCAAAGGTCTACCCATGGAAAAGAACCGAGGCCATAAGAAAAACCACGGGGCGGGTGACTGTACCACTAACTAAAACTAAAAATAAAATCTTTTTGGAAGTTTTCATTAGTTTTCTAATTTTTTTTATATATATTAAAGCAAAAAACAAATAAAAATAAAGTCAAGTGACAAAAATAAAAATTGCTAAAATTAAATTCCTAAGGGTACAATCATCCATAACCTCAAAAAGAACGGAAGTTTCCCCACCCCACACTTAAAACTAAGCAATGTCCTCAGTGCGAACAAAAATAAAGTGCAAGAGTAAAAAGAACTTCCCTGAAGGCTAAACGACCTAACTTTTGGCGCTAGCAGTGGCACCATCTCCATTACGAACCCACTAATCGTCCGTAAAGCAAAGGGTACTCAGACTTCCCCCAAAATGTCGTCTTCATAAGGCATTGGGTGTGCGCGCACCCCACACTTGAGCTCGAAAAAGCAAAAACCTGCAAAATATATAACTACGCACGCAAAAATAATGGAGCGGTTTACGACCCTACACTTGGTCCTAATTATACTATAATGGAAGTAAAACTAACTAACTAATCTAAACTAACTAACAAAAGAGGGAAGTAAGGGCAACGGAAAGCTCACAAGCTAGGACTTGGCACTAGTCGTGCGTGACAATGGCCTATGATTTATTTTGGCTTAATTTCAATCTCAATTTAGCATACAAGCAACCAATTCAATCACGTGAATTAACATCATATTCAATTTATGCCTATATAAAATTTTGCTACTTAAGAATTCGCAAAAATTGGACTTTTTACTCACTTTGGCATTTAGTCGAACACATGATGTGCATTCGTTTCAATTTCAGATTTCATACATAATTGGAAGAGTTGAACCCTCCAAATTTTCCATAGGAGCTCACTTTAAGCAAATCCCAGAGTAACCTAACAAGGGATCACTGCACTACTCAAGACTTCACCAATTATGTATCACTTGAATTACATTTACAGTAGTCGAACTGAAGGCAAACAGGCAGTACCACAAGTCGTGCACGAGCGACGTGCAACATTGATCAAGTATACGACAAAGAAGCTACAATATTATCCACTTCACCTCGCACATAGAATTAAGCGTACACAGTCCCTAGGGGTGTTTTGGCTACTCAAACTTCGCCAATTATCTCAAAGAAGTCATTCAGGAATTTCAGCGAACATGTTGCAGGCATAATAGTCAAGCTGTAGTTTCATAGATATTTAAAGAGAAAGAACACTCCCAAATTTTTATGGGAGATCGCTCACAGAGTCCAGTGTAACTAAGTCAAGTTTCATGTTTATGTATAACCTGATGAGGGTTCGTTTAATGCACAAATACCAGAAGCAAAATGGGACAACAGGGAGGTAAAACGGGACGTCACACCGTAGCAGCAGAGGTGAGAGAGAGACAAGAGGGAGACAAACTCACTAGATCAGTTTTTAAGCAATGGAGAAAGTGGATCAAATCTCTTGCAGGAATAGGATGCGTTGTTTCTATTGTTCTTAGGTAGAATTTTTTTCTGCTTTATTTTGTTTAAACCCAGAACAGAGGGAAAAAGGGAGCCCGTTTTTAAGTCTCAGCTTCGTGGGTCAACGGGTCGACCCGTAAAAACCTTAACTTACCTAGAAACGTGCAGTGGAGTGATATACACAGCGACGCTTGGCCATCGCGAGAGCAGTTTTGGACCTCACTGTTTTGAGCCAGCGATCATGGGGCGACGCTTTGAACTGAATTTTGCAGCTGGAAGCGCTGAGGAGAGCGACGCTTTGCGATCACCTTAAGCTGTTAGAAGCTCACTGTTTGACTCAATGCGACGCGGAAAGCGACGCTTTGCCGGTGGTTGTGTCCAGTTTTTCCAATTTTTGGCTGAAAGCGTTATGTGAAGCGAGCTTGTGGATTGGTGTATCATTTTTGGAACTTAGTGTGTTGCCAAAGCTTTTCTTCAAGCGGGGCTTTGCTGATAGCATTCCCTTAAATTTTTCCAAAAATTTTCCAAGTATTCAGCTCTCCTGATGCGATTCTTCAAGCGACGCTTTGCATAGACAATTAACCAGTCCCTGAAAGCAATACTTCCTGTTTGAATTTCGTCACTCCACGCCTAAGTGTCTCTGCCCCTATTTCCATTATATAATCCGCCCTCCGAATTTCTCGAGCCCCTACAAAATGACAAGAAAACTAAGTAATACGACATAAATAAAAATGACGAAAACAATAAAAATTGGGTTGCCTCCCAACAAGCGCTTGATTTAACGTCGCGGCACGACGATACCAACTTCAACACTTTTTCCTCCACCTCGAACTTATGAATTGAATCCCCAACTTTGCCTCTAGCTTACGGTTATGGTCTCGGGGTGGTAAAAATACCCATGAACCAATTAAACAATGTCGCATTTTACACTTTTTGGCTGTTAAATGAGGAGTGTCGTTTTGTCTTCTCGATATAGCAAATTTCAAAATATAGGCACCTTGTTCCTCATTCCTGCGCTTCTTAACAGGCTCGGATGGCTTAATTCTCATGTCATCATCCAAACACAATGTTGAAAAATGATTGGAACGAGGTCGAATGCGCTTCAATTCTAAAATTGCATTACTTTTGACACCCTCAATTGAACAAACACTAGAGTTCTCATATACGATTTTTTCTATTTCCTCACTTGACTCTAATGTAATTTTTTCAACCTTGGCAATATCAACTAATATTGGGTCGAATGGTAGGAATTCCACTTTTTGCTCCTCAAATTGGCTTTTAAGCTCTTCTATCTCAAATCTACTATCCACAACAACTGATAATTGGGTATTAGACATCTCAACCATATCACTCAAATTCGCCTCCAAGTCGTGAATAGTCAAGCCAAATTCATCGATCTCTTGTCTGAGAACAACCCTTTCT
Source organism: Petunia x hybrida (assembly GCA_037355625.1). Lineage (NCBI taxonomy): Eukaryota > Viridiplantae > Streptophyta > Magnoliopsida > Solanales > Solanaceae > Petunia > Petunia x hybrida. Next base: position 895,540 of record JBBBVM010000208.1, read on the forward strand.
TCCATAAATTGCCTCATCATATTTGTAAGTTCACTTCTGAAATCCCCATATGCTTCTAAAAGGTTGGCCCGCTCCGTTAGCCAAGTTTGGCTGACAACCTGCACTCCATCGCTCCTGTCAGACTTGTAAACATTATTAGAATCGTCACACACACTGATAGGGGAAGAAGTATGACACTTGGGACAACTATTCCACAGACTACCACACAATTTGCAAAAGTTCCAGTCAAAGGTAGTGGAAAATTCACATAACCAGTCCCGCAGAGTCGAAAGACTTGGACAATTTTTCCAAAAGTGATGTCCTCCACAAAGTAGACAAGAATCAGTAAAGCAACCACCATTCAACCAATTTTCATTAAAAGATGCCATGTTAACAAGTAACACAATAATAAACTAGACAAAAAATTAAACCTGAATAGAAAATAATAAATCGTTCAAAAAAAAAAACAGTCAATTATTTAGTCCCCGGCAACGGCGCCAAAAACTTGTTGCTCCCAAACGCACACGCAAGTATACGTGGTCGACAAGTAATAAAGTGATAAATCGAGTATCGTTCCCACGAGGACTATTGTTCAGACTGAATCCTAGCAAACAATTTCGTAAAAACTATTCAGGGATCTTTTTCAAGTATGATTGAGATTTTTACTAACTAAAACAATAACTAAAAACAACTAACTGAAGTCAAGTAACAGAGCAAATTCTAGGTTGTTATTAATAAAAGAGAGACGGTCCAGGGTCAGAGCTACGAACAATCCAGTTGAGTTTTCCAGTTGATTCTACTTCTTGATTTCCGAGATTGCTAACTAACAGGTTAATTATATTCGTGAAAACCTGTCGATTCTTCACGAGTCTATGCAAGCTACTCTAACGCATATATTTCTATGGAATTAAATCACATGCATGCATTAAAGAACTCTGTATTTAGCTAAGCAAGGCGAATAGGTATATGTCTATCCTACCCGCAAATCGATTCCCTGATGCCCAGGTTCACAATCAAGCCCTATTCTTTCTTATTTGCATTTACACGTTCCCTCTGTCGAGTTCAACTTGTAAACCGTAGATAGTGTTCAATTACCGGGCCCTGATAACCAAACAATTAGGCTCAAGAAAGAATAAACAATCCGTAATGGTAAATCAATAGGAAGAAATCAACTTTCAAACATCAACCTTCATGTATTTGCTCTAACCCTAGAACAAACAAACTATAGAATTAAAGAGAAGAATAAGAGAAAGAGAGAAAGAACTTGTTTAGAAGACATCTAGGGCTCCTCCCCTCTTCTCCAAAACTGACTTCTCCTAGAAATAACAAAATAAATGAGGTTTTATAGTGTTTACAAAGTGCTAGGATAAGCTAAACCAAAGCCTAATCTAGTTGGGAAAACTTGTATTTCGTCAGCCTCAAAGCTTTCGTGGAAGCCACGCTTCCACTATAGCTCCCAACTCCTCAGGGCTTTCGCTGAAGCCTTGCTCCCAGTATAGCTTCCAACTCTTCAGGGCTTTCTTGGAAGCCTTGCTTCCACCATAGCTTCCAATGTGTCCATTAACTCTAATTTGATTGTTCTTGTCTCGAATTCATCCACACCATTCCTAAAATCACAAATACGATAAGTGAGCACAAGAAACACAATTATCAAATATAACGAGCGCATAAAGTACCAAATGTGAGAAGATATTAAGGTAAAATAGGCAAATATCGTGAAACATCAATCCTCGCTCTTATGGAGGAGCGCATACATACCTCAGTTGTTTAAAGCCATAACCCCGGATTTGTGGAAGTAAGGGTAATAAAGAGAAAGGATGTGCTGGAAAGTGAAATCTACCCCGGCTTCAGTAGTCAACCAATCAATGCACTGAACAACCCTCCATACGCCGAGGCCTAGCTGAGCCAAGCACAAATTGTAAGCTCAGCAGAAATCGTCGATGACTCTATGTACTGGAAGAGAGAAACTGAGGGTGAAAGGGTAAGTGTAAGCAAAAGAGAGCCCCTCCACGTGCTGGCAAACTCTGCTCGTCGGGTCGGGGATGACTACTTTCACTTCGGGACCAAACCCACAATCCTTCCGAACTCGCTCAATATGAGCTTGTGTTATGCGAGTCGGCGACGTGTTTACCGGTATGTTCCTATTATTCTCCTCTTGATCAGCAGATTGCACTTGCAGCTTGAGGTCTTTGCTGTTATCAAAATGAGAGGGGATAATTTGATGAGGCTCGAGCTCTTGCTCGAGGGGAATCATCGGGCCCGAAGGTCCCACCTCGAAAGTATTCCCACCTTCGGTTGAGGGCGGTTCACCCCCAGCTTCCGTTTCGGCCTCGGCTTTATCTTCGCCCTCGCCCACGGTATCGTCGCCCTCGTCATCGTCATCCCTATGGATGACATCATCAGCACCACTCACTACCATGGCGTCATCAAACATGACGCCACCCTTCTCCTCTATGTCGACATCATCACTCGATGCAGCTAAGTCACGCCTGGCTCTCTCCTTAGGACGCATAGGGCCACCAACACCAGACGTCACTTCACCGCCATCCTCCACAGCAGCTGTTTGAGTTGCCGGCACAGCGGCGACGATATCTCCGCTAGCAGTAGCGGCGACTGAATGGGATGCTCTAACTCTCCCACCAGAGTCACTTAAATCTTGTTTGGAATATGTGGTAGACATGATCACGATTCTAAGTGTTCAAAGATCTTGTTGAAAACAGAAATAATCAAGACGAAAACAGAATTTTTTCTCTCTTTTTGGTTGTTGCTGCTTGCGAATATTGAAAGTGGTGAGAATGAGTTGAGAAGAAGGTATTTATAGGTGTGGGAAACTAACAAGTGGCAAGACTTCATCATTGTAACGTTGGGGGAAACAAAAAAAGCGGCGTGACCATTCAGCCAGCCAACAGGCGAGTGACACGTGTTGATGAACAGTAATCTGAGGGCACGCGAACCGTTGACAAAATTTGAAACACGTGGATAAGATCAGGCCGCGTCACTTTCCCGCGGAATATCACTCCACTCCTCGATAACTTCGGTAATTGACCGAGGAGTGGGGGGAATATCTGTATTGGGCAAAAACTGACGTGCTCGAATAGCACCTCGGCATGACAAACAGAGGGCAATCGAACCGATGTTCCGAAGGGTGAAGGTCGAAGCGAACAACTGAACTACCGAAGTCGAGCATCAAAGTCGCCACCAAAGCGAGCCGCAAGCTGAGCCTCAGCGACATTCACTTCGGTCGAACAGCAAGGCCCTACCACCGAGGTCACATACTTGAACCTCGGTGAAGCGCCTCGGTTCAAGCGGCTTTGCAGCCCACCACTTCAGCCCACTATCTCCATTAATGAGTATTCAGAACGTGGGTTTGAGCACTACCAGACATGGGAAACGTGGGATAGATTCTTGAATCTATAAATAGCAATTGTACATATTCAGAAATATATACAGAAACTCTGGCAAAATTTGTACTCACTACGATATATTGAAATCCAGTTATTTCCTTGCATTTTACGATTATTCTTGTCATTTTCTTGGCTTTGATACGAAGATTTGCTTGTATTCCAACCCAAATTCGATTTGTGATCCTAAACTGATTTAGGCTCATACATCATTAAATCTCATAAAATGCTTTCTTCTCTCTAATCTTTACTCAGTTACACGATCACAGACTCATTATGCTGTTACAATAAGTCAAGAAGAAGAAATACTTGAGAAAACGATGAACCTAAACTTTGCTACTATCATTCAAGCCAAATCAAGAAAAACAAAAAAGTTGAAAAGGGGAAATTTACATGTTAATATGTCTAATATGAGGTGACTTCCTCCACTCCATCAACTTGCGAAATATCCTTGCAAAGATAAAACCTCACACCCACATGTGAGCAAGACAATATCTCGTGACAACGATCTTTAGATGGCACATTCTGTGGAAACAACTGAGTATGGGTAAAAACGAACTCCCTAAATATATATATATACGCACATACATATCCATTTTTTATTTATTTTTCTTCGGTACCTACTTTACGATCGAATAATGAAGATCCACATCGGTAAGTTCTACTTTGAGAATTAATGCGCTCTCTACCCATGGTAAGTGGTAACTCCATATGCATAACTCGAGCTTGAAATTTCGAATTATGCTTTATAAAGTATTTATCAACTCACCGTTAATCTTTGGTGGTTTTCGTTGACCGCGCGGTTGGGTGGATTCTTTTGGCATGTGCGACTTTGTCTTACGTCCACCAAAAAGCAGATATAGGGACGTTGTTCAGCATCAAAATAGGGGGAACGTGGATAACTTATCAAGTGTAAGCACACACTATTAGTTTCAATATATATTACAAACACTTATTTGGGCAATCAGAGTTATTTTCTTAACTGCATTTCTTAATATTTTTAGTATAATTTCAATTATTACGTAAATATTTATTAGGCATTTGGCCATAGATATCAAAAAGATTTTTGAAAATTAAAGGAGTTTGATAACGCTCAATTACGCTCTATAAAAGAAATTAAATGGTCATCGCAACATATCTTGTTCAAGTTCGAAGTCGAATTTCACAGATAGTGCATATTTAGGAAGTAATAATTTTATTAGTCGAGTCATCTAGATCTAATCAAGTATAAAATAAGTTATAGATAATTAAGAATTATTAAATAACTAAAAATAAAAGTAACATGGAAATTAATGAATTGATAGAAAGCGATTGTCAATATGAGAGAGTTTAAGGTTATGATTTTCTTAATAGCGGGATGAAATGCATGACAAGCTCCTAAAATCACAACGTCTTCTCCTATATTGGCGGTAAATTCTAAAGCTACCACAACTCTCTTCCGAGCAATTATGTTTTTAACCTATATTTAATTCCAAACTAAGTCTAGGCATTTAGATAGCTATTGGGGCCACAATTAGATTTGTTATTCGTAATGTCTCTAATTATCTTCTGATCGATTAGGGAGAAATATTATATTCAACTCTAGTGTAACCCTACGTTCTCTCCCGAGTAATAGTAGGTTAAGAAACTAACGACAACCATGCTAGTAATCACAAGTAGAAATAGAGAAGATAAATAGAATCATGAAATAACGACATTTAAAACTTGTGTATAGCATTCCACCAATATAAATGTACATTATAATCCTAGAATAAAGTTTAGCTACTCATGCTCAAACGTATAAACATAATAAAAACAAGAATCACAAGGTAGAGGGAGAAGAAACTATTGGAATCCGTTGTCTTTCGACCTCCAGACTCGATATTTTCACTCCCTTACCTCCAAAATCTTGTCCAACCCTAAAAAATAGTATGTTTTAGGATGTATTTATACTATTTTGGAATGACCTAGACCGACGCTGACTTGAAAAAATCCACTTAAACCAAATTGGACTCGGAAGCTATAATTTGGCCTGGTGCGAGGCCTGGTGCCTTTCCCTATGACTCGCACCAGGATATTTTAACAGATTCTTGGAATCTTCAAACATAAATTGACGTTGCGAGAATTTTGCATGTGGCGTTGCCTGAGGCAACTAGCTATTTTTCTACTACTTGTTCGAAATCTTCGTCGCTTGCTCGTTAACTTCTACTCATACTTCAAAAGCTTTGATTTTCCTTCTTTAAAGTTCCAGAACGATCATCTTTCGTCCATGTTATTTCTACATAACAAAACACACTATATAAGCATAAAAACACTTAAAAATATGACTCAAACGACAAGTAACTAGATATAAGATGAGACAAAAGCTAAGAATGTGCATTTTCTGCCAAATCTCATAGTTTATAAAGTTGAGTTGAAAATTTGTATTTTTGAAGTTGAAGACTTGAAGTTGTGTTGATCATTGCATTTTTCGTGAAAAAAGTTGAAGTCTTGTGAGTCGAGAAATTTTTTTTCTAAAAAACTTGAAAAGTGATCAAAATCACTTTCTGATTTTTTTTTTAAAAAAAAAAAAAAACTCATTTTAAAAGAATCTCCAAATATCTACAAATTTTCATTGACAAATATGTTTTTAATAAAAATTTCGAAAAAAGGGACCAAAAATTAATATGGGCAAATGCAACCTTGTAGTACTTTCTATGCAAATTTACAAATTTTACTTTAAAAGGTTGAAGATTTAGGGGCCATTTGTTTTTATTAAGATTAAGAGATCTAAATCTGAATACACATCTGAATATTAAGATGTGATATTAAAATCTGAACACTGATTGATTAAGACCGTTTGTTTTTCCAACATCTGAGTATTTATAATTTATATTTATTCTTTATTAAAGTTTATACATACTATAAAATAGTTTAACTATTATATCCACGAGATATTAGATTGTAAGGTAGTGGTTTGTGGTGGTATGATGGTGGTGTCTGGCAATAGTGATTGTTGGCAGTTGTAGTGTTGGTGGTGGTTGTATAATGTGGTGGTTTGATGGTAGTAGTGGTGGTTGCCAATTGTCGTTAGTGGAAGGTGGTGGTGGTGGTTAAGGAGTTGTAGTGGTAGATGTGGTGGTGGTTGATAGAGATAATGGTAGTTGTGATTGTGGAGGTGATTGTTGTGGTAGTGATAGTTAGTGGTTGGTAGATGTAGCAATAGGTTATGATGGTAGTTAGTGGTTGTTGTTGATGGCTAGTGGTGGTAGACAATGGTGGTAGTGGACTGGTGGTGGTGGGTGGTGGTTAGCAGCGGTGGTGGCGGCGGCGGTTATCGATTGTGGTAGTACAGTGTAGTTAGTTGTGTAATATATGAAGGGGTGATGAACCTCTTAATGGTATTAAGACTTTCCTCAAGATCTTAATTATACAGATCCATTAAGAGCCATTAAGTGGTTAAATCTTAATAAAAACAAACGAACTTAATAGCCTGATCTGAACCATTCAAATTCAGACCTCTATTAAGTGCAAACAAATGAGGCCTATTCCAATAAGCAAATGATTGACGTATTTAACACGTTTCTAATCTTGTAACATAAAGTTCAAGGAGAAGTATTTGTTCGTCGTAGGTTTGTACCTTGAAGTATGGGTGTCAAACGGGTAGGGGTCTACCCGTCAAAACTCGGACCCGAACTCATTAAAACCCGACCCCATCCGGACCCGCAAAAACCTGGACCCGGACCCATAAACCCCCTAAAATACCCCTATCCGAATGGGTTTTTTTTCCTTAACAAATACCCGTCAAAATTATGGGGTATTACTGGATATACTCGTACCCGTTAAAACAAACTGAGTAATAAAACTTGTATGTGAAGAGAAAGGTGTACACAAATTATTCACTTATGGTTTAATTCATTTTGTGTCCATATTGTTATTAATGAAATATGTTCAAGAGAAACAAGTTTATTTATTTAACTAAAAAAGAAACTTGATATTCCAAAACAAATCAACAATTTGAATATATATTACTCAAATATGGTATAGAACTTCAACTATTAACTTCGATATATACCTCAAAAAATAAGCTACTTGGAATCGGGCAAAATAATTATTGGGCGTATATTATTAGAAAATATAATTATTTAATTCACTACATAAAATATTTTAGTTGTACCAGTTTCAACAGTTGTATCAGAAAGTGCATTTAGCCAAGGAAAGACAAATGATAGGTGAAACCCGCAACTCTTTGGGCAATAATGCTTTGGATTTTCTAGTTTGTTTACGAGACTGGATTAGATCGGAGCGAAGAAACCAAGGAATTGAAGACTCACTAGAACAAAATGATAACCTTGAAGAAATTTTGTTAAGTGATCAAGCACCATCAATGGCACCTACACCGAAGCATGAGGGAAATGACATGGAAGAAATTACACAAAGAATTAGGCATATTTAAATTTGTAATTTGAATTTTCATTATCTAGTTTTGATGTTGCACTTTTAAAATTTAGAAGTTTAATGTTCAAGACTTTAATAGTTTAAGACCCGAACCCGTACCCATACCCGCTAAGACCCGAACCCGCACGGGTTTTTTTTCCTACCTGAAACCCGGACCCGTTAAGAACCCGTAATTTAAACCCGTACCCGGACCCGTACCCGGAACCCGCGGGGTTACAATTTTACAACCCGAACCCGGACCCGTATACCCGTTTGACACCCATACCTTGAAGGGTGAAGGCTGTTAAAATAGAGAGTTAAAGTTACGTGTAACAAATAACATCGTCAATATTGTTTAACAATTTTAGTATGGTCTATCATAATCAGTCCGTCCACCTGATGAAAAGAATTTTTTACACAAAAGTATAATTTTTAGAACTTAATTACCAAACATAGCAACATTTTAGCAAAATTACCCTATATAGAGGAAAATACAAGTTAACTACAAATACAGCAAAAACATAGCAATATTTTCCCATAACATACCAAACTTTTACATTCTTCCTCCTATTTCCCCCACTATCACTTTTGCTCCTCCCATTTCCTCCTATTTCACTTTTCCTCCCACCATTTCCCCTAATTTCACTTTTGCTCATCCTATTTCCCCTAATTTCACTTTTTCCTCCCACCATTTCCCCAATTTCACTTTAAACTGTATGAACTCCCGTTTCAGACTGTATCATAGTGTTTCAATGTCGTTTCAGACTGTATCAGACTGTTTTAAACTGTATCAACTCCCGTCTCAGACTGTATCAACTCAGTTTCAGGCTGTATTAGACTATTTTAAACTGTATCAATTCTCATTTCAAACTGTATCAACTCTGTTTCAAACTGTATCAGACTATTTTAAATTGTATCAACTCCCGTTTCAGACTATATTAACTCCGTTTCAGACTGTTTTAAACTGTATCAACCCCCCGTTTCAGCACTGTTTCAAATTATTTCAGCACCATTTCAGTCCTTATCATACTGTTTCAACGCCTTTTTAGACCGTATCAAACTGTTTCAACAGTTGTTTCAGATTGTTTCAACGCCGTTTCAGACCGTAGCATACTGTTTCAACATCATTTCCGACTGTATCAAACTGTTGAACATCATTTCCGACTGTATCAAACTGTTGCAACAGCTGTTTCAATGTTTCAACGATGTTTCAAACCGTATCATATTGTTTCAATGCCATTTCAAACTGTATCAGACCGTTTCAATAATAAATATAAAGTGACTATGTTTTATTTACTTTTGAAACAGTGGTTAAGCTCCAATGAGCAGTGTAATCAGTCATGAGCAATAGAAAACAAGAGTTCAAATTTATTAAACCACTATAACAAATCTGTACAAACAGAAACATAAATAAAACAAATATGAAGAAACATGAATAGAAGCGGAATAAAAATGAAATTTGAACGATTCTGAAGAAACAGAAACGGAACAAAAATTAAACAAATCTAAAGAAATAGAAACGGTTGAGAGCAGATAACCAATTACAACATCAAAACACACGCCATCACAGACCACAGGGCATCACTGCCTCGCTCACCACTGCTGCACCCCTGCTTTTTCATTGACGTCGACGCCACTGCTACTGTTTCTGTCTCAGCTTTGTCGTGCATACTGGTGTCCAAAACGCCATCACATTGCCAAGAAATGCAGCAACAATACCATAACCTACTGCCCTAACACTGCCTCGTCATCATTACCACACATATATCGTCACCCTCACGGCTGCCTTGACGTACATCACACCATACCAGCCGATCCAAAACGTCATAAACACCATAGCCAAATCACCATAACAAGAAAGAGAAAAGAAAATAAGAAGAAAGAAAAGTAAGGAACGGATGAAGAAAACAGGAAGAAATGGGACACGGTTTTGGGAGACATGAACAACAAGTGACGGGGAAGGGTGAGAGAAAAGAAAGAAACGAAACTTACCGAAAAAAGGTGGAAATCGCCAGAGATAGGCTTCGAGCGGAACTTTGACTACAGATCTACACGAATTGGTTCTTTTTTTTAAGGAAACCAGTAGCGGAAATGGAAAGATGAGGTCAAAATGAGTTCGGGGATGTATTTTAGCATTTTCCGGCCACCGAAGGCAGTGGTCTGGCGGCGGAACAGTGGTGGAGAGGCGACAGGGGACGGTGGCTTGAGTTTTCCAGCCACCGGAGGCTGTTTGTTTGGGGAGGAAGTGGGAGAAATTGTTTTAGGGCTTTTTTGGAGAGTGAGGTGTAAGTGTAGTTATCAAAAATGAAATGTGTTGATTATTGCAAAAATGTGCTTAAAAAAATTGCTATGTCTAGTAATTTTAATAATATTGTTATTTTTATGTAATTAGGGGTATATATATGTAAAAATCCCTAATGAAAAATTTACGTATATTTTATCCTCTCCAACCCCAAAAACTGGATAATACTGGATATTTGTTATTGTTGTTGTTGTAATACTGTTTAAGAGGTTGTTAACACCTTGTAATTCACACTACCATACAAATGTTACTCTTATGTAATTGACTTTTAAGTAGGTTGATAGTTACAAATTTGTGATTCAATGTGTGATTTTGATGCGTAGCCATTTTAGGACGCGCTAAATGAGGATTATCCATCGTTTCAAAATTAATTGAGAAATAGTCACCGCGCACACACTTACACTTTATTAGCATTGGCAAACACTACAGACTGGTCTCAGTATAAAAAAACTGGGACTTTAAACTAACATGTTCAAAGTCCCATTATTTTATAATGAGATTCATGTTTATAGTACCCTGGAACTTTAAATATAAAGTTTACTCTCAGTATTTTATACTGAGACTTTTAACTAACATGTTCAAAGTTTCAGTATTTTATACTGGGATTTATGTCTGAAGCTTTATATAGTTAGTTTAAAGTCCCAGTATAAAATACTGGGATCACTTAGTTCAAAGTCCCAGTATTTTTACTGTAGCTTATCCGGAGATGGCTAGTCTTCAAATAGTTTTGCGATGTTGGCTAGTATTCATTTAGCACGGTCAAAACAGATTACGGGGTTAAATTTTTACTGAAAAAAGTGGAGTTGAAAGACAAATATCTATGGTGGGCAAAACAGTAATAAACAACTTATGGCTCGAAAAAACACAAAGAATAGCACTTTTATTTTAGCCAGCAAATATGTGGTCCCAAATGCCAATCCATTGTACCTAAATTCAACAATCAATTAATCCAAACCTTTATTTACATCCAAATCCAAAGGCCAACATATCTCCACGACAATCAACCATCAACCATTGATTAACTCAACACCTTATGGCTCCAAAACCATCCACGATCACCCCTTTGTATCCGTCCGATCAAACTTAATCCAACGGTCATTATTCTATCAACTTGTTTCCTTATTCCCCACTTTTGCTTTAGTATTGAAAAACATAACTTTTCCTGTCCCGCTAATAGTTTTCATTTTTGTCAAATAAATATCTCAAATTTTCATTTCTCTCACAACTCTTTGCACTAATAAGCTTTTTTCTCTTAACATTTTAGTTTTTGGCCTTTTTGAGTGTTGAAGGAAAAAATGCAAGAACAAGCTACAAGTTCAATTAATAATGCAGCTAGTTCTATACCTTCAAGTAGTGAAAGATCTTCTAGTTCAGCTCTCCATGTCAAAGAAGGTTTATTTTTTCACTCATAATTTAATTTTTTTGCATTTTTTTTAACCGTGTTACTATTTTATTTAAAAGTTTAAGCTGTTACATAATACAACTATATTTATTTTAGTCTCTTACTACGTCCCTTCACATGCGGTTCTGATTCATTTTTTTTCTTGGCTCAGCATATGAAATTCCAATTTCTTTTTATTGGTGGCGGTGATACTTGAACTTAGCTTGCTCTGATTAAATATTTAGATGAGACAATCACACAATTCAAAGTTTTCAAGATTTCTTGTCAATAAAGCATTAGAATTTTGCATTAAATAAGAAAATGGTTTATTTTAGTTAGTTTTTAAGTTTCTGAGGTGGGGTTTTTGATTAATGTGTGATTTTGGATTCTTGGTATGGCTCACAGTTCAATAAAGTTGGGTTCTTGAGGATTAAAAAATGTTATGTAAATTGTTTTTGAAGTAATCAAGTAATCATTTTTCTTGATTATTCATTTGAAATTCAATTTTTTGCATGTTATCAAGATTCCTGTTAGTGAAGCACTTAAATGTGTCCCTAAAAACTTGAACTTTTAGTTAATTTTGGAGTTTTAAAGGATGGTTTTTGGAAAAATGTGTCTTTTTGGATTTTGGGTATGGCTGAGGTTTTGAAAAGTTAGGTTCTTGGGGTGAAAATGGTAAGAGAAAATCTGTTTTTTTTTTAAAGTTTGTTTGATTTGGTGGTTTTGTGAAGGTATGGAGAGTGATGATGAGATCAGAAGAGTGCCGGAGATGGGCGGAGAAGCCACCGGAACTACCTCAGCTTCTGGCAGAGATGGCACTTCTGCTGCTGGTCAAGCTCAGCCATCAGCTGGGACTCAAAGAAAGAGAGGAAGAAGCCCAGCTGACAAAGAAAACAAGAGGCTAAAAAGGTAAAAAGGATAGTGAGTATAATAAAATAGGAAAGTGGTTATTTCTATCCTTTCAGCCAATCATCACATAGGTGTTTCCACTTGTCATTACTGGTCCCACTTGACGTGGCACAGTTATGGGTTTCCATTCTCGTGCCATCTCTTTCTGTGTGTTGTGATCAATGGCATTTGGCTAAAGTACAACTTCTATCACTGTCACCTAAATGGATAAACATTGTATATGAGGATTTATATAGCCAAAACCAACTTGTTTAGGATCGAGGCGTACTTGTTTGTTGTCGTATCATCACCTAAAAGTTTAAAGACAGTCTTGTTAGAGTGCATAGATTCTTTTGCACTAGCATTATTTAAAAAGTTACTATACTTTTGGTTAATCCTGTGTTTTTCTTATGACGGGTGAAAAAAGGTTGCTGAGAAACAGAGTATCAGCACAGCAAGCAAGGGAGAGGAAGAAAGCTTACTTGATAGATTTGGAAGCAAGGGTGAAAGAATTGGAAACAAAGAATGCAGAGCTTGAGGAGAGGTTGTCCACTTTGCAAAATGAGAACCAGATGCTTAGACATGTAAATTTTCTTGTTACTCCTACTACTAGTTACTATTTTTGTTTTGTTTGCTTCATGTTATTATGTTGGTATGCCATTTTCAACTCTCACCAACCCATGTACTCATACAAATTGAGTTTCCAACAATATCATTCTTCTAGTTAGTAACTACTGTGCTATCATTTCATCTTTTGACTTGTGTCATGTCCGATTTCTTAAAGGTTGAATATATCAACATATCATGTGTACTTGCTTCTTTTTTTGGGGCTCATTTTTAAAGTATGTTTTAAAGTATTGTATTAGCAATAGCATGTAATAGGTGAAGTTAAGCTCTTAATTATGCAGCGATGATAGATTATACCAACATAAAGAAAAGAATTACTAATGTATCCTACTTGCTTGGTTGAATTGTATTTACACATATGCTACTGGATCTCAAGCTCTTTAATTTTGAGGATTGTTGGCTAAATCTTATAAGGTTAAATGATCTTTCTTGCTGAATGAATATTAGTACTTTGAGATTACTTTGGTTACGAACAGATACACGTCAATTATAAGATTATATAAAAGCAGCTACTTTTTGAACTTTGTTAGCTCCCTGGTATTAGCTTAATCCTTTCACTGTAATGGGGCTAACACTTTGGTTTTTTGTAAGCCAACTTTTTGTACATTTTGCATCTTCTTGATGCCATTTAATGAAACTTCTTACTTCATTAAAAAATAAATAAATAAAAAAAATAAAATCATCTAAAGCAGCTTAAAATCTTTGCCATTCCTCTGGTTCAGTACTTCAGTTAACTTTTTGGTTTTGGCAATGTCTCATCAATTATTTCTTAAACATTAAAGGGGAGGAGACAAAGTGTGATCTATCATATTAACACCGCGCTGTGAAATGCGCCTCCTGAAGTTACATTTAGTACTATATGATCTCACGGCAGCAGCAATGTGCTAGCTTTTGAACATGGATTAAAGCACTGCAGCTTAGTACCCTTCTAAAAGCTCTCAGAAGTCGTATCCCTTTTACTAACCATCAATTGTGTGCCGAGCACTTAAGCTGAAGAAAAAATGGATGCGTAAAGTGGTCCTATAGCTTCCACTCTTTTTTGGCTTAATATTTTGGAGTTCCTTTATACTAGTTTATATGCTACCAAGAGATGTGAAAAATTGCCTCATCATCCATGGAGTATGATGTCAGCTTCTTAGTCTTGGTTTTTGCCTTTTGATCAAATCTAGGAGATCGATTTATGTCATTTGGAAAGTGCAGATATTATTTATGCAGAGCTGCTAAAGGCTCACTACTTGATAAATAGATAATGCCAGTTAAATGATCCTTTATTTATTGTTTAATCTTGAGCTAGTGCTCCTAAATACTTGCACATTCTTCAGACTGTTTCAAGTTACTAGGTGTTGCCATTTCGATAATCGCACTTTCTTAATGCAACTGTTTCTTACCGGTGATGTTGGTGCTTATCTGTTCTTTTGTGCTTTATTTCTTGCTATCTTTCTCTTTCAAGTTAGCTGGTTTGCAGACTTGAAAAGTTTCCAACAAGACTATCTTAGAATTACTATGCTATGAAACTGTTAACCTTGGGTTTATCAGATTAAACTGTTCATCGTTGGAACACACAGATTTAACTGTTACTGGTAGCAGATGCTGCTAACTAACACTAAGAATCTCCAAGGACTGGTTTCAAAGCAGTCTTTTGGTCTGCTGTTTACTCATTCCATCCTGTAAGATCGCTGGTTAGAATGTGGTCAACTTTGAATTGTTTTTCAAGAGTATATCGGGTGGTAACTAAGACACTATTGTGGTTCTAATGTCTGATACCACATGGTATTTGAACTAATAAACTTCCATCTTAAATTGGAGGAGAAGAAAAAGAAAAAGAAAATGGTTGTATTTGGGATTTGACATATTTTCTTAATGCACATGCAGATATTGAAGAACACAACAGCAGGTGCACAGGAAGGGAGGAAGTAAACATATGATAGAACTAATCATTACAAAAGACTGGACATGTATTCTTGTTTTGATCCTATTTACATTGAAGAAAAAAATCCCTTGTTCCTGGATTTGAGAATACATGCTTCTTTGTGGGTTTTGCGTAGTACTTAGGTGGTACTGAATTCTATTAGCAGAAAGTGAAGGGTTGTGGCTATTTGTTGTGAAGGAGGACTATCCGATCACCATTATCTTCCAAGTTTCGCTGTACATATGCAGAGCTACCTGCGCCTCTTCTCTTATCCACTTGCATTTTTTAACGAGTCAAGATATTCATTTTAAAAAGAGAAAAAGAAGAAGAAGAAAATTGATGCGTCTAAATGAGAAAACAATCGATGTAAAATGTAGGTTTGTGCAATAAAACTAAGGAGTTTATGACTCTTTTCTTGTAAGGGCATATCATAATACAAAGGTGTGGCTATGAGGAAATCAGTAAGTGTTAATACAGAAAGGAGTGGCTGTGAGGAAACTACTGAAGGCATAAAGTGTTGGAACACCTATTCTTTAACACGCTGTAATGATATATATTAAAAATAAAAGAAATATATTAAAAATATTCATGTTATGCGGTTTTTTGATTTTTCAAATTCTATATTTTGAGATCATAGTCAATATTTTAAATTCACAATTTAAACCAAATCAATTAACGAAACAGCCAAACCAAATTAAAAAAAAAAATCAATTCGACCAAATTAAAAAAAAAAATCAATTCGATTTGGTTTCTTGATTTTATTCAAATAGTGCGCACCTCTAATAAAATGCTAGCAAAAAGCTGTTGTGTATTTAAATATTGTCAATTATTTATGATTCTTTCCTTGCAGTAAAATTAAGGGGTTTTCGATTTGGTACGGATCAAACTGGCTATCGGCTATCTATGACTCATTTTCAAAAGAAGGAGAAGAAAAAGAAAAATGTCTGCACTTGGGATTTGACATCTTTTTTTATGGACGCGCAGATATTGAAGAACACAACAGCAGGTGCACAGGAAGGGGGGAAGTAAACATATGATAACACTTATGGTTGCAAAAGACACGATATGTGATCATTCTTATTGTGTTCTTATTTGTGTTGAAGAAAAAGATCTCTTATTCATGCTTTTGTGGATGGATTGTCTTGCTCTTTGATGTATGCATGGTACTTAGGTGGTTCAGGAATCTTTTAGC
Source organism: Petunia x hybrida (assembly GCA_037355625.1). Lineage (NCBI taxonomy): Eukaryota > Viridiplantae > Streptophyta > Magnoliopsida > Solanales > Solanaceae > Petunia > Petunia x hybrida. Next base: position 911,614 of record JBBBVM010000208.1, read on the forward strand.
AGAAAGTGAAGGATTGTGGAGGTATGTTAGTGAAAGATTACCATTAGTAGGGGTGTGCACTAAATTGAAAAAACAGAAGTACCGAACTGAACTAATTAGGTTTTTCGAGTTCGGTACTTCGGCTTTTCGATTTTCGGTTTCGGATAAGCTGGTACTACGGTTACCCGAAGAACCTGTACACTTACAATATTTACATACTTACCCATTACCCAAATAACCCTAACCCTAATTCCAAAATCCCTAATTCCCTCTAAGCCGCAACACACACAAACACTGAAACCAAATATAGTCTCCTACTCTCCTTCACCCTCCCATTTAACAAACCGAATATAGTCTCCTGTCTCTTTCGCCATTCGCCATTTACCGGCGTTCTCTGTCTCCAAATCGAGATTTGATTTCAATTTTTCTTTATCTCCTAGTTTATGATTCAAAAATATGATCGTAGTCCATTTATGATATACATCCGCTGCTATTGCTAGCTGTTGCTGCATCGTTCTTGCTATTGCTAGCTGCTGCATCATTTTTTTATTTCCTAGTTTCTTATTTATGGATGATTACAAGACCGCTGCAAATGTTCCTAGTATTTCAATGAATAAATAAACAAGAATGATAATTTCAACATGGCATTATCTATGGAATGGGTTGAAGAACCAACTCTTGCTTCAGAACTATATCCTCAAGAGTTTTGATTCATTGAAGAAAATCACAGAACTTTGCCACTACGGAGCTGTTGTGGCCTGCTGCATACTGCTGCTTGTTGCTGCATGTTACGCAGTTGTTATGCTACTGTTACACAGCTATTCCGGCTGCTATTACGCAGCTGTTGCGAATGTTAAGTTTGAGTCAATTTTTTTTGGGCTAGAAACTGGCTTAAATCAAAAAACCGGAGTACCGAACCAAATATCGAGCTAAATAAACCAAACCAAACCTGTGTATAAAAATTATGGTTTTTTTTACACTTCCAAAATACCGAATACCGAAGTACTGAACTAAAGTTTCAAAAAAATCGAACCGAACACCCAAATGCTCACCCCTAACCATTAGATATCCATTATCTGGCAAGTTTCACGGATGATATATTGATATATGCTGAGCTACCTGCTGTCCCGCACCCTTTCCCTCTCTACTTGCATTTTTAAATGAGACAAGATTTTCACTTATAAAAAAAGAAGACCATATATATATATATGTGTGCGCGCGCGCGCGCAAACTGTACGGAGGTTTTGATTTATTGCAAGATAGAAAGAAAAATTAGCATAACAATTTTTGCACAAGTAAACTACGTGTGTTCCATTTTACATGATGTATTCTTCGTTTTAGGCTGCTCCCTAAAGAATGTTATCTTTTTATATTTGTGCATACCCATTTTACATGATACTTCATCAGTTTTAGGCTGCTTCACGAAGAATGTTATCTTTATATATATACATCGGCAGCCCGTAAAGTTGTCCACGCTTTTCACTTTGAATCTCCAACTTAAGTCTGTTTCATTTGAGCACTCCAACCATATTTAAAGTGTGTCATTTAGACACCTCACACATAGGTGCCACAATAAGTATTTTGTATTTGATGACCAACGCGTGAAATATGAATCCTTTTATTTTCTTTTTTCCTTTTCCTTTTCCTTTTTCCTTCTTTCATTTCTTCTTCACGTGCTTTGGCTAACAGGCCTTATGTCCACCGTCGAGCGCCCACCATGGCCTAAGACCCTTCTCTTCACAACCTAAAATAATATCCCAAGTTTGTATCCCTTTCTCCAACCTTCGATTTTTTCCTTAAAAATAACAAATTACTTTCTAAAAATCCACTTAAACCCCAAGGTCAAACACTTAGCTCCCGTTTGGATATGATTTGGGATTTGGGATTTGGAACTTGGGAAATTGAAATTTTGTTTGGACATGCATTTTATTTGGAACAAAATTTGAAGTTTGTGAGGGGATTTCCCAAAAAATCCCAAAAACTGGTTTCAAAAAATACCCCAAAAACACCCCCAAAAACTATGAACAAACGCTAGCTTAATTAACACAAGAACACAAATCTATTCTTGAATCCACTCTTCAAGATTCCATAAAAATTAATAGCACAGATGACACATGGAAATTATTCAAGAACAGATTTTTCATCCCTTTTAGTCTCTAAGGTGATACTCTTGTGGATAGTTGTAGGAAAAATAGTGATTTTCTTGGGGTTTTTACAAGTTTTTAATGAGAATTGCAAGATTGCTAATGAGAAGTTGCATTTTGTGAGACCTAGTTTGTGCGTATTTATGTATTTTGATGTTTATTTATAAACTAATTTCGAATTTAATTAGGATGACGGCTAAATCATTACATTTCTTGGTGTGTCATTTATGAGGAAACTGTAAGGCATCTGCATCTGATTGTGTTAGTGGGCGTTGGGGCTGGTCGCCGGAGTATCTTGGAAGAAGATGACCGGCTTATGAGGAGTAATTTTATTTATTTGACTTAGAAGCTGTTGAATTAGCTGGACATAAATGCCACATGGCTTGTTTTTATTTGTTACTTTTGTCACCTCACCGTGAGTGTACTTCACGCATTAATATACCCTTTTGACTTGGTATGTTCTGAGGTGTCTAATAGCCTGTTTGGCCAAACTTCTCAGAAGCCAGAAAAAAGTGTTTTTGAAGGATTTTGAGGTGTTTGGCCAAAAGAAAAAAATACTTTTGAGAAGCAGAAGCAGTTTTTCTGTTGTTGGGGAGAAGCTACAAATTTCTGCTTCTCCACAGAAGCAAAAGCAGAAGCAGTTTATTAATTTTTAAGACAAAAATATCCTTACCAAAAATATTTATTTACCACACCATATTTAATTATTTTAACCAATATATTTTTTAAATATAAATAAAATTTAATTTTCTACTTTTCTCTTTTGGTTTAACCTTATTTCTATTGATTAAAACCATAGTATATATATATATATATATATTTATATTTTATATTAAACTAAATAAAAATAAAATATTAAATTAGCTCTTTTATTAAGAAAACTATTTAAATTTTTGATATGTTTAAATAATATTAGTCGCATAATGAATCTTAGTAATGCACTTTTTCGTAATTTGACACTCAAAAGTACTTTTTGTAAAGATTATCCAAACACAAACTGTTTAGAAAAGCAATTCTCAAATGAGTTGGCTAAACACAAAATGCTTAATGTTTATTCTTCAAAAGTACTTACCTGAAAAGTACTTTTCAAAGCAGTTTTTGGGAGGTTGGTCAAATAAGCTCTAATGACGCACTTTAAATATAGTTGGAGTGTTCAAATAGAACAGACTTAAGTTGGGATGTCAAAGTGAAAAACATGGACAACTTTAAGGGACTGCCAATGTATTTTGCCTATATACTATTAAACACTGATTTCTTTAATGTCATTCTTTTATGGCCAAGAACAATCATGGCACGGATAACATATTGAACTCGATAGTGGTTTTATTTTCTTAAACTTTATGATCAACCAAACATTGACGTATAAAATGAAGTAGAGGGACTATCATGTTAGCTTGGCTGTATATCTTGGGAGATTTTGACTGGGAGCCATCTTTCACGCCGTTCAATGAAGTTTAGCCTTTATATCAAAACTAATTGAATTCAAGCCATCCTCCGATTAGCTCGCAAAAGGGCCCAGACCTTCTTAGTTTCTTTATGCCGTATTCCTATTTGTCAAGTTAAACAGTACCTTTATTTTTTGTAATAATCACAATTATTCACTAGTATGAATTTTTCTTCTACCAGTAGCTTTCTTCTAAAAGTATGAAGATTCAACTGTTATGCACAAATCTGATATGAAGCTTAATTTGTTTGAGAAAAGCAAACTAACCTGATAAAAGAGAAAGAGGGTACCAAACACGTGAACATTAGTAGAAGGAGCAAAAATCAATAGCACTTTTTTCCTCGAACTTCACTAGTATTTTTTTAGCTCCTTTTTGTCAAACTTTAATATTTTATTCTAGAATTTTGGAGTAACTTTTCAAGTTCAATGAGATTTCACATTTTTTTTTCAAACCCCAACAGAAAATACTGAGATGCCAATTTTTCGAGCTCAAACCCAACAAAAATATCAAAATGTCAACTTTTCAAGTTTAAAACCCGTCAGAAAAAATACTGAGATGCCAGCTTTGCAGTTCAAATCCCAACAAAGAGATTTCAATTTTCAAGTTCAATTCTCATGGCAAAATTCTAAAATTTTATGTTTCAGTCAAAATTCCATAACAAAATCTTGTGTATATGTACTTGAAATAATGTATTTGAAGTATCAAATTTTATAAGTTAAAAAAAGGAGAAGGACAGAAGCCTTCAAAAAACTAAAGAATCCGTTTTTTCCAATTGTGAGAAAAAGTGGCAAGAAACAATACCAAAATTATAAGAAAAAAGTTATTATTATTTTTTTTTGAAATCAAAATTTAACAAATTGGACAAAAAGATAATGGTAGTAAAAGATGGGTCCTCATAGCTTATAACAACACAGAAGGTCGAGTAGTGAGATTTGCCTAAACCTTAGGGCAAGGTTATGACTTACGCATATCTGAAGGGGTAAAGTCTCTCTGATGGTAGTGTATATTATGCTCGAGGTCTCTCGAGCCTCCTTGAATAGCAAAGGATTAGAATGTCCTTTCCGACATATTTTAATGGGTAAAGTAGCTATTCTTCAATCGATTTTCAAACTATGGTTGTAACTCAATTAGTGATATTGAAAGTGGCTGTTAGGTGTCACTTTCACAAAAGCAGCCCACTTGTTTATGATGCTCGTTGGGCTCACATGCGTACGACTGTAGCGATCATTTTTCACTGGACTAATGGATTCTCATAGACCCGTAGTTTCCGTTATCCTCGGACCCATTTCGTATGGGCCAACGGGCCTTCAGGTCTATGGATTAGCAGTCGTGTAATTTATGCTCACATATCTGGCGTACTAATTGTTTACCGTGATAATGCGGGCATTATTTATGGTGGAGTTCAATTTTCATAATTGAATGAACATTTATTTAACTTTGTTCTTGTTCAAGATTAACAACGGGAGATTAAGACTTTCAAGTAGCTCATGTGCATTTAGCATACCAACTGTTGGATGTGCTTACTAGAGAAGAATTAACTAAAAGACCTTCGAAAGTTATGAATTGAGACAATGACCTCCATTTTAAAAAAGAAAAAAAAGAAAAAAAAAGGATTGGCCATAGAAAAAGCTTAGTTTGTGGTTAGGTGATGGACAAGGTGTCTGATATTTCCCAAGACACACCACTACTGAAGGACCAGTTCTCTATATGTGTTCCTTTACTGATTAATTGCGGAATAAGTAAAAGTAGGTAAATGAACACAGAATTTTAGAGTGGAAAAAACCTGTTAACTAGGGATCAAAAAACCATGACCTACTCGCTTAAGTAGGATTTCAACTTCACTATTTGAAAGACTCACTTGGTTACAAGACTACCTTCTTACTAACTTAGGACTAACTCTAATCCTATAGTGACCCCTTTCACAATCAGTGAAGTTTCTCCAAGTACATGACTTAAATTATGTGTACTCTTATAGAACTTCTATGAAAGTAATTAGTACAACTCAATAGATCCTACTACAGATGAACTAAGACTGAGAACAATATAAACTCAATCTTAAGGATCAGGTTCTTCACTTAGTTCCCTGTAGCTAGACGACTGCTCAAATACAATTTAGAATGACTTCTATGTTGCTGCTCTAAACTCTCTGTATTTGTGTGTGTCTTCAACAGTTGAAATACTCCTCAATTTATAGCCTCGAATACTTGAGAAGTCTTGAGCAATTAGAACTCCAAAGCCCTTTAAGTGTTTGAGTCCTAATTGAACTCCTTGCTTATCTTCAAGCATTTATCCCAATCTTATGCAATCTTTTCTTATCTCGTACATCCCTGCATGATTATCAAGGTTAACATTAGATTTTAAGATAACAATTAATGTTCCTGCTTAAATGATTTTGCACAATTAATTATTCAGCTGCAGTGATCCAAAGGAACAAGTCCTTGGATCTGTTCCTTTGTCATCAGTCAAAACTTCCAAGCTTATTCAAGCCAACAGTGTCTTTTGAAATATTAAGAAGTTGGGGGCTTCAAAAACTTAAACAAGAAAATAAAAAACCCATCTATTTCATGTCGAACCCACGTTTAGTTGACCTCATAGTTAAAATCAATCATAACCTATCTCTCTTCATATCTTCCTATATACCCTTCTCCTCTTTCCCACTCTGTAGTTTTTTTACAGTCATTTATGTTTGAGAATCATGTACGCCTTCAGTTTAGGCAACTTTCGTACTAACTCTACTTTTATCCGCCATCTGTGAACAAATACAAATACACAAAGATGATAAAAGGTTAGCTTATATGCAACTTTAACTAAATCTAGACAGATATGACAAACAAAGATGATAAAAGAATGAGACTTTTTAATTAAAAATGTTGCAGACAAGTTCAAACAGTAAGATTTTCATGCATAATTATTTTACCCTCAATGAATTCAACCACACACACCTATGACAAGAAGAAAAGACTAAAACTTTTGTTTCAAACAAGACAAAGAAGTGCATCTTTCAGTTAGTTGAGATGTACTGAGGTTAAAGATTAAAACTTTGGACAAATATATTCAAATAAAGAACTTGAGTTATAGCCAAATGAATGAAAATGACTGCATTAGCGCTTTAACACATGCTTAAACTCTAGTTATTTTACATTGTTTTATTGGATGAACAACTAGGTGCAAGGTAAATTAAAAAAAACAACAATACAAGAAAGAGTGAAGTGTAATCGTTTGTGTATAAGTGTATGTTTGTAAGTATAGAGTGTGAGTGTGTAAGTGAAATGTTCGGTTCTTCATGTCACCAAATTACCGATACGCCGAAACCAAAAGCTGAGTCGAATATCGAATTTTGGAAATATATTATTACCGACACCGAGCCGAAAAATCGAAGTACCGAAATCGAATTTCCGAACTAGTTTGATTCAGTTCGTTACTTCAATTTTTTTGGTTTAGTGCCTACCCCTAGGTGATGTAGTCCTTTTCGTTCAGTCATGCACGATGGAGGAGTGCCCTCAGCATACGGTCTTCCTTATATTCATCTCCTGGCAGACCTATCATTGTTCAGGGCCACAATCAGTATGAGTAGAGCATCTTGAGAGGTTCGGTGTGGTCTGTTCCTCCTTGTCATTTTTCAAGCTTGATTTCTGCAGATTTGTGTTTAGTTTGGATGTGGAGATATTTCAGGGTGAAAGTTGTTATTTATATCAGATGCATGCCCTTTGGCCTTCCAAATATCGATAATTGAAAGGGTTGTGTGTTTCTGAAATACGCAATAGGAATGGGAAATGGGTGGGCGATTGATAAATGGCAAACAAAGCACGCGGTTCCCAGAGGCAATTACTACAATAGTTAATTAACAACGGCTGGTCGATAGAATTTATAAGAAGTTAAATAGGCAAATTTAAATTTTGGCTTTCTTAAGTAGGCAGTCCAAATGGACAAATTAGTTGGTGATCTAAATAAAAAATTAAATTGTGATGTAATTAAAAATTATCCAAATGGATAGCACAAATAAATCAAATTTAACAATACAAACTAAAGATTATCTGCAATGTTATAATGAAATACATGAAATTAAAAGAGAAAAAAAATTGGTTCCAAGTTCCAACCAAGCAACACACATAATAATTGTCATTATACAAATCAAATTAAATTCAACAAGTTTTCATGAAAGAAAATTCATTGCATATTATGTGTCCTACCATATGGGCAAGTAGTTTGTTTGTGGCCATATTTTTTACAAACACTGCATTGTTCCTCTTCTTTTTGGATTGTAAACAATTCCACGGTTGTTGGAATACGATTAATCTTCCCTCTACCCCTTTTGACATCTTTTGCGGGTATCTGAACTTCTCTCTCAAACAACTCCTTTGGCACAATCTAATATGCTTCATCTGCTATTAGATATATTTTGTTTGAATATACAAACGTATAGGTTTGTCTCTTATAATAATGGGAAGAGTACGCATAAACACTCATACCATACTTAGCACCAAACTTGACCATGAATACTCTCATTGAATGATTACACAAATATTTGTCCAAGTCAAACCTTCTGCAACTACAACTTTTGCATCTAACATAACTCTTTTCACAGTGTTACCATCACCCAATAAGCTGAATTCATTGTCGTATATTGCATGTGCCACCAAGGTATTACCTTCCATCATGTTTTTCTAGATAACCTTCTTAGACACAAATGGTGTTGTGTTTGCTTATCTCAGTATGCCTCTCGTTAAATTTCTGGGCAAACCTCTTATTAATTGCATCAAACATGACAGTCAATGTGTATTCTCTTTCGTTCTTCAACATTGCATTGAGAGGCTTGGAAATGTTCATGGTCATCACATCGAGTCTATTACCTAGGAAGTAAGCCATGCTCCACTTTTCAAAACCAATTTCATACTCAAGACAATCAGCAACATTCTCACTTTTGCATAGAGTTGGTCAAAGCTCTGTTTAAACTCCGTCAGAGTATACGATTGCGTTGCGGCGTAGTAATGATTAATAAATTCTCCATATTTGAACTTTGCACGCAGATTTTTAGCAAGGTGCTTGCTGCAAAATCCATGGTGTGCTTCAATATAAACATTGGTAATGACCTTGATTATGCTTGGATGCCTATCAGATATGACACACAACTCTTGATCATTAAGCACAACCCCCAACAATTGAGTAAAGAGGAAGGTCAGGAGTCATCACACTCCTTGTCTACTATACAGAATGCCAGTAGATATATGTGGTTCTCAGTGTTCTGTGCCACAGCTGCTAACAATACACCACCATAACTGCCAGATAAATGCGTTCCATCAACAGAAATCACCTTTCACATGTGCTAATATCCTCTTATGTAGGCTCCAAGAGCTACAAAACAATATTTGAAACTTCATCTAAAATCAACTTACAATGCAGTCTTGCTCCCATGATTTGTCCTTTCGAGCTCATGACGGTGTGCATGAATAATAGGGTAGCTGTGCTCTAAAGTATCCTTTATGAGAGCCTGTAGTAAAACTCTGCCTTTCCAACATTTCTAGTAAATAGCTTTATTGTTCAATTCAAACTCAACACAGTTATTGACGTCTTTCGTCGAAGGATATTTGCCTTCAATAAAATTGGTCTTCATATGATTAGCAATGACACCAGCGGAAACGTGCCGATGATGGATGCTCACATATTGTACTCCACATGAGTGTATGTTGAAGTACTTAGTGATATAAAATCTCACATTTTGCGTACCTATTAGCGCGCAACATCCACTTGCAATTCTTGTCAACGCATGCCATAAAATAAAATATTTTGAACTCTTTTTCATATTAGCCTAAGATCTATTATATACCAACACTTGTCGACTAAAAGTTGCAGAGAAAAGTGTAGAAAAATATACAAAACTTGGTATTCTATAACGTGTAAGAAAATGAGAGCTTAAACCATTTACCAGGTGGATCAATACTAATTGCCCAACCAATGTACTCACAAATCAGCCTCCAAAATTGAGAAATTAAATTTTCTTGATAGATATAAATGTGTCCTAAATTGAACGAGGGTGAAGAAATCAAAGGTGGGCTTGACGTTTATGAGATATTTGCAACGAACTGCGAGTCCACATAGCATATTTGACCATAATTCAGTGATGGCGACACTGGGGAAGACGATGAGAAGAAGCGGGAACAATGGCGTAGGGGTGGCGGGATATATTTTATGTTATATATATATATATATATATATATATATATATATATATATATATATATATATATATATATATATATATATATATATATAAAACTGTCCTAAAGTTGGTTAACTTCAATTAAATATTTATTAGGCATGATCCTAAAAGTAGGTCATATAGTGAATAAAAAATAAACTCGAGGTCATTCTCTCGATCAAGACTTCCAAGAGATATTTCAATTAAACATCCCTGCTTACCAAGCCTTTTCTAGAGGCACGGCTTGGCGCATCTAGATCAAGTTAGGAGTATCATCCACAACTCCCAACTTAAAAGGGAATAATAAGGATCTGAAGATTAATATATAATGATACTCTTAATTAGAAGAATATTTCTTTTGGTTCACTTGTATGTCTTTCGCTTTTTATATATATTCTCTTCTATGCGCATAAAGATAAATATCCTATCAATAAAATATGAAGCTCTTTTTGTCTTTGTTCTCTTATAATCATCAAGGATTTGTTACTAATTGAAATTGAAACATGTTGCAAGGGAATTGCTAACATGCTTTCTTACGATAACAACCACTACTTTTGCAAATATTTTATATGATTGCAGGTTGTTGATGCGTGAGGCGAAAATAATTTCATAGACATAAAGTGTACATTCAAGGAAAACAACAAGGTAGCGGATTGACCTAGCAAAGACATGAAAGCAATTGAGGAGCTTTTCAGAACTTAATGTTCTAAGTTGTACCTTCTTTTTCTTTTTCTTTTTTGTATGAAAGTAATTGGGAAGCTTTTCAGAGCTTAATGTTCTAAGATGCACGATTTTTTTGCTTGATCGTTTTATTTAAGTAATGTTCCTAAAATAATTTTAATTTACCCTTATTATGTTAAATTCATACCCTTAAAGTAAAGTATTCCTTTGAATTTTAGTGTGCAAAAGCAAAAGTTACAATATTTGTTATTGTGCATACGAGTAGTTTTTGTTGTTTCCAAAATCAACTTTGGATTTTCCAATGCATATATCATGTAAATCTTTCAATTACTTTTCATATTTTAAGTTGTTGTTCTTTTTATTTCTATGAGGCAGAATTTCTTTTTTATTGATGTTAGTTATTCTTGAGTTCGGGTCATGGGTCGCCCATGTGGACTGACCCGACCTGTTTTTGAAAAGATAAGTTAGACAGAGGATATCAGAAGTTATCCTAGGAAGTTATCTACACCACTATTTTATTTTGAATGTGTAGTGAGTGGAAATAACTTTTGAAGAAAACTTCCTCTCTATAAATAAGAAAAAGAACGCTATTTTTCTTAGTTTTTACTTTTCAACAGAGAATACCACTCAAAACTTCTCCCCAAAACAAAATACACACAAAGAAAAGATATCTAGTTCGTGAAAATATAACTTCATTTTCTAGTGATTCGAAGTTCAACTTGGGAAAAATATTTGGGTTGCAAGATCAATATATTCCGCTGCGTTGATTCGTTAACAGGTATGTGAATTCGTTTATATTACGGCTTTAATTAATAACATTGGTATCTGAGCCTATTTTCACGAAAATGAATAAATTTTGCCCCAGTCATGATTCTTCAATCAGTAAATGATCCACGCTCAATCCTACACCATTAATGGTGAGGGGCGGTCGTCAAAGTATAATACCCGATGTGAGTCGGGGTCGATTTCCCAAGGGAACTAGCTCGTCAAGTAAGAGAGTCGCAAATAAAAATTCAAATGAATATTAATGTTGAGTCCTAGAAATAGGGCTTGTTTGATGTAACTTATATTAAACTACAATGCATTCAAATTAAAGCAAATAAATTGATTCTATATTACGAAACTAGGAGTGTAAACGGCTAATAGCAATTTTCAATCGACGGGTATAATTACTTCACATTCACAACACAAGTGTAATTATGGTCAAGTCTTCCTATTATGATCTCTAGAATCCTTCTGGCCTAGAAGAGATCTATTTCAACCTACTCGTCAAAGTCTTAGTTGAAGGTTTAAAGCACTACTCAAGACCCGAGGAAAAGAGACCTCTTCCGAGTTTAACTCTTTTTAGATGGGTTAGTTATGGATATAGCCTATCAACCCAAATCCTCGCCAATTCCACTATTCTACACTAACTAATCTCTCCCGAGTCTTTAATTAGCAAAGTAGACAAGAAATCCCAAATATCATGGATATTGAAATTTTGATATCATTGTAATGGGGAATTGGATAATCGATACTTGTGTTATGGGTAATGAAATAAAACTACACCCATTGATTTTCTAGTGTTATAGCATATTTACACCCCTCGTTATGAGTTTAGCTACTCATACTAGGGGTTTGAATCAAACAATAAAACATGTAATGAAGAGATGAAATGGATTTAAACATGAATTTATATTTGATAATGGATTAATGATTCAAAAGTACTAGTTAATAAGCTTACAAGTGATGAAAAGCTTTACTCTTGCCTTCCCAAATCGCCTCTAAAGAGTAGTAGAAATGTAGAATCAAAGTTATTGCAAAAATCCTAGCTTCTTTCTATTTATACAAATCTAGAATTTAATTACAAGTTTGCCACGGGCGGGGCGCCCAAATCTTGAGGAGTGGCACCTCCCCTGTGGCTTTCAAATGGGTGCTCACTGCTTCTCAGGAGGAGGGCGCCTCCATTTTAGGGAGGGGCGCCTCCCAGCTTCTCACACTTGGCTATTTCTTCCATCAGTGGAGGAGGGGCACCCAGAACTTGAGGAGCGGCACCTCCCCTGTAGCTTCCATCTGCTTCTTAGGAGGAGGGGCGCCTCCTAGCTTCTCACACTTGGCCATTTCGTCCATCAGTGGAGGAGGGGCGCCTCCTCTGAAGCTTCTTGTAAGTCATGCATTTTGGTTCTCATTTTGCTCTTTAGCTTCACTTTCTAATCAATGACTCGTGTGAACTCGTCATAACCTGAAACTAAGCAATTCATAGCATCAATAGCACACAATATTGCTTTTGGATTCAAAAACGAAAGCTTAAAGTAGTCTTTAAGTTGGTAAAATACCAACTTATCAGTAAAACACTGTTTTCATGAGAATTAAGAATCTCTGGAAAAAAGGTGAAACTTACTGGTATGTTTTATGAAAAAGACTTCTTGGAATTGAGGGGTCTATAATATCTCTTTAGAAAAGACTGGGTGCTGAACCTTTGAATAATAAATTAAGGAGAACAAGGAATCGTACCGCGTGTCCTTCAAAATTTGGGTTGACCTTCCACTATCCGTGATAGTTTATTTTCAAAGTTAGTTTACTTTCGTCAACAGTTATATTCAATTTTGAGACTCTGATATGAAGGTGGCATAATTATATTCAATTTTTTGTTAAGTTATTCGTGTATATTGGGTCTCTTAAGAGAGTAGCTATAACCATGTCAAACTGTTCTTGCACGTCTAGGCTAATTGAAAAGTTGGTGCATTATATAAAGAGGCTTTAGCCAAGGTGGAACTGAAGTTTCTAAGCATTAAGAAACGTACTGAAAATTAAAACCTGTGTATCACATATTTAATTTTTCGGCATGAAACTTATATTTTAAGATTGTACTCGTTTAGGGCTTCTCGTTGGCAAATTATTCATCAAAAATGGATAAAAAACGAGTAAGATATGATTTTTTGAAGTTATGTTGAATATTGTGACAGTTTTATGAAAAAATACGTTCTGTAATTTGATTTTTGTAAATTAATGATTAAGAATTACAATGTATAAATTTTCAGTATCTAATCGTTACAGACTTTTCATTGATATATTATTTGATGGTTAACGGATTTAAAACGAGTGAGTTATGAAGTACCAAAGTTCAGCCGATAAATTTATTTTTTCAAATGAGTTCCTAATAGCCACACCATTATAATGGTATATGATCCTTAAATATAATCTTCTACGAGTAATTGTGGCATATGTTATCGCATTGAATGGTATGTCCATTCTTATTATTTCATTGTTCCTATTTCAGACATGGCTGGACATAAACAAGCTCGAAGTACTCCAAGTGGGAGTTCTCAAAAAATCGAGCAAGGGGACAACGTAGAAGAGTATGTCGTCATATGTCATATTCTCGAGGACGTGAAGTCATAAGGAATAATGTCCACTGGGCGATGCAAAATCTACTAAAAGATCAAAGTGCTATATGAAAAGAAGGAGAAAAGCAATTCTGAGAGCTTAAGGCTTCAGTGTCCGAACATATTGAATTTTTTCGCTTGAAACGAGATGTACTGGCTAATTTTATTGACATAATTAAATTTTCGGATTGGGAAGCTTTAGCAATTTTAGTAGATTCCCTCAGAGAACCTTTAGGTAGTATTTTAACTGATATTTTTCACGAGGTTTGGCCAAGTCAAACTTTTGGGGTGTATGTTCAAATATTTGAAGCCAATTGGAAGAGTCATATGTACTTGTAATTTGCACAGTGAATTTCTTTCCAGAGTATGGAATTATGTAGTTCTTCTTTTATATATATATATATATATATATATATATATATATATATATATATATATATATATATATATATATATATATAGCTGAGACTTAATTGAAAGTCATTAAAATTATGTTCACACTAAGAATTTTTTTTCTCATTTTTGATAAAACATATAGATTGTAGATGATAATCAGAACCTTTATGACCTTTTGACATTAAATGTGAAGTCATTTATGAGAATTAATTTAATTGACTGTGAATATAGCATGCATAAATTTGTTAAAGTAAATATTAATGGGTAAAACTTGCTTAAATGTTTCATTTAATAGATATGGCATCTAAGAGCATCATTGCTGATTTAAATAAGGGTGAGAAACTAAACGGTGAAATCTAAGACATCTGGAGTCGCAAAATGTGGTATGTACTGGAAGAGCAACATGCTCTAGAAGGTAGCAACCATGTCTTGGATCACCCAGAAGAGGGTAACACTGCTCAACACAGAAGAGATCTTGAAGCTTACAATGCATGGAAAATGAAAGATTCTATTGCATGTCGAATTATTGTAAGTTCTATTGTTGATGATCTCATTCACGAATGTGAGGAATACCTTACTGTTCATGCTATATGGGTACACTTACGAGAGACATATGGGGGTACTACTGTGACCCACCTTAGACAGCTGACTATCAAATTTGACACTTACAAGAAGCATCATAGTATCAACTTCAAGCAACACCTTAGGGTGATGTCTAACATGATAACTCAACTCAAAAGTGCTGGTCATGTTCTTTCTGATGAGCAACAGGTTCAAGCAGTGATCTGGTCTCTTTCCAATAATTGGGAGTATCTAAAGGTAAACTTGACCCACAATGACAGCATCAAAACTTTTGTTGATGTTTCCCGCCATGTGTGGAGCTTGAAGATGAGCGACTTGGTGCTGCGAAAGTTATACCAAGTGCCTATGTGGCAGAATCAAGTGGTAAAATGACTTCAGGATTCAAGCGCAAAAATGATTGGAAGAAAGGCGGAAAGGGCAAGGAGACTAGTGAGGGACCCTCCAAGAAAAGAAACAAACTGATCCAAGAAGCGAAAGTGGTCCTTCAAGAAGAAAGACAAGAGCAAGATGAAATGCTACAACTGCCAAGTGCCGGGGCACTTTGCTCGTGAATGCACTAAGGCGAAAAAGGTAGTATTAGAAAATGCATATCTAAGTGATATATTTGTTTCTATCACAGTTTTATTAACTGAATCTTATCATGTGTGGATTGTAGACTCAGGGGCCACCGATCATGTGACCTACGATAGAGAAGCATTTGTGGAGTACCGTCGAGTTCCATCTAGATCGAGGTGGATTTATGTAGGAAATAATGCGAAGGTTGAAGTCAAAGGGCTTGGCACTTGCAGGATTGACTTACGTGGTGGCTGTACTTTTATGTTGCATGACATCCTATATGCTCCAGAAATTTGACTGAACTTAATATCTGTGTCTGTTCTTCTTAATTTAGGTTTCTGTTTGAACTTTAGTCACAATATTGTGAGAATTACTCTAGACAATGTCTTTTATAGTTCTGGACATCTTTATGATGACTTCTTTGTGTTAAGTTGTAATTCTTCTGCTTATGACTACTATATGGATCGATGTGTTATGGCATGTTCTTCTAATAATGGAAATGTTGATATTATTACATAATATGCTAGATTAGGTCACATTGGGCAAGATCGAATGAATAGATTGACTAAGGAAAGACACTTGAGTTCTTTCTCCAAAATTGAAATGCCAACTTGTGACAATGTCTTGCTGGAAAGATTACACGCAAACCTTTTGGGAAGGCTAAAAGAGCTAACTTCGCATTGCAATTAATCCATTCAGATATTTATGGTCCAATGAATGTGAAGGCAAGATCAGGTGTCTTATATTTCATTACGTTTGTTCATGATTTCACGCGTTTTGGTTATGTTTATTTGATTTCTCATAAATTTAAAGTAATTGAGTGCTTCAAACGATACATGAATGAAGTTGAGAATCAATTAGACAGAAGAATAAAAACTCTAAGGACCGGTAGAGGACGTGAATATCTATCAAGACAATTTAATAAATTGTGTAATGAAAAAGGCGTTACCAGACAATTAACTATTCATAATACACCGCGGCAAAATGGTGTAGCAGAAATGAGGAATATAACTCTATTAGACATGAAAAGATCCATGATGACGCAAGCTAATTTACCTATCTCCTTCGAGGGTCATGCGTTATTAACTGCGGCCTATATATTGAATAAAGTGCCTTCTAAGTCAACGCCTTCCACTCCTTATGAGCTATGGACCGGTCAGAAACCAGACTTGAATAATTTACGACCTTGGGGTTGTGCTGCGTTTGTTAAAGATTCTTTTAAAAAGTTTGGTAAACTGGGTCCAAAAGGCAAGAAATGTATATTTATAAGATACTCAGAACACTCCAAAGGGTTTATATTTATTGGTGAATTAGAGGATGAAAGTGTTATTGAAATTGAATCACAAGATGTCATATTTTTAGAAAATAATTTTCCTAAGAATGGTGAAGTATAGGTTCGAGAGCCTCTTTATGAAATGTTGAACTCACATGATCAGCAAATGTCTTATGACACATTTGATGGGGTATCAACAAATGTACGCTATGTTATGCTATCGAACACAATTACTATCTCTTGAAGTACCAATCTGTGTTGCTATTTTAGCATGTTACTAATAGCCATGAGTGATTCGGCAATGCGGTGCATGTCTAGAAAAGCAGCTGATTGGAATGAATAGATTCGAGTAGAAAGGGAAGATAATTAAAATAATTTATAACTTAACTTGTGATCACAAGTCGACCATTACATTTACCACGAGGATTTCAAGTGTAATTGTGATACAAAGTTAAATAGGAACTCGAGTTCGCCTCAATTGAGGTTGAGGGATCAGATAAGTAACTACTGGGGTATCGAATGTTGTCTGGGGTATTGCGAGTAATAAAATCCTCATGTTAGTAGTGAGTCCTTTCTGTATGTGATTGAATTTCTACATGGAGCTATTATACAACCTTAATAGGTTTAGCTCATGATAATGCTCGCAGGCCGCACGAGCTATTTGTCTGTATGAATAAGGTGTGTTATTGACATGGTACTAGTTTGGGTCTGGTCCACCATGTGCGAAGTGGGAGATGTTAGTTATTTTTGAGTTTGGGTCATGGATCGCCCATGTGGACTGACCCGACCCGTTTTTGAAAAGATAAGTTTGAGAAAGGTTATCAAAAGTTACCCTATGAAGTTACCTACATCACTATTTTATTTTGAACGTGTAGTGAGTGAAAATAACTTCTGAAGAAAACTTCCTCTCTATAAATAAGAAAAAGAATGCTCTTTTTCTTAGTTTCCACTTTTCAATAGAGAATACTACTCAAAACTTCTCCAAAAAAAAAAAATCAAAAAGAAAAGACATATATTTCGTGAAAATCTAGCTTTGTTTTCTAGTGATTTGAAGTTCGACTTGCGGCAAATATTTGGGTTGCAAGATCAATATATTCCATTGCGTTGATTCGTTAATAAGTACGTGAATTTATTTCTGTTACGGCTTTAATTAATAACAATTGAGGTAACTAACTATGATTGACATTCATTATTTCTTAAATTTACATTTTCTCTAAATTCTTGTCTATAATAAATCCACATAGTGTTTATATTTTTAACAATATATATACGTGTACATGTTAAAAACTATGTGTATTGATATGGGTAAACGCACAAACCTCATGCCCAAAAACTAGTAGAAATAAAAAATGAAAGAGAACGAAAAGGTCCTTTTTCTTTCTTTCAAATGAAGGAACATTCCATGTTCCTAAATTACACTTTTTAAGCAGTATAGGAGGCTCAATGTTCCTTCAATAACAATTAAAGAACAAGTCATCTAGTTCCCATAGATGGCAGAATAATGAAAAAGTTTTATTAAAATGGTTATTTAAATTGACTACTCATTGGATAATGAAGTGAATGTTGGGATTTGGTAATTCATGATTAAAGTACATGACAGATGTTAATAAGATCATAACCTACTTACACAGTTTCATTTAACAAAGCTAAAATCTACACTTTCATCAATATCTTTTCATCTCCTCTCTGTTTCTTTTGGCTAATACTATAATTTTATTCCTTGATAGCACATCTATTTATTGTTTTATTTACCTGTATTAGGTAGCAAGTCAGTTTTGAAGTTTCCTAACGAAACAATGAACCACTATAATAACCACTCGATTTAAAATTCTAACTAATTATGCATGACTGATAAAATATAAATGGTTCCATCAAATTTTTCTAACGACTAAAAGTCTAAGATACAGCTTTCTTTAAATGTGATAGTGATACTCTATCTACTGATTTCTAATTTAGTTAATCTCACGAGGGGTTAGAAAAAAATCTCAAGGGGTACAAATTTGACAAAGGACCTAACATCTTTTCTTGTCAATCATTGAAATCTACCTTCTTCAATCTTTTTTACTACTCATGCATGTCTTGGAGAATTTTATATACTTTTTCGTAACCTAATATTGTTAGAAACAATAAGAACAAATGAGTGAGTGAGAAAACCAGAAACTGTACGTGACAATAACGATTCATTAGTGCTAAATCAATTAAGAAAAACAATAGCATGTTTATTTTACCAAATAATACGAAAAACTTTATGTTATATATGGTATGTAGTATCAATCTAAAAATGATTTTCACAGGCACACATGTAAGCCTCTTGTTTTTTCCCCATTTACAAAATTCATTTTTAAGTATTATCCAAGAGAAAGTACATAAAAACCCGAGACATGTCTCCATAAGTGCTAATATTATCCCTTTCTCAGCTAATCCCAATTTTAAAAATTGAGGCGATTGTCATGTGTCAATTGAAAATAATTTGTTTGAAATGAAAAGCTCTTGGAATTAGCTAAATTTTGTCACTTTGATGAGTGCTCATATTATTTTTTTGGTAATTAAATCACTTTTGTTAATCACCAAATGATCAATTATATATCCACAGCATAGCTTACCCAGCTTGCTGTCTTTAAACAACTCCATTACTAATCGACACTAGAGAAATAAAAAAAACTATTACAGTTTAGCTATTACATCTCAAGAAATTCCTACATGTCTAAACATTCTATCTTGCAGTATACACTGTCCTCTCAGAACCTGCACCACTGCAAATACTCTTCTAGTACCTTTGAAGCTCCGGCACAAATGATAACTGCTACTTGTTTAGCTATTTGCTTCTCATTGTGGCTTCTTTGCTCAAATTTTCTTTGGTTCCTCTCCATCCATACTGCATAGGTTAACTTTGCATATATTATTCTGAAGACCTGTGCGTGCTTTGTTTTCCCTTTTGCCTGGTTGATCACCCATTAATGAGTGCTCATTTTATTTAGCAGAAAAACAAAACTGGGTTTAACATCTAACTTTGGTGCATAATCAAACAGAATTTGCAACAACAAAAGAGAAAAAAATAAAGCAAAAACATAAAAGAAGCGTCGGTGTGGTGGAAGGGTACATATGTAATAAAACGAACATGACGTGAATTCCTTATTTTTTAGTTGTAGAAAAACCAGCAAATGCTGAAAAAAGGGAAAAGTTGTATTGGATGTGAGGCACAAGTATGACTACTTGTGTGAGGGTATATTTTATTATCAAATATAGAGTGGGTCCCACAATCTTCATTATCACTTTCTTCTTTACCCTTCCTCCTACTGACATTGTCCCTTTCACTTTTCCATTTTAATAAGTACTAACATAACTTCTCTTCTTCCATACAACCCCTTGCATAACTTACACCACCATCCCTCTGCTTAGCTAAATTTAACAAGAAAACATATCTTCTCATTTACACAGTCCAGTTGATTCTACCAATCTGAACAGTACAAAGCACAACGAAAATTAGTGTTGTTCGTGAAATTGGTATCCTCAAGCAATTAGTTGAAGTCATAAAAAATGGAGGACAATGATACAAGTAAATTGGGTTACAACAAGCACTCTCCATTAAAGTAACCTTCAATTATGTGCCTCTAAATACAAAGCATCAAATAAAGATAAATGTTTGTTGTTTAAGAATATACAAAAGCATCGGGTGAAAAAGAACGAAAATGAGAAAAACCATCATGGTTGTTGTTGGTGTATAATTTAACTTGAGAACTCTTTCCATGAAAATCCAAATTGTGAACCCACTGTATATTTCATGATAAACAATAACATCACACAACTAATTGGAGGAGAAAAAGGCTTCCAGTTTTTATTTGAGTTTTAATCTTTGGAGTTGGAGCATTGTGTGTGAAAACATCAGGGCACTTCTTTTGTGTTTGTTGTCCCATTTTCTGGAATTCTTAATGCTGTAAATTGCTTGATAGTGGGCATAAAATTAATGAAAAGGAGAAACTTTGTTTGCTTATTCTACCAGATGGAAAGGATCAAGGTAGCAGATGGAATTGGGTTGGGTTGGGAGTGGTGGCGGAGATGGAAGAAAGAGTTCAAGAGTTTGGGGGTGGAGGTGACAATGGATTAAAAAATGTAAAGTAATTAAAGAGTGGTGGGACCCACTTATTTTTTCATAGTTAAAAATTACCTCACATAGATATATGAGTTATATGATAAGTAGAATTTTTCGATAAAAGGACAAAAGAAATGTATGCCACCGACAGCTAATTTGATTGTCGGAGGGGAGAAACCGGGAGTAGCCGGTAAATTGCAAAGTACAGCCTGTAAACAGCCAAGCCAAGAACGAGCCTTAAATGTCGTTTTGTTGAGTATAAATTAGCCAGCTATGCAGTCCAAACCAAGCCGATTCTTGGTAACCGGTGAAGCCAGTTAAAAATGCTAATTAAATCATTAAAATAATAAAAATAAATCTCACAAAGGAAATGATAAAAGACGAAGCATACCTCACAAGGAAGTAGAACAAGTAGAAGTAGAGGAGAGGGGTACAAGTATAGTGATGGCCACTTGAGTTTAGTCCAGAACCAAGAAAATGCACATTGCTATAACCCCTTTTCATTAATCAATCTATAAGTGATTGTAATTTAGAGTGTTAATTAGTCCATCTGTTTCTTGAAAAAACAGAAATGGATGCAGGTGCTGGAATGGTAGCTGGATCTCACAAAAGAAATGAATTGGTTCGAATTCGCCATGATTCTGATAGTGGGGTATTCTTTCTTCACTTTTTTATTTCAGTTTTTATTCATTGTGGGGTTTTAGATCTGATTTTTGATAATCTGATGTTGGTATTTCTGATAAAGTTTGGATCTTTAATTAATCTTGACTTAAGTGTTCAATTTAGATCTTTTTGGAGTATTTGGATTTGTTATTTTGTTTAAAGGTTGTGTTTTGACTGGTCTTGGTTGAAGTGGAGTGAGTTCTTGTCTCAAGTTTTAGTTTTATGATAAAGTTTGGATCTTTAATTAATCTGGACTTCAAAGTATTCAATTTAGTTTAAAGGTTGTGTTTTGACTGGTCTTGATTGAAGTGGAGTGAGTTCTTTGGCCTCAAGTTTCAGTTTTAGATTCAATGTTGGTGTTGGATCTGACTTAGTAATAGTGTGATACTGAGGTTTCTCATAAAGTTTTGATCTTTTCATCAATTTGGACTTGCCAAGATTTTGAATTAGTTATTTAAGTACTTGGGTTTTGTAAATTTGGTTGAAGCTTATGTTTTGCATTAGATCTTGGTTTAAGTAGAGTGAGTTCTGATCCCAAGACTGAATTTTTTTCTCATTGGATTTGGAAGGGGATTGATGTTAATTGTGATTTTGATTCCCTTGATATGCTTTCAAGTGTTGATTTTCTTTTGGGATGTGAATTTTATGCTGAGGGTCTTGAGCTCTATTATATAGTAGTAATTTTTTCTGACAAGTTGTTTTTTCGCGTTTGTGTATGATGTTGATGTTTAGTTAGTCAGGATTCTGTTCTTTGGAGATGTTCAGATCACAGGTTTTTGCCTATTTCTGTCAATTCTTGTGTCATCCTACCGTACTATTTGATGGTTGTTGTAGGAGAATGATAGGCAGGATTATGAACTATTTCTTAGATTTTTCTCATAAGTTTGGCACATGATTATCAGTAAAATTTTGGTCTATGTGTTTGATTTAGAGCTCTGCATTACATCCATTCACTTCTTTCTTAGATGTACTTAGATGCATATTCTTCAAAGTAAATCCATTTAAAAATATAATTAGGAAAATATTTACTGGGTTAAATGCAAAATGATTATCACCTTTGAAAGGAGCAATTTCCCTTGGGAGGGAATCTCTTTTTGAAATGGTTGAATCCACTAATTAATGAGTAAATGAGCCCCTTTGCTGCTTTGGTTGAATCCACTAATTAATGAGTAAATGAGCCCCTTTGCTGCTTTCATGTACTTTAGTAAAATGGAAGCTTGGGTAGGTTTGTGTGTATCTATTGGTTAATCTAAATTCCTGTTAATTAAAGCGGATATTTGGATGCAGCCAAAAGCCCTGAAGCCTCTCAATAGTCAAATATGCCAAATTTGCGGTGATACTGTTGGGTTGACTGCTAATGGTGATGTATTCGTTGCTTGTAATGAGTGTGCCTTTCCTGTTTGTCGGGCTTGTTATGAGTATGAGCGCAAAGATGGAAATCAAGCATGTCCTCAATGCAAGACCAGATACAAGAGGCACACAGGTGAGTCTGACATCCTTTTTCTGTTGCTTTTTAGTTTGTTTTGGATTTCAATTTTGTTTCTAAGTTGAACTTGGAAGGCTAACTCATTGCTTGGTCCATGTATTAGGGAGTCCACGAGTAGATGGAGATGATGATGAGGAAGATGTTGATGACATCGACAATGAGTTCAATTATGCCCAAGGAAACAGCAAGGCCAGACAGCAATGGCAGGGAGAAGATGCTGGTCTCTCTTCATCCTCTAGACATGAATCTCAACAACCGATCCCTCTACTCACGAATGGGCAACCAGTACGTGATAATGTGCTTATATTGTCGTTCTTGTGCTTTGGCTGCATATTTGTTTCATTAGTCTATTGTACATTGGAAGTCCTCACATTGCAATTTGGGATTGAGGTGCAGCTGATTCTGCGGGATAATTGAAATTTTAATGCTAATAACTAATTGCTGCTTCAAATGAGTGGATTTTCTTTTATCTATAACAAATAATCATTTATTTAACGAAGCACACACAGTTCTGTAATTGTTTTTGATTCTGACGTTATAACTATGCATATTTACTATCTTGTTGCTGCACTGCAATATCCTAAACTTGCCCACTGTGTTGTACAACATTCACTTGTGTTCTCACCTATCTTTCTGCTTATCCTAGGTTTCTGGTGAGATTCCTAGTGCCACGACGGACACACAATCCATAAGAAGTATGTCAGGACCCCTGGGCCCTGGAGACAAGCATGCATCCCTGTCTTATGTTGATCCAAGACAGCCTGGTATAGGCCTATTCGAATATAATCTTTAGACAACTCTAATAGTGTATTGACTTTCATTATTCCTTTTAATCTTCTGATGATTTCATATTCTTTTGCAGTTCCTGTACGAATTGTGGACCCCTCAAAGGACTTGAATTCTTATGGGCTTGGGAGTGTTGACTGGAAGGAGAGGGTAGAAGGCTGGAAACTGAAACAGGAGAAAAATATGGTGCATATGACAAACAGATCCGAGAAAGGAGGAGACATTGAAGGGACAGGATCAAATGGAGAAGAGCTGCAAATGTGAGCATCTTATTGAATATTTGAAATTTTTTAGGGAACAATACATTATAGATGATTGGATGAAACTGTCGCTCCTTTTGGAGAAAGGTTTTATACTCCGAGCTATTTTGAGTCTGTCAATATGTCTACTTACTGCAGTGCTGATATCCATCTCTCGCTCAGTGCTAGAATCTTGTAGGCATTACTTTGTCTTTGTTTGGGAAGTGAAAAGTTAAAGAACGGTTTTCCTTTTCATTGTCCAGGAACTATTATTTATTTATTAGTCAATTTTTCTTAGGTATCTTATACTGTTTTCCTGTTGTTTCATCTTAGTTCAGAAATCTACAAAAAGAAGATGCTAAATCTATGATACTTACTGATTTCCTCATTGACAGGGCTGATGATGCTCGCCAGCCTATGAGCCGCATTGTGCCTATTCCGTCGTCCCACCTTACCCCATATCGGGTTGTGATCATTTTGCGGTTGATCATCTTGTGTTTTTTCATGCAATATCGGTTAACTCATCCAGTGAATGATGCATATCCTCTGTGGTTAGTATCAGTTATCTGTGAGGTTTGGTTTGCCTTGTCTTGGATTCTCGATCAGTTTCCAAAATGGTCACCAATCAATCGTGAGACATACCTTGACAGGCTGGCCTTGAGGTTAGTTGCTAAGTACTCTTAGGGGGAAACCGTTTAATTAGATCAAGGTTCCAATCCTTTGAGTTCTTGGTTTAAAATCATGTGGTCGAGTTTAAGGTATTTAAAGTCTTTTTCTTGCTTTGTCAGACATGACAGAGAAGGGGAGCCTTCACAGCTAGCACCTGTCGATGTTTTCGTCAGTACAGTGGATCCCATGAAAGAGCCTCCTCTTATTACTGCAAACACAGTGTTGTCCATCCTTGCAGTGGATTATCCTGTCGACAAGGTCTCATGCTATGTATCAGATGATGGTTCTGCAATGCTGACATTTGAATCCCTTTCTGAGACTGCAGAGTTTGCAAGGAAATGGGTTCCCTTCTGTAAGAAGTTTAATATTGAGCCTCGGGCCCCTGAATTTTATTTTGCTCAAAAGATAGATTACCTGAAGGACAAGATTCAGCCTTCTTTTGTGAAAGAGCGTAGGGCAATGAAGGTACAACATAGTCTAAGTGTGTTAAATTTTGCAATCTGAACTGTGCTTGTTATTTACTTGATGGTATAGCTATGTCCAACTGTTAAGCATCACGATTTAGAAATAACATTTTCGCTTGGTAGTTGAGTTTTTTCCAGCAATTGCTCCATTAGTAAAATACAATTACTTTTGATAGGATTATGGAAAGTATTCATATGTTTTCGTGATAAGTAGTTGTGGAGATCTCTTTGACTGGAAGATTTGTTGGTTAGTTGCATAGTGCTTTATAAGTAAGTCATGCACAAAGTACTGGAACTTGGTAAACCTCAAGCCTCTCCATTAGTATTTATTTTGATACACAGCAAAAATTCTTATTTCTTTGTTATAATTCTGAAAATAGTATAATTTTGACAACTTTGACTCTGCAGAGAGAATATGAAGAATTTAAAATACGTATCAATGCTCTTGTTGCCAAAGCCCAAAAAATGCCTGAAGAAGGTTGGACAATGCAAGATGGAACACCTTGGCCTGGAAATAACTCTAGGGATCATCCAGGAATGATCCAGGTAACCTTCGTTTCTACTATATTGACGTTTATGCGGTACTTTACCATGTCTTGTTTTTAATTATTTGTTTGCATTGGATGGTAGGTCTTTTTGGGGCACAGTGGGGGCCTTGATACTGATGGAAATGAGCTTCCTCGTCTGGTTTATGTTTCTCGTGAGAAGCGACCAGGTTTTCAACACCACAAAAAAGCTGGAGCTATGAATGCTTTGGTAGGCATAATAAGAGTTATTCCATTTGTACTTGATTAAAAAAAAAGAAAAGAAAAAAAAAGAGAGATTCCATTTGTATTGAGGATGTGATGGTTGAATATTTCTTTCTTGTACACTCCTTGCTGTGATGCAGTGTTACATTACATACTGATCATGTTGCTCTCCTTATGCCATCTGAATATTATTCTCCTTTGAGATGTTTTATTAATTTAATCTGAACTTTTTTCTGCAGATTCGAGTGTCTGCAGTTCTTACCAATGGAGCATTTCTTTTGAATGTCGACTGTGATCACTACTTTAACAACAGCAAAGCACTTAGAGAAGCTATGTGTTTCCTTATGGATCCTGTTCTTGGAAAGAAGACCTGCTATGTTCAGTTCCCTCAACGATTTGATGGCATTGACTTGCATGATCGATATGCTAACCGTAATATTGTGTTCTTTGATGTAAGTGTCAAAACGCATCCCCTAGATTGCTTATAAAGCACATCTTGTTTGTCGGAGACACAGTATGTTTAACTTGGTTGGGAGGAGTGCTCATTTAATCATGTTCTTGTTTCACAGATCAACTTGAAAGGGTTGGATGGTCTTCAGGGTCCTGTGTACGTGGGAACTGGATGTTGTTTTAACAGGCAGGCCCTGTATGGATATGATCCTGTCTTAACTGAGGCTGATTTGGAGCCAAACATCATTGTAAAGAGCTGCTGTGGGTCAAGGAAGAAGGGGAAGAGTGGAAACAAGAAATACATTGACAAGAAAAGGGCTGCAAAAAGAACTGAATCAACTATTCCGATTTTCAATATGGAAGACATTGAAGAAGGTGTTGAAGGTATGTCCTGAGATCAATATCCCTAACAAAATCTCGCTCCTTTCTCTATGGTAAACTGAATATTCTACTTAGATAAGTCGATGTCGTGTTAAAGCATCTAACTTCTGAGGGGTACTCTAAGTAAGAAATACTGGGGAAGTATTTAAATTTTGACCTCCTAGACATATTCTGAGGTTTCTGTCTGAGATATTTTGTGTGGGAAACAAACTGAGAGAACGTTCTTATGATGTTTCTCCATTGATCTTTCATTCAGCTGTATGACATGAAAAGTCAGTCTAACTGTGTGATTATTGTAGCTCTTTAACTTGTATATGCTCTTGGTTTATTGGAGAATCCAACTTCTCCATTAATCCAGCTCTAATTATCAACCATTTTAACTATCTCATAGTTGAGAGCACTTAATGTGTGAATTTCTTCATCCAGATGTTGTTCATTGACTGTTTTCTTTCGGTTTACAGGATATGATGAGGAGAAGTCACTGCTTATGTCTCAAAAGAGCTTAGAGAAGCGGTTTGGTCAATCGCCAGTTTTTATTGCTGCCACCTTTATGGAACAGGGAGGCATTCCTCCAACCACTAATCCTGCAACTCTTTTGAAAGAAGCGATTCATGTTATTAGCTGTGGCTACGAGGACAAGACTGAATGGGGCAAAGAGGTAAGCATACGGATTGTTATTCAAATGTCTTAGCTGTGTGTGTTGTTTGGCTTTATTGATTCTGTTGTGGCACAAAAGCCCTTATTAAGCTTTTTTTCATTTGCTGTCAGATTGGGTGGATCTATGGATCTGTCACTGAAGATATTTTGACTGGGTTTAAGATGCATGCACGAGGATGGTATTCCATATATTGCATGCCTCCTCGGCCGGCATTTAAAGGGTCTGCCCCTATCAATCTTTCTGATCGTTTGAACCAAGTGCTTCGGTGGGCCTTGGGTTCTGTTGAAATCCTGTTGAGTAGGCATTGCCCGATATGGTATGGGTACAATGGCAGATTGAAGCTTCTGGAGAGAATAGCATATATTAACACCATTGTCTATCCTATCACATCTTTACCTTTGCTTGCCTACTGTATTCTTCCTGCCATCTGTCTTCTGACGGGAAAATTTATTGTTCCTGAGGTAAGTTAAATATGTCCATTCAGATTGCTTTATGTTTTGAAGGTGTACTTTCAACAGTAACTTGTTTCAGAAATAGCTAATTGAAGCAGTGACTACCACTAAAGCGATTTCCATGTGGTACTAACCCAATAAAAGAGGGCCGACTGTTAAATTGGCAGATCAATAGCTACTATTGAACTGATCCCCTGGTGTGGTGGGAGGGGAATCTGTCTGAAGAATCAAATTGTTTTCTCTTCCTCCTACTATCCTCTTAGCTTCTAAAATTTTGGTGTCTTCTTTCTGTGAACTATTTTGCTCTTCTGGTTTTATTTTAATGGTTTGCTTCACTTTTGGATGGGGACTGTTTGTTCACCTCTCAATCATATTTATACTACTCACTTGTAATTAAGCTTGCTCTTAGGCTTCTAGCGGTGTGTGTGTATGTGTATTTCGCTTACTATCGTGCACAAGTGGACTACATACTTACATATCATTCTTAATTACCTGCAGATAAGCAACTATGCTAGCATGTGGTTTATTCTTCTCTTCCTTTCCATTTTCGCAACTGGTATATTGGAGCTTAGGTGGAGTGGTGTGAGTATTGAAGACTTGTGGAGAAATGAACAGTTTTGGGTCATTGGTGGTACATCGGCTCACTTGTTTGCAGTCTTCCAAGGTCTCCTAAAAGTGCTCGCTGGGATTGATACCAACTTTACAGTCACATCGAAGCAATCTGATGAAGATGGAGATTTTGCGGAGCTTTATGTGTTCAAATGGACATCTCTGATCATTCCTCCCACGACAGTCCTTATCGTGAACATGGTAGGAATCGTGGCTGGTGTGTCATATGCCATAAACAGTGGATATCAATCATGGGGTCCTCTATTTGGAAGGTTGTTCTTTGCCATTTGGGTCATTGTCCACTTGTACCCTTTCCTCAAAGGTTTGTTGGGACGACAGAATCGTACACCTACCATTGTTATTGTCTGGTCCGTTCTCCTTGCATCCATATTCTCATTGCTTTGGGTGCGTATCGATCCCTTCACATCAGAAGCCACGAAGACTGCTACAAGAGGTCAATGTGGCGTCAACTGCTAGTAAACTTTTGAAGGTCATTTTGTTGAGGTAAGATGTCTGTCATTGCTTCCCTCGATGTATGTAGATAGGAAAAGTAAAACGCTGAAACACGCGCAAGGCGTATAGTTATGTTGTACCACTGTTTTTGGTCAGAAGGTAGTGTGGTGGATGAAAGATGATATCGTACTCATGTATTTTTGCCTTTGGATGAAAGATATCGAACTCAATGTATTTTTTTTTTCTTTTGTTTATACACCTTTATTGGGCCTCACATGACCTGTAACTCAGATGTGAAGATCTTAATTATTATTTTGTTTATTATTTTGTTGTCATTGTGCAGCATGGTTCTACAGTGTAGATCAGTTTCTTCAAAGAAATGATATCATTATATAGAAAGCCAAAATTGTCTCCCTGTTTCTGGATTGAGTTTTGGAGCTGTTCATCTGTTTAATTCTGATGCTATTGAATGACAATGTCACGGCAATTGATTCCGTTCATTCGACTTTAGTCATGACCAACTACGCCTAACCACATCCAATAATTATGCCTCAATCTCGAGCAAGTTGTGGTCGGCCTCAAGCTAGTTGGGAAGCTCTCATCGAGTTTAACTGGACAACACAACTGACCTTTAATCTGTGAGCTCTTCTTTATGAACGTGGGGACTGCTCATTCTGAGAGACCTCACATTGCTAGTGCTTGGGAAAAAACTTCATGGAGTATTTTTATCAGTGAAGCCATCGCAGAGGTCTGGCAAATTTAACAAGCATTTGTCATTCGTAGCATTTAAACCCTCCATACGCCTAACAGCAGCAGAATGCAAAAAAGACCAAGAAAGAGAGTTGTTAGAGCAATATGCGGGAAAAGAAATTGTAGAAATGTAATTTACTACACAACTACAGAAAAGGAAACAAAAACATGGAAACATTTTAAAATGTTGAATTTTTGGAGATTGCATTTATATGTTTTAGCTAAAAGATAAGTCCTAAGGAACCTGTTCCTTTCAGATACCTCAAAATTCTTTTAACAGCTTTCAAGTGAGATTCTTTAGGATCTGATTGAAATCTAGCACACAAGCCAACACTAAACACAATATCAGGTCTACTTGCAGTTAGATAAAGCAAAGAACCAATCATGCCTCTATACAATTTTTGATCAACTGAATTACCATGTTCATCAATTTCCAATTTAGTAGAAGTGGCAATTGGTGTATCAATTTCCTTAACATTATCCATGTCAAATCTTTTAAGTAATTCCTTAACATATTTTGTTGGTGGATCATAGTTCCATATGAAGTTTGCTTGATTTGTAAACCCAAAAAGAAGTTGAGTTCACCCATCATGCTCATCTCAAACTCACTCCCCATCAGACTTGCAAATTCCTTACTTAAATTTTCACAAGTAGCACCAAAGATTATATCATCTACATAAATTGGCACAATTAAGAGATTTTTACCTTTTTCTTTTAAGAACAGTGTGCTATTAATTTTACCTCTTTTGTATCCATGCTGAAGTAGGAATTTTGATAACCTTTCATATCAGGCCCTTGGTGCCTGCTTGTGTCCATACAAAGTCTTGTCTAATTTGTAGACATGTTCAGGAAACTGTTTATTCTCAAAACGTGGTGGTTGTTTGACATATGCTTCTTCCTTCAAATAACCATTCAGAAAGGCACTCTTAACATCCATTTGATGTAGAGTGAAATCCATGTAAGAAGCAAAAGCTATAAGAAGTCTTATTGCTTCCAATCTTGCAACTGGAGCAAAAGTCTCATCATAGTCAATGCCCTCCTCTTGGCTATATCCCTGAACAACTAATCTTGCCTTATTTTTGGTTACCATGTCATCCTAATCAATTTTGTTCCTGAAAACCCATTTGGTTCCTATGATGGACCTGTTCCTTGGCTTAGGTTCCAGATGCCAAACTTGGCTTCTTTGGAATTGATTCAACTCCTCCTGCATAGCATTGATCCAATCTGCATCCTTCAGTGCTTCTTTTATATTTTTGGGTTCAACAAGAGATAAGAAGACACTAAAGGCACACAGATTGTAACTCTTGACTGCAGATCTAGTTTGAATTCCAGCATCTTTGTCTGAAACTATATGATCCACAGGATGAGAACTTAGATATTTGTAAGGCTTTGGCACCAATCCATCATGTGGGTGTTCATCCTGAGGAACAGTTCCTGATGTAGTGGCATTTGTTCCCCCTGTTTCTGTGCTACCCATGCCAGCGTCAGCTGAAGGAATTGTTCCTTGTGATTCACTACCCACTGATTCACCTGACACAGATTGTAATTATTGAGGAACAAGTTTACCATGCCTCAACATTCCAATTTCTTCATCCTCCTGTACCTGTTCTTGAGATAGAGTGGCAGATTCATCAAACTTAACATGCATGCTTTCTTCTATTTTCATAGTTTTCTTATTAAATATTCTATATGACTTCCTATGTAATGAATAACAAATAAAGACTCCCTCATCACTTCTAGGATCAAATTTTCCTAAGGCATCCTTTCCATTATTGTGAATGAAATATTTGCAACCAAAATCCCTAAGATGTGCAATATTAGGTTTTCTTCCTTTAAGTAACTCATAGGGGGGTCTTTTCTAACAATGGTTTTTCATGCATCTATTGATTATATAGCAAGCAGTATTAATAGCTTCAGCCCAAAAACTTTGTGGAAGGTTTCCAGATAATAGCATGGTCCTAGCCATTTCTTCTAAGGTCCTATTTTTCCTTTCAACTACTCTATTTTCTTGTGGAGTTCTAGGTGAAGAGAAATCATGATCAATACCATTTTCATTGCAAAAGTTAAAGAACATTTGATTCTCAAACTCAGTACCATGATCTGACCTTATAACAATAATATGACTATCTAGTGTTTTCTTAATTTTCTTAGCAAATATTGAAAATGCATTGAATGCTTCTTCCGTATATGCAAGAAAAAGAGTCCAAGTAAATCTATAATAATCATCAACCAATACCATAACATATTTCTTACCCCCACGACTCATTGTTCTCATTGGTCCACAAAGATCCATATGGATCAGTTCCAAAGGTTTGGTAGTACTGACCTGTTTCTTTGGTTTAAAGGATGACTTTACCTGCTTCCCCCTAACACAAGCACTACAAACTCTTTCTTCCTTGAACTTGATGTTGGGGAGTCCTATCACCAAGTCCTTGGAAACTAGTTTGTTTAATTGCGAAAGGCTAGCCTGACCAAGTCTTTTGTGCCATAGGAGGGGATCATTTTATATTACACTTAAGCAACTCATACTTCCATCAACTAGTGACAAAAGATCTATCTTATAGATGTTTCCATATCTATTTCCCTGCAAAATGATCTCTACAGATGCTTGGTTAGTCACAAAACAACCAATAGAAGAAAAATTCATACTGTTACCTTTGTCACAATATTGAGATATGCTTAGTAAACAATATTTCAGTCCATCTACCAGAAATATATTATCAATGCTATGTGAATCAGACCTACTGCCACGACCCAAAATCCTGGATAGTCGTGAGGGCACCTGAACTAACCCCATCGGGTGAACCCACTCGATATATTAACAATTAATCTCAATAATATTAAAGAAACAATATAATAAAATTCAAGATACGATTTTTATTACTGAAATACGCGGAATATCCCACAACACAAATGAAAGGTCTAGTCCTCTACCATAAGCCATGAACATCTATAAGATAAATACTGAATAAAATATCTTGAATGTCTGAAACAATAGATGACATGAATGAAATAATGGAAAGGTGCGCCATCATGGAATGAGGATGGTTGGCTCACCGCTGATCAATAGGAAAATCTTCAACTCTAGCCACGGGGCTTGCTGGTGCTCGGAATCGTATCTGCCCGAACAAATAATAAGAAAATAATAAAGAAAACAATGTAAGTCAAAAGGACTAAGTAGGTAGGTAGATTAGCTCCTATGAAAGACAGGAAACTAGTCTAAGCAATAAATTAACAGAATATCAGGGAGGAAAAAAAAGAAACATGTTAAGATTCGCTATTCAAGTAGTTCATCCAATCACACCATTCAACATCAATAAATCTCATTCAAAAACCAACAATTAAACTCAATTCATAAACCATCAGAATATGTGGGCTAACTCCAAAAAGATTTGATAGTGGACCAACTACGAGGCTATCCAATGTACCAACTCAAAAA
Organism: Petunia x hybrida; assembly: GCA_037355625.1. Taxonomy (NCBI): domain Eukaryota; kingdom Viridiplantae; phylum Streptophyta; class Magnoliopsida; order Solanales; family Solanaceae; genus Petunia; species Petunia x hybrida. The sequence goes on from JBBBVM010000208.1 coordinate 944,568, forward strand.
TAGATAGTGGACCAACTCCGAGGGTATCAAATGGACCATCTCCGAAAAATTATCAATTGGACCAACTCCGACATAGCAAATTAATCATAAATTTCCAGGCCAAACTTGCATATAACTTGCAATACTTTAAGCAACAACCAGGACCAAACACAATCCAGGAAAATAACATATATTCCAAGTAAAGATTTAAACACAACGAAAAGGTGTAAACGGTTACACCTAGGGCAGTGCACATACAAGGAACGTATGTACAGCATCCCGCATGGACAAATTCCACTAAAGAAAGAGATAGAACCACCTACCTTTGTCCGAAGAAGCAAACACTAATCAACAATCGCTTTTTCCCGCTGAATCTCCTCCAAACGGTCTCGCGCTAAATAAAAGAATGGAATACATAATTAATTTAGGCTATTGATTTAAATTTTTGAGTCTAGAATTATTCTCGAACTTCGAATAATTTACGTTCACTAGATACTTAACTTAGGATTTAAATATCCACTTTCCCAATTCTCAAATACCATACTTTTAAAGTGAGACACAATCCTAATAAACTAATGCTGAACCAAACCCCATCAACCTCAAAAGAAATTACAGCATAACCTTCATCAATTTAATCACTTAACATTGGTATTAATCACTATACAATCATTATTATTATAATTATTATTTAATAAACTATAATAAAAAGGCAAGAAAAGAAAGAACGAAAAGGGGACAGTAATCCAATTTCGTAAACCGACACAGTAACTTAGTATAATCTATGAACATTCTGATCTCAACTTTCAATTAAATTAGCAATCTTCTCAGAGCAATCAATCATCCACTCATTATTGCATCATCATTGCTATATTATCTTGTCTCCTCCTAATTATCTATTCGTGGCATTCTTAATTAACTATTATAGAAATTTGGAACAATTACTTCACTACAAAAGCGTTAAAACTATTCCCCTACTTAATGACGCCAAGCAGTAGCCATGATCTACATTTAAAACTCTTTCTATTCACAAACCATAATTAGCAAATTATTAGAAAAATAATGGACCATAATCCGCCTCCCAAGGCATGAATTACTACTTCCTCCATTGGCTTCAATACATACATATTATATTATAAAATTAAATGGGTACAATAGCTTCCACTTCAACACACCTAAACAGTATTACTCCCAGTATGAAACGCCTACACATAACCTTAGCCAACACTTTGAAATTCGTACTCTTACTAACAAACTTTCCAATCATTATGTACAACCTCCATCATTAATATCATTATTTAACTCCACCCTTAGCATCCCTTAAATTCTGATACACATCTCTATTAACTATCAGAATAATAAGCTTTGGCATCTTCTACGTCAATTCATTACTAACTTAGTAGACGAGGAAAACAATACCTGACAACCTTGCGTGAAATTCCACCCCTGCGAATATTGAGATGTTACTCCGAAAAAGTTTTCTCCCAGTTAGATGTTGTTGTAAAACCTAGGCCTTTGTGTTCTCTAAGTTTAATGTGTTCAATTCACGCACAATCTTACTCCACTTCTCCACTATTAAAATAAATATTTTTAACTTAGATACAAACTATCAACGGTAATGTCTAATTGGTCCAATCAATACTCCTAATTATATTTACCCCTTCTCCCTACTCATAATTTAAATAAATAATTTTTCTATAATGATAATAAAAATTAATGTGAGGGAATAACTAAAAGATAATATTTATAAAATATAGGGTCATTACATTCTCTCCCACTTAATCTCTTGTTCGTCCTCGAACGATACTTGAAGTTAACCAGGACTATAACCGAACGACTCTCAAGAACACACTTAATGAATCTAGACCCTACGGAACCGCACAAGAGGCAATAGGCAAAAGATATAAGCAAATTTCGACTAAAAAGTGTCATGACACATACCTGCCGTCTCAAACAAGTACGGATATTTCTCTCGCATACTCGCCTCAATCTCCCAAGTAGCCTCATCATGTGGACGGTTTCACCACTGCACCTTTACTAAGGGAATTTCTTTTGATCTCAACTTGTGAATATCCCTTTCAACTATAGCAACCGGTACCTCCTCATAAGCTAGGTTCTCATCCAACTGAATGGTATTTGCCTCAATAACGTGAGTTGGATCACGAACACACTTCTGAAGCATAGAAACATGAAAAACTGGATGGACTGGCATCGAATCAGGTAAGGCAAGCTTATAATCAACATTACCAATACGCTGAATGATCTCAAACGGGCCAATGAAACGAGGGCTCAGCTTGCCTTTCTTCCCAAATCTCATCACACCTCCCATTAGAGACACCTTTAAGTAAACCAAATCACCCTCCATAAACACCAAATCCCGGGTCCTCCGGTTTGCTTATGGTATCTGCCTACTATGAGCTGTCCGTAAACGATCTTGAATAATACGAACCCTATCCAAAGTCTGCTGCACATAATCTGGACCCAAGTTAATCACCTCGCAACACTCAAACCATCCCATTGGAGAGCGACACCTACGGCCGTACAAGGCTTCGAATGGTGCAATCTGAATCGAAGACTGGTAGCTATTATTATAAGCGAATACTTCTAGGGGTAAATGGTCATCCCAATGACCACCAAAGTCTAGTGCATAAGCTCTCAACATGTCCTCTAATATCTGTATAGTCCGCTCAGACTGCCATCCGTCTGTGGGTGAAATGCAGTACTAAGTTGAACCTTAGTGCCCAATTCTCGCTGAAATGACTGCCAAAACTGTGTTGTGAACTGAGAGCCTCTATCAGAAATAATAGAAAGTGGAGTACCATGCAATCGGATAATCTGCTCAGTGAAAATCTGAGCCAACTTCTTCGTTAAATATGTAGTCTTTACTGCAATAAAGTGAGCAGACTTGGTAGGTCTATCAACCACCACCCAAATCGAGTCCTGCTGTCTCAAGGTCCTAGGCAAACCAACAACAAAGTCCATTGTGATCATCTCCCATTTCCACTCGGGAATAGGTAACGCCTGGGATAAACATGCGGGTCTTCTATACTCGTACTTGACCTGCTGACAGTTTGAGCATCGAGACACATGCTCGACAACATCCTTCTTCATTCCCTTCCACCAGTATAACTCATGAAGGTCATGATACATCTTAGTAGTATTGGGATGAATAGAATATCGCGAACTGTGTGCCTCATCCAATACCAACCGCCTCAAGTCATCAACATTAGGAACACACAAACGACAGTTGAAATGAAGGACACCATCATCACCAACTGTAAACTCTGACGCTTCCCCACTTAAGGCCATATCTCGCAACTCTAGTAAATAAGAATCCTCATATTGCCTCTCCTTGATCTGATTGGAAAGAGAGGACTGGGTCATCATACAAGCAAACACCCTGTCAGGTGCTGGGCTGAATACTCTAACCCTCTGGTTAGTCAAAGACTGCAAATCAATCGCCAAGGGCCTCATATCAGCATCTAAATATGCAAGACTACCCATAGACTTCCGGCTCAATGCATCAGCTACAACAGTGGCCTTTCCCTGGTGATAACGAATGGTAAGATCATAATCTTTGATCAACTCGAGCCATCTGTGCTGCCTACCATTTAAATCCTTCTGATTAAATGGATGTTTTAAGCTCTTATGATCAGTGAAAATCTCACAAGGCTCACCATAAAGATAGTGCCTCTACAGTTTCAAAGCAAACACAACCGCTGCCAACTCTAAGTCATGGGTAAGGTAGTCCTTCTCACTCACCTTCAGGTGCCTCGATGTATATGCAATCACCCTGCCATTTTGCATTAAGACACACCCCAAACCGATATGAGAGGCATCACAATATACTACAAACACACCTGAAGCAGTACGAAGAGTCAATACTGGAGCAGTAGTCAATAACGATTTGAGCTTCTAGAAGCTCATCTCACACTCCTCTGACCATCAAAAATGCACAGCCTTCTAAGTCAAACGGGCCAACGGAGCTGCGATAGAAGAAAACCCCTGAACAAATCGCCGGTAGTACCCCGTCAAGCCAAGGAAACTACGTGTCTCTGTCGGAGAAGTAGGCCGTGGCCAATTCTGAACTGCCTCAATTTTCTTCGGAACAACTTTAATTCCCTCACTAGACACAATGTGACCCAAGAATGCCACGGAATCCAACCAAAATTCACACTTGGAGAATTTGGCGTACAACTTCTAATCCCGAAGTGTCTGTAGAACCACTCTCAAGTGCTCCTCATGCTCCTCTCGGCTACGGGAATATATCAAGATATCGTCAATAAGGACGATGACAAATAAGTCCACGTAAGGCTTGAACTCTTGATTCATCAAATCCATAAAAGCTACCGGTGCATTTGTAAGCACAAATGACATAACCAAAAACTCATAACGACCATAACAGGTTCTGAAGGCTGTCTTTGGGATGTCACTCTCCCGAATCTTCAACTGATGATAACCAGATCTTAAGTCAATCTTAGAAAAGAACTTAGCTCCCTGCTACTGATCAAACAAGTCGTCAATACGAGGCAACAGATACTTATTCTTTATCATCACCTTGTTCAGCTGCCTATAGTCAATACACATCCGCATTGAGCCATCTTTCTTTTTAACAAATAATACTGGAGCTCCCCAAGGTGAAACACTCGGTCTGATAAATCCCTTACTAAGTAAATCCTGCAACTGCTCCTTTAATTCTCTCAGCTCGGCAGGAGCCATACGATAAGGAGGAATAGAGATAGCCTGCGTACCCGAAACAACATCTATGCCAAATTCAATATCTCTATCAGGAGGAACACCCGGCAAATCATCTGGAAACACGTCAGCAAACTCACAAACAATAGGAATAGAATCAATAGACGGGGACTCCATATTAGTGACCTGAATCAAGGCAATATAGGCTAAACACCCCTTGCCCAACATTCATCTAGCCTTCATAAATGAGATAACCCTGCCTGAAGGCGCAAGATACGAGCCGTGCCACTCAACCGGGGGTGCACCCGAAATAGAAAGCCGGACTGTCTTGGCATGACAATCAAGAGTCGCGTAACAAGATGCCAACCAGTCCATACACATGATCACATCAAAGTCTACCATGTCAAGAACTAGTAAGTCAATAATGGCTTGCTGGCCCTGAATAGAAACTACACAACCTGGATTTACTCGATCTACCATAATAGACTCCCCAACCGGTGTCGAAACACAAAAAGGATCATTAATAAGCATATAATAAACAAGAAACCCACAACAAAATATGGCAATACATAGGAATAAGTGGAACCGGAATCTACAAGTGAATAAGCATCACGACCGCATACAGAAATCATACTTGTGACAACAGCATTGGATGCCACCTCATCCTGCCTAGATGGGAGAGCATAAATCTGATCCCTAGTCTGAGCCTGAGGGTGAACACCACCTGAAGAACCTCCACCTGAATATCCACCGCCTGAACGACCACCACCAGAATAATCACTGCCTGGGTGACTGAATGACCACCACCAGAAGAACCACGGCCTGAATAACCACGGCCTGAATAACCACCACTAGAATGACCACCACTAGGATAACTACCACCTCCGCGCCCATGACCTCTGCCTGACTGTGGAGGACCTCTAGAGGCCAAAGGAGCAGCAGAAATACCAGAAGTATAGGTCAACGCCTGCGTTTGAGGATCTGGGTGACTAATAGACTGATGAAGTCTAGGACAATACCTCTTAAAATGTCCAATCTCCTTACAATGATGACAATTAATACCAGGACAATACGGCTGGGCTAGATAAGGCATCTGAAAATGACCCTGTTGTAAATGAGGAGCATACTGAATTTGCCCCTGATGAGTCATAGATGCGACCTGAGATCCCTGTGATGTAGAATAAACCTGCCTATCTGAGAATCTGTCGTGGGAACCCTTGCCTCTAGATGAGGCTCCAGAATAATTACCTGAACCACGTGACTTCTTACTGTCCCGCTCTTCTCTATCCTAAATACGGTATCCCTTAATCCTCCTGGCTGTCACGACTGCCTGCTCAAATGAAATCCAAGAAGCCACATCATGTGCCATACGATCTTCCAAAAGAGGGGATAGACTCTCAATGAACCTCTTCACCTGTTCTGCCGTGGTGGGAATCAACATAGCCCCAAATCAATATAACTCTGTGAAACGAATATAGTACTGAGTAACTGTCATGTCTCCCTGGCGAAGCTTCTCGAACTATCTGCACTTCTCATCTTTCAAGGTCATATGCAAGAATACATCATAGAACTTATGCACAAACTCTGTCCAAGTGAGCTTGGGTAACCCAGCTTCCCTTCCTGCAATAAAAGATTTTCACCAAGCCTTAGCATGCCCTCTGAGCTGAAATGTCGTATATTCAACTCCATGTTCCTGAAGAAAACCAAAGGTAGATAGCATCTCCTCACAACTCTCAATAAAGTCAAGTGGATCCGTAGAAGCATCTGTACCAGAGAAAGTAGGCGGTTTCAACCTCTTAAATTTGTGAAGTCTACCTATGTCAATACCCTGACCTGTGGTCTGAGGCGTCCCACCAATTATAAAAACATCTGGATCATGAAGACCTGTAGCAACTTGAGTCTCTAGAGTATGCGTAACCGGACATTGGATACTAACCCTAGCCTGATCTCGGGAAGTAGCTGAATCAATTGGTATACCCTGAGGGTACTGAGCCTTAAGAAATCCCAAAATCTGCACCAAAGTGTCCTGAAGAACCGGGGTGGCTATAAATCCCCCATCAATAGGAATCGGACCTCCCTGAGCATCTGGTACAACTAGCGGATCAACTGGTGGATCCTTTGGTACTGGATCATCATCCTGAGCACCCTCCCTGCAACATGAGTGGCCCTTGCCCTAGGCTGGACGGCTGTCTGAGTATGAGCTCCACGACCACCCCTACCACGTCCTTTAACTCGGCCTCTGCCACCACCTCTACCACCACCTGTCGGGGTAGCCTGCACCGGTGGTACTACCTTAGGTGCCTGTACTCCTGCTACTGCGTCTGGCGCATTCGCCCCTTTTTGTGATGAAGAAGAACGAGTGATCACCATTTGCAAATTAAATAGTGGAATAAGTTAGCCTTTGACTTGAAATCTATACGCCCGAAATAGAAGAATGAAAAAAGGGAAATTTTTCAATAAATGCCACATAGCCCCTCGTAGATAAGTACAGACATCTCCGTATCGATCAACAAGACTCTATTAGGCACTGTTCATGACTTATCAGGACACTAGACCTGGGCTCTGATACCAATTGTCACGAACTAAAATCCTGGATAGTCGTGAGGGCACCCGAACTAACCCCATCAGGCGAACCCACTCGCTATATTGACAATTAATCTCAATAATATTAAAGAAAAAATATAATAAAATTCAAGATACGATTTTTATTACTGAAATACGCGCAATATCCCACAACACAAATGAAAGGTCTATTCCTCTACCATAAGCCATGAACAACTATAAGATAAATACTGAATAAAATATCCCGAATGTCTGAAACAATAGATGACAGGAATGAAATAATGGAAAGGTGCGCCACCACGGAATGAGGATGGTTGGTTCACCGTTGATCAATAGGAAAATCTTCAACTCTAGCCACGTGGCTCGCTGGTTCTCGGAACCGTATCTTCCCGAATAAATAATAAAAGAAACAACGCAAGTCAAAAGGACTTAGTAGGTGGGTAGATTAGCTCCTATGAAAGACAGAAAACTAGTCTAAGTAATAAATTAACAGAATAAAGGAGGGAGAAAAAAAGAAATATGTTATAATTTACTATTCAAGTAGTTCATCCAATCACACCATTCAACATCAATAAATCTCATTCACGAACCAACAATTAAACTCAATTCATAAACCAGCAGAATATGTGGGCTAACTCTAAAAAGATTTGATAGTGGACCGACTCCAGGGCTATCCAATGTACCAACTCAAAAATAGATAGTGGACCAACTTCAAGGCTATCAAATGGACCATTTCCGAAAAATTATCAATTGGACCAACTCCGACATAGCAAATTAATCATAAATTTCCAGGTCAAACTTGCATATAACTTGCAATACTTTAAGTAACAACCAGGAGCAAACACAATTCAGAAAAACAACATATATTCCAATTAAAGATTTTAACACAACGAAAAGGTGTAAACGGTTACACCTAGGGCAGTGCACATACAAGGAACGTATGTACAATATCCCGCGTGGACAAATTCCACTAAAGAAAGGGATAGAACCACCTACCTCTGTCCGAAGAACCAAACACTAATCAACAATCGCTTTTTTCTGCTGAATCACCGCCAAACGGTCTCGCTCTAAATAAAAGAATGGAATACATAATTAATTTGGGCTATTGATTTAAATTTTTGAGTCTAGAATTATTCCCGAACCTCGAATAATTTACGTTCACTAGATACTTAACTTAGGATTTAAATATCCACTTTCCCACTTATCAAATACCATACTTTTAAAGTGAGATACAATCCTAATAAACTAATACTGAATCAAACCCCATCAACCTCAAAAGAAATTACAGCATAACCTTCACCAATTTAATCACTTAACATTGGAATTAATCACTATACGATCATCATTATTATAATTATTATTTAATAAACTATAATAAAAAGGCAAGAAAAGAAAGAATGAAAAGGGGACAGTAATCCAATTTCGGAAACCAACACAGCAACTTAGTATAACCTATGAACATTTTGATCTCAACTTTCAATTCAATTAGTAATCTCCTCAGAGCAATCAATCATCCACTCATCATTGCATCATCATTGCTATATTATCTTGTCTCCTCCTTATTATCCATCTGTGTCATTTTTAATTAACTATTATAGAAATTTGGAACAATGACTTCACTACAAAATCGTTAAAACTATTCCCCTACTTAATGACGCCAAGCAGTAGCCATGATCTACATTTAAAACTCCTCCTATTGACCAACCATAATTAGCAAATCATTAGAAAAATAATGGACCATAATCCGCCTCCCAAGACATAAATTACTACTTCCTCCATTGGCTTTAATACATACATATTATATTATAAAATTAAATGGGTACAATAGCTTCCACTTCAACACACCTAAACAGTACTACTCCCAGTATGAAACACCTACACATAACCTTAGCCAACACTTTGAAATTCGTACCCTTACTAACAAACTTTCCAATTATTATGTACAACCTCCATCATTAATATCATTATTTAACTCCATCCTTAGTATCCCTTAAATTCTGATATACATCTCTATTAACTATCAGAATAATAAATTTGGCATCTTCTACGTCAATTTATTACTAACTTAGTAGACGAGGAAAACAATACCTGACAACCTTGTGTGAAGTTCCACCCCGCGAATATTGAGATGTTACTCCGAAAAGCTTTTCTCCCAGTTAGATGTTGTTGTAAAACCTAGGCCTTTGTGTTCTCTAAGTTTAATGTGTGCAATTCATGCACAATCTTACCCCACTTCTCCTATTATAATAAATATTTTTAACTTAGATACCAACTAATAACGGTAATGTCTAATTGGTCCAATAAATACTCCTAATTATATTTACCCATTCTCCCTACTCATAATTTAAATAAATAATTTTTCTTTAATGATAATAAAAATAAATGTGAGGGAATAACTAAAAGATAATATTTCTAAAATATAGGGTCATTACACCTACCTACCTTTCTAATGCCAATAATTTTCCCTTTCTTGCCATTACCGAAGGAAACACTTCCTCCTTGAAATGCTGAGAGTGAAAGAAATAGTTCCTTATGTCCTGTCATATGCCTTGAGTAACCAGTGTCCATGTACCATTTGTGGTTCCTCTCCTTCACTCTAGCCTACAAAAGAAAACTAGGGGTTAATTTTAAGAACCCAAACTAGTTTGGGTTCCTTTCCTTGAGAAAAAGGATGAATCAAATCTTTCTTAGCCCATAATGGTAATGCTTTCTTTGTGTGAACAGTTTTCTTTGCCACAGAGTTTTGAACAGGTTTATAGGACCTGTTCCTTTATGCAGCCTTTGCCAGAGATTTGTAATTTTTTTTCAAGTGACCAGTATTCCCGCAGTGTGTGCATAACCAATTCTCAGGAAAAATTAGATACTTACTCTTTGGATCCCATTTGGGCAGTGACTGAGATTTCATAAACCCAATACCTTTCCTATTACTACTATGATTTTCCTGTAACCATTCTAAAGCTTCAGAGGACTTGTTCCATTTTACAGTTTTGCTTAACTCCTTCTTTGTTTTAACTGAGTCCTTTTCCAAAAATCTTATCTTTTCATCTTTATTATATAGTTCATCAACTGTAACTTTCAATTTCTCTTCAGCAATGAGCTGATGAGAATTACCGATGCTCTTACCATTTTCAACTGTTTTGTCTTCCAATTTTTCAATTTTTAGTTCTGAACAGTTGATTCAAGTGTGAGGACATCTTCCTTTAGCATGCTATTTTTCCTTTTCAAATTATCATTTTTAATTACAACCTTTTTGTATTCAGTTTTTAAACTTTCAATTTCATCATGCAGTTGATCTTTACTATCCCTCAGAGATTTAAACTCATTTAGAACAGTGTGAAACACTTTAACTAATTTCTCTCTAGGCATGTTTCTTACATCCTCTTTGAGTTTAGAAACAAACACCTCAACATCTTCTTCATTATCTGAATCTTCAAGAGCCATTAGAGCAAGCTCATCATCCAGATCATCATATGATTGCTCATCCTTACTATCTTGCCAACCAGAAACCATAACTTTGGGATCTCCACTTTTCTTGTGGACCTGTTCCTTAGCCTTTCTTCTTTCCTCAACATATCGCTTTCTCCATTCTCAGATATTTAAACTCATTTAGCACAATGTGAAACAGTTTAACTAATTTCTCCCTAGGCATGTTTTTCACATCCTATTTGAGTTTAGAAACAAATACCTCAACATCTTCTTCATTATCTGAATCTTCAAGAGCCATTAGAGCAAGCTCACCATCCAGATCATCATCTGATTGCTCATCCTCACTATCTTGCCAACCAGAAACCATAGCTTTGGGATTTCCACTTTTCTTGTGGACCTGTTCCTTACCCTTTCTTCTTTCCTCAACATAACTCTTTCTCCATTCTCCTTCCATCACTGGACATTTGCTGATGTAGTGTTGCATACTTCCACATTTGAAGCATTCTCCAGCCTGTTTCATATTAGAAGACCTACCCTGTCCACTAGCCCCTTTTTCTTATTCAAGTATCTTTGGATACTCTTAGCTATAAGGACCAGTTCCTTATTATCAACAGACTCATCAGCAGCAGTAAAGGCTAAGGTTCAATTTTAACTGGTCACCTATGTTCTTAACCTTTTTCCTTAGTTCATAAGTTTTTAGATTACCTATAAGCTAATTTAAGGAAAGTGTGGCAAGATCTTTACTTTCAATAATGGCAAAAGCCTTAACTTCCCAAGAGTCTGGAAGAACTCTAGTTAGGATTTTTTCAACTCTATCTTCAACAGTTAAAACCCTTCCAAGGGAGATAAGTTCAGATGAAATAGCATTAAACCTAGAGTACATTTTAGAAATTGATTCTCCTTCTTTTATTTTAAGACTTTCGTATTCAGCAAAAAAAAATGTACCTCTAGATCTCTTAACTTGACTTGTTCCTTCATGAGCAACCTGCAAAGCATCCCAAATTTCTTTGGCAGTGGTATACCTTGAATCCTAGTGCACTCATCAGGACTAAGTCCACAGACAAGCCACTTTCTAGCTTTGGCATTCTTTTCCCATTGCCTCAAGTCTTCAGCTGTGCATTCGTTTCTGGTTTTAGGAACATCATTCTCTTTAGCATTTTTTTTCATTGGAATCATAGGACCTTCAGTTACTATGTCCCATAACTCATAGTCCTCAACTTGAAGATGATCTCTCATCCTTTCTTTCTACCATGAGTAGTATTTTCTATCGAACAAAGGTGCCCTAACAGTACACCGACCTTCACCATTTTCTTGTGATGTACTCATTCTAATCCTAGGTGTTAGCCTCTTCAAGGATAACCCGCTCTGATACCAATTGATATTTCCCAAGACACACCACTACTGAAGAACCAGTTCCCTATATGTGTTCTTTTACTTATTTTACTTATTAATTGTGGAATAAGTAAAAGTAGGTAAATGAACACAGAATTTTAGCATGGAAAAACTCTGTTAACTAGGGATAAAAAAACCACGACCTACTCGCTCAAGTAAGATTTCAACTTCACTATTTGAAAGACTCACTTGGTTACAAGACTACCTTCTTACTAACCTAGGACTAACTCTAATCCTATAGTGACCCCTTTCACAATCAGTGAAGTTTCTCCAAGTACAAGACTTGAATGATGTGTACTCTTACAGAACTTCTATGAAAGTAATTAGTCCAACTCAAAAGATCCTACTACAGATGAACTAAGACTGAGAACAATATAAACTCAATCCCAAGGAACAGGTTCTTTACTTAGTTCCATGTAGCTAGACGACTGCTCAAATACAATTTTGAATGACTTCTATGTTGCTGCTCTAAACTCTCTATATTTGTGTGTGTCTTCAACAACTGAAATACTCCTCAATTTATAGCCTCGAATACTTGAGAAGTCTTGAGCAATTAAGACTCCAAAGCCCTTCAAGTGTTTGAGTCCTAATTGAACTCCTCGCTTATCTTCAAGCCTTTATCCCAATCTTATGCAATCTTTTCTTACCTCGTACATCCCTGCATGATTATCAAGATTAACATTAGATTTTAAGATAGCAATTAACGTTCCCGCTTAAATAATTTTGCGTAATTAATTATTCACTTGCAGTGATCCAAAGGAATAAGTCCTTGGATCTGTTCCTTCGTCATCAGTCAAAACTTCCAAGCTTATTCAAGCTAATAGTGTCTTTTGAAATATTAAGAAGTTGGGGGCTTCAAATACTTAAACAAGAAAATGAAAAACCCATCTGTTTCATGTCGAACCCACGTTTAGTCGACCTCATAGTTCAAATCAATCAGAACCCATCTCTCTTCATATCTTCCTATATACCCTTCTTCTCTCTCCCACTCTATAGTTTTTTACAGTTATTTATGTTTGAGAATCAGGTACGCCTTCAGTTGAGGCAACTTCCGTACTAACTCTACTTTTATCCGCCATCTATGAACAAATAAAAATACACAAGATGATAAAAGATTAGCTTATATGCAACTTTAACTAAATCTAGACTGATATGACAAACAAAGATGATAAAAGAACGAGACTTTTTAATAAAAAATGTTGCAGACAAGTTCAAACAATAAGATTTTCATGCATAATTATTTTACCCTCAATGAATTCAACCACACACACCTATGACAAGAAGAAAAAAGACTAAAACTTTTGTTTCAAAAAAGACAAAGAAGTGCATCTTTCAGTTAGTTGAGATGTACTGAGGATAAAGATAAAAACTTTGGACAAATATATTCAAATAAAGAACTTAGAGTTATAGCCAAATGAATGAAAGTGACTGCATTTACGATGTACTGAATGAAAGTGACTGCATTTACGCTTTAACACATGCTTAAACTCTAGTTATTTTACATTGTTTTATTGGATGAACAACTAGGTGCAAGGTAAATTCAAAAAAAAAAAAACAACAGTACAAGAAAGAGTGAAGTGTAAATGTTCGGTTATTCAGGTCACCAAATTACGGATACGCCGAAATCGAAAGCTGAGTCGAATACCGAATTTTGGAAATATACTATTACCGACACCGAGCCGAAAAACCAAAGTACCGAAATCGAATTTCCGAACTAGTTCGATTCAGTTCGTTACTTTAATTTTTTTTTTAGTTTAGTGCCTACCCCTAGGTGATGTAGTCCTCTGCATTCAGTCCTGCACGATGGAGGAGTCCCTCAGCATACGGTCCTCCTTATATTCATCTCCTGGCGGACCTATCATTGTTCAAGGCCACAACAAGTATAAGTAGAGCATCTTGAGAGGTTCGGTGTGGTCTGTTCCTTATTGTCATTGCTCAAGCTTGATTTCTTCATATTTGTGTTTAGTTTGGATGTGGAGATATTTCAGGGTGAAAGTTGTTATTTATAGCAGATGCACGCCCTTTGGCCTTCCAAATATCGATAATTGAAAGGGTTGTGATGTTTCTGAAATTCGTAATAGGAATGGGCCATGGGTGGGTGATTGATAAATGGAAAACAAAGCGCGCGGTTCCCAGAGGCAATTACTACAATAGTTAATTAACAACGGCTGGTCGATAGAATTTATAAGAAGTTAAATAGGCAAATTTAAATTTTGGCTTTCTTAAGTAGGAAGTCCAAATGGAAAAATTAGTTGGTGATCTAACTAAATATTAAATTGCGATGTAATTAAAAATTATCCAAATGGACAGCACAAATAAATCAAATTTAACAATGCAAACTAAAGATTATCTACAATATTGTAATGAAATACATGAAATTAAAAGAGAAAAAAATATGGTTCCAAGTTCCAACCAAACAACACACATAATAATTGTCAACATACAAATCAAATTAAATTCAACAAGTTTTCATGAAAGAAAATTCATTGCCTATTATGTGTCCTACCATGTGGGAAAGTAGTTCGTTTGTGGCCATATTTTTTACAAACACTGCATTGTTCCTCTTCTTTTTGGGTTGTAAACAATTCCACGGTTGTTGGAATACGATTAATCTTCCCTCTACCCCTTTTGACATCATTTGCGGGTAGCTGAACATTTCTCTCAAACAACTCTTTTGGCACAATCTAATCTGCTTCATCTGCTACTAGATATATTTTGTTTGCATATGCAAGCGTATAGGTTTGTCTCTTATAATAATGGGAAGAGTACGCATAAACGATCATACCATACTTAGCACCAAACTTGACCATGAATACTTACATTGCATGATTGCACAAATATTTGTCCAAGTCAAACCTTCTGCAACTACAACTTTTGTATCTAACATAACTCTTTTTACAGTGTTACCATCACCCAATAAGCTGAATTCATTGTCGTATGTCGTATATTACATGTGCCACCAACGTATTGCCTTCCATCATGTTTTTCTAGATAACCTTCTTAGACACAAATGGTGTTGTGTTTGCTTATCTCAGTATGCCTCTCGTTAAATTTTTGGGCAAACCTCTTATTAATTGCATCAAACATGACAGTCAATGGGTATTCTCTTTTGTTCTTCAACATTGCATTGAGAGGCTTGGAAATGTTCATGGTCATCACATCAAGTCTATTACCTGGGAAGTAAGCCATGCTCCACTTTTCAAAGCCAATTTCATACTCAAGACAATCAGCAACCTTCTCACTTTTTCATAGAGTTGGTCAAAGCTCTATTTAAACTCCGTCAGAGTATACGATCACGTTGCGGCGTAGTAATGATTAATAAATTCTCCATATTTGAACTTTGCATGCAGATTTTTAGCAGGTGTTTGCTGCAAAATCCATGGTGTGCTTCAATATAAACATTGGTAATGACCTTGATTATGCTTGGATGCCTATCAGATATGACGCACAACTCTTGATCATTAAGCACAACCTCCAACAATTGAGTAAAAAGGAAGGCCAGGAGTCATCACACTCCTTGTCTACTATACAGAATGCCAGTAGATATATGTGGTTCTCAGTGTCCTGTGCCACAGCTGCTAACAATACACCACCATAACTGCCGGATAAATGCGTTCCATCAACAGAAATCACCTTTCATATGTGCTGATATCTTCTTATGTAGGCTCCAAGAGCTACAAAACAATATTTGAAACTCCATCTAAAATCAACTTACAATGCAGTCTTGCTCCCATGATTTGTCCTTTCGAGCTCATGACGGTGTGCATCAATAATAGCATAGCTGTGCTCCAAAGTACCCTTTATGAGAGCCTGTGGTAAAACTCTGCCTTTCCAACATTTCTAGTAACTAGCTATATTGTTCAATTCAAACTCAACACAGTTATTGACGTCTTTCGTCGAAGGATATTTGCCTTCAATAAATTTGGTCTTCATATGATTAGTAATGACACCAGCGGAAGCGTGCCGATGATGGATGCTCACATATTGTACTCCACATGAGTGTATGTTGAAGTACTTAGTGATATAAAATCTATCACATTTTGCATACCTATTAGCCCACAACATCCACTTGTAATTCTTGTCAACGCATGCCACAAAATAAAATATTTTGAACTCTTCTTCATATCAACCTAAGATCTATTATATACCAACGCTTGTCGACTAAAAGTTGCAGAGAAAAGTGTAGAAAAATGTACAAAACCTGGTATTCTATAACGTGTAAGAAAATGAGAACTTAAACCACTTACCAGGTGGATCAATACTAATTGCCCAGCCAATGTACTCACAAATCAGCCTCCAAAATTGAGAAATTAAATTTCCTTGATAGATATGAATGCGTCCTAAATTGAAGGAGGGTGAAGAAATCAAAGGTGGGGTTGACGTTTATGAGAGATTTGCAACGAAATGCGAGTCCACATAGCATATTTGACCATAATTCGGTGATGGTGACACTGGGGAAGACGATGAAAAGAAGCGGGAACAATGGCATATGGGTGGCGGGATATATTTTATGTTATATATATATATATATACATATATATATATATATATATATATATATATATATATATATATATATATATAAAGTTGGTTAACTTTAATTAAATATTTATTAGGCCTGATCCTAAAAGTAGGTCATATCGTGAATAAAAAATAAACTCGAGGTCATTCTCTCGATCAAGACTTCCAAGAGATCTTTCAATTAAACATCCCTGCTTACCAAGCCTCTTCTAGAGTCGCGGCTTGGCGCATCTTGATCAAGTTAGGAGTGTCATCCACAACTCCCAACTTGAAAGGGCATAATAAGGATCTGAAGATTAATATATAATGATACTCTTAATTTAGAAGAATATTTCGTTTGGTTCACTTGTATGTCTTTCGCTTTTTATATATATTCTCTTCTATGCACATAAAGATAGATATCCTATCAATAAAATATGAAGCTCTTTTTGTCTTTGTTCTCTGATAATCATCAAGGATTTGTTACTAATTGAAATTGAAACATGTTGCAAGGGAATTGCTAACATGCTTTCTTACGATAACAACCACTACTTTTGCAAATATTTTATATGATTGCAAGTTGTTGATGCGTGAGGCGAAAAGAATTTCATAGACATAAAGTATACATTCAAGGAAAACAACAAGGTAGCGGATTGACCTAGCAAAGACATGAAAGCAATTGAGGAGATTTTCAGAACTTAATGTTCTAAGTTGTACATTCTTTTTCTTTTTCTTTTTTTGCATGAAAGTAATTGGGAAGCTTTTCGGAGCTTAATGTTCTAAGATTCACGATTTTTTTGCTTGATCATTTTATTTAAGTAATGTTCCTAAAATAATTTTAATTTACCCTTATTATGTTAAATTCATACCCTTAAA
This sequence comes from Petunia x hybrida, assembly GCA_037355625.1. NCBI lineage: Eukaryota > Viridiplantae > Streptophyta > Magnoliopsida > Solanales > Solanaceae > Petunia > Petunia x hybrida. Next base: position 961,995 of record JBBBVM010000208.1, read on the forward strand.
GTAAACCGTTCCTTTGAATTTTAGTGTGCAAAAGCAAGATTTACAATATTTGTTATTGTGCAGACGTGTAGTTTTTGTTGTTTCCAAAATCAACTTTGGATTTTCCAATGCATATATCATGTAAATCTTTCAATTACTTTTCATATTTTAATTTGTTGTTCTTTTTAGTTCTATGAGGCAGAATTTCTTTTTTATTGATGTTAGTTATTTTTGAGTTCGGGTCATGGGTCGCCCATGTGGACTGACCTGACCCGTTTTTAAAAAGATAAGTTAGACAGAGGTTATCAAAAGTTATCCTAGGAAGTTACCTATACCACTATTTTATTTTGAATGTGTAGTGAGTGAAAATAACTTTTGAAGAAAGCTTCCTCTCTATAAATAAGAAAAAGAACGCTATTTTTCTTAGTTTTCACTTTTCAACAGAGAATACTACTCAAAACTTCTCCCCAAAATAAAATACACACAAAGAAAAGATATCTAGTTGGTGAAAATATAACTTCATTTCCTAGTGATTTGAAGTTCAACTTGGAAAAAATATTTGGTTTGCAAGATCAATATATTCCGCTGCTTTGATTCGTTAACAGGTATGTGAATTCGTTTATGTTACGACTTTAATTAATAACATTGGTATCTGAGCTTGTTTTCACGAAAATGAGTAATTCCCCAGTCATGATTCTTCAATTAGTAAATGATCCACGCTCAATGCTACACCATTAATGGTGAGGGGCGGTCGTCAAAGTATAATAACCGATGTGAGTCGGGGTCGATTTTCCAAGGGAACTAGCTCGTCAAGTAAGAGAGTCGCAAATAGAAATTCAAATGAAGTTTAATGTTGAGTACTAGAAATGGGGTTTGTTTGATGTAACTTATATTAAACTACAATGCATTCAAATTAAAGCAAATAAATTGATTCTATATTACGAGACTAGGAGTGTAAACGGCTAATAGCAATTTTCAATCAACGGGTGTAATTACTTCATATTCACAACACAAGTGTAATTATGGTCGATTCTTCCTATTATGATCTCTAGAATCCTTCCAGCCTAGAAGAGATCTATTTCAACCTACTCGTCAAAGTCTTAGTTGAAGGCTTAAAACACTACTCAAGACCTGAGGAAAGGAGATCTCTTCCGAGCGTAACTCCTTTTAGATGGTTTAGTCTATGGATATAGCCTATCAACCCAAATCCTCGCCAATTCTACTATTCTACACTAACTAATCTCTCCCGAGTCTTTAATTAGAAAAGTAGACAAGAAATCCCAAATATCATGGATATTGAAATTTTGATGTCATTGTAATGGGGAATTAGATAATCGATACTTGTGTTATGGGTAATGAAATGGAACTACACCCATTGATTTTCTAGTGTTATAGCATATTTACACCCCTAGTTATGAGTTTAGCTACTCATAATAGGGGTTTGAATCAAGCAATAAAACATGTAATGAAGAGATGAAATGGATTCAAACATGAATTTATATTTGATAATGGATTAATGATTCAAATTTCAAAAGTACAAGTTAATAAGCTTACAAGTGATGAAAAGCTTCACTCTTGCCTTCCCAAATCGCCTCTAAGGAGTAGTAGAAATGTAGAATCAAAGTTATTGCAAAAACTCTAGCTTCTTTCTATTTATACAAATCTAGAATTTAATTACAAGTTTGCCATGGGTGGGGCGCCCAAATCTTGAGGAGTGGCGCCTCCCCTGTAGCTTTCAAATGGGTGCTCACTGCTTTTCAGGAGGAGGGCGCCTCCATTTTAGGGAGGGGCGCCTCCCAGCTTCTCACACTTGGCTATTTCTTCCATCAGTGGAGGAGGGGCGCCCAAAACTGAGGAGGGGCACCTCCCCTGTAGCTTCCATCTGCTTCTCAGGAGGAGGGGCACCTCCCAGCTTCTCACACTTGGCCATTTCGTCCATCAGTGGAGGAGGGGCGCCCAGAACTTGAGGAGGGGCGCCCCCTCTGAAGCTTCTTGCAAGTAATACATTTTGGTTCGCATTTTGCTCTTTAGCTTCACTTTCTAATCAACGTCTCGTGTGAACTCGTCATAACCTGCAACTAAGCAATTCACGGCATCAATAGCACACAATATTGCTTTTGGATTCAAAACGAAAGCTTAAAGTAGTCTTTAAGTTGGTAAAATACCAACTTATCAGTAAAACATTGTTTTCATGAGAATTAAGAATCTCTGGAAAGAAGGTGAAACTTACTGGTATGTTTTTATGAAAAAGACTTCTTGGTATTGAGGAGTCTATAATATCTCTTTAGAAAAGACTGGGTACTGAATCTTTGAATAATAAATTAAGGAGAACAAGGAATCGTACTGCGTGTCCTTAAAAATTTAGGTTGACCTTCCACTATCCGTGATAGTTTATTTTCAAAGTTAGTTTACTTTCATCAACAGTTATATTCAATTTTGAGACTCTGATATGAAGGTGCCACAATTATATTCAATTTTTTGTTAAGTTATTCGTGTATATTGAGGCTCTTAAGAGAGTAGCTATAACCATGTCAAATTGTTCTTGCACGTCTAGGCTAATTGAAAAGTTGGTGCATTATATAGAGAGGCTTTAGCCAAGGTGGAATTGAAGTTTCTAAGCATTAAGAAACGTATTGAAAATTAAAACCTGTGTATCACATATTTAATTTTTCGGCATGAAACTTGTATTTTAAGATTGTACTCGTTTAGGGCTTTCCGTTGGTAAATTATTCATCAAAAACGGATTTAAAACGAGTAAGATATGATTTTTTGAAGTTATGCTGAAAATTGTGACAGTTTTATGAAAAATACGTTCTGTAATTTGATTTTTACAAATTAATGGTTAAGAATTACAGTGTATGGTATAAATTTTCAGTATTTACTCGTTACAGACTTTTCGTTGATATATTATTTGATGTTTAACAGATTTAAAACAAGTGAGTTATGAAATACTAAAGTTCAGCCGATAAATTTATTTTTTCAAATGAGTTCCCAATAGCCACAGCATTATAATGGTATATGATCCTTAAATATAATCTTCTACGAGTAATTGTGGCATATGTTATCGCATTGAATAGTATGTCCATTCTTATTGTTTCATTGTTCCTATTTCAGACATGGCTGGACATGGAGAAGCTCGAAGTACTCCAAGTGGGAGTTCTCAAAATCGAGCAAGGGGACAACGTAGAAGAGTATGTCGTCATATATCATATTCTCGAGGACGTGAAGTCATAAGGAATAATGTCCCCAGGGCGATACAAAATCTACTAAGAGATCAAAGTGCTATATGAAGAGAAGGAGAAAAGCAATTCAGAGAGCTTAAGACTTCAGTGTCTGAATATATTGAGCTTTTTCACTTGAAACGAGATGTATTCGCTAATTTTATTGACAGAATTGAATTTTCGGATTTGGAAGCTTTAGCAATTTTAGTAGATTCCCTCAGAGAACCTTTAGGTAGTATTTTAACTGATATTTTTCACGAGGTTTGGCCAAGTCAACCTTTTGGGATGTATGTTCAAATATTTGAAGCCAATTGGGAGAGTCGTATGTACTTGTAATTTGCACAGTGAATTTCTTTCCGGAGTATGGAATTATGTAGTTCTTCTTCTATATATATATTTTTTTAAAAGGCTGAGACTTAATTGAAAGTCATTAAAATTATGTTCACACTAAGAAATTTTTTTCTCATTTTTGATGAAATGTACAGATTGTAGATGATGATCAGAACCTTTATGACCTTTTGACATTAAATGTGAAGTCATTTATGGGAATTAATTTACTTGGCTGTAAATATAACATGCATAAATTTGCTAAAGTAAATATTGATGGGTAAAACTTGCTTAAATGTTTCATTTAATAGATATGGCATCTAAGAGCATCATTGCTGATTTAAATAAGGGTGAGAAACTAAACGGTGAAAACTACGACATCTGGAGTCGCAAAATGCGGTATGTACTGGAAGAGCAACATGCTCTAGAAGGTAGTAATCATGTCTTGGATCACCCAGAAGAGGGTAACACTGCCCAACACAGAAGAGATCTTGAAGCTTACAATGCATGGAAAATGAAAGATTCTACTGCATGTGGAATTATTGTAAGTTCTATTGTTGATGATCTCATTCACGAATGTGAGGAATACCCTACTGTTCATGCTATATGGGTACAGTTACGAGAGATATATGGGGGGTACTACTGTGAGCCACCTTAGACAGCTGACTATCAAATTTGACACTTACAAGAAGCATCATAGTATCAACTATCAAGCAACACCTTAGGGTGATGTCTAACATGATAGCTCAACTCAAAAGTGTTGGTCATATTCTCTCTGATGAGCAATAGGTTCAAGCAGTGATCCGGTCTCTTTCTAACAATTGGGAACATCTGAAGGTAAACTTGACCCACAATAACAACATCAAAACTTTTGTTGATGTTTCCCGCCATGTGTGGAGCTTGAAGATGAGCAACTTGGTGCTGCGAAAGCTATACCAAGTGCCTATGTGGCAGAATCAAGTGGTAAAATGGCTTCAGCATTCAAGCGCAAAAATGATTGGAAGAAAGGCGAAAAGGGCAAGGAGACTGGTGAGGGACCCTCCAAGAAAAGAAACAAACTGATCCAAGAAGCGAAAGTGGTCCTTCAAGAAGAAAGACAAGAGCAAGATGAAATGCTACAACTGCCAAGTGCCAGGGCACTTTGCTCGCGAATGAACTGAGGCGAAAAAGTAGTATTAGGAAATGCATATCTAAGTGCTATATTTGTTTCTATCACAGTTTTATTAACTGTATTTTATCTTGTGTAGATTGTAGACTCAGGGGCCATTGACCATGTGACCTACGATAGAGAAGCTTTTGTGGAGTACCGTCGAGTTCCATCTGGATCGAGGTGGATTTATGTAGGAAATAATGCGAAGGTTGAAGTCAAAGGGCTTGGCGCTTGCAGGATTGACTTACGTGGTGCTCGTACTTTGATGTTGCATGACGTCCTATATGCTCCAGAAATTTGACTGAACTTAATATTTGTGTCTGTTCTTCTTAATTTAGGTTTCTGTTTGAACTTTAGTCGCAATGTTGTGAGAATTACTCTAGAAAATGTCTTTTATAGTTCTGGACATCTTTATAATGACTTCTTTGTGTTAAGTTGTAATCCTTCTGCTTATGACTACTATGTGGATCGATGTGTTATGGCATGTTCTTCTAGTAATGGAAATATTGATATTATTACATGATATGCTAGATTAGGTCACATTGGGCAAGATCGAATGAATAGATTGGCTAAGGAAGAACACTTAAGTTCTTTCTCCAAAATTGAAATGCCAACTTGTGACAATGTCTTGCTGGAAAGATTACACGCAAACCTTTTCGAAAGGCTAAAAGAGATAACTTCGCATTGCAATTAATCCATTCAGATATTTGTGGTCCAATGAATGTGAAGGAAAGATCAGGTGTCTTATATTTGATTACGTCTATTGATGATTTCACGCGTTTTGGTTATGTTTATTTGATTTCTCATAAATTTGAAGTAATTGAGTGCTTCAACGATACATGAATGAAGTTGAGAATCAATTAGACAAGAGGATAAAAACTCTAAGGACCGTAGAGGGCGTGAATATCTATCAAGAAAATTTAATAAATTGTGTAATGAAAAAGGCATTACCAGACAATTAACTATTCATAATACACTGCGGCAAAATGGTGTAGCAGAAATGAGGAATATAACTCTATCAGACATGACAAGATCCATGATGACGCAAGCAATTTTACCTATCTCCTTCGAGGGTCACGAGTTATTAACTGCGGCCTATATATTGAATAAAGTGCCTTCTAAGTCAACGCCTTCCACTTCTTATGGGCTATGGATCGGTCAGAAACTAGACTTGAATAATTTACGATCTTGGGATTGTGCTGCGTTTGTTAAAGATTCTTTTAAAAAGTTTGGTAAACTGGGTCCAAAAGGCAAGAAATGTATATTTATAGGATACTCAGAACACTCCAAAGGGTTTATATTTATTGGTGAATTAGAGATTGAAAGTGTTATTGAAATTGAATCACAAGATGTCACATTTTTAGAAAATGATTTTCCTAAGAATGGTGAAGTATAGGTCGGAGAGCCTCTTTACTAAATGTTGAACTCACATGATCAGCAAATGTCTTCTGACACATTTGATGATCTGGGGTATCAGCAAATGTACTCTATGTTGTGCTATCGAACACAATTACTATCTCTTGAAGTACCAATATGTGTTGCTACTTTAGCATGTTACTAATAGCCATGAGTGATTCGGCAATGCGGTGCATGACTAGAAAAGCAGCTGATTTCGAATAAATAAATTCGAGTAGAAAGGGAAGATAATTAAAATAATTTATAACTTAACTTGTGATCACAAGTCGACCATTACATTTACCACGAGGATTTCAAGTGTAATTGTGATACAAAGTTAAATAGGAACTCGAGTTCGCCTCAATTGAGGTTGAGGGATCAGATAAGTAACTACTGGGGTATTGAATGTTGTCTAGGGTATTGTGAGTAATAAAATCCTCATGTTAGTAGTGAGTCATTTCTGTATGTGATTGAATTTCTACATGGAGCTGTTATACAACCTTAATAGGTTTAGCTCTTGATAATGCTCGCAGGCCGCACGAGCTATTTGTCTGTATGAATAAGGTGTGTTATTGACATGGTACTAGTTTGGGTCTGGTCCACCATGTGCGAAGTGGGAGATGTTAGTTATTTTTGAGTTTGGGTCATGGATCGCCCATGTGGACTGACCCGACCCGTTTTTGAAAAGATAAGTTTGAGAAAGGTTATCAAAAGTTACCGTATGAAGTTACCTACATCACTATTTTATTTTGAACGTGTAGTGAGTGAAAATAACTTCTGAAGAAAACTTCCTCTCTATAAATAAGAAAAAGAATGCTCTTTTTCTTAGTTTCCACTTTTCAATAGAGAATACTACTCAAAACTTCTCCAAAAAAAAAAAAAATCAAAAAGAAAAGACATATATTTCGTGAAAATCTAGCTTTGTTTTCTAGTGATTTGAAGTTCGACTTGCGGCAAATATTTGGGTTGCAAGATCAATATATTCCATTGCGTTGATTCGTTAATAAGTACGTGAATTTATTTCTGTTACGGCTTTAATTAATAACAATTGAGGTAACTAACTCTGATTGACATTCATTATTTCTTAAATTTACATTTTCTCTAAATTCTTGTCTATAATAAATCCACATAGTGTTTATATTTTTAACAATATTTATACGTGTACATGTTAAAAACTGTGTGTATTGATATGGGTAAACGCACAAACCTCATGCCCAAAAACTAGTAGAAATAAAAAATGAAAGAGAACGAAAAGGTCCTTTTTCTTTCTTTCAAATGAAGGAACATTCCATGTTCCTAAATTACACTTTTTAAGCAGTATAGGAGGCTCAATGTTCCTTCAATAACAATTAAAGAACAAGTCATCTAGTTCCCATTGATGGCAGAATAATGAAAAAGTTTTATTAAAATGGTTATTTAAATTGACTACTCATTGGATAATGAAGTGAATGTTGGGATTTGGTAATTCATGATTAAAGTACATGACAGATGTTAATAAGATCATAACCTACTTACGCAGTTTCATTTAACAAAGCTAAATTCTACACTTTCATCAATATCTTTTCATCTCCTCTCTGTTTCTTTTGGCTAATACTATAATTTTATTCCTTGATAGCACATCTATTTATTGTTTTATTTACCTGTATTAGGTAGCAAGTCAGTTTTGAAGTTTCCTAACGAAACAATGAACCACTATAATAACCACTCGATTTAAAATTCCAACTAATTATGCATGACTGAGAAAATAGTGATGGGTACAGATTTGACAAAGGACCTAACATCTTTTCTTGTCAATCATTGAATCTCACAAAGGAAATGATAAAAAGACGAAGCATACCTCACAAGGAAGTAGAGCAAGTAGAAGTAGAGGAGAGGGGTACAAGAATAGTGATGGCCACTTGATCTTAGTTCAGAACCAAGAAAATGCACATTGCCATAACCCCTTTTCATTAATTAATCTATAAGTGATTGTAATTTTGAGTGTTAATTAATCCATCTGTTTCTTGAAAAAAGAGAAATGGATGCAGGTGCTGGTATGGTAGCTGGATCTCACAAAAGAAATGAATTGGTTCGAATTCGCCATGATTCTGATAGTGGGGTATTCTTTCTTCTCTTTTTTATTCAGTTTTTTATTCATTGTGGGGTTTTAGATCTGATTTTTGATAATCTGATGTTGGTATTTCTGATAAAGTTTGGATCTTTAATTAATCTTGACTTAAGTGTTCAATTTAGATCTTTTGGAGTATTTGGATTTGTTATTTTGTTTAAAGGTTGTGTTTTGACTGGTCTTGATTGAAGTGGAATGAGTTCTTGGCTCAAGTTTTAGTTTTATGATAAAGTTTGGATCTTTAATTAATCTGGACTTCAAAGTATTCAATTTAGTTTAAAGGTTGTGTTTTGACTGATCTTGATTGAAGTGGAGTGAGTTCTTTGGCTCAAGTTTTAGTTTTTAATTCAATGTTGGTGTTAGATCTGACTTAGTAATAGTGTGGTACTGAGGTTTCTGATAAAGTTTTGATCTTTTCATCAATTTGGAATTACCAAGATTTTGATTTAGTCATTTAAGCATTTGGGTTTTGTAAATTTGGTTGAAGCTTATGGTTTGCATTAGATATTGGTTGAAGTAGAGTGAGTTCTGATCCCAACACTGGATTTTTTTCTCTCAAGTGTCGATTTTCTTTTGGGATGTGAATTTTATGCTGAGGGTCTTGAGCTCTACTATATAGTAATTTTTTCTGACAAGTTGTTTTTTCGCGTTCGTGTATGATCTGGGTGTTTAGTTAGTCAGGACTCTGTTCTTTGGAGATGTTCAGATCACAGGTTTTTGCCTATTGCTGTCAATTCTTGTGTCATCCTACCGTACTATTTAATGGTTGTTGTAGGAGAATGATAGGCAGGATTATGAATTATTTCTTAGATTTTTCTCATAAGTTTGGCACATGATTATCAGTAAAATTTTGGTCTATGTGTTTGATTTAGAGCTCCGCATTACATCCATTCACTTCTTTCTTAGATGTACTTAGATGCATATTCTTCAAAGTAAATCCATTGAAAAATATAATTAGGCAAATATTTACTGGGTTAAATGCAAAATGATTGTCACCTTTGAAAGGAGCAATTTCACTTGGGAGGGAATCTCTTTTTGAAATGGTTGAATCCACTAATTAATGAGTAAATGAGCCCCTTTGCTGCTTTCATGTAGTTTAGTAAAATGGAAGCTTGGATAGGTTTGTGTGTATCTATTGGTTAATCTAAATTCCTGTTAATTAAAGCGGATATTTGGATGCAGCCAAAAGCCCTGAAGCCTCTCAATAGTCAAATATGCCAAATTTGCGGTGATACTGTTGGGTTGACTGCTAACGGTGATGTATTCGTTGCTTGTAATGAGTGTGCCTTTCCTGTTTGTCGGGCTTGTTATGAGTATGAGCGCAAAGATGGAAATCAAGCATGTCCTCAATGCAAGACCAGATACAAGAGGCACACAGGTGAGTTTGACATCTTTTTTCTGTTGCTTTTTGGTTTGTTTTGGATTTCAATTTTGTTTCTAAGTTGAACTTGGAAGGCTAACTCATTGCTTGGTCCATATATTAGGGAGTCCACGAGTAGATGGAGATGATGATGAGGAAGATGTTGATGACATCGACAATGAGTTCAATTATGCCCAAGGAACCAGCAAGGCCAGACAGCAATGGCAGGGAGAAGATGCTGGTCTCTCTTCATCCTCTAGACATGAATCTCAGCAACCAATCCCTCTACTCACGAATGGGCAACCAGTATGTGATAATGTGCTTATATTGTCGTTCATGTGCTTTGGCTGCATATTCGTTTCATTAGTCTATTGTACATTGGAAGTCCTCACATTGCAATTTGGGATTGAGGTGCAGCTGATTCTGCAGGATAATTGAAATTTTAATGCTAATAACTAATTGCTGCTTCAAATGAGTAAATTTTCTTTTATCTATAACAAATAATCATTTATTTAATGAAGCAGACACAGTTCTGTAATTGTTTTAGATTCTGACGTTATAACTATGCATATTTACTATCTTGTTGCTGCACTGCAATATCCTAAAGTTGCCCACTGTGTTGTACAACATTCACTTGTGTTCTCAACTATCTTTCTGCTTATCCTAGGTTTCTGGTGAGATTCCTAGTGCCACGACGGACACACAATCCATAAGAAGTATGTCAGGACCCCTGGGCCCTGGAGACAAGCATGCATCCCTGTCTTATGTTGATCCAAGACAGCCCGGTATAGGCCTATTTGAATATAATCTTTAGACGAATAGTGTATTGACTTTCATTATTCCTTTTAATCTTCTGATGATTTCATATTCTTTTGCAGTTCCTGTACGAATTGTGGACCCCTCAAAGGACTTGAATTCTTATGGGCTTGGGAGTGTTGACTGGAAGGAAAGGGTAGAAGGTTGGAAACTGAAACAGGAGAAAAATATGGTGCATATGACAAACAGATCCGAGAAAGGAGGAGGAGACATTGAAGGGACAGGATCAAATGGAGAAGAGCTGCAAATGTGAGCATCTTATTGAATATTTGAAATTTTTTAGGGAACAATACGTTATAGATGATTGGATGAAACTGTCGCTCCTTTTGGAGAAAGGTTATATACTCCGAGCTATTTTGAGTCTGTTAACATGTCTACTTACTGCAGTGCTGATATCCATTTCTCGCTCAGTGCTAGAATCTTGTAGGCATTACTTTGTTTGGGAAGTGAAAAGTTAAAGAACGGTTTTCCTTTTCATTGTCCAGGAACTATTATTTATTTATTAGTCAATTTTTCTTTGGTATCTTATACTGTTTTCCTGTTGTTTCATCTTAGTTCAGAAATCTACTAAAGAAGATGCTAAATCTATGATACTTACTGATTTCCTCATTGACAGGGCTGATGATGCTCGCCAGCCTATGAGCCGCATTGTGCCTATTCCGTCGTCCCACCTTACCCCATATCGGGTTGTGATCGTTTTGCGGTTGATCATCTTGTGCTTTTTCATGCAATACCGGTTAACTCATCCAGTGAATGATGCATATCCTCTGTGGTTAGTATCAGTTATCTGTGAGGTTTGGTTTGCCTTGTCCTGGATTCTCGATCAGTTTCCGAAATGGTCACCAATCAATCGTGAGACATACCTTGACAGGCTGGCCTTGAGGTTAGTTGCTAAGTACTCTTAGGGGAAAACTGTTTAATTAGCTCAAGGTTCCAATCCTTTGAGTTCTCGGTTTAAAATCATGTGGTCGAGTTTAAGGTATTTAAAGTCTTTTTCTTGCTTTGTCAGACATGACCGAGAAGGGGAGCCTTCGCAGCTAGCACCTGTCGATGTTTTCGTCAGTACAGTGGATCCCATGAAAGAGCCTCCTCTTATTACTGCAAACACAGTGTTGTCCATCCTTGCAGTGGATTATCCTGTCGACAAGGTCTCATGCTATGTATCAGATGATGGTTCTGCAATGCTGACATTTGAATCCCTTTCTGAGACTGCAGAGTTTGCAAGGAAATGGGTTCCCTTCTGTAAGAAGTTTAATATTGAGCCTCGGGCCCCTGAATTTTATTTTGCTCAAAAGATAGATTACCTGAAGGACAAGATTCAGCCTTCTTTTGTGAAAGAGCGTAGGGCAATGAAGGTACAAAATAGTCTAAGTGTGTTAAATTTTGCAATCTGAACTGTGCTTGTCATTTACTTGATGGTATAGTTATGTCCAACTGTTAAGCATCACGATTTAGAAATAGCATTTTCGCTTGGTAGTTGAGTTTTTTCCAGCAATTGCTCCATTATTAAAACACAATTACTTTTGATAGGATTATGGAAAGTATTCATATGTTTTCGTGATAAGTAGTTGTGGAGATTACTTTGTCTGGAAGATTTGTTGGTTAGTTGCATAGTGCTTTATAAATAAGTCATGCACAAAGTACTGGAACTTGGTAAACCTCAAGCCTCTCCATTAGTATTTATCTAGATACACAGCAAAAATTCTTATTTCTTTGTAATAATTCTGAAAATAGTATAATTCTGACAACTTTGACTCTGCAGAGAGAATATGAAGAATTTAAAATACGTATCAATGCTCTTGTTGCAAAAGCCCAAAAAATGCCTGAAGAAGGTTGGACAATGCAAGATGGAACACCTTGGCCTGGAAATAACTCTAGGGATCATCCAGGAATGATCCAGGTAACCTTAGTTTCTACTATATTGAGGTTCATGCGGTACTTTACCATGTCTTGTTTTTAATTATTTGCTTGCATTGGATGCTAGGTCTTTTTGGGGCACAGTGGGGGCCTTGATACTGATGGAAATGAACTTCCTCGTCTGGTTTATGTTTCTCGTGAGAAGCGACCAGGTTTTCAACACCACAAGAAAGCTGGAGCTATGAATGCTTTGGTAGGCATAATAAGAGTTATTCCATTTGTACTTGATCAAAAAAAAAAAAAAAAAAGAAAAGAAAAGAGAGATTCCATTTGTATTGAGGATGCGATGGTTGAATATTTCTTTCTTGTACACTCCTTGCTGTGATGCAGTGTTACGTTACATACTGATCATGTTGCTCTCCTTATGCCATCTGAATATTATTCTCCTTTGAGATGTTTTATTAATTTAATCTAAACTTTTTTTCTGCAGATTCGAGTGTCTGCAGTTCTTACCAATGGAGCATTTCTTTTGAATGTCGACTGTGATCATTACTTTAACAACAGCAAAGCACTTAGAGAAGCTATGTGTTTCCTTATGGATCCTGTTCTTGGAAAGAAGACCTGCTATGTTCAGTTCCCTCAACGATTTGATGGCATTGACTTGCACGATCGATATGCTAACCGTAATATTGTGTTCTTTGATGTAAGTGTCAAAACGCATCCCCTAGATTGCTTATAAAGCACGTCTTGTTTGTCGGAGTCACAGTATGTTTAACTTGGTTGGGAGGAGTGCTCATTCAATCATGTTCTTGTTACACAGATCAACTTGAAAGGGTTGGATGGTCTTCAGGGTCCTGTGTACGTGGGAACTGGATGTTGTTTTAACAGGCAGGCCCTATATGGATATGATCCTGTCTTAACTGAGGCTGATTTGGAGCCAAACATCATTGTAAAGAGCTGCTGTGGGTCAAGGAAGAAGGGAAAGAGTGGAAACAAGAAATACATTGACAAGAAAAGGGCTGCAAAAAGAACTGAATCAACTATTCCGATTTTCAATATGGAAGACATTGAAGAAGGTGTTGAAGGTATGTCCTGAGATCAATATCCCTAACAAAATCTCGGTCCTTTCTCTGTAGTAAACTGAATATTCTACTTAGATAAGTCGATGCCGTGTTAAAGCATCTAACTTCTGAGGGGTACTCTAAGTAAGAAATACTGGGGAATTATTTAAATTTTGACCTCCTAGACATATTCTGAGGTTTCTGTCTGAGATATTTTGGGTGGGAAGCAAACTGAGAGAACGTTCTTATGATGTTTCTCCATTGATCTTTCATTCAGCTGTATGACATGAAAAGTCAGTTTAACTGTGTGATTATTGTAGCTCTTTAACTCGTACATGCTCTTGGTTTATTGGAGAATCCAACTTCTCCATTAATCCAGCTCTAATTATCAACCATTTTAATTATCTCATAGTTGAGAGCACTTAATGTGTGAATTCCTTCATCCAGATGTTGTTCATTGACTGTTTTCTTTTGGTTTACAGGATATGATGAGGAGAAGTCACTGCTTATGTCACAAAAGAGCTTAGAGAAGCGGTTTGGTCAATCACCAGTTTTTATTGCTGCCACCTTTATGGAACAGGGAGGCATTCCTCCAACCACTAATCCCGCAACTCTTTTGAAAGAAGCGATTCATGTTATTAGCTGTGGCTACGAGGACAAGACTGAATGGGGCAAAGAGGTAAGCATACGGATTGTTATTCAAATGTCTTAGCTGTGTGTGTTGCTTGGCTTTATTGATTCTGTTGTGGCACAAAAGCCCTTATTAAGCTTTTTTCATTTGCTGTCAGATTGGGTGGATCTATGGATCTGTCACTGAAGATATTTTGACTGGGTTTAAGATGCATGCACGAGGATGGTATTCCATATATTGCATGCCTCCTCGGCCGGCATTTAAAGGGTCTGCCCCTATCAATCTTTCTGATCGTTTGAACCAAGTGCTTCGGTGGGCCTTGGGTTCTGTTGAAATCCTGTTGAGTAGGCATTGCCCGATATGGTATGGGTACAATGGCAGATTGAAGCTTCTGGAGAGAATAGCATATATTAACACCATTGTCTATCCTATCACATCTTTACCTTTGCTTGCCTACTGTATTCTTCCTGCCATCTGTCTTCTGACGGGAAAATTTATTGTTCCTGAGGTAAGTTAAATATGTCCATTCAGATTGCTTTATGTTTTGAAGGTGTACTTTCAACAGTAACTTGTTTCAGAAATAGCTAATTGAAGCAGTGACTACCACTAAAGCGATTTCCATGTGGTACTAACCCAATAAAAGAGGGCCGACTGTTAAATTGGCAGATCAATAGCTACTATTGAACTGATCCCCTGGTGTGGTGGGAGGGGAATCTGTCTGAAGAATCAAATTGTTTTCTCTTCCTCCTACTATCCTCTTAGCTTCTAAAATTTTGGTGTCTTCTTTCTGTGAACTATTTTGCTCTTCTGGTTTTATTTTAATGGTTTGCTTCACTTTTGGATGGGGACTGTTTGTTCACCTCTCAATCATATTTATACTACTCACTTGTAATTAAGCTTGCTCTTAGGCTTCTAGCGGTGTGTGTGTATGTGTATTTCGCTTACTATCGTGCACAAGTGGACTACATACTTACATATCATTCTTAATTACCTGCAGATAAGCAACTATGCTAGCATGTGGTTTATTCTTCTCTTCCTTTCCATTTTCGCAACTGGTATATTGGAGCTTAGGTGGAGTGGTGTGAGTATTGAAGACTTGTGGAGAAATGAACAGTTTTGGGTCATTGGTGGTACATCGGCTCACTTGTTTGCAGTTTTCCAAGGTCTCCTAAAAGTGCTCGCTGGGATTGATACCAACTTTACAGTCACATCGAAGCAATCTGATGAAGATGGAGATTTTGCGGAGCTTTATGTGTTCAAATGGACATCTCTGATCATTCCTCCCACGACAGTCCTTATCGTGAACATGGTCGGAATCGTGGCTGGTGTGTCATATGCCATAAACAGTGGATATCAATCATGGGGTCCTCTATTTGGAAGGTTGTTCTTTGCCATTTGGGTCATCGTCCACTTGTACCCTTTCCTCAAAGGTTTGTTGGGACGACAGAATCGTACACCTACCATTGTTATTGTCTGGTCCGTTCTCCTTGCATCCATATTCTCATTGCTTTGGGTGCGTATCGATCCCTTCACATCAGAAGCCACGAAGACTGCTACAAGAGGTCAATGTGGCGTCAACTGCTAGTAAACTTTTGAAGGTCATTTTGTTGAGGTAAGATGCCTGTCATTGCTTCCGTCGATGTATGTAGATAGGAAAAGTAAAATGCTGAAACACGCGCAAGGCGTATAGTTATGTTGTACCACTGTTCTTGGTGAGAAGGTATTGTGGTGGATGAACGATGATATCGTACTCATGTATTTTTGCCTTTGGATGAAAGATATCGAACTCATGTATTTTTGCCTTTTGTTTTGTTTGTACACCTTTGTCGTGTCTCAGATGACCATGCAAGTCCTGTCACTCAGATGTGAAGATTTTATATTATTTTGTTGTCATTGTGCAGTATTGCTCTACAGTGTAGACCAATTTCTTCAAAGAAGTGATATCATTTAGAAAGCCAAAATTATTTCCCTGTTTCTCGATTGAGTTTTGGAGCTGTTCATCTGTTTTATTTTGATGCTATTGAATGACAGACAAATCTCATGGCAAATGAATTCGTTCATTCAGCTTAAGTCATGACCAACTACGCCTCAAACGCATGACCAACAATTATGCCTCAATCTCGAACAAGTTGGGATTGGCCTCAATCTCAAGCTAGTTGGGGAGCTCGCTCTTCTTTATGAACATAGGGACTGCTTATCGAGCGATATGGGAAATATTATTATCAGTGAAGCCACCGCAGAGGTCTGCAGCAAATTTAACAAGCATTTGTCATTGTAGCATTTAAACCCTCCATATGCCTAACAGCAGAATGCAAAAAGACAACGTAAAAGAGTTAGAGAAATATGCGGGAAAAAGAATTGTAGCAATATAATTTACTAGATGGAAGAAAAAAAATATCTAGGGAAAAAGATGGAAGAATTTTATAAAGTTCAATTTATTTAAAGATAAATATAAATAAGTAAATAATTTAATTCCTCAGATGAATTGATCATGCAGTCCAATATCATATTGAAGTAGACAGAGGTTATGAGTTCGCATCTTATTTTTATTCATACATAAAATTATTTTCCATATGTTATGTAAGAAAAGTAATTAAAATCGCACTTGAATGAACTAGTTAAAGACTAAAACAAATCGACCTTACAACTAGGCCGTGGACAACTGACATCGTACTGTAAAAATTGGATAGGTTCGATATATAGTCATTAAAAACGATCTATTAAATTCATCGGCTTGTTCCAAAGGATGAAAACGACTTAATTGAATTCCTCGTCAGTTCTCTGTAGAGCAATCATTTGGTTGAGCTTCCAAACACATCATGAGTTAAACTGGTGCTCACAAATAACCAACCCACAATGAATATGGAAGGTACGAAATGACCCAGTAAAAAAAAAAATCCTTACAACTAGTACAAAACTTCCATATTCATAATTTAAGCACATCTGGCAAAGCATTAGTATTAGGAATACAGAGTTGCAACATAAAGACTTAAAGAGGTTCAGATAATAATTTCCAAAAGATACAGGGGTCAGATTTAAAAACATTAAAGCCCTTTAAAAACCTGGCAAATTAGTTACCATTTTGTAAGGAAGCAAGAAGAGAGAGAAAAAGGGGTATATTGGAATTAGGGTTTATAGTTTGTAGAAGCAGCAGCAATGGAAGGAATAACAGAAGGAATAAGCAACATTAATGTGAATGAAGCTCAAAAGAAGAACAGAATCCAAGTTTCCAACACCAAGAAATCCCTTTTCTTCTACGTTAATCTTGCAAAGGTTTTTATTTTTCTTATTTTTTGATAACCCTAGTGTCCGAGTCAGCTTGCGTGCACCTCGTCTAATTCCACCAGATAGTGGTACCTCCCACCAATATAGGATAACTCTATCCACCAAGGCTTGGATTGGATAGATAGGAAGAAACCACCTATTGTTTTTTGCCTCCGCTTGGATTTGAACCTTGAGAAATCACCTAGTGCTTTTTCTCTCTTCTTTATTTAAAAAAGTTTCCTTTTTTTGAATATAAAGTTGCAACCTTTTTGTTTTGTTTTGTTTTGTTTGTATGTGTAGTGTTTTTTTGTTGCAATGTAAAAGGTGCATAAGGAGGTAAAGATTATGATACTAGTAGTTTTGTTTTATTTAACTATCTGGTATCCACTGGCCCGACTAATCTAGATTTTCGTTGCATAAGGCCTATTAAAGGGGAAAACACTCCCATCCCTACTTGGGGTTTCTCCATTGTCAAGGGTCGAACCCGAGATCTTTGGATAAGGGTGGAGGTTTTAAAAATGATAGTTGTTGTTTGTTTGAAAATGGGTCATAAGACATTCTTTTATGGTGATAGAAAAATAACATCTTGGGCTGTCATGAAGTAATTATTTCTGTTAAATTAGTTTTTGTTTGTGGAGTTTGGTATATTTGAGCTTTGGTTGTAAGAAGGGAACTTCTGAATAATAGTAATTAATATTTTTCATGAGTTCAAACTGTGGCTGGCTGGCATGTGGTGAACAAAGTCTGGTGTTTAAGTGGAGATGGGTAGTCAGGTAGAGAGTCCTGCCCATGATCTATCGAGTTTCGGAGCTGCAAATAGTGGACTTGGTTATTAAAAAAGAATTAGTAATTGGATTTTGTTTCTGCAACTTGCTTGGAATTGAGGCGCTGTGCTGTAGTTGTACTAAGTGCTTGTTTGGAAATAAGTCTTTTTTCCCTTTTATATGATTGAAAAAAATAAAATCTTGTGTCGATGTGAATACTCAGCTTTGTTTAATGTTTTAATGATTGTAGTTAAAATTGCTTTTTGCACTTTAGAAATGAGATGTAAGTACATTCCTATTGTGAAACACAAATATGGTTAGGTTCTGTTGCATTGGTTATGAAGGGGCCTGATACCTTGTTTGGTGAACACTACTTTCATATCAGAGACGATGGTATATGGAATTGATCGTTTTAATGAATCTAGAAAATAGAGGGCCTATTTTGACAGCTCTAGGTGAAGATAAAACTATACATACTTGATTTTTTTTTTAATTGTTTATACATAATTGATTATTTGGGTGATGCAAAGAATACTCCTCATTTTCGAGAACTTAAGCCAGAAAAGAATGTCATGCAAGTTTTACTTGTCTGCCGTAGCTGTCCAATAACTATTGAAAATGAAGAGAGCCTGTAGATACAGGCAATTAGTTTTTCACATAAATCCACCATATGTGTTTGTCTCGTGGGAACAATGGTGTCTCCATTGAAGCCTTATTCTGGATGGAGTAGGGCTTGCGACATGTCAGATCAAATTAAAAATGATGGTCGTCTATAGATTTATCTAGATTCCTGGTCTACTTTTCCCCCCAGAATTTCACGTCTCCTCTGCTATTTGATCTTTGCCTAGCTTTCTGAGATATTGTGTATTATGCCTGCAGAGGTACATGCAGCAGTACAATGAAGTCGAACTCTCTGCTCTTGGAATGGGTAACTTTCTAGGACTCGTGGAGCTGTAGACTTTCACTTTCTTATTCCTTCCTTTTATGTTCATTTGCTGCTGAGTTTTTCCTATTGACTGTTCCCTTGATGAGTTAATATCATTCTTTTGTATACTCAAGAATGTAATGTCTCAGTATTGCACCCATTCTGTGTAGAAGCTGAGTTAATGCATCCTCTTACAGCAAAGATTATGGAGGATTTGACATTGTGGAAACATGATATTCTCACTTTCATAGCAATTACATATCCTGATACATTTTCGAACAGAACATTGGAAGAAAATTCTAGCATAGAAACCACTCCTGTGTTTCGTAGTAGACTGGAGTAACACTTCTGGACCTTTCTAAGATATCTATACTTAAAAATAATATCGATCAATCAATTATGTGCATTATTTCCAAGCTAGTTGGGGATGCTTAGAAACAAATTGTCCCTGGAAATTGCATTTGAAGCAGATCTTGTGATGTAAATCATTTCAACAAAATCAATTGCAAGTAGTATCTTCTAAGTTTAAGTAAATACTGGTTTCTGGGTATATCCCTTTTGCTCGTATTGATATGTCATTGGTTTAACTTGTCTTGTATTTTTTTTTTCAAAAGATTGACAATTTTGCTATATACATACAGCTATTTCAACAGTGGTAACCATTGCTGAAATTCTGAAGAATAATGGATTTGCTGTGGAGAAGAGTAAGTTCTTTCCTATTCTATTCCTCTCCTTTTGTCACCCTATTTGTTATCTTGATCTGTACTTTGACAATCGCTTTCTGCAGAGATCAGAACACTTACTATGGACATGAGGGATGAACCAGGAGCACGGCCAATACCAAAGGCAAAGGTAAAGTTGTAATATGTTATGTCTCTGCTTAAATTGGTGGGGTGTAGAACTCATCTGGTAAAGCTATTATACTATATTTTTGTTTGGAGACTAATTCATTCTGGATATTCTCTGGACTCGTTGAAGTTTGTTTGCAATTTATGCTTGTCGAGGTGCATTCCTTTTCTATATATTCTGTAATTTTGCTCATCTGGATAATGGTGGTTGTTTGTTGTAGTATATTATTCATGTTATTGTTAATGTTTGAAATGAAAAACATCAGACCATCTCTTGTCGACCTTTAAGACTAATCTCTAAGCTTGTAACTCTTAACTTTATGTGCTCTTACTGTGCGGTCTTCATGTTTTCCTACTTCATATTCTGCCTAACGTCATCCAATATAGATTGAATTTGTTCAAGTCGCGAGTTTTGTACAGCATGATCTTAAATAGGAGCTGCAGTCTAGTAAATTTATTTCATTTCTGAGTAATGGTCACCATCCTAATTATTATTGTTATTCTCGTCATTTCATCTCTACCTTTTGCTTTATCACTTAATGTGGGCCAAACAAAATATTTTGTTTATGCTTTTCTGGTGTAGATTGAAATAGTGCTGGGAAAGACAGAGAAGTTTGATGAGTTGATGGCTGCTGAAGCAGAGCAAGCTGGGGACGAGGAGCAAAGCTGAATATGGCCACCTACTCCTTTGCTAATGAAAACTACGCAACTACATTCAGCACTTTAGAGCAGAAATAGTAGTTGTCAACTCTGGTTTATGATTGAATCTTGTTGAATTTGATATTCTACTGCCTTCGTGTTTTGTATAAAGAAAACCCGGTTTATTCAAAATTAATTAAATTTGTGGGATGTGGTAGACTTTTTGGGATTGTTTATTTGTGATTGATCTGGAATCTGGATGAGATAATTCCGCCGCTATGGATATTTCTGTGTATCCACGTTGATCGTGGTTCTGTACTTTACAGGTATTACAACACTTCATATCCTCCCCCCGGGGGTGTGTTTCTGGTACGGTGGTTAGACACATCTCATGAGTTTAGATTTTGTTGTAGACAAAAACTTGGTATTTTAATGGGAAAGGTGAGGAATGGATCCATTATTTATTGAGTTTGGAAACGTGAGGCACTGCCTTGGGGAATTTTTTGGTTATAAAGGGTATAGTTAATTGAGAGTTTTTTGGCTAATTACCTCAATGTTTTTGCTGTTATTCATATTTCAGTTTGGTCGGTCTCCTCGTAGGAACTCTGCATAACTGACGATGCACCATTTTTCTGAATGAAAATGTTCTACCTATCGAGTACAGTGTCGGATTTGTGGTGGTATTTGATCTTGACATGGGTGAAAGCTATGCCACTTTGGTAGGCAATTAAGCTGGAAACCCTTTCTACCTTATGTAACTAAGACGAAGTTTGATTTAATTAATTGTCTATTCTGCTTGTATGAGCTTGCTCACATCTACACATCCAAGCCTGAATAAAGGAGAAGGGGCATAGTAGGCTAGCAGTTAGTGTAAAGATTAGCCAATTGATTAAGATTCTTCAAATACAAAATTGTTGGCCGACCCTAACTTGAGACAGACGTAGTTGTTTAACGGTCGTCACTTCAGCTGGCCTGGCACGAAACTGTTAGTTCTCCAATTGGAGCTCCCTTTATCTTTTACCACTCACCTTCCTCCACATACTACATTATGCCAATGTAGTCGATAAAATTTATCCAGCAGGTTACTGATTAAGTAAATGACTGTTCACAAGTACAATACATCTACCCGCTAGAAAGTCGGAAGAGCAAAATTCTCATCTTCACCTAATAATTTCTGTTATTGGCTTAGCTTTGACAATCACAAAGCTAAAAGATATTTGCGTAATGGTAATGGTGATGCTTATCGACAAACTGCATTTCATTACCTTAACTCATTACTGAAAAAAAAATGGAGACCAAGACCAGTATCATTGTTCTCAAGATTTTATCAATTCTCACCTGATAAACCAGGCTCAATCCAAAACAAAATTCCCAGCGTCTGGAGGGGAAAAAAGATAAATTAACTCAATTGTATAAAAAGATGTTCTCTACCTTTTTGCCTACTCTTGAAGTGCTCTATGATTCTTCATTTTCTGCCTCTACCAATATCTTCTTGCATGCTTCATAACACATGAAAGATATTCCTGCTGCAGGAACCAACTTCATGCAACTGGGACCAAGCCCTTTATACAGCCCCTGAATCCCCTCCTTTTCAAGTATACTAGCAAGAGCATGAATGACATTCTTGTAAACTTGTCTTCCACTAACCGCTCCTACCTGCATGTGCTTACGAGCCACCTCTAGAGGAAAGGTCGCACTGCTAGAAATAGCACCAGCTGCTGAGCCAATCAGAAGAGTCTCTATGTTTCCGATCTTCTCTTCTTTGAAAAACTTTTTGTAGGCTTTCCGCAATGTATCATAAGCAAAGTAATTTGTGGCAGCATAGGGAATAACACCAATAAGACTAGGAGTGAGACCTCTGTAGAGCTCCCCAGGCCCACCCTCTTTCAATATTTTTACAAATGCATCAAGCAAACCATCGTAAGCTTCTCTCTGCAGATAAAGGATCAATCATATACCATTTTCATAAAAAGTTCTAGACAACATCCTAAGCTTCTCTCTGCAGATAAAGGATCAATCATATACCGTTTTCATAAAAAGTTCTAGACAAGTACTTTCAAACTGCCATCAGCAACTTTCAATTTTACCTGAATTGTCAATCGAGTCTTGACTAGTTCGAGAGGATATGTCAGTAACGTAGAGCTGACTCCAGCACAGGCTCCTGCAACTAGTGACGCAGGAATTGGAATTTTGGGCTGCTCACCGGCTTTAGGTGACAAATTCTTATTAACAGTATCATATGCAAAGAGCTGCAGTAGAAAACAAATATAGAACGGCATCAGCCAATGACAAGCAACATTGCATGAAAAGCCAATGTTCACTGCTAAAAGTACGACTGAAAGGTTAACTCAGCAAAGCTTAACTCAGCAATTGACAAATTTTTCATACATAACAAGCCACAAATGTTAATGCATAGTGGAATCACTATATTCTTATCTGTTTTAGCCATGATAAAATCCAGAAGAAGGAGTAGACAAAAGCACACTATAAACTATTCAGCTTCTGGGTGCTGGTCCTTCGCACCCTGCGGCTAACTAGAAGGTGATTTGCAAAAGGGCGACAACAAATTTGATCGTAACAGATAATATGACCTCGCCCTAAATTAAGTAATAAGAGGACTCCTCTTTGATCTGGAATTACTTGGTATATACTTTTTAACAGACTCAAAAGGAATGCCAAATTGAAGTTTGACGAATATGGATGCTAGGAAACAATTAATAAGCTCTCGTTACAGGGGGAAAAAGGTTGACTCATAAGCTTTACGACTCCTGGAAACCAAAGCATCGAGTATGCAAAAGTCTTTCAGGCATAAAAGCAAGAGCTACAAAACAAACCAGAATGAAGGTAAAATGACCAACTTATAAGCTCTGGAAGAAGTAAATATCCTTATTAACGAGTGAGGCTTCCAATGTATTGCATATGCTTGATGTGGTGTAGTGGTCAATGAAGTGGGTGCAAACCTTGGAGAGGAAGTAAACTCAAATTAGTAAAGTAAGATCTTTACAAGTAGCATTAATTAATTCTGCTGCATGGTGACTTTACTAGGTATTGAGACATAATCACTGCAATGCAGAATCAGGTTTTCTGATGCACCCAGCTCATAAACCAATAAGAACTGAAAAATTTCACAGCTAGAGAAGTAGGAACAGTAAGAGGATTAAACAGATTCTTTGGCAACACACCTAGATACTCATGGGAATCATTCATGGAAGTACTACACTGGTACTTCAACAGATGAATTCAGAAAGGATAAGAAAGCCAAAAAGACGGAATAAAACAACTCCAGGAAAAAAAACAATTCTTGGTTACTACTATTAGGATAAATAATAGATTGTTACCATAGTTTCTCTAAATGCACCGAATCACTGTAAAAGCATTGGTTGAGGATTCTTAGCATCGTTATTCATATATATTTTTTATTTCAATTACAGCATCGTTACTGGTTACTTGCCAAAGCCTTACTTATTGGCATTGCTAATCAATCAGAATGAGAAAACAATGAAAACACATAGCCCTTGCTAAACTTCAGCAATTTATTACCAAAGAAAAGAGTCACCTAATCGTACCGTGTTCCCTAGATTCATGATCCACAGCCCAAAGGGACACTAAAACCCTAAGTTACTCGGACTCGGGTACGGGTATCCGACACGGGTACGGATCTAGAGGTCGGATTCGGCAAAATCTAAATTTAGAGATTCGGGGGTATGGATCCGCACACGGATACGGGTGCGGGGATCTGTCTAAAAATTTTCAAAATTCTAAAAATAAAGTCATAATCCTTAATTTCGATTCTTCCTAGAGAAGTCCTCTTCCCCAATATCTCTGCTTTTCTCTATTAAGTCGTCTTCCCAAAAGTTACCCTCAAAACATTAAATCAGAAATTCGAGAATGTCGACAAAAGATTAAAAAGAGACAAAAGACTATAAATTTCTGCATAATTTTGAAGGTATCTCATTTCCAATGTCTATCTTGAGAGTCTATTTGTCAAAAAAAAAATCTTCAATTTTCTGTGGATTTTGGTCAAAGTATCCATTTTTATTTGACCATATCCGGTGTGAATCCCGTGTCCTATCCGACACGGATCCTATCCGACACGGGTACAGCGGCAACTTTGAAGAGTCCGAGTAACTTAGCAGTAAAACCAAAGAGATAAAGGAAATAATGGGACTAACCCATGCCCTTTATCCTAAACAGCCAACCCTCAAACTTAAAAGGCTTGCGGCTTGCCCAACCAAGCAGGTTAACTCCAACAACAACACCTAAGCTTTAATCCCAAGCTAGTACCGGCCAGCAGTATGAATTCTCACTGACCACGTCGCTCAATTTAGATAGTAGCAACCCAATATAGCAGGTTAACTCCAGTGCTTGTGTGTGTGTATTAAATATGGGCTAAACATTTTATTTCAAAGGCACCAATTTGAGGATTCTTGGTATCACTTGCTTAACCTCCAGAAAGTTAGTTACCAATGAAAAGTGTCAAGAATCCTACTTAAAAAAAGAAGAAAATATAATGTCCATGATGTTTATCCTATACTGCTAATCCCTCAAAAGCGAAAAGTCTGGTCATGAAGCAGGTTAACTCCAATATATATAGAGAAAGGATGGGACCAAATAAGTTCTCATAGGCAAATGCGGCCACAACACCGAATAAGAGCAACAGCAAAGACAGTATTTTTTTTTATGAAACAGCAAAGACAAAGTATTAACATCAAGAAAAAGTGATGCGGCTTAAAATGGAACTTCTCTCCCTCAACCTAAATCAATAGAGAGACAAGAAACAAAGATCTCTACTTCTTCTTTCAGTTGCAGAGAGCAGTCAGTTTCTGAATGATGATGACTCATGTCACAACAGTATAGTGTTTGAAGTCAATGCATAAATTTAAAACATTCCAAGGCTTCAATGAAATGCTGATAAGCAATGTAACAAATCCAGTGACAGCAAATAACATACCTTTACTAAACCATCTAAATGATGACAAATATTAGTAACATTAACAGAAAAACAGACATAAAACTCAAGCTTATCAAATTACCAAATAAATAAGAGAAGATGACTTAGAAATTTTACCTCAACGGCTTTGCTAGGCGCCACACGAATCACATTAACAAAGTTACCCCTAAACAATCCAGTCCAACCTTCAGTATTCATAATATCATTAAACACCTCACTAGTAGAATGTCCACTACTTCCAACCATCAAATGAGTCCTAATTGTCTCCAATGGAGCAACAGCAGTCCTAGATATCGCCCCAGCAATAGCGCCACTAATTAACCGCCTTAACGAAGGATTTGCAACCTTAACCTTAATCTTAAGCCCACCTTTTTTCTTCTTCTTCACAACCCCTTCCACTACCTCCTCTTCCTCCGGAAACGATAAATACTTCATATACAAATCAAAATAAGGTAACTTAAATCCACCATTATCGTCCCGGGAATTCGAAGGACCCATACTTCCCATTTGACCTACTGATGCAAACAATCCACCTGGACAAAAGTTTGCATCTTTAACACCCCATTGAAACCCCAATTGAGAAATTGACAAGTTCCCATCTTTTTTACACTCTAACACTTGCATGTCACTTGTACCCATAATTCTAAACTTACCCAACAAAACTAAAAACAATCCCTTTTTATCCCTTATATAATAAAAACAAGAACTTTAAAACATAACCAAAATCCTGAAATTCATGTAAAAGGTGGAAAAGATTCAATTTTTACCAAAATGGTATGTGAAAAATCCATTCTTGGTAAGTGGGGTTGTGAAATTAATAAGTTTAGATTCGATTCTTGGAAAAAAGAATAGATTTTGATAATATTTTTTGGGAATATTTGGTTGGATTGGAGGCGATATAAGCAATAAGAAGAGGGGTTTTTTAATAGGATTAAAATTGAGTGTGACTCTGTTCTTCCCCCTTCACAACCCCAGAAAGTGAAAGGAGGAAAAGATTTGGTGAAATCTCCCTTTATATATATATAAATCCCCACCCCCCTCCCCCACCTTTTTTTATTTTGTTCCAATTTTTAGGGTTTTCTTGCATAGAGACCTACTACTTGTGAAGATACATTTTCTTCTTAGTTATGATAATATATCTCCTCTCTCCTAATATATAAGCAGCAGTTAGCAGCTCTTGGTTGTGCTGCCTGCTTTGCTTTCGGGGTTATATTAGTAATTTCAAATAATTGGTGCTAAAATTGTACCGTATTGGCTGTTGTACCTTATTTATTTTAATGGATATACATAAGTTTATCCCCATTATAACCTCCGCACCTTTTATTAAATGAGGGGCATATCTGAAATTTCAGAATACTTTGCCATGCTTTTCCTCTAAACCCACATTCTTTTCATGAAATTCCACAAGATCAATGCTCACCGCCGCCAAAATTGACTTGGGAGAAAGAATTGATAGAAATTTCAATTGAAAAAGATCATGTCGGAAAAATTAAAAGGATGTTGAAAAATAAGGAGTTCTTCGATGTATGAAAATATTTTGGATTAAAAAATTAAGTCATGTCAAAAGTTTAAAATATTTAGAAGGAGAAATAGAAATGGAGAGGAGGCCTTTGCAAGATCTAATCGCATTCCAAAATGTAAAACCATAAGCAGCAGATTTTCATTGGGAACGCTTTTGACAAAAATCCAAAAGTCTCTTCAACAACTTCAAATCCACTGCCTAAATAGGTCTGAATCTACCAAAGAGAATGACTTACCGAAACCAACTTAACAAAAAAGAAAAAAGATCAAATCTTTATTATCTTTAAATAACCCCACCTTCCAAAAATAATATCTTTTGAAGAAATCGGCATTTGGGTCGGGTTGAAAAATTAAAACTGCACCTGACTGAAGAATTTTCATAAGAATTATTACTAACACTTGAGAGAATGATGGATGGCCATGATAATCTTAGCTTAACTTCAATTAAAGCAAAGGCACCAAAAACCTTGACCATAGTTGGCACAACAATTAAAACAAAGCATGGGTGAAAATATTAAACTCAAACCTCACACTACAAGAATGTTAGTTTCATACACTTATAATCTTCAAATTTATAATACAAGAAATATCAATCAATTGGGGTAAGAAGAAGTTCCTTTAATCTAAATTATCAACACCGAAAATGAAATACTATTTTTTGTATCATTAGTCATTCCAACCACTACAATTAAAAGTTAATCCACATTCATAAAAATGGAGATAAACAGACCCACATATTAAAACGAAAAGACGGAGACAAATAGATAGGCTGCAGAGGAACATCTCTAAATGAAGGCGTTTTTATTAAATAGACTGCAATATAGAGTAGTAAAAGGCAGGACACTTGTTTAAGTAACAACTACACGTGGGCTATATAGGAAATGAATGAGGTGCATTACTGCTTTATTCGAGAGGAAAGACTGAAATGCATGGTGTGTCGCCTATTCCTTTAGCTACTTAACTTTTAGGGGTTGTTTGGTACGTTAAAGAATATTAAATACAAATTTTACCCCGAAACCAAATGACCTCTTAAGAGATTAGTAGCAATGAATTGTTAAACACAATAAGTGTCGCTTGGTTCAAAGAAGAGCTTTACATAACTAACCATGTAAGAATTAGTAATGCAAATGTCATTAATAAAGAAACTACTAATGCGAATATTTTCAATCTGAGAATTATTATAATGTAAGAACAAATGATATAGAAATTCAGTTGTGGAGATTAAATATTAATTTATCTTATTGCAGACATTAATTATGTATGAATTGTACATAGGATTATGTATTATTAAATATGTAGGGTTATTTTCATAAATTAATTAGTATAAATTATAATATGTAGATTTCATTCAACTTATAATATGTTTGCTAATTCTTTAGACAATGATACATAATTTCAGTTCAAATAGTCAACGGGGGTAATAAGATCCTCTTAAAGTTTAAGGTTGTAAAGGCAGGTCTTAGACAAATTTTAGGGGTTTTTATTCTGACTTAATAAACGTCTTTTTTTTAGCTTTATTAAACTATGCATGAAAAATCGACTTTTGCCTCTTAGTTTTCATAGAAATCAACCGTAACTAACATTTCCAAAAAAAAAAAAAAAAAAAAAAAAAGTTAACCTGAAGAAATTAGAGTTTTATTTGTTAAGTATGTTTACTATTAACACATTATGACTATAGATAGGCAACATTCACCCACATAAAAGTTATATTTGAACAGATGCTGGAGTACAGTCATTTCATTAAAGAAAAACGCGTAGTAAGTAGTAACTATGTTGGGCCGTGCATTTGCACGGCATTCCTTCACTAGTACTACTATAATATGGAGTTTGTCCAATGTAGGATTACTAAGGTACGAATTGTAATGTAGGAATTTGTACAAGCACAAGGTTATGCAAAAAATCATAACCTTACATTTTCTTCTTGTTAACTAAGGTATTCTTATACTATCTTATATTCCACATAAAATAATATTGAGATTCATACATAATTTTGTACAAGTATAATAATGCGGTATATAATCGGACACATCATTGTCAGGTGTTCGGCTACGTAGCACGAACAAAGTAAAATACGGGGACAACATGTCTTCAGATGACGCATAGACAGCTCAGTTGGGCACCAGACAAAAGTGACCTCTTTTATTGAGGAAAAAACACTCCCGTCCCTAAACCAGCCGAGAGGAAATTGATAAGGACTTCGCCTCAACATATTCTGTTATCTTCGGATCCAAATCTATCATGTCCTAATGGTACGTTTTGGTCGTTGAGAGATGTGGAAAGTGAGCATTTCATTTGTATTAAGACTCTTAGCCTATAAGTATTTTCCCTCCTCCCTCATTTGTATCACTAATTATTTTATATTAAAAAATATGCTCTTACACTGCTATTTTATTCGCTGATTGTCGCTATTGTTACTATTGTTACTACTGTTGCTTGAATTGCTATCAATATTAGGGCTATTCACCCCGTATCAATAAGATCTCTTCTTACTTTTACTTTAATTATGTCGTTACTTTATTATCATTGTCATTTATTCATTATTAGTCCATAATGTATCTACGATGGCCTAATTACTGCTTAACCAACCAAACCACACTTAGATTCATGTTAATTAAGCTTAAAATTTTGATATAAAGTGTTATTCATGGCCTACAATTTATAAATTTAATTGATAAACCTAAATACTGAATTTAGAGCACACATATGCAATGTTAAAGTCATTCGTGTTATGTGTAGTATAGCATAACTTTGCATTCACTACTTACATTGTAGATTTATTTTGTGTAATTATCTTTATATTTTTCTTCTTATAAATAAATGAAGTTATAAGAGAGTCGTAAAAGTAGTTGGTAAAAGCAAATTTAAGAGAAATAGTTGTGAATATTTTTAAAAAATTCTTGCAACATATTTCTCTTAATCCCTTTTCTTCATAAACACCTAAAAACTTATCTTTTGTTGTAAAACTAATAGTAAAGTAGTGCAAGAACAAGATAAAATATATGAGAGGAGAAGGAAGAACATGTATTATTCTCAAAGTATTTCAAGTGTGTCTTCCATAGAGCCAAATGTGCTCTATTTATAGGATACAAATACATAGGTTACAAATCAACCCAAAGGTTACAAGAATTAAGTAGTGACTTAATAAGAAATTAGTTGTCACTTAGTGGGGAGGAATTAAGTAGGAGAAAGTGGGGTAGTAAACCATAGGTTACAATTGAGTAAATGGTGAGTAGTGGTCATCCACACAAATAAATGAATTTATAACACTCCCCCTTGGATGACCATTTGGAAGGTAATGTGCCTCATTAAAATCTTACTAGGAAAAATCCGATGGAAAAAAGCCTAGTGAAGGAAAAAGAGTACACACATCTTGTAATACGCCTTTAGAGCTGCCTCATTAAAAACCTTACAAGTAAAACCCAAGTGGGATAAAACCTTGTTAAGGGAAAAAGAGTGCAGCGCGTACTTTACTCCCCCTGATGAAAAAATCATTCAGTATCTTGAAGACGACACATTCCAATCTTCTAAATCAGCTTCTCAAATGTTGAGATTGGCAATGATTTAGTGGACAAATCCGCCAAACTATCACTGGAGTGAATTCTTCAGCATTAACTTCATCATTCTTTTGAAGATCACGACTGAAAAGGAGTCTTGTTGAATATTTGTCTCCTCAGTTGTATCTTCCTTTTAGCTGAACTATCCATGCAATATTTTATATAATATTACTGGGATCCTCGTCTTCAAAGAAATACCACATTGTTACTGAATATGTTGAGTCCTTGATCTCAGTCACCAATATCGCATAGCTTCAAGCATGGCTATTATCTCTTCATAAATTGAAGATGTAGCAGCAACAATTGATTTTATAAAATGCCACAATATAGGTATTCTACCAGAACAAATAAGTACCAAGTTGATATCGGGCTTTGTGGATCAAGTAGATACCATGTATTCATCTGATGTCTTCGCATTGAGGAAGAACTGAATCTTACCAATAAGCTTGTAACAAAAGCTATAACCAATGGAGTATATTTGGTAAGATACTTCAACACATCAATTACATTAAAATATAATATTTCAATATCAAGAAGCTCGCAAATGCAATTTTATCACATGTGGCCGGATTGTTTTAATCCGTATAAATATTTATGACGCTTCATTGAATAGGTTGCCCGGGAACCTTTATATGCTTCAAGGATTTTGAATCCTTCAAGGATAAATATATTGTTGCTCAATGAGCCATATAAAAGGCTGTTGCAACATTCATACGCATATCAAGTCTTTCATGCACTGCCAGACATATAACATGCCTGAAGGTGATTGCATCCACCAAAAGATAGCTCCATATAATCAATGTCAGATCTTTGTGCCTCAAGTCGTACTTTATATTTAACGACTTATTATTATCAATATTTTTGTACAAAAATATCTTTGTACACCACTGGCTTTGCACCTTCAGGTGTTTGGACTATAAGTCCAAAAACTTCACGTCACTCGAGTGAAGCCAATTTTTGCTTGAATGCGTTTTGCTATTTTTGGCCAATAATTTCATGTCTGTATTCCTAACAGACTTAAGCTCAAGATCCTCATAATCATATAAATATTGAGCTTTATAATATATGTAAGATATCGTCGACGATAATTTCATATCTCGGTTCTCAATCCGACATAACATATTGAGATCTCTTCACATTCATAAATTTTCAGGTACCTGAACCTCTCCTGAGGAGATTTTATGAAGTGTTATATCGTGGACTCTTCTAGAGCCCGCCTCCTTATTTGACCATCTCAAATATTTGCTCCTTTCCTTTTTCAAGGACCTTTTTCTTTGAAACCGAATGGTTTACCACGCTTCAGGTGTGCCTTAGACTCATTTACATAAATAGATTGTCTCACCAGGACATCAGGAGCATTAGCAGCTGGAATATAATATTTTTCTTTGGGTCAGTAATGCGTCTGGAAGTGACTTGCATTATCTTTATATGAGGATCATAATCAAATGATAATTTAATTTATTTATTCCTCAGCTGCTTTAATTTCTCCCCCTAATGTTAGGCAAACTAACATTCGTTCCCAACCTTATATGGGATCCATCTTTGTGCGTTGCGGTGGAGCAATTGATAATATACCGCATATTAAAATTATTAGATGGAAAATATTTAGTTCCTGACCCTGAACCAATTATGAGGGGGAATTCATTTTGTGGCATGTCGTGCACAAGTGCTGCTTTATGGATATACCATACCTCATACCTGATTTAGGTAGCATTGTTCTCATATACATGGTTTAGCAATTGGAGGCTTTCAATATATGAATCTGCTAAACTTGCTTGCCAACATTATCAAGATAACTTGTCTTGATTGCATAATCTGGAAATATGCTCATAATAAGATTTATTTGAGCAAATACTTAACCTCGCAAGTACCATTGCGGGTTTGTAATAAAACGCACATGTGACCTTATCACAGATGCATCTATTTATAATAATTATATGATCCACATGGCAGGTGAATGGGCCCATATTCACCTTTTATACATTCCAGAAGTGCGGGGATCCTGATCCCAAATTTAGTTGGTCGAATAATTTATTTATCTTGAGAACAAACAGCACAAAAAGAATTCTTGAAGAATCCCGATTCTTCAGTATATACCCATGCGAATTCTCATTTATATACTTTGTGCATCATATTTGAACCGGGATGGTCAAACCGGTCATGCCAACTTATAAATTTATTCATCTAGTAAACTTTTAGTTTACTATAGCATGGGCATTGTAACAATAAACAAAAAGTTTATTGTGGCATGCACATATAATTTTACCACACTTATATTTTGAGTAGTACATACTCGAGGAAGATGCGGGAAGCTTTTCAAGCACATATATCTCACCTGACATTCTTGTAGTAATATAAAGATATTCATATCTTTCCATCAAATTTAGTCTCTTAGCCTTTTTGGCAAATATATTTGAAACTTAACAAGTTTCTTTCGAGACATACTACAATAAATATTTTATCAATCTCATTCCTCCAGGTAGTAATATTTTGGCTCTTCCGGAGCACTCAAATAGCTTTGTACTACCATATATTTTATTACACCAACCATATGGTGAATATCTCCTTTCAAGGAGAAAATCATATTATTTTTCTCATGGTAAAATCATTATAGACAAGATCAATTTCTTGCTTCACTTGCTCTTATGTAGTTCATAATAATACATAATTTTGACGTACGTTTTGTACGTGAGCAATGACCATTCATGCAACAATAATAGATTCATTCTACTCGAACCTCTTCTGGAGGTGAGTTGTGGTACTTTATCAACCACGCATGGGCACGTCCGTATTCATACATTCACTTCCAGGAATGAGTCTACATTTATAATATTTATTATAAATTGTCTCATTCACTTCAGGAACAGACCATAATTATTTTGGATGTGCCTCATATTCTCATATGATATATTTACCGTTTGAACGGTTACTTTTTGAGAACCCTTATTGTTCTCTTATTTATTTCACAATGATGGCTATTTTTTCATCCCTTGCCACGTCCACGACTATAGTCTCTACCATGGTAATTATTTTGTCATCTTTTAGGCAGAAAATTATTTGCCTTCTTTCAGACATAAAATATCGTGTCTTCTTTTAGACATAAAGATATTTTGCCTTCTTTCAGACATATTATGTTGTGTCTTCTTTCAGACATAATTATAATTTGCCTTCTTTCAGGCATATTATGTATTGCTACTACATTCACATCTGATAATGGAGCATTATGTTGTGCTCCCACATTCACCTTATGGAATGGAGCTTGTTTTGCTCCCACATTCTTCTTAGGGAATGGAGCATATATTGCTCCCACATTCACCTCTATGAATGGAGCCTATTTAGTGGACGGGCTTCATGATTTTTATCAAAAATACTTTATCTTTTTTATAATACTTTAGTTTGCCTCAATCATCATTATGCCATCAATATCTTATTATCGCAAAAGCGTGTTACGCCATAATGCATTGGGAGTTGAATATGATGTCTTACCCTTAACTAATGGCATAATAGGCCAAAGTGTGTATATATGATGCGATTTGAAGTACAATACTCAAAGGTACTCATGCTTCGTGTAATTGAAACATAGTACTGTAATCATGTATCAATGATATAACACTAATATATCGGGTAAAGATCATAAAAAAAAAATAAGCATTATTTCTCCGGTCTCCACTTACCAAGAGTATAAAAATTTATACCCAACTATAAATCAAAGAAGCATTCTTTAAAAGTTACCATATTTGTTTCATTCTATATATCCATGTGAGAGTAAAATATTAACCATACTACATAATCCATGTTTGCTCTCACAAGCAGTTTACCTTAAAATATGAGTAGAACTGATTTACAATATCATGTTTCTAGGTCATGCACCCTTAAATTGTTGTCAAAGGATAGCTACAAAATTAACCAAACAATGGAAGGATAGACAAAAGTTTTAGTCAGTGAAAGGTTTCCACAATTTAAAGTGGTATAAAACAAAATGAAAATAGAGTACTATTAATTTTGAGATTAACAAAAATCATAATATGAAGGAATTTAGAAACAAAAAAAAAACTTATCTTGTGTTAGCAACCAGAATGTTGGCTTCTATCAATTGCATCATAATTTGCTTTTCATTTCTTCTAAATCGTGTAATAAAATAGAGACTCGTGCTGATAACGTATTGTAAAACTAATAGTAAAGTAGTGCAAGAACAAGATAAAATATATGAGAGGAGAAGGAAGAACATGTATTATTCTCAAAGTATTTCAAGTGTGTCTTCCATAGAACCAAATGTTCTCTATTTATAGGATACAAATACATAGGTTACAAATCAACCCAAAGGTTACAAGAATTAAGTAGTGACTTAATAAGAAATTAGTTGTCACTTAGTGGGGAGGAATTAAGTAGGAGAAAGTGGAGTAGTAAACCATAGGTTACAATTGAGTAAATGGTGAGTAGTGGTCATCCACACAAATAAATGAATTTATAACATCTTTACCTTTTCTTCTGTTTTAAGCAAGCTTCTAAACCTTATTGTGGTTGGTGAAAATTTAAGAGAATGATTCTATGCATGGGAGATCTCGATAAGAAATCACAATAGCTAGCTTCAAATTTAAGCTTTATTAATGTATAATTATTTGTCACCTTCACTTTTGATTAACGAAATTAGACATGAGTATATTCTAAGAACAATTAAGAATTCATGTGAAAAAATTTTAAATTATAAAAAGATGTTCATGATTATATACACCTTTTAACACTATAATAACTTTTCAAATATATTACTATACTTTACACCTTATATTTTTAAAGTGATAAAAACTTTTTCATGTCCTATTAATAAAAATAAAACTTTCAATGTATGATCTGTTAACTTCTGATTTTGTTCCAATTTGAATTAATCTTTTTAACTTTTACATGTGCCAAACGAAATATATTTATTTCAGGTAAAGAAACTCCCATGTACTCCAGCTAATATCCACACACAAAAATTACGTACGACCTCATTTTTACTCTTTTGATGTAATGTTTCCTTTTAATTTTGAAAAGTAAATATTTCATATATGACCTTTCATGCTCTATCAGCAAAACTTAAACCACTAAAAGTTTTAAACATTTTTCTCAACTTAAGACATTCAACTAGAAACAAAGAAAGTACCAAATTATATTGGGCAGATATCCTACGTCATTTCATAGATTACTTACATGAAACAAATTTCGAAGGCAATAATTTCGACAACAAAATATTTATAGTCAGATTATTTAGACAACAATTGTCTCTTCAGATACAGAGAATGAACCTAGTTGAATATAGAGACGAAATATCACGGGTTAGCTGTTGCCAACATCTATTCACATAATCATGGTTCGAACTGTTACGCTTGGTAAAATAATGACAAATACTCATTGAATGCATGTGTCTTTCCCTATGTGTTGCGCTGAAGGAATAATATTTTTTTGGAGAATGAAATTCTGCCTTGTATTATTTCAGCATCAAGAATTACATCTATTCTAGGAAAAATGTAATCTATTCTAGGAAAAATGAAATTCTGCCTTGTATTATACATGTAATCTGTTTACCGAAACTTCTATCTATTCTAGGAAAAATATACATACAAGGTAAAGTAAGATATTTTAATCAATTAGGATCCCTACAATCATGTTGATACTCCTACAATCACGCTAACACTCCCCCTCAAGTTGGTGCATAGATATCTATCATGCACAACTTGTCAATGGCTACATGAAATATCCTTCCAGATACTGCGTTTGTAAGGATGTCTGCGAGTTGGCTTTCTGACTTGACAAATTGGAACTAAATAATCTTTCTGTCCAGCTTTTCTTTGATAAAATGGCGGTCAATTTCAACATGTTTAGTGTGATCATGCTGCACCATATTTGAGCAATCTGGATAGCAACTTTGTTATCACAAAACAACTTTATAAGCCTTAAACACTTAATTCCAAGATCACGTAGCACTCCTTTAATCCATAACAATTCGCATAAACTATTTTCCATACCTCGAAATTCTACTTCCGCACTTGACCGAGCAACAACCTTATGTTTTTTACTTCTCCAGGTGATAAAATTACCTTTTACAAATGTGAGATAACCTAAAGTGGATTTTCTAGTTGACCGAGCTCCTGCCCAATCCGCGTCGGTGTAACCTTCGATGGTGGAGGCTTCATTCTTTGAGTACAATAACCCTTTCCCAGGTGCACCTTTCAGATATCTTAGGATTCTATACACTGCTCTCATGTGCTCTTCATTTGGAGTATGCATAAATTGACTAACAATGCTCACTGCATAAGCTATATCCGACTTAGTGTATGTAAGATAGATCAACTTTACTACTAGCCGTTGATAGCGACCTTTGTCTACCAGATATTGGTCAGAAGAAATTTCTAGTGTATGATTTATCTCCATTGGCGTATCAACTGGTTTGCAGGTTAACATCCCACTTTCAGTCAATAAATCCAGCACATACTTTCGTTGGCTCAGAGAAATTCCCAAATTTGACCGTGACGCTTTAATACCAAGAAAATATTGTAGTTGTCCCAGGTCTTTTATTTCAAACTTGGTGGCTAAATACTTTGAGACCTCTCAATTTCTTCAACATCATTACCCGTCAAGATCATATCATCTACGTACACTATCAAAGCTGTAATCTTTTCTCCTTTACGCTTAATAAACAAAGTATGGTCGCGGTTACTTTGTCTATAACCAACCAGCTTAATCGCTGATGTAAACCTCCCAAACCAGGCTCTAGGTGAATTTTTAAGCCGATACAATGATCTCTTCCATTTATGTACAGATCCATTGTTAACACCAGCTGGCATCTCTATATATACTTCTTCCTCCAAGTTTCCATTTAGAAAAGCATTATTTACGTCGAACTGCTGCAATGGCCAATTTCAATTTGCTGCAACTGATATAAGGATGCGAACCGTATAGAGCTTAGCCATTGGTGTGAAGGTTTCTTGATAATCAACTCCATACCTTTGTGTGTAGCCTTTTGCTACCACCCTTGCTTTAAACCTATCGATTCTTCTATCTGCTTTAAGTTTTACCGTATATACCCACTTGTATCCATACTGGTTTCTTTCCTTGAGGTAATGGGACTAGTTCCTAAGTTGAGTTTTTCTGCAAAGACTCCATCTCTTCATTTATTGTTTTCTTCCACCTTGGATCTGCTAAAGCTTCATGCACACTATTAGGAATAGACACTTTGGATAATTGATCAACATTTAGAGCACATGAATCTGATTGTCTATGAGTAGAGGTGTAACTATTGATAGGATATTTGACATTTACTTTGAGACCAGGTTCATATTGTTTCTTTGTGATGCCTCTATTTGATCTAGGTGGTAACCGAGATGGTAAAGGATCATTCAAGAGAGAATCATTAATTACCTGGTGTTCAACAATAGCTTTATCATTTTGAGAAAAAGGCTATTCAGTTAATGGTGTTAAGCCAAGTTCTTCTAATGAGTCTTCATCATATCATTCATCAATGAATTCGACAAATTTGGAGTATATAAAATTGGAGCCCACATTAGGGTGATTAGTAGTAGGCTGATGTGTATTTAGTTATTCTTCAATCGCCTCTAATTCTGAAAAACTAGAATTGTTTACTCCATGCAGCTCACTCTCATCACTCAAGTTCTCCCCCTGAGGAGATGAGCTTGAAACTCCCTCTCTATAGTATGGTTCTGTTTCATGGAAAGATACATCAAGGGACACATGCAATTTTTTTGTGCGCAGGTCATAACACCGGTAACCCTTTTGAAAATCTGAATATCCAACAAAAACACATCGATTGGCACAGGGATCTAATTTACTTCGCAAGATTTTTGGAATATCAACATATATGGTACACCCAAAAATTATGGGTTCAAGATTTGGTAGATGTGAAATGGAGCAAAAAGAATGGAATTTTTGTTGTGGAGTTTGGAAGTCAATAACTCGGGAAGGAACTCGATTTATAAGGTACACATCTGATTTGACGGCCTCCCCCCAATAAAATCGTGGCGTGTTCACCCAAAGAGATATGCTCGTGCCACCTCCATAATTTACCTATTCTTCCTTTTGGCCAACTCATTTTGTTGCTGTGTGCAAGTACATGAAGTGTGGTGTCGTATTCCCAATTCTCTAAGGTATTATCTAAATGAGGCATCAACGAATTCCATGGCATTGTCGGATTGCCAAACTCAGATTCGTTGTTGATATTGGGTATAGACCATATTGTAGAACTCCGTAAATGTAGTATATGCGTCACTCTTTTTATGAAGCAAAGATACCCAGGTAAACCTAGTGCATTTGTCTATGAAAGTAATAAAGTAACGAGCTTTTAAGAGGGATGGAACCTTTGCAGGTCCCCAAATATCTGCATGAATGACCACAAAAGGCTGTGAACATTTATTCAAACTAGGTAAATACGAGACGCAATGGTTTTTTGCCAATTCACATACATCACATTTTAAAACTGAAACATCTACATCAGAAAATAAATTTGGCTGCAATTTTTTAAGATAGCCAAAAAAATATGGTCGAGCCGTCTATGCCATAACCAAATATTATCACGAGTCTTCTCAACACCACTTGTATGAAATGCATGACTAAATTATTGTTTTCCATCTTCAGTCAACTCTATATAGTACAACTCATTTCGTTTAACACCATAACCAAGAGTCATCCGAGTTAAAATGTCCTGAAAAATACAATATATAGGCGAAAAAGTTACATTACAATTGAGGGATGAGGTAATTTTGCTGATAGAGAAATGATTATATGTAAGGGTGGGAACAATTAGGACAGTATTAAGCATCAAGAAATTGGATAAAACAACTGATCCCTCTCCCTCTCTTGTATCAATAATCTATGCACTATTCTTAATAGTGACAGAAAAACATCCACCTTACCAGAAGTACCTGGGTGAGAAATATTGGCAATGGATTGAGTTTTTGCTTCTTGGGTTGATCTCTGGTCACCTTGAGTAGCCATTGTTGTGTTGGCAGTGATATTTTTTCTTGGCTTCTTTGAAAAATCCCACCAGTCTGGGTATCCGATAATCTCATAACAACGTTATTTTGAGTGTCCTTTCTCACCACAATGATTATAAACAAAATCATTAGATTTTCCAGACGATTGTTAGTCCGCCTTTTGTTCCAGTGAACTGCCGTGGCAGAGCTTTCATGAACTAAGCGAGAAGTTCCCATGGTTTTCCTCTGTTGGAATTCCCGTCTAACATACGCATATGTACTTTCCAAATCTAGTTTTGGGTCCTTGAGCAGAATCTCACCACGAACTTTATCAAATTCTGCATCAAGTCCACTAAGAATATATGAACCCTTAGTCTAGCCATATTGGATTGCATATGTATAAATCCAGCAACTGCCTCTTCCAGTGCAACCATTCGATGATCGATTTCTTGAAAGATTGAAACCAGTTCATTATAATAAGTAGACAAAGGTCAACCATTCTGTTTGGTGGTGAAGGACTTTTGATTTAACTCAAACAAACAAGTTTCATCAGATTCATCATAGAAGGTTTTTGCAACATATTCCGAAATTTTCTTAGTTGTAGCCAGTTGAATGAACCGTTGTACGAGATGAGGGCTCATTGCATCAATGAGCCAGCTCTTAACTCTGTTGTTGTCTGTAACCCATGTGCTATAGCTAGGATCAGTAAAGGTTGGTTTCACTTTTTTTGCTGGTAAGGAACCCAATTTTGTTTCGTGCACCATTGCGCATCTCCATCAATTGTGACCATAGAGAAAAATTGGTTTCATCAAGAACAATATTGTTAGGAAATGCTGAGTTATCTTGTTGAACTATGATGGATGATGGCATGTTGTATGAAGGGGTGGGAATGATAGGATTTGTCTGATTTGTTTTGCCTGCCATTGAGAAAAAAATGGATCTGGGAAATTGGTCAGCAAAAAAAATTCGTTACTTTCGATTTCGAATTCACTTTTGGATCAGAAAAGTGTTGATACCATTATGAATTCACACTTACACCCTCAGGCTTGGCTCTAGCTCCACCTTAAAAGCTAGCTCAAAGGAAGAAGGATTGTCCAAGTCTTATAAAGGCTTTTCTTGGCCTGTTATTCATAGATGTGGACTGATTGTCCCAACACCCACATTCATTCAACATCCCCCCTCCCTCACCTCCAGCACAGACGCTTCATGAGTGGGGACATGGACCATTTATATGCTGAAGGGCTCCATTCGGAGCCACTCTGACTCTGATATCACGTTGCACTGAAGGAATAATATTTTTTGGAGAATGAAATTCTGCCTTGTATTATTTTTGCATCAAGAATTACATCTATATATACATGTAGTCTGTCTAGCAAAACTTCTATCTATTCTAGGAAACATATACATCCAAGGTAAAGTAAGATATTAACCAATTAGGATCCCTATAATCATGATTTATAATCATATTGATACTCCTAAAATCA
Source organism: Petunia x hybrida (assembly GCA_037355625.1). Taxonomy (NCBI): domain Eukaryota; kingdom Viridiplantae; phylum Streptophyta; class Magnoliopsida; order Solanales; family Solanaceae; genus Petunia; species Petunia x hybrida. The sequence goes on from JBBBVM010000208.1 coordinate 1,002,812, forward strand.
TGTTAACACTATGTAACACATTTGAAAATCATCTTTCTCACTTGTATCACAAAAGTCAATAGTCAATTTCTCTCTTTTCTCTTATTTTTATCTATTGTCTTTCAATTTATTTACAGGTCTTGTTGTTCGAAACCACACCTTCGGGGCACACAGATAAGCAGTTCTGCTAGTCTACATGTTACTTTATTTTTTACTATTACTTCATTATTAGTTTGTTATTATCTTGATACAGTTATATTGTTTGTGGCCTAAAATGCAGATTCAATTGCTTACTCTATTAAGCCAATATTTATGTTAAACACAAATAACTTCCAATTTCTTATGTTAGTATGTCTTTAAACTCTTTTATCCAGAAAAATGAACTATATTTCTAGGGGTGGGAGGGGAGCATAGGATCAAGAGGTATATTGGCACGGATGAGCTACAGATGAAGTGAAATTACACTTATAATTTGATACTTAAAACTCAAAAAAGAAAGAAAAAAACCCAAAAATTTGAAGAAAATATATAAAAAGAGAAGGTATGATCAAGAAAACAATGGTCCTCTTATGTCTACTTTTTTAATAATACTTCTTACAGCACCCTCTACAATTCAGAGCTCCTGTTTTGGATCTAAGGGATGATGCTTCAAATAATACTTTCTGGTACAACGCTAATGTCGTTTATGATAAAGGTGATTCTTTCATTTGTTTATTAATAATAATGATCATAAGTTTATTGTCCTACTAACCGCAGCCTCTATTAATTAATTGTATGTGATTATGCCATTGACATCTGTAAAGCTGCCATGATGAGCGAACAACCTAAGGTAATTAATTGTTGATTGTGAGTTCATATTTCGATTACATAATATTTTTGAAAAAATACATATTTAAAATTGCATAGTAAAATTACTAGAAGGAGCAAATTTTATACTTAAACGGTTCATAGAAAAATTTTCAACTTTCTCGAATGCAGTAGCCGTCATTCTTTTAAGACAGATATATGACATCTAAATTCAGCTTAGACCAGTTTTTAGAATACACATTTTGGTCTCATAGATCATTTGTAGTATATTGAATTGTGTTAAAGAATTAATTAGTTCAAAGCCATGGAATGTTGCACTTCTTTAAATGGATAAAGCAAATTTGTTTGATAATATTAAAACTACCCGTCTATGATTGACGAAATTAAGTTTGACTAAAATAAGCACTAGACCACCCGAGGGGAGGGGAAAAGGATATTGGAGAGGGGGCTAGGCCGGGCTGGGCCTTCTTTAGTTTGGTAAAAAGCAAGCCATTAATTCTAAGAATAAAGAATTCACAAGAAAGATTGTTGTGACTTTGGCTCTAACGAAACTAGTGTTGGTTATCCGACATCGGTAGGGAGTTGTTCTTACTTCTTAGGTCTCCTCAAGTTTTATTTGTATAAATTTCACATTTCACTTTCATACTTTGTAACTCTCGAAAATTATTAAATTTTCATTTCCAACATTTCGAACTCTAAGTTACCATCCTTGATGTGTTGGTCGAAATCTGATTAGGACAATAAATTAAATTTGTTTTGGTTAACTAGCAATTGTTTGTATCGAAACCGTAAAATGATAAAGAATTCAGTAAAGAAAATTGGACAATAGCTAAGAGACAAAAAGTAAGTGTTTTTGATATATTTTTTGGATGTCTTTACATAGTTTTCTCCATGACTATTTATAGTCTATAAGAATAAGAAGAGTAATAAATATGTTTAATGGCCATTACTCCACGTTCTGATCATGGCTGGCCCATGATTATCCCATTAAATGTGCAGGTAACAGCTGACAGTTACAAAAGACAAAAGCTCGTTCGTCAAAGAGTGAGACTTCCCCGAGGGGTGAACTGCGCGCCTCGTGATGGTTATCCTTTAGTCGCCTTGAGCAGTCACTCGTAGCCAAGATTCACTCTTGACCGAGGCACCTAGCCTCGGAAAACAAGCGAGCTTCTTCGAGGGGTCGTTTCCAGAAGATCCAACCAAATCATTCCATAAGCTCTAGCGCCGAGGCTCGGTAAATTTTTACCCAATACAGATAGTCTCCCCCACCACTTGCATAATTGTCAGGATTTTCTGAGGGGTGGAATGAATGCGGCGGGAAATCGACGTGGCCACACGTGCACCATGAATTTCGAAAACGACGGTTGTCACTTCATATTCCCATCCATCACACATGGCATCCGTTGATTGGGTGTGACTTTTCGCTCCTCCTTCCCCATGTAAATGCAATGATGATCCTTTCACTATAAATGCCTCAACTTGTCTTCCTTCTTTCTCACTTTCAATTTCTCTATCAACAATAATTTTCCATTGCAAAATAACATTTTGTGTTCTTTCTTCTTGAGTCTTGATTAAAGAAGAGTACCATCAATCATCTAGTAGAAAATGTCTGCTACACAATTTGTACAAAAGTCCTCAGGTCTTTTTGAAGAAAGGATCGCTAACGTTGCTACCATGATTGTCGGTGACGAACTGGTAAACGTCCCGGTGCCTTTAAACATTAGATGACAACACAGAGGCAGCATCACACCCTAGCAGTTTAAACCCCAGGTGGCGCAAAGCCACTTCCAACCATGGCAACATTTAAGAAACTGGTGGCGAAGAAGAAAACGCCACCACAGAAGTTGGTGACACCGAAGCGGAAGTTTCAAAGCCCAGGAAAAAGAAATCTCATTTGAAGGAGCTCACACACGAGGAAGTCATACCATCAAAGCCCGACTTCTCAAATGACTTCATGATACAAGTTCAAACCGAGGCCGACATTAGAAGGAATAGGAATATTCCAGTTCGAGACACTTCGAGTCTGATCACACAGGCCAATATTCACTTGGTTCGAGAGGACTGAAAGTTGGGTTCCGAGGTCCAAGTCAGCATCCCCACTGCAGAGAGCTGAACCTGCGATGTAGTACACTGGAGCTCTTTCGTGTACACTTACCCTTTCACAATCATATTTACTCTACCTATTCACGAGGTGGTGGACACGTTCTGCCAAACTTACAACGTGTGCATAGCTCAAATTGGCTCCAGATTCTGGAGGATAATACAATGCCTTGATTACTTGAGCAAAAGAGCAGACGTCTCTTTCACTTTTGATCACTTCATCTACTTTAGTTCTTCGACTCTGCATAAGGAGGGGATTGTTCAACTCAATAAACGAGGCACATTTTTCGCCGATCACAAAAGGTAAGGATATTAAAGATCGAGGATGGAACAAACACTTTATTTTGTTGCCTACTAGCCTTCTATCTGCGAAGCCTGGTTTTCCCGAGCGGTGGAACCAAACACGTAAGCTTTTGCCTTGGTTACTTTCAACAGCTTTCCTCTTCATCATTTTTTATCCCTAACTTTTTAGCTTTGAATTTTTTAGCTGAGTCAATCCCGATTACACCTCCAGATGATCTGACTGCTTGGGTGCAAGCCATTATCAAGGTGAAGCCAAAAGAAGAAAGATCATGGATGATCTTGGCTGCCTTAAGTGAAAACTAATGGGCATGCAAGCGACATGGTCAGTCTTACTTCACCTCTGTTGAATCCTCCTTTTAAGATTCTTCCCTTACTAGTCTTCGTTTTCTATTTTTTGCAGGCCTCCCCAGTAGGGCAGTTATCGCGCCGAAGGAAAAGAAGAAGAATAAAGGGAACAAAAAGAAGAAAGTCCCCGAGACTAGGAAAGCTCTGGATGAGCTCGAGGATTTGGTTGGAGACCTCAAAAGAAAAAAGAGGAAAAGAAAGAAGGAAAGACTGCTCCCGAGGGGCCAACGGACCACGGTAAACATATCTTTTCCTTCTTTTAACACCTAACCCCACTTTGTTTTTACTGACTTTTTTCCTTTCCTCTCTTTTGAAGAAGTCCACCGGGGCCAAGCAGGCTAGAGTGGAAGAGAATGTCAACCCCGAAGAAGCTACTTCTCCTCATAGGGGTTTGATCGACAAGCCCGAAGAGGAAGAGGCTCAAAGAAAAATTGAGACTATCGACCTTGAGGCGTCGACTCAACCAGTTGATAAAGCTGAAGAGGCAATCCCTTCGTCAGCAAACAAGGAGAAGAGTGTGGATGGGCCCCCTTGTACTGAGGAAAGAGCCTCACAAGCTGCGTCCGAGCCCGCTCACGACTCGATTCCCCAAAGGCCGGTTAGGAGAGTTGAACTTTCCTCCGACCTCTGCCTTCTAGACGACTATGTGGCAGTTCCTATCAGCTGCAGTGGGCTCCTCGGGCCACTGGAGCGAGAGCTCCTCGGGAGATTACCTATGGCTGAGTTGATGGCCAATGCAGCTCAGCATGTCATTCAAGTATTTTCGCCTCACTTACCCTTCTTTAGATTCTATCGTTTCCCTTTCTTGCCTTAACCTTTTAGTTAATCATTTGCAGGGGTACATCTACTCGATCAGGGTTGCCAAGATTGAGGCCCACCGAGCTTCCATTCTTAAGGAAACCAAGGATGAATGGGACCAAATAAGAGCTGACCTCGAATCCCGAATAGTCGATTTGGAGAAATAAATTCTTAACGCCAAAATTAAGTAGGATGACGCTCGAATGGCTGCTGACAAGTCTGACCTCGAGACAACCAATGCTCATAAGGCTGCATCTTCTACCGAGGCTAGAATGACCGCTTTGAAGGAATCTTGCAAGGCCGAGCTGGCAGCCGCACTAAAGAAGGTAACTGACGAGGCCAAAGGTGCCATCACAAAGAATCCTAAGAAATATCACTCTAAAATGAAGGAAAGTTCCCTCAAGATGAATGAGCTAACTGAAAGGAAGGAACAACTCGAGGCCAAAGTCGTGACCCTTCGGGGTAAAATATCATCCTCCTCATCAAAGAAGAAAATGAGAGTGACAAGGGCCAAAGTTGATAAGAATTGGGTCATTATTCAAACAAGATTGAAGACTCTCAAACAGTGCCAAGTTGGGGCTAATATGGAAGCAGAAATAGCCAAGGCTGAAAATGATGCTGTGAAAGCCCAACAGCTGATGAGCAAACTTCCCTCGAGCAGTGAGAGCTCGAGCGACAAAGATGAAAAGAACGAGGGTTCTGATGCTTTAACTTCCGAGGCCGATAAGTGATATCTCGTTAGTGTATTTTTTATTTTTTCTTAGGCCTTGAGCCGTTATTTTCATGTTGACCTTCGAGCCTCTTTAATAAATTTGAATGTTTCTAAGTGTTAATCTTTACTTTGTATTTAAATCTTTTGACATGCCAATTGAATTTTTGCTTGCAAGATTAGACGAATTTAAGTGTAAGCTAGCTTAGAACGATGTCTCGTTCTCAAGCCGCTGCGTAAAAATAGAAACTAGCTTCATCGAATAAAAAAAAAATGGATCAAGTTTTATTTTATTGATGAGATTTGAGCTAATTTACCTAAATTCTGGTCGTATTGAGACTTAGGAAAATTCTTATTACAAAGCCACCTGGGGCGATCACAACAAATAACTAAGCTAATTCCTAAGGGAGCAGACCCCGGTGTACGAATAGCTAGTCTTCGGATTTTGTTCGAAGTCCCCAGTTATAGAGTGAGTCGAAGTCTGACTGAGCTAACTCCCCTTGCATCCCCCTAGTGGTCGGGTATGAAGAATAAAGACTCGAGCACTGTGTATCGTTCTCTCTGCTTCCTGAAAAGGTCAAGCAAAGAGAAAGGAGGGGTTAATATCATTCAACCCAAGCGTTGGAGCACTGATAGCTCGAAGCCGTAGGTGAAAGATCATGCTTGATGAAGGGTAACATGCCTCAATATCAGAAATAATAGCGCTTTAAGTTGGAGATGTTCCAATTTAAAGGATCTTGATTGCCTTGAAGATGTTCGAGCTGATAAGATCTTTTTTTCTGCGATCACCTTAATTCGATAAGACCCTTCCCAATTAGCAGCCAATTTTCCTACATTCTTTTCCCTAGTCGTTTGATTCGAAGCCCTTAAGATGTAATCACCAACCTTAAAGGTTTTGAACTTAGCCTTTCTATTCAAGTAGGCTTTAATCTGTCGCTTTTGGGCAGCCAACCGAACCAAAGCCATTTCCCTTCGCCCTTCAAGTAAATCTAAGTCCACGTGCATAACTTGCTGATTTGACTCCTTGGATGCATGAGCATACCGTAGGCTGGGCTCACCAATCTCAACGGTAATCAATGAGTTGATACCATAGGTGAGGGAAAATGGGGTTTCTCCAGTGCTATTTTTCTCAGTCGTTCTTATTGCCCACAGCACCCCGGCAGCTCAACGGGCCATGAGCCTTTAACTTCATCCATCCTCTTCTTAAGATTGTCCATGATTATCCTATTTGAGGACTCAGCCTGCACATTAGCATCGGGGTGATAAGATGTTGAGACCACTCTTTTGATTCCCCATTTGGCAAAGAAAGTAGTTACCTCTGAACCTATGAACTGTTTGCCATTATCACACGTTATCTCCTTTGGGACTCCAAATCTGCATATGACATTCTTCCAAATAAAGTTGATAACTTCTTTCTGTCGAACTCTAGCATAAGATCCCGCCTCGATCCACTTGCTGAAATTATCAGTGAGCACAAGAATGAATTTGACACTACCCTTTGCCTTGGGAAATGGGCCTACAATATCCTTCCCCTACTTCATAAATGGCCATGGCAACTCGATTGAATGCAATGGCTCCGCTTGTTGATGGATTATTCATGCTTCTGACATTTGTCACATGTTTTAACAAAGGCCTTAGCATCTTCACACATCTCGGGCCAGTAGTAGCTAGCTCGAAAGTGCTTTCGTACTAAGGCCTTCCCCCCAGAATGATTTCCACACTCGCCCTCGTGTACTTATCTCATCACATAGCTATACTCCCCTGGACCCAACCATTTGCCATCGGGCCGCATTAGATTTTTTTTAATAATTGCCCTTGCACAAGCGAATATGAGACCACTTGCCTTTGGAGTTTTTCAACCTCTCTCTTTTCTGCCGGTAGGATTCCCAAATCTAGATAGGAGATAAATTTAGTCCGCCAATCCCAATGTCTATTCACTGCATGTTGACACTCAATTTCGTCCCAAAATTTAAATTAATGACTGCTTATCTAAATAAAAGTCAATTGTCAAAATTAATTGATTAAAATAAAATTTAGTTAAATTAAATTAATTAAATTAATTAGCTAAGCTTAGTTAAAGCATTAATTAATTTCAAAAGGGGAAAGCTAAATGCGCAAAAGCATAGTTTTAAATTAAGCATACGCGTGCAATTCTTGATTTTCTTAACCTATCCTAAATAAAGTGGCCAAAAACGTTTAAAGCCTAAAATCAGGGCTACTCGCGCAACCCACATAACTCCAAACCCGGCCCAAAATTCCTTATCTCCCCACCATCAGATTGACCCGTTCTTCCCCATTTCCCCTTAACCCCAAATCCTAATCCCCTAATCCCTTCCCCTTAATCTCGATTTCCCCTCCAAATCTCACCACAAACAGCCAAAAACATTGTACTAACTGGTCCCATTCCTTTTCCCTCTCTCTAGTACAAGATCTCAATCGATCCTAGCCCTCCATTTTGAATCGCGGATCAATCCGAACCCTCAATCCGTTACAACGTTCATTTTCCTTAGAGATAAGGGTGTGATGGTACAATCCCTAAGGGAATTGGACCATTTCACCCTCGTCTCAAAAGGATAAGGCAGAAAAGAGGCGAGGTTGGATGTGGAAATTCAAAAGAGAACCTGAAAAACCCTAAAGCGAGGTATATATATATTCTTATTTTGGTTCATTTTAATGGGGGTTCGGATCTTTACAAAAAGAAAAAACGGCAGCATAAATTTTTTTGGAGAGTTCAACTTTTCTTACAAAAAATATATATACAAATAGGGTTCTGTTTTCCTGGTTTTGTTCTTGGTGTTTATCTGTTATCATCGCTACATCGTTGTCGTCGTCTTCAAAGTTCGGGTCGATAACTTCATTTTCTTTGCCTCAGTCGCTGCTCGAAAACAGGTGAGGTTTTTACTGTTTCTTCTTTTTTTTTTTTTGTGTTAATATTTTGTTTGAAATGTGATAAGTGAATATAGTTAAACTTTGATAAGTTTATGACTTCTTCTCATTCGAATATGAATCTGCGTTTGTTTTTAGGCTAAGTCATTGCTAAACTTAAAAAGGTGTTTCTTTGAGTTAAAAATCAATAGCTCTATGTGTGTTTGGAACTGCTTAGTTTATATATGGTTCCCTTAGCTTTGAGATGATTAAGTTAGCATAAACTTTCATGTTAAGTTTGTCTAATGTATAAAGTGGAGTTCTTTGTTTAATCCATGTTTGGAGAGTTTGCTTAGAGGCATGCTTTCCTGTTTTGGTTCTGTTCAAAGGGGAATAATGGAGGAGTTGGCTCTTTGGCAGATTTTAGAAGGTGTGAGTGGTCTGGTTTTGTTGCAGTATGGTTTGTAGCTGTGGGGATGTAGTAGGGTGGTCTGTTTTAGTAGCTGGTGCTGTTAGGAAGTGTGAGGGTCTGTTTGCTTTAAATTTGTTCAGGCATTCTGTTTGATAAGCTAGCAGCTGTGAAGAGTCCAGGAGTTAGTCTAGTTGAGTTCTGGTTGGTAGGCAGTTGATGAGGGTGATGCCAGGATCCAGTTTAGGTTCATGTTCTGGTTCCCTGTTTGTTTAAAGGCCTGGTGCAACAGGTCCAGGAGAGGAGAAGAGGGAGTCAGGGTGTCCTGATGGTTGTTCTAGATGCTGCAGATTCAGAGTGTGTGAGATGTAGTTGCAGGTATGAGGGTGTTCAGGTGAGTGTTTGAAGGTGTTTCTGGTGAGGTCTGAGTATGTGAAGGTTGCTTGAAGTTGACATTGGATGCTGCAGATTGTTTCAGGTGGCTGCTGAAAAGGTGAGGGAGTCTGGATGATTTAGTACAGTTAATGTATGCATGCAGAGGTCTGGTAGTGGTTCATTAAGGGGTGGCAGGCCTTGGTTGAGGCTTAGTTTTAAGTCCTGTTTTTGTGAGAAATTCCTTGTTTCAGAAATGTGAGGAAGTTATTGTTTGAAGTTATAAGTATTCCAGAAGTTAAGATCCATCTTAAGCATTATTTCTTTCCCTTGTTCCACTTCTTTTTGGCCTGAAATTACTTCCCAATATCCTCCGGTGTAAGTTCCTAGCTCTGTCCTTTATTGCTCTGTTTAGTTTAGTTTCCTTAGCTATCTTGAAGCAGCAATAAAGAGTGATGAAAATGTCAAAGAAATAAATTAAAAGAGATCATAGTGGTGTTCTGTTTGTGCAGTAGAAGTCTAATTTCTCTAAGGGGTTTCCTATCTAGTTCTGAGCAGTCGTATTAGCTGCACTAATGCATTGCTTTAGGTTCTAGTTCATGCTGTAATTCATGTATGATCTTTCCTTGGTTTTCACTTGTTCTAGTTCCTGGGTTCTGAATTTGAATCTTGAGAGTGTGATGATGTTTCAGTCAGGCTTAAATAGTCAGAATGGTAGTGAAAGTTCAGCTGATATATATGCATGTCTGGTGTTAAATAGTTAGTCTAGGTTCATCATTTTCTGTTTAAGCTCCATTTCAAGTTTCCTTTTAGTCCATGTTTGGTGTCTGCTTGTCAGTATACTAGGTGTTCTCTAGCCTTGTTCTCCCTTTGGTATTCTGGTTCTGCCTGGTTCTTTTCTTTTGGGTTGTGGGTGTGCAGGGGATGCCATTTGGCTTTAGCTATATCTTGTATTTGTTCTCTCTGTTTTTCTGTTCTTGTAACTATGTGTGCAAGCAGGTGTGTTTGTGGGGTTAGGGAGTAGTTTAAATTGTATGGAGTTTGTTTCTGGTGTTTAGGAGGCAGTGTAGGAGTTTGAAAGAATGCGGGAGAGTTGTTGTGATGAATGAGGTAAGGTTTGGCAAGTAGAAGAGAGTGCAGGGGTTCAAAAAGGGGGTCTGTTCTCTGTTTAGGTGTATCAGGTTGGTGATGGAGTATGTAAATTGCATATTAAGAGGTGAAGCCCCTGGGATTTTAAAAGATCAGTGGGGCCCCTCTCGGGAATGGCTTTGCGTGTGTGCAGGCCGATATTGATTGACCAGCTGCATTTATGGTAAAATGAAGTATGCTTGTCGCATACTAGGAGAGTGAAGCCCCTGCGTCTTTGAATGACTAGTGGGGCCCCTCCTTGGAGACCAGTGCGGTCTTGGCTACCTAGGAACTGCGAGGCTTGATTAAAGCCGAAGACCAGTGAGGGGCCCTATGAGCAAGGTCGGTGAGCCTTGCAAAACCGAGGAAACTGAGAGGCTTGGCCAAAGCCGAGGACCAGTGAGGTTTTATTTTGAAAGGCCAATTGGCGCCTTTCATGGTTTGCAGTCTGGTATTGAGAAAGAATTGAAGGTTTATCCCGGGTATGGTGAAAGCATTTGGGAGTTGTTATTTGGGAATAGTTGGAGTTAGCAAAGGTGTGGAGATTTGTCTAGGCGATGGGATAGATTAGTGTCGGAAGTCCGTAATAGAACATGTTGTGATTTGTGCGCGTTATTGCATTTGCTTACGATTGCCTTAGAATGAGTACTAATCTTTTGCTCTCTTCTTTTTCTTTGTCATGTACACTTTCGGGAACGAGTTGAAATAAAACTCACAAATGGGATGGCTACGTGCATTGGAAATTATTTGATCCGCTCCGCATTTCGGGACTTGATATCCCCGAAAATGTAAAAAAAAAAGAAAGAAAAGAAAACGAAAATCTCTAAGTTCAAGGCTCAATGATTGAGTTGCGCTTCCGGGTTCTACCTTCTTAAACTCCCGCTTTCCCGTTCCCTTTAGAAAGCATGTTTTAGGAAGCCCTGAACCGGACTAGGATTTGCATGTTAGAAACTTGGTAGGATAGTCGCTTTATTGAATTGTTAATTTATTGCATGTTTAAAATGATTATATAAATTGCTTATCCCGTTTCTTTGGGACTCGCCAATTAGTTTAAGTTAATAGTAATCTATGGTTAATTATCGAGTGCAAAAGAAATTAAATTTAATTAATTATAAATCTCCTTCTATTATTTATATTTATTTATCCACCTATCAAATATTTATTTATCTATCTACCCATTTATTCATTAACCGGATTAATCATGCGATATTTATTTATTAAATTATTTATTTAATTAATCTTATTTATTTATTTAATTTAATTAATCATTTATTTACTTTATTAATTCATAATGATTATTTATCTATTCATTTATTTATTTAATCAATTATTATTCATTTATTCTTTTATTCAATTAAATTAATATAAATATTATTATTCATTTATTCTTTATTTAATTAAATTAATATAAATATTAATTTATCTATCTATTTATTTATCCATTTACCTAAGCGATCAATTAATCAATTATTATTTATTTAATTATTTATTTAGTGTAATTTATTTATTTAATGTATTTATCCTTTATTTATTTAATTAACTAATCAATCAACTATGTTGCAATTCATCTATTTAATTAATCTTAAGATTTCATCATTTATTTATCTAAGTATCGGCGTAACCAACCCTTATCTTATCTATATTATCCTTAGTTAAAATTAATTCTATTATCTCTAACAAATTCGTGAAAACCGCCGGATTAACCGCATTTAGCGGATTTTTGAAAGTGCTCCTGCAAGGAACCTTCTTTCGGATTTAATAGAACCACTTACCTAGAATCTCTGATTTTAATTTAATTTCTTTTAAATAAAGGTTAAATTGCACTCCTTAGTTAACTTAGGTTCCTAATAATCCTTAAATTAGGTGGCGACTCCAAAGAAACCCTTTGGAATCCCACTTTGTTGAAATATTCCGAAACCTATCCTTTTCTAAAGAAAGGGTAAATTTTGGGTTTCAACAGCGTGGCGACTCCGCTGGGGATGCGCAAATGGTTCTAACCAAAAGGCTTTCACGAATTTTTCTATTTATATTGCTTGAATTGTATGATACTAGTATGCGTAGCTTATTTAATTATTGCGTTTGTATGTTGAATTTAGCATGATTATATCTATTGTTTATTTGCAAGCATGCTTAGATTAATCTAATTGATTGCTGTGTGTCACGAAAGCATGTCACTACACCCCTATTTGCGCACATATAAACTGGCATTCCGTTCATACTTCCCCCACTACTGGGAACCTCTTGCATTCTCACTCAAATATCCGCGAGGTGTGTGCATACGCACCCGCAATTTCTTCCACTAAAGAACCTTTTGACGAGTTGGTGTACCGGCGGATTGTCGTGGGAGTTATTCGACCACGAAGCCGCCTGCCACTCACCTGTTAGCCTCAACCGTTAACCCACTCTTAGATGGAGCTTTAGGAGCATGCATGCATTTACACCTTAGTCTGGACCCGGTCCTTGGTACCGCCTCCATAGTTAGGAATCCGCCCTTATGTCAACGGGCTCTTGTAGCCCGGTGACCCGCATATTATGTGTTTTGTGATAACGAATCTCCAGTCCCAGCTGAATTTTGAGCACAATCAAATTTAGAATTTTGTTTTCATTGTCTTGTAGGGTAAAGAATGGAACAACAGTTTGACAAAGTCTACATGGTTGTAGAGGTCCCAGAGAAGTTAAAATTATGGTGGGGTAACTTTTGTGAAGAGGAGAGGAAGACAGTTGAGGGGAAATTGGGAAGGTTGGTGGAGTTGATTGATATTCGTCCAAACCGTGATCTAGTCCAAGCTCTTATTGCGTATTGGCACCCAACGCGAGCTGTATTCAGGTTCAAAGACTTTGAGTTGACTCCTACTTTAGGAGAAATAGTTGGGATAACGGGCTTGAAGTGTCTAGGCCAAGAGATAATCCTTCCAAACAGTCAAACAGGGAAGAAATTCCAAGAGAGACTAGGATTGGTAAGGAATGATAGTTTGGGATGCATCAAAAACAAATGGGTTCATTTGGATTATCTGTACACCAGGTTTGGGCGCACAACGGGTTTTGATGATTTTGATCAGGAATTTAATTGTGGTGAGAAGACTTGGAGAGACCGGCGTGTAAGGGCTTTTGTAATTGCATTCTTAGGGACTTTGGTCTTCCCAAAAAAGAGTGGACACATTAGGACTTGCATTGGTTCCGTAGTTCGGGTTATGTTTGAAGGGATTAATGGAAACAAATCTACCACCATAGTCCCTATGATTCTAGCAGAAATGTATCGGGCTCTGAATGAATGCAGAAGGGGGTCGATGTATTTCAAAGGTTGTAATCTTCTCCTTCAGGTATGGGCAATAGACCAGGTGTGCCATCGAAAACCTATGGTGGATATCTGTAAAATGTTAGATAGCCGGGAATTAATAAATCCTATTGCTACCCAAAACATAAGAACGAGGTGGTGTGAAAAACCTGAAAGTTTTGAGGGATGGTATGATTTCTTAGCCTGCCTTACTGATAAGAAAGTAATGTGGAAGTTGAGTTATGTTCCTAAAGATGAGATTGCGCTTAGGACTTCCAAGCGATACTACATCGAGTTGCCGGGTTTAACGGGGCTTCAACCGTACGCACCTTTGAGGGTCCTCCGTCAATTTGGGATGGAACAATTTATTCCCCTTTGTGCTGATATGTCGAAGTCAGAAACTCCTTTCAACCTGCAGAATGCAATTCCAAGGAAAAGAGAAATCCTCGAGGATTGGAAGGGTTTGCAACCGATAGAAGTGTCAACAAAGCACCAGAGCTGCACACCAGAATATCTCGCCTGGATCAAAGAAGAGCGGCGCTTAGGTCTCAGTCCTCCAGGAAGAGTTGGCTATGAAGACACTGACATGACGAAGAAAATGAGACAGGCAAGGGCAGAAACCAGTCTTGATGAAACATCCGCTCCAACAAGCAAGAAGATGAAGCAAGCAGAAACATGATGCAGAATTTGGACAAATAGCAGTTCATTTATTTACTTTTGATGTACTTTTTATTATGCTTTTTTGTTGTATTTTCATTTATTATGTAATGACGATATATTGAAAAGAAAAGAAAAAAGAGAAAAAGAAAAAGAGAAAACATTGAAAAAAGAAGAAAAGAAAAGAGGAAAAGAAAAGAAAAAGGGAAAAAGAAGGCAGAAAGAATGAAGTTGATTACAATGATGCAGACCTGACGGTGAAGATGAAGCAAAGAAAGCGGGATTCAATCACAACAAGGCACCTGCACCAGCATGATGCAGTTGATTGGCAGAGTGGCGGCTTTATTTTAGTTTTGATGTATTTTCAATTATGTCTTTATGCTTATTGTATTTTCATTTGCTATGTAAGGGTTATGTATGAAAAGAAAAGAAAAAAAAAAGAAGAAAAGAGAAAAAGATGAAAAGAAAAGAAAAGAGAAAAGAAGAGGATGAAAGTATGATGATTATGTTGTGAAAGACAATTTTGTATCAATTTTATCTATTTAATGAAATGTCTTACTCTAAATTTGAATTGCTCAAAAATGGCTGTGACTGTTTTTCGTTATCATTTATTTGCGCGATTAGGCTTACCTCTAGCACAAAGAGGCACCTTACAGGGTAGGACGCGTCTGCATTTTTTATTTTTACGCACATTACTTGTGTTTGCCACATGCCTTAATTTATCGCTCGTTTAAAATGCAAAAGCGCTACGTGACGCGCGCTATGTGATTGTATGTAAAATTTTACCAACAACATGCAAACTAACACATTTACCTTTTGAATTTTTCTTTTGTTTTGTTTATTCCCAAACAGAAGTTTGATTTGTGCTGATTGAGCTGATCCAAAGACTTCTCTGCACATTGATATACACTTCAGAATTCAACAAAATGTCTGGTAATGATGATCAGCCTCCCGTTCTCAATGATAAGACTCTTGAAACTTCCGGATCTTCGAGGGGAAACATCCTCCTTGCTCAGGATGACCTTATTTTGAATCTGACCAAGCAGATACAGCTGCTGAGCGATGAGCTAGCAACCATTAAAGGGCAAGCCCCTCAAAACGTACCTTTAAATGCCAATCCTGTTCACAATGTACCCGCGTATCAAAACAACCCAATTAATCAAACACCACCACCACTAAATCGCCCACAAGTTAGTCAAAATACCCCGCCCGCTCAACAAAATACCCAACCCGCTGGCTATCCTTCATATTATCCATATCCTAACGACCCCACTCCTCCTCACTACCAATATTTGCCTGCTAAAGACACTCCCCTTCCTCCACAATCTCAAGCACCCATTCCTGTAGCTGTTGCTCCTCCAAATGCCAATGATCCAAGGCAGGGATATCCCGAGGCGTTATATTATGAGCATGACCCTAATGGGAAGAATGTGGACTTCACAGACTATCCGCCACAGAATGAAATGCCCACAACTGTGGAAAAACAGGGAAAGACAAGCGAACAAGATGAGATAATCCAAGCAATGAAAGTCATGCAACAATCTATTAAGGACTTGCAGGTGACTAAGAAACGGCAAAGCACTTCATACCGCAATCTTTATCTATTCCCGGACATCACTCCTCCTCCCGGTTTCAAAGTGCCGAAGTTTGACATGTATGATGGTCATGGTGACCCATTTGCTCATTTAACCAAGTACCTCAACAGAATGAGGGCGGCGGGAGGCAAAGAAGAACTTCTGATGGCTTACTTTAGCCATAGTCTGGAAGGTATTGCTGCTGAATGGTTTGCCAGACAAGACATAAGCAAATGGCACGAGTTTGATGATATAGCTGGTGACTTCACAAAGCAGTTTGAATACAATGTGGCGATGGTCCCTGACCTCATAACCTTGGCCAATTTGAAGAAGAAACCAACCGAAACTTTTAGGGAATACGCCTTGAGGTGGCGTGAACAGGCTGCATGGGTGCAACCCCCGATGACTGAGAGGGATATGGTGAAGTACTTTATTCGTGCTCAAGACGATTCCTATTACATGCATATGCTTCCTATGATGGGTGCACCTTATGCTGAACTTCTCACAATGGGGGAGATGGTGGAAGAAGGCATCAAATCCGGTCGGATTGTGAGCTTTGCTGAAATGAAGTCAAGTGCTCAAAATGCTCAAGCCAGCCCAAACAATTCCAGAAGAAGAGAGAAGAGGGAAGAAGTCACAGCTGTTGCCGCAGACATTGACCGCCGCCCGGCTAGGAGGTTGAACTTTGATAATCCACCAGCCTACCCTACTTACCAAAACACCCCTCCTCATTACCCAAATGCACCTCCTCATTACCCAAATATTCCTTCTCCTTACCCAAATGCACCACCCCCAAATTATCCTAGTCACTTTCAAATTCCTCCCGCTCCATATCCTGTCTATCAAGCACAACCCAGTTATTATCCACCACGAGCACCAGCACCACAACCACAACAATACCCTCCTCGCCCACAGAATTACCAACCCCGTGCTCCTATCCGTCCAAATATGCAAGGACCTAACCAAGGCTATGAAAGGAGAGCACCCAAAACCTATACTCCTATAGCGGAATCTTATGGTCAATTATTTGAAAGACTAAGAAGCGCCGGAGTTGTGCAGCCTGTTCCTGACAATACTCCAAATCCTCCTCCAAGGTGGTATGATGTTAATAAGCATTGTGTTTATCATTCTGGGGCTGCGGGCCATGATGTGGAAAGGTGTTATGCCTTCAAGGATAAAGTGGAAGCTTTGATCAAATCAGGCACTATCCAGCTTACTGGAACTCAGCCTAATGTGCAAGATAATCCTCTTCCCGCCTATGGAAACAATGCTGTCAATGTCATTTCCCTTGAGGAGGGAGTCGATTTGAAAGGGACCATTGTTCCCGTTAGCAATGTGAGGGTTGCTAACGAGGCCAAAGTATCTGTGCAAGTTAGAGCTCCCATTCTGGTGCAAGCTGGTATCCCAAGGCCAACCGTCACCGTCATGCTTGCCTCACCCCTTCAATATGATAGCAAGAGGGTTCCTTGGAACTATTCTGAAGGGCCTATCGGAAGTGGAAAGGTAACTGTTGCTGTTGCTGCTGCACAAGGCATGACCAGATCTGGTAGATTCTATACGCCTGAGAAGTTGGGTCAAAGCCTTGGAGAAAAAGAGGGCATTGTAAGAAGAGTGACTGACACCGAGGCTGAGGACTTCTGGAGGAAAATGCAGTCAAAGGAATACTCTATTTTGGAGCATTTAAAGAATACTCCTTCCCGGATATCCATCATGGCTTTGCTAATGAGCTCTGAAACACACAGAAATGCATTGCTGAAAGTGCTCAAAGAAGCAGAGGTCCCTGCTGAGACCACGGATGAGAGCTTGGCCGTCTTGGTTGGCCAAATCTTAGAACCTCACAAGGTGTCCTTCTTCAAAGAAGAGCTTCTACCCGAGGGTCTCGGACACAACAAAGCCTTGCATATTGTTGTCAAATGTAGGGATAAATTTGTCGGACGGGTGCTGATCGACGGTGGTTCCGGGCTCAATATATGTCCGTTGGCAACTCTGAAGGAACTTGGAATTGATGCTGGCAAAATTAGACAAAGCAATGTGAAAGCAAGGGCTTTTGATGGAGCTCAAAGGTGCACCTTAGGAGAAGTTGATCTTGATCTGCAAATAGGTCCTGTGAACTTCTCTGTGGAGTTTCAGGTATTTGACATCCCGTCTACCTATAATATGCTGTTAGGAAGACCTTGGATTCACATGGCCGGAGCTGTCCCTTCCACTTTGCATCAAAGTGTGAAATTCATATGGGGTGATGAAGAAGTAGTGGTTAAGGGCGAGGGAAACAGCCCCATGCATGCTAGCACCACGATTCCTATGGTGGACAACGCCACAGAGCTTGATGGAGCTGCTTTTCACACGGTTGAGCTAATGAATGTGACCCGAGCATCTAATGATGATTCGAAAAGAGGTACCCTACCTAGAATCCCCAAGATGATTGCTGTGGAAATGTTGAAAAATGGTTTCAAACCTGGTTCGGGATTGGGAGCAAATCTGAACGGCATTACTGAACCCATCTGCTTGCCCAAGAACCTGGGTACCTTTGGCTTGGGTTACTGTCCTACCAAAAAGGAGATTGAAAAGGCCAAAAGGAAACCAGCCATTGTTATGCCAGAACCCCTTCCTTCCTTATACCAGTCATTTGTCAAGGCACCAGAAGTCGTTATGCCGGATCTGGTTGAAGGAGTTGGTAATTTGTTCCTGAGTGATGATTTGGAATGCGATGTTATTATTGAAGACTACGTTGAGGAATCACCTGTGCAGAATGTTGAGGCAAAGGATCCGATGGCCAATTGGACCTGTGTCCCAGTGGAAGAGACTTGGTGAATGAACTCACTAGTTTATTTTGGCGTCACAGTCAGATTGAGGCCCTGAACTGTGTTTCGCCTTTGGTTTATGTTTATGTCTTTTCAAAATAATCTGTTTACATTCTGCATGTTTTACTTTAATGTATGCCTCCCTAAAACTAGACTTTTGAAACAAATAAAATGCATTGCATTCCCCCTACTATTATTTTTGCTATGCTTTAATTATTTACTTTATTTTACGCTTTTGATTAATGTTTGTTTCTGTTTCAGCTTTCCACTTAACAAAACTGCCGAAACTTTGCTTGTGACATATAATGAAACAACCGAACAAACTGGTACTGATGCATTGAATATTGGGGAGTTTGATGAAGACTTTGTTCCTGATGAAATAACAAGAGAAGTTGATCAATTTGAGAACAAACCAAAACCTAACTTGGAAGAAACCGAGTCAATCAACTTGGGGACTTCAGAAGATGTTAGAGAAACCAGAATCAGTGTTCATTTGACCTCGGAAGAAAGAAGAGCCTATATTGAACTATTGAACGAGTATCGGGACATCTTTGCTTGGTCTTATGATGATATGCCCGGTTTGAGTACCGATCTTGTCACTCACAAGTTGCCAACTGATCCTTCATTTCCGCCTGTTAAGCAAAAGAAGAGAAACTTCAAAACTTCCACAAGCAAACAAATATTGGAAGAAGTGCAAAAGCAATTGACCGCTAAGGTGATTCGATCTCTCAAATATCCCACTTGGTTAGCGAATATTGTGCCGGTGCCCAAGAAAGACGGCAAAGTTAGAGTTTGTGTTGATTATCGTGATCTCAACAAAGCAAGTCCAAAGGATGATTTTCCATTGCCAAATATTCATATCCTTATTGATAGCTGTGCAAAACATGAGCTTCAGTCTTTTGTCGATTGCTTTGCTGGCTATCACCAGATTCTAATGGATGAAGATGACGCTGAAAAGACCGCTTTCATCACGCCTTGGGGTGTGTTCTGTTATAGAGTTATGCCTTTCGGTTTGAAGAATGCCGGGGCAACATATATGAGAGCGATGACAACTCTTTTCCATGATATGATTCACAAAGAGATTGAAGTCTATGTAGATGATGTTGTTATCAAATCCAAGAAGAAAGAAGAGCATTTGACTGATTTGAGAAAATTCTTCAACCGCCTTCGACGGTATAACTTGAAGCTTAATCCTGCAAAATGTGCGTTTGGTGTTCCCGCAGGCAAGATGTTAGGTTTCATTGTAAGCCGGAGGGGTATAGAATTGGATCCGTCTAAAATCAAGACTATCCAAGACTTGCCTCCTCCAAAGAGCCGGAAGGATGTGATGAGCTTTCTTGGCCGCTTGAACTACATAAGCCGCTTCATTGCACAATCCACGGTTATTTGTGAACCAATAATCAAGTTGTTGAAGAAAGATGCTGTTATTGAATGGACAGAAGATTGTCAAAAGGCTTTTGATAGGATCAAGGAGTATCTATCTAATCCGCCTGTGTTAGTTCCTCCTGAACCTGGAAGACCATTGATCTTATATTTGTCTGTCTCGGAAAATGCCTTTGGATGTGTCTTGGGGCAACATGACAAGACCGGGAAGAAAGAACAAGCCATTTATTATCTAAGCAAGAAGTTCACCCCTTATGAAGCCAGGTATACTCTCTTGTAGCGAACTTGTTGCGCCTTGACTTGGACCGCACAAAGGTTAAGGCACTATCTGTCATCATATACAACTTATCTTATCTCGAGGATGGATCCTTTGAAATATATCTTTCAAAAGCCGATGCCCACGGGAAAGTTAGCAAAATGGCAGATTCTGTTGAGTGAATTTGACATAGTTTATGTCACCCAAAAGGTGGTAAAGGCACAAGCATTGGCGGATCATTTAGCTGAAAATCTTGTTGATGACAACTATGAACCATTGAGAACTTACTTTCCCGATGAAGAGGTCTTGTTTCTGGGTGAAGACATCTCTTCTGAATATGATGGTTGGCGTCTTTTCTTTGACGGAGCAGCAAATTTCAAAGGTGTTGGTATTGGAGCTGTCTTAATTTCTGAAACGGGTCAGCATTATCCTGTTTCGGCCAAGCTCAGGTTTCCATGCACTAACAACATGGCTGAGTATGAAGCATGCATTTTGGGTCTTCGATTGGCAGTTGATATGAATATTCAAGAACTTTTAGTGATCGGGGATTCTGACTTGCTGATTCACCAAGTTCAAGGCGAGTGGAACACCAAGAATGCAAAGATTCTTCCTTACTTGCGCTGTGTCAAGGAATTGTGCAAAAGGTTTGCAAAGATTGAGTTCAAGCATGTTCCAAGACTTCAAAATGAGTTTGCCGATGCTTTGGCAACTTTATCTTCTATGATCCAACATCCTGACAAGAATTATATTGATCCTATCGAAATTGAATTGCATGATAGGCCAGCTTATTGTTTTCAAGTTGAGGAGGAGCAAGATGGCCATCCTTGGTATTTTGATATCAAGAATTATCTCAAGGTTGGGAGTTATCCTTAAAATGCAACAAGTGTTCAAAAGAAGAGCATTCGGAGGTTAGCAAATCAATTCTTCCTAAGCGGTGAAATCCTATATAGGAGAACCCCAGATTTAGGACTCCTAAGATGTGTTGATGCCGTTGAAGCAAATAAATTGCTTATGGAAGTGCATGCGGGAGTTTGTGGACCGCACATGAATGGTTTTGTCTTGGCTAAGAAGATCTTGAGAGCAGGTTATTTTTGGCTAACTATGGAAACTGATTGTGTTCAGTTTGTGCGGAAATGCCATCAATGTCAAATTCACGGGGATATGATCAAAAGACCTCCTTCTGAACTTCATGCAATGAGTTCTCCCTGGCCTTTTGTTGCTTGGGGAATGGATGTTATTGGTCCTATTGAGCCGGCCGCTTCAAATGGACATCGCTTTATTTTGGTGGCTATCGATTACTTCACCAAGTGGGTGGAGGCAACTTCTCACAAGTCTGTAACCAAGAAAGTGGTGTCAGATTTTGTGCGCAACAATATCATTTGTAGATTCGGAGTTCCTGAATCAATCATTACTGACAATGGTGCAAACTTGAATAGTGATTTAATGAGAGCAACTTGTGAAAGCTTCAAGATTACCCATCGCAACTCTACTGCATACCGGCCTCAAATGAATGGAGCTGTGGAAGCGGCAAATAAAAACATCAAGCGTATTCTCCGCAAGATGATTGATAATTATAGAGATTGGCATGAAAAGTTGCCTTTTGCACTTCTTGGGTACCGCACCACCACTAGAACTTCAACTGGGGCAACTCCCTATCTTTTGGTGTATGGCACAGAAGCAGTCTTACCCGCGGAGGTAGAAATTCCTTCCTTGAGAATCATTCAAGAGGCTGAATTAGAAAATGCCGAATGGGTGAAGATCAGATATGAACAGTTGATGCTTATTGATGAGAAAAGAATGAATGCAATTTGTCATGGGCAACTTTATCAAAATCGCATGATCAAGTCTTTTGGCAAGAAAGTTAAAGTGAGAGACTTCAAACCGGGGAAATTGGTGTTAAAGAAGATCTTTTCTAATCAAGAAGAAGCAAGGGGTAAATTTGCACCGAATTGGCAAGGTCCATATGTGGTTCATCGGGTTTTATCCGGAGGAGCACTGATTCTGGCAGAAATGGATGGTCAAGTTTGGCCAAAAGCAATCAACGCAGATGCCGTCAAAAGATATTATGTCTGAAGCAATCACAAGTTAGCATGGTTTTGAATGTAATCTTTGATGTAATGCGAACTACGCGTGACCTGAATCCCAAGGCGGGATACGTAGTAACTCACATAGAGTTTGGTTGCATTGACATGAGAATTTCCCCCCTATTTCCTCTTTTATGTAAGTTTGAACTACTTCTGACCTGATTCCTGGAATGGCAACAGGATAAGTAGGCAATCCTCTTCGGATTCGGTCAAAATATTGTAACACTTTAGGCTTGTTTATCTTTTATGATGTAATGCCGAACTATGCATCTGGGCAGATGTGTGGATTTTCCAATTCGAATACGGCTCCGTACTTAGATTGCCATACTTTCCCAAAAAATCTTTATGTAAGCAGAACTACGCACGGTCTGATTCCCGTAGAGGGATACGTAGGCGCTCTTAAAGGGCTCGACTCTATAATATTAAAATTTTCAGTCTCCCCTAAGGCAAGCAACTGGGGCAATTTTTGCAAAGATAATTTGAAGATATGGATGATAAAACTGGGGCAATTTTGCAAAATGAGTTGAAGATTTGGAAGTTCATAACTGGGGCAGATCTTTGCAAGAATTGGTTTGCTTATCCAAGGATGAAACAACAAAGTTTTGAAAGTATTCAAGATTAGCACAAGTTGCAGATGCAAAGGACGTTCAGTCTGTTTCAAAATATGTCATGAGTTCCAGTTGAAGCAGAAATTTCAAATGCATTATAAACTATTTACTTGCATATCAATGATTGCTTGCTTACTATTTTATCAAATTATTTTATTTTGCCTCTATATTAAAATGAGTTATACTATTGAGTTCATAAACCAAGTTTCAGAGGATGGTTGTAAAGTCCAAGTCAGACGAAGAAGAGGAAGCGATAGCAGCAAATTCAAGATGAATCAGCACAAATCAAACACCCCTCCCCGAAACTAACAAATTTTTCTTTGAGAGCAGGAATATGAAAGCTTGCAGTGAAAGGATCATTCGCGCTATTGATGAAAAACTTATTGAACGCACATTCAAAGTTGTCTTGCAGATTGCGTTGCATTGCCTTTTCATGACTTGAAGCGTTATGCTTTGCCATGAGTTATTGCCGAACAGACGACATTTCTACCTCTATGATTTTCAATCCTAAATAAGCAATAAAACCGAGGTCAACCATCAGTTTCTCGGAGATTATTCGCCTTGCCGCATAGGATTTGAACATCAGATTCAATATGAACTGAAGAGAGCATTCAAAACTTTGAACCACTATCCATACAAGCAACACCAATCAAGTTGACAATGCAAATGATTTGGCTTGACAGATCATTCAAATTTACTCTTGCGGCATCTAAGCATTACATTGGATTATTGCCGAGAAGGCGGCGCTTTTCTTTTCTCGAATCTTAACATTGTTATAGAATTTACTTTGCGATATTGATAGACAAGTCGGCTGAAACACCGCTTTCGGAGTGTTTCGCGATGTCGGTTGTCTTGCAATATTGACATTTATTGATAGCTTAAGACAAGCCGGCTGGAACACCGCTTTCGGAGTGTTTCGCGATGTCGGTTGTCTTGCAATATTGGAATTTAATGGTAGTTTAAGACAAGTCGGCTGGAACACCGCTTTCGGAGTGTTTCGCGATGTCGGTTGTCTTGCAATATTGGAATTTAGTGATAGTTTGAGACAAGTCGGCTGGAACACCGCTTTCGGAGTGTTTCGCGATGTCGGTTGTCTTGCAATATTGGAATTTAGTGATAGTTTGAGACAAGTCGGCTGAAGCACCGCTTTCGGAGTGTTTCGCGATGTCGGTTGTCTTGCAATGTTGGCATTTAGTGATAATCTAAGACAAGTCGGCTGGAACACCGCTTTCGGAGTGTTTCGCGATGTCGGTTGTCTTGCAATATTGACATTTTATGTTTAAAGTAGATTGATAATCTAAGACAAGTCGGCTGAAGCACCGCTTTCGGAGTGTTTCGCGATGTCGGTTGTCTTGCAATATTGGCATGTTATAATTGAAGTAGATGATAGAGATAGGCGATTCGACTCGAGACACCATGTCTCGTTAGTCAACTCATCTTATGAAAGCCTTGCATTCGACAAATTCGTTCTCAATTTACTTATTGTCTTGTTTTACTGTTTCAGAATAATGATCAGCTTAGAGGTTCGCCGGATGGAGCATCTCGTCAGTTGGTCGAAAGAAGAACTTATGGATAGCATCACATCCAGCATTTACAATTTTATATTATCCCTTTATTTATTTTTCATTCCAATTATTACAGTTTATTAGCAGTTGCTCGCTTACAGTTTGTTAAGTCTTTACAGAGTTTTGGCAATACCGCAGCAGCATTTGGAGCATTTGGAGCATAACGTGGAACTTTTTCTTAGCAGTGAACTGGGGCAATTGTTGATATGAGCTAGACTCGTCAACAAGGATCTGAAGAATCGCACTCGAAAAAGCAAGTCCTTTCCTAATCTTTCATTCCAGATTAGGAGTCAGTCTGAATTCTATCCTATTCATGCGTCTTTTCTTTTGTCAATCGTGCGAGTCTTCGTTTCTAAGCGTCGTCGAACTACATCTGGCCTGATTCTCTTTTAGCCAGAGATATGTAGGCAACTCAGAAACCGGAGTTCGGCCATATCCATAAGCCTCGCCTTTTGGTCCTTCAAATCAAAAGTCTTGGTTTTATCGGGACAAAATTGGTTTTTCGTCAACTTCTTTACCCAAAAAACTCTTTCATCCTTTTCCGGGTAAAGAGGGGCAGCTGTTGACACCCAATTTCGTCCCAAAATTTAAATTAATGACTGCTTATCTAAATAAAAGTCAATTGTCAAAATTAATTGATTAAAATAAAATTTAGTTAAATTAAATTAATTAAATTAATTAGCTAAGCTTAGTTAAAGCATTAATTAATTTCAAAAGGGGAAAGCTAAATGCGCAAAAGCATAGTTTTAAATTAAGCATACGCGTGCAATTCTTGATTTCCTTAACCTATCCTAAATAAAGTGGCCAAAAACGTTTAAAGCCTAAAATCAGGGCTACTCGCGCAACCCACATAACTCCAAACCCGGCCCAAAATTCCTTATCTCCCCACCATCAGATTGACCTGTTCTTCCCCATTTCCCCTTAACCCCAAATCCTAATCCCCTAATCCCTTCCCCTTAATCTCGATTTCCCCTCCAAATCTCACCACAAACAGCCAAAAACATTGTACTAACTGGTCCCATTCCTTTTCCCTCTCTCTAGTACAAGATCTCAATCGATCCTAGCCCTCCATTTTGAATCGCGGATCAATCCGAACCCTCAATCCGTTACAACGTTCATTTTCCTTAGAGATAAGGGTGTGATGGTACAATCCCTAAGGGAATTGGACCATTTCACCCTCGTCTCAAAAGGATAAGGCAGAAAAGAGGCGAGGTTGGATGTGGAAATTCAAAAGAGAACCTGAAAAACCCTAAAGCGAGGTATATATATTCTTATTTTGGTTCATTTTAATGGGGGTTCGGATCTTTACAAAAAGAAAAAACGGCAGCATAAATTTTTTTGGAGAGTTCAACTTTTCTTACAAAAAATATATATACAAATAGGGTTCTGTTTTCCTGGTTTTTGTTCTTGGTGTTTATCTGTTATCATCGCTACATCGTTGTCGTCGTCTTCAAAGTTCGGGTCGATAACTTCATTTTCTTTGCCTCAGTCGCTGCTCGAAAACAGGTGAGGTTTTTACTGTTTCTTCTTTTTTTTTTTTTTGTGTTAATATTTTGTTTGAAATGTGATAAGTGAATATAGTTAAACTTTGATAAGTTTATGACTTCTTCTCATTCGAATATGAATCTGCGTTTGTTTTTAGGCTAAGTCATTGCTAAACTTAAAAAGGTGTTTCTTTGAGTTAAAAATCAATAGCTCTATGTGTGTTTGGAACTGCTTAGTTTATATATGGTTCCCTTAGCTTTGAGATGATTAAGTTAGCATAAACTTTCATGTTAAGTTTGTCTAATGTATAAAGTGGAGTTCTTTGTTTAATCCATGTTTGGAGAGTTTGCTTAGAGGCATGCTTTCCTGTTTTGGTTCTGTTCAAAGGGGAATAATGGAGGAGTTGGCTCTTTGGCAGATTTTAGAAGGTGTGAGTGGTCTGGTTTTGTTGCAGTATGGTTTGTAGCTGTGGGGATGTAGTAGGGTGGTCTGTTTTAGTAGCTGGTGCTGTTAGGAAGTGTGAGGGTCTGTTTGCTTGGAATTTGTTCAGGCATTCTGTTTGATAAGCTAGCAGCTGTGAAGAGTCCAGGAGTTAGTCTAGTTGAGTTCTGGTTGGTAGGCAGTTGATGAGGGTGATGCCAGGATCCAGTTTAGGTTCATGTTCTGGTTCCCTGTTTGTTTAAAGGCCTGGTGCAACAGGTCCAGGAGAGGAGAAGAGGGAGTCAGGGTGTCCTGATGGTTGTTCTAGATGCTGCAGATTCAGAGTGTGTGAGATGTAGTTGCAGGTATGAGGGTGTTCAGGTGAGTGTTTGAAGGTGTTTCTGGTGAGGTCTGAGTATGTGAAGGTTGCTTGAAGTTGACATTGGATGCTGCAGATTGTTTCAGGTGGCTGCTGAAAAGGTGAGGGAGTCTGGATGATTTAGTACAGTTAATGTATGCATGCAGAGGTCTGGTAGTGGTTCATTAAGGGGTGGCAGGCCTTGGTTGAGGCTTAGTTTTAAGTCCTGTTTTTGTGAGAAATTCCTTGTTTCAGAAATGTGAGGAAGTTATTGTTTGAAGTTATAAGTATTCCAGAAGTTAAGATCCATCTTAAGCATTATTTCTTTCCCTTGTTCCACTTCTTTTTGGCCTGAAATTACTTCCCAATATCCTCTGGTGTAAGTTCCTAGCTCTGTCCTTTATTGCTCTGTTTAGTTTAGTTTCCTTAGCTATCTTGAAGCAGCAATAAAGAGTGATGAAAATGTCAAAGAAATAAATTAAAAGAGATCATAGTGGTGTTCTGTTTGTGCAGTAGAAGTCTAATTTCTCTAAGGGGTTTCCTATCTAGTTCTGAGCAGTCGTATTAGCTGCACTAATGCATTGCTTTAGGTTCTAGTTCATGCTGTAATTCATGTATTATCTTTCCTTGGTTTTCACTTGTTCTAGTTCTTGGGTTCTGAATTTGAATCTTGAGAGTGTGATGATGTTTCAGTCAGGCTTAAATAGTCAGAATGGTAGTGAAAGTTCAGCTGATATATATGCATGTCTGGTGTTAAATAGTTAGTCTAGGTTCATCATTTTCTGTTTAAGCTCCATTTCAAGTTTCCTTTTAGTCCATGTTTGGTGTCTGCTTGTCAGTATACTAGGTGTTCTCTAGCCTTGTTCTCCCTTTGGTATTCTGGTTCTGCCTGGTTCTTTTCTTTTGGGTTGTGGGTGTGCAGGGGATGCCATTTGGCTTTAGCTATATCTTGTATTTGTTCTCTCTGTTTTTCTGTTCTTGTAACTATGTGTACAAGCAGGTGTGTTTGTGGGGTTAGGGAGTAGTTTAAATTGTATGGAGTTTGTTTCTGGTGTTTAGGAGGCAGTGTAGGAGTTTGAAAGAATGCGGGAGAGTTGTTGTGATGAATGAGGTAAGGTTTGGCAAGTAGAAGAGAGTGCAGGGGTTCAAAAAGGGGGTCTGTTCTCTGTTTAGGTGTATCAGGTTGGTGATGGAGTATGTAAATTGCATATTAAGAGGTGAAGCCCCTGGGATTTTAAAAGATCAGTGGGGCCCCTCTCGGGAATGGCTTTGCGTGTGTGCAGGCCGATATTGATTGACCAGCTGCATTTATGGTAAAATGAAGTATGCTTGTCGCATACTAGGAGAGTGAAGCCCCTGCGTCTTTGAATGACTAGTGGGGCCCCTCCTTGGAGACCAGTGCGGTCTTGGCTACCTAGGAACTGCGAGGCTTGATTAAAGCCGAAGACCAGTGAGGGGCCCTATGAGCAAGGTCGGTGAGCCTTGCAAAACCGAGGAAACTGAGAGGCTTGGCCAAAGCCGAGGACCAGTGAGGTTTTATTTTGAAAGGCCAATTGGCGCTTTTCATGGTTTGCAGTCTGGTATTGAGAAAGAATTGAAGGTTTATCCCGGGTATGGTGAAAGCATTTGGGAGTTGTTATTTGGGAATAGTTGGAGTTAGCAAAGGTGTGGAGATTTGTCTAGGCGATGGGATAGATTAGTGTCGGAAGTCCGTAATAGAACATGTTGTGATTTGTGCGCGTTATTGCATTTGCTTACGATTGCCTTAGAATGAGTACTAATCTTTTGCTCTCTTCTTTTTCTTTGTCATGTACACTTTCGGGAACGAGTTGAAATAAAACTCACAAATGGGATGGCTACGTGCATTGGAAATTATTTGATCCGCTCCGCATTTTCGGGACTTGATATCCCCGAAAATGTAAAAAAAAAAGAAAGAAAAGAAAACGAAAATCTCTAAGTTCAAGGCTCAATGATTGAGTTGCGCTTCCGGGTTCTACCTTCTTAAACTCCCGCTTTCCCGTTCCCTTTAGAAAGCATGTTTTAGGAAGCCCTGAACCGGACTAGGATTTGCATGTTAGAAACTTGGTAGGATAGTCGCTTTATTGAATTGTTAATTTATTGCATGTTTAAAATGATTATATAAATTGCTTATCCCGTTTCTTTGGGACTCGCCAATTAGTTTAAGTTAATAGTAATCTATGGTTAATTATCGAGTGCAAAAGAAATTAAATTTAATTAATTATAAATCTCCTTCTATTATTTATATTTATTTATCCACCTATCAAATATTTATTTATCTATCTACCCATTTATTCATTAACCGGATTAATCATGCGATATTTATTTATTAAATTATTTATTTAATTAATCTTATTTATTTATTTAATTTAATTAATCATTTATTTACTTTATTAATTCATAATGATTATTTATCTATTCATTTATTTATTTAATCAATTATTATTCATTTATTCTTTTATTCAATTAAATTAATATAAATATTATTATTCATTTATTCTTATTTAATTAAATTAATATACTAATTAATTTATCTATCTATTTATTTATCCATTTACCTAAGCGATCAATTAATCAATTATTATTTATTTAATTATTTATTTAGTGTAATTTATTTATTTAATGTATTTATCCTTTATTTATTTAATTAACTAATCAATCAACTATGTTGCAATTCATCTATTTAATTAATCTTAAGATTTCATCATTTATTTATCTAAGTATCGGCGTAACCAACCCTTATCTTATCTATATTATCCTTAGTTAAAATTAATTCTATTATCTCTAACAAATTCGTGAAAACCGCCGGATTAACCGCATTTAGCGGATTTTCGAAAGTGCTCCTGCAAGGAACCTTCTTTCGGATTTAATAGAACCACTTACCTAGAATCTCTGATTTTAATTTAATTTCTTTTAAATAAAGGTTAAATTGCACTCCTTAGTTAACTTAGGTTCCTAATAATCCTTAAATTAGGTGGCGACTCCAAAGAAACCCTTTGGAATCCCACTTTGTTGAAATATTCCGAAACCTATCCTTTTCTAAAGAAAGGGTAAATTTTGGGGTTCAACACTGCATTTACTTCCAACTTCATTTTTTCCACTGCAGATGTGAGTACCCGAACTTCTGCATCAGTCCCCGAGTCCCCAACCTTGATAACAGAAGCCATGTTAGCCAACACATCAGCTTCGGCGTTTTCTTCTCGAGGAATTTACTAGATTTTCTATTCTTGGAATGCACCGAGGACTTGCTGTACTCGGATCACGAATTGCTTCATTCTGGGCTCCCGAGACGAGAATTCACCGACGATCTGGTTCACGACTAGCTGTGAATTTCTCTTTAGCTCGATTTTCTCAGCCCCCATTCTCTTAGCCAACTCTAAACCCGTTATTGTAGCCTCATACTCAGCTTTATTGTTAGTCAACTTCCAAATACCCAGTAGGAGTCACGAGCACTATTCCGAGCCCCGAGCCCTTGGAATTAGTTGATACATCAGTAAAAAGCTTCCACACCCTGGGGGCTGGACCTGTTGAAAGTAGATTCTCCCTTTCTGCCTCGGGGAGTGTCCTAGCATTGAAATCAACTATGAAATATGCCAATACTTGAGATTTTATGGCAGTTCGGGACTGATATATAATGTCATACTCACTTATCTCAACTGCCCATATAGATAATCTCCCTGATAGTTCGGGCTTATGTAGTATTCTCTCAAGGGAAAGGTTGTGACTACAACTATGTGATGGCATTGAAAATAAGGGCGAAATTTACGAGCTGCCATAATCAATGCAAGTGCTAATTTCTCTAAGTGAGGGTACTTTGTTTCAGCATCGAGAAGAGTCTTGCTGACGTAATATATTGGTTGCTTCTTCCCATCTTCTTCTCGAACCAAAACTACACTCACTGCCACCTCAGAGACAGCTAAGTACACCAGCAACGTCTCCCCGTCCTTTGGTTTAGCGAACAATGGTGCGTTTGCCAAATAATGCTTTAATTCTTTCAATGCTTCTCTATATTCGGAAGTCCATTCAAAGGTAGTGTTCTTTTTCAAAACAGAAAAGAACCTATGACATCGCTTGGAAGACCTCGAGATAAATCTGCTCAAAGCGACAAGTCGGTCAGTCAAACGCTGAACTTCTTTTGGGCTTGTCAATTCCTTGGGGATTTCTTGTATAACCTTGATCTTATCAAGATTTGCCTCGAGGCCTCGTTCAGAGACAATAAACCCTAAGAATTTACCCGAGCCAACCCCAAAGACACACTTTCCAGTGTTTAGCTTCATGCAATATTGCCTTAAAATCGCAAAAGCTTCCCTGAAATGGTTTAAATTATCCTCCAATCGAATTGATTTTACCAGCATGTCATCTATATAGGCCTCCATCATTTTACTGATGTAATATTTGAACATCCTACATACCAACCTTTGATATGTTCCTTTATCTGTGATGAAAGAAGTTTTTTCTTAATCGCTCGGCTCCATTAGAATTTGATTATACCCCGAATATACATCTAGAAAGGTCAACAGTTTATGTCCAGCCGTGGAGTTTATCAACCTATCTATCGAAGGTAAGGGATATGAATCCTTTGGACAAGCCTTATTTAAGTCGATGTAATCAACACACATCCTCCACTTGCCATTTTTCTTTGGCACCACCACCATATTGGTGAACAAATTGGGATATTTCACTTCCCTGATGATGTCATTATCGAGCAACCTCTTCGTCTCATCTTGAATTGCTTTCTTTTTCACACCAGTATGTGGCCTCTTCTTTTGTTTTACCGGGGGATGGTTGGGATCCACATTCAACTTATGTGTCATTATCTCTTGGTCAATCCCTACCATGTCCGCATAAGACCAGGTGAAGTTGTCATCATTAGCTTTCAACTACTCAATGAGAGCTTTCTTTGACTATCCAGCTCCTAGCCCACAAACACCTTTCTTTTTGGCAATTCCTCTGACAGAGCAAAAGATTCCAACTTCTCGATGGTGGAATCCTCAACCTTTTATTTCTAAGGCTCATGTATGAATGCCGAAGCCTTCTCTACTTCTCTTTGAGAGCTTACTTCAAGTACCGAGCCCTCCTCCTCGTCAGGCTCCGAGCCGATTAATTGCAATTTGGATAGGCCAGCCGGGGCGAGTCCACCCTTCATAGCAACTGAATAGCATTCTCGAGCTATTCGCTGCTCACTTCGGATGGCTCGAATTCCCCATGGAGTTGGGAACTTAACTACTTGGTGCAAGGTAGATGGAACGACTTCCATCTCATAAATCCAGGGTCTTCCGAGGATAGCGTTTTAAGCCATATCCTCAGTCATCACTTGAAAAACGGTTTTCTTATTAACTCTTTCGGCAGTTGTAGTAAGAGTTATTTCTCCTAGCTTCTCTTCTGTGGAGTTGTTGAACCATGTCAATATGATTGCTTTCGGGACGACGAGGTCCTCCAACCACATTTTCTTAACAGCTCCATAATTGATGATATTTACCGAGCTGCTAGAGTCGACCAAATCTCGTTTGACATCACAATCATTAATTCTCAGCATTATCACTAGGGCATCAGGATGGGGAAACATCATTCCATCACAATCTTCTTCATCAAAGACAATTTCATTCTCCGACCCATCAGCTCGGGTCCTCTTTTCCATGGTGATCGATAGTTTTGCGAATTTCTTTGCGGCGGCAAAGTTGACATCATTCACCTCTGATTCCCTAGTTATAAAATTCACAACTTTTTTAGGAGACTTCACCTTCGGCGGCTGTTCCCATATTGTTGCGCCTGTAAGACTAGTGTTATATGTCATTGAATAAGATTGATAGAAGTGTAAGCTTAAAACGTGACTTTGGAACAAATATTATTGCTAGTTCCCTACAGACGACGCCAATTTATGTTGGCTTAAATCTGATTAGGACAATAAATCGAATTTGTTTTGGGTTAACTAGCAATTATTTGTATCAAAGCCGTAAAATGATAAGAAATTCAGTAAAGAAAATTGGACAATAGCTAAAAGACAAAAAGTAAGTATTTTTGATATATTTCTGGATGCCTTTACATAGTTTCTCCATGACTATTTATAGTCTACAAGAATAAGAAGAGTAATAAATATGTTTAATGGCCATTACTCCACGTTCTGATCATGGCTGGTCCATGATTATCCCATTAAATGTGCAGGTAACGGTCGACAGTTACAAAAGACAAAAGCTCGTTCGTCAAAGAGTGAGAATGCCCCGAGGGGTGAACTGCGCGCCTTGTGATGGTTATCCTTTGTCTCCCCGAGTAGTAACTCGCAGCCAAGATTCACTCTTGACCGAGGCACCTAGCCTCGGGAAACAAGCGAGCTTCGTCGAGGGGTCGTTTCCAAAAGATCCAACCAAACCATGCCCTGAGCTCTAGCGCCGAGGTTCGGTAAATTTCTACCCAATACACTTGAGTTTCGAACTTCAAGATACTGTCCTTGAGTTTTTCACTTGCAGCACTTTAAAATCAATGACACTGTTTGAAGTTTTGTGTGACGATTTTTCAACTATTTTTGTTGTATTTTAAAGTTGTTGATTATTTCATCTACTTTGCAAACATGACTATCTTCAATTAGTGCAAGGTATCAATTTTTTCGGTAACAAACTAAGGGGAGAAGTGCAGGATTAGCCATTCTTAGTGCAAATATTTAGGGTTTATTTAGTAGTTATTTATCCTGAATATTTGAATTAAAAAAAAAACTTAATTTCATAAAATAATATAATGAAGTTTTAAACCGGAAAACTGTACTCTAGAATATATAAGCGCAACCCTTAGAATAGCTAGATGCTGTCACTTCCAACAAACGAAGCAAGGGCGTAAAACCACATATAGACCAAGAGTCAGGAATGGTTTGCCTTTTTCCCCAATATAACAGTGGTTTAGCAAAAATGCCTTTTACTTAGTTTAGTGAATAAATTTTGGACGGAAATATTCCTATAATTTTTATAATGACGTACGTATCCCCGTCCTTCATTTTTCTGCAAGTACTTCCTAAGAGGTAAGACTTGCCTTTGACCCATTTTTCTTAGGTAACACTTGCCCCTTGAATCTCACATTCTCCTAGAGAAAGTATTGACTGGGCAATACTTAGTTCCCTCTTTCTCCGGTAGTACTGCGTAAGAGACATCACTTGCCTTTTATCCTTTTTTTTAAGGTAACACTAACCCTTGAAACTCACATTCTCCAAGAGAAAGTATTGTTTGGGCAGCACTTGCCCCTTCCAATCTCTTTCTGCAACAATTGCCACTTGACCTCTTCTTAAAAGGCAACACTTGCAATTTGATAATTTGAAGTCTTGCCTACAGACGAAGTGGAGGATATTTTGCTAAAACTATATTAAACATGGAAAAATTAGTCAATATTGCAGACACTGGGTGAAATAATTTGCGAGTAAAAACATAATCAGCCACCCACTATAGTATAATAACTTTTAGTTGGCTCTAACATAAACTAGCCATAAGAAATGAGTTTAAGATTAATGAAAACAATATTTTCTCTTACCAAATTTTTGCAAAAAAGCCAGGAAACTATGAATATTGGAAGCCATGTTTAAAATGGATTTTTTTTCTCTCACCAACTACCGAAAGATCAGGATCACAGTCAGTAATATGCGATATTCTAGGTAGTCTCTTTGATAGAATACTCCACAAATCACTCCTCAAGGATAACACCCAGTTATCAGTAGAGATTTAAGAATTAATTGATGGATACATAATAAGGAATTATATTCTAAAATATTAAGTGAATAACAAATGAATACACATTGTATACATATAACACATGCAAATTTCATAACAATTGTACATTGTAACTAGTTAAATATGGATACACCAGTGAATGCATACTAAATACATACTACAGTCAAACCTTGCTATAACAACCCCTTATTATAACAGTATTTCAGTATAACAGTCTAATTTTCTCCAAAATCGATTTTTCATGCTATATTTTACCTCTCTATAACAACATTCTAGATATAACAGTAACGGTGTTCATTATAGCAGTACACTCTTTATAAAATTATCTCTCTATAACGGAAATAGTCAAATATTGTATAATAATATTTTGTAAGAGATATATTATGTATAAAATATAATACAATATATTTATGATGTTGGTAGGTATCATCACTATAGCTAAAATCCCCATCTCATAATACCAATCAAGCAATGTATGCAAGAGTATGACGCAACACTTTCAATCCTTGAAACTTACACTGATAAAAAAATTATACAAGTCAATGGAGTGGAAGAAGAAGAGACAGCATAGGCAAAAGGTGACAACGAAAGTGCTGTTGAAGAGCCTCAACCTACTGCTATTTGGGTCGAAATAGAAGAGTCAACTGTTAGGATCTTAGACAGCCTCCAAGGAAAAGCTACTGAATACCCTTTTGGTGAAAGTTTTGACAAAAATCTTCGTCAATTCAAGCGTTATACTGTTACTAAGAGACTGCAATTTACGAAACAACCTATAATTGTAAAATTCGTACATGAAACTTGATTTTTTTACCGTTTCAATTAATTTTAAATGCATATGTTCCTTAGATTTTAATTTTTTATTGGTACAGTACAACTAGTTATAGATTTATTAATAATATATTGATCTTTTTAATTTTTAATTAATGAAATATACAGAATTTAAATAGAACATGTATTTTTTGCGAACTTTTTGACTATAACAGCTAAATGAGATCTAAACGTAGAATGCCAGTATACATGTATAACAAAACCTCAATATAGCGGCCATGAAAGTTCCAGACAAACGCTGCCACTATAGAGAAGTTTGACTGTACATAATAATTTATAAATAAATGGAGTATAAGTGTAATATATAATAATAATTTGTCAATATTTGACGGATACATGACAAATATTAACAACATACATACTAATATATTAAATGAATACATATTGAATATAATATATCGATAATATATACTAAATAATTTATAAATAATATGTGTAATATAGAATAATAATTTGTCAATATTTGACAAATACATGACAAATACTAACAACATATATATTAATATATTAAATAAATAAATATTGAATATAATATAGATAGAAACTAGGTGAAGGAAAAATTCATTTTTTTAATATATCATGTAAATACTGCTTGGTAGACATATTATCCAAAAAGACCTGAATAGTGGTGGGATATACAATATGGTAAATTAGTAATAATCAAATTCATGATAAAATGTTAATTGAGTGATTATTTAATCCACATAGAAATTATGAAAATAATGAGTGATTATTTAATCCACATAGAAATTATAAAAATAGATATTTCCTACATTTAGGTTGGAATCTCAAATCTTATTCCTAAACTACCACTTACTTCTACCAATAAATTAACTATTTGGTTTGAGATTTAAATATGGTTACTATTTAATTATTGCTTACTACTAATGCCTAAAATTAAGGCATAAGTAAAGGACCTCTAAATGAAGATTAAACTTAAAAAAAAAAAACATAAATAGAGCAACTGGCTAGGAAATGAAAGGAAAGTACCACCAAGTGATGTGGTGCAGTGGATGGGATTGCTTCTCCCTTTACTAGAGGTCTCGGGTTCGAGCCCTGGGTATGGAAAAATCCTTGGTAGGAAGTGATTCCCTCCGAATGGGGCCCTATACGGCGCGAATCCGAATTAGTCGGGGCTCCAATAAGAGTACCAGACATCGGGTAGGAAACCAAAAAAAAAGAAGAAAGAAAAGTAAAAGTAGGTTTAGAAAAAGTATATAACTCTTATGAGTGTTTATGTGGGGGTGTAAAAATCTCATATTTTGGAGTGAGTGAACGTCGGTCTTTTTGCAGAAATATGACACCATAAGCAATAGTTTGCCTTTTTACCCGCACTTAACAAGGTTTAGCAAAAATGCCCACGTTAAATTTAATAAAAAAATTCTAGACGGGAATACCTCTGTCAATCTCTTGGTACTGAGCGAAAATTTGCCCTTTGACCCTTCTCTATTTGCCAACACTTGCCCTTGGAAGTGTTGGCAGAAGGCAATACTTGCCAGCACTTGGTTGTAAGTGTTCGCAAAAGGCAACACTTGCCCCTTCCAATCTCTTCCTGCATTCTCCCCATATAACTTGAAGTGTTGGCAAGGCAATACTTGTCCTTGACCTCTTGTCTAAAAGCCAATACTTGCAAATTTGTTCCTTGAAGTCTTGGCACTGTGTCAACATAAGGGTATTTCGTTAAACTATTGTTAAAGTGGGACGAACTTGCAAAATTACTCTTTATAGAGGCCACCCTGCAAAAAATTTTGGTGAACGTCCTATCCAGCCCAGCTAGCCAAGTTGGGTCTATATCTGCCACTTCTTCTCGAATCTTTTCAGAAATGAAACATTTCATTATTGATTTCCCATTTCATAGCTTCAGTCTTAAAAAAAAAATAGATTGAGCCTTTGGGATGCCATCTGTGATTAAATCAGTTTTAAACAGCAAATAAAGAATATCCTAAGTAAAATTATTATACAATACTATTAAGCGTTCGGCGCAAAATTTTAAAAAAGAGTTTCAATTTTTTGGGTCAATGGAGAATAGGAATCAGGGGTTAATTTCACCGGTGGTCACTGAACTATCGTTTCATTACCCAAAGTCACTTTTGTTTCATTTGTTACCCAAAAGTCACTCAACTTTGCTCCGGTCTACAACAAAGTCACTCAAGCCGGATTTTATTTAAAACTTGCCGGAAAAATGATGTGGCGTCATTAATTAAAAATAATTTTCTTAATTAATTTTTCATCTATTAATGTAATTTCTATACCCATTATTCTTATTCTACCCAACCCAAACACATTTCACTACGTCATCGTCGTGCATAAACATTCATACCAATACCATTTCTTTTTGTTTCTGTTTTCGTATTGAATTAATTAGTTAATCAAATTGAGTAATGTTAGGCCAATTGGTTATGCAAAAAAGGGAAATGAGGAACAGGAAATGAATAAAAATGAACGAGCTTAGATCGGTTTGGTTCGGTTTTCATTTATGAAATCAAACTAGTTATGTCGATTTTTTAAAATTTTAAAACCAAAATAACAGCTCGTTTGGACTGTTATTATGTATATGGTTTCATAATATATCTATTGTATTGTACTTTATATTTTGTTGAGTTCAACGTTTTGATAGATTATATTGTTTGCAGTCGTTTCATGATATAATATACTAGTAAATGAAGAATGAATTTACAATATCGCCAAGAAAATAATAAGATACGGGATAGAGTTACTATAAAAGAGAGAAGATAAATGGTAATATATGAGAATATTAAGGGGAAGAAGAGAGAAAAAATACACGGTAACGATGCGGTCACACCAAATCGGTCGTTACATAAATAGGCTCTTCATCGTTATGTAACGATGGACTAACGATATGATACAATAAAATTTTAAAATAATAATTAATACAAACATTATTTTATAGTAACAATACAGTAACAGTATGATACAGTACAACTGATAACAACCATCCAAACAAGCTGATACCAAACAAAGTCGAATTTTTATTTTTATTTTTTCTCAGTTTTTTTTTTCTTTCGATTTTTCTGGGTTATTCATTGTTTGCTTAGTAACCCAGCAATTATATGATAGATAGTATTTATCAAATTTCAAAATTTTCACTGATAAAATAGTTATTTGTATATCTTCATGTAAGATATGACACTCTAATAGGTCGGTCCTTGCTTTTGCTTACTGTATTAAAAAATAATTGACACACAGATATAATGCCTTAAAAAAATGACGTGCCTAACGATAATACAATAACAATAACAACTCAGTAGGTCTCAGTTGGAAACTAACTGAAAATTACTTCTTTGAAATGTCCTGTTAAACTAGATTGTCTTGTTAATCTTCAGTTAGTTGAATATATTTCTAATGTGGCTCCCTGACATAATGTGGCAAAAAAGAAGTAGTAAAATGTATTTGGATCGGGTAGAATAAGAATAATGGGTTAAGGAATTAGATTAATAGATGAAAAGTTAATTAAGAAAATTAATTTTAATTAATGACGCCACATCATTTTTCCGACAAGTTTTAAATAAAATCCGGCTTGAGTGACTTTGTTGTAGACCGGAGCAAAGTTGAGTGACTTTTGGGTAACAAATGAAACAAAAGTGACTTTGCAGTAATGAAACGATAGTTCAGTGATCACCGGTGAAATTAACCCCAGGAATCAATCTTGTGAAATGTACTTCATATGTGTATAAGAACTTCAGGTCTTCCACTTTTAACTTATAAACGCGTGCACTTTGTTCATCTTTTATAAGGAACCTATAGTTCTGCCATGTACGAGGAACTGTAAGGAGTATACTTTTGTATAGAGTGAATTCTGGACGATAGGCAAGCTAAACAAAAAGAAATTACCAAAATAAGAGTTATTTACCGGTGATCACTCAACTTTTATTTCATTACCACAAAATTATTTTTATTTTTTTTCTTACCTAAAAGTCACTCACCTTTCCTCCGGTATACACCAAAATCAGCCGTTTTTTACTTAAAACTTGCCTAAAAAATAACGTGACATCATTAATTCTTCGTAAATGCACGTTAATATATTAACCAAATTCCTTAACCTATTAGATGTTTGGATACAATATTTGTGACAGTCCCTGTTCTAAGAAGACTATTGTTTTTGTCTTTTCACTTTTAAAGAAAAATATATGAGTCTAAGTTTTTTGATAGGGTCCGGATTACTTATATGTAACAATTGACACGTAATAGGGTCATGGTAACGGTAGCAATGATGCGAAATGGAGACCCCTCACTGAACTCTTCCTCTAATTACAACTCGTATCATCAGTCATCTTGTTTCCACTCTCATTAGAGGTTCCATCTTGTTCCATTATATTTTGTTTCTTTCTTTTTTAT
Source organism: Petunia x hybrida (assembly GCA_037355625.1). Classification (NCBI taxonomy): domain Eukaryota; kingdom Viridiplantae; phylum Streptophyta; class Magnoliopsida; order Solanales; family Solanaceae; genus Petunia; species Petunia x hybrida. Next base: position 1,042,000 of record JBBBVM010000208.1, read on the forward strand.
TAAAGTAAAACATTCTGTTCCATTTTCTCTTTTTGTTATCCCTCGTGCTAGCCTGATTAGAAAGAGTGCAAGCAGGGGCAGCGACCCACCTAGGACTTGATTAAATTAACCTCCTTCACTCAATATGCTCCGCCCTGGAGTACAAGTGATTAAATGATGTATAATATTGTGATGAAATGCATGGTGTCAAACATCTTGTTCAATCAAGAAGAGTGTGGTGCGCCTCAAATGGTGGCGCAATTTTTCTTGAGAAAGCACACATGTGAAGATCAACATATATGCACTAATGCAAGATGAGCTACCTGCCACAACACTGATTTTTTTTTTTTTTAATTTGTCAGAATTTTCATAACTAAACTGAGAGTTTACACTTGTCCAAATTTCTTTTTCTATTTTGATGTAAACTCTGTTAATTAGCTGACTTTCTTGACAACTGAAATACCCCCATCCCGTGATCCCTATACTGGCGTTTTGATTTGATTTTCGTTTTAATTTTTGGTTTTAAATGGAGTAATAAGTTTAGAAAATGTTGTATATCTTTTGGTTGGAGAACATAATTTTTGGATTAAAATGGTATCAATTTTTTTGAAAACCTAACTTTTGATATTTTTGCTTTATCAAACTTATGTTGTTTTGATTTCCAAAGAAAAAAAGTCTTTTTTGAAAACAAGAAAAATTGCTCTTCAAGTTTAGAAACCTTCTCTACAAGCTTTCACGGACCTATAAAACTCTACTCATACTATTGAAAATGCAAGTGAAAATTTGATCATCTAAATCAATGCTTAGTAATTTTACTAGAATCAGTGAATTGAGATTTTAGGGAAGCCCCAAGTAATATTCTTAATGAACCATTGGATTTGACATATGCGGGTGGACCTACAAGTTCTTTTATGGGAAAATCTATATTATTATAAAAGTATGAAGACATTAGTGAAATGTCATCCGACTTTTTTTACTTTTTATAAGTGATTTTAAGTTGGATAAAATAATAATTTTAATAGAAAATTATAGACAAACAATTATGCAAATAATGTAACTATAAAAAATATGGAGTTTTACAACAACTTTAGTTTTGGTTTAGGTTTAGGATTTCTTTTTTTTTTATACGGCAAAATTAGTTTTAGTTTAGGTTTAGGATTCTTTTTTATACGGCAACATTAGTTTTGGTTTAGGTTCAGGTTTAGGTTTAGGATTTCTTCTGAATACCGCAGCAAAATTCAAGACAATCTAATAAGGCAAATCACAGGAGAACTGTATCATAATTTTTGTGAGTATTTTACTTATTGTTGTTTTTATTTGATGTTTCTCGCAGTTGTTGTAGGGTAATTCAACTTATAAAAGGTGATAACTTAGGTTTTCTTCATCTTTTGTACTGCTTTTCTCTTACACTGTTTTGTCTAGGTTGAGATTTTCTTTTGAAGGAGCCAGCTGATATTTGGCTATTTTACCTATATTTTGAGAGTAGTTTTACCATGTTATGATAGTACACCTAAGAGTTTATATGCAAAATTCTCAAAAGTTGATACTAATTGAGTTGTTTGGTGTTGTAGGATTTGAACATGATGAATTGAGCAAGAAAGTGCTAGTTTTTGAGCTAAAAGTGAAGATGTTGAAGAGTTCAAGTGATCCGTGTGCCACGCGAGTGACACGGGAAGAAATAGAGTCTTTCCTTAGGAATTGAATAAAAATTTCAGCGCATTTAGGCCAAATACGCGAGCGCCACGCGAGCTGAATTGCCTGAAGAAAATCAGTCCACGAAGCACAGAGGATTTAGGCGAAATTTTAAGGGCTTTTTGGTACTTTTGCTTAGTTTCCTACTGGGTATAAAAGCTTCTTTTGCCTCCATTATGAAGGATACACTAGGAAAGAGGCAAAAAGGAGGCTAGAGCTTTGGAGACTTCAAGAACACGAGTTTTTCCTAAATTCTTCCTTACTTTTTGTAATTTATTCATTTATGAATTATATTTATATGACTATCATGAACATGAGTGGCTAATTTACCCATTCTAGGGTTGATTGGACCACTCCAATACTTATGTGCTATGAATATTTGTTTTGATGAATGAAACTTGTGAATTCTTCCTATCTAAGTGTTTATGTTTTGATTGCTATTGATTGGAAGGGCCCCCAATTGATTGTTCCCATTATTCTTGTGTGTCCAGGGATAAATTCATAGGTTTGGGTTAAACACTTAGCAATATTTCAACCTAAAACTAAGGTATTACTTAGGTTGTCAATAAGGTGATTTGTGACCATTGACCCTGATTGTGAACTAAACTTGTAGTCCTAAGTATCTTCATTAATTAATTGGAAAATTGGTTAGTGAAAGTTACAACTATTATATGGGAGTGAATAGTTGTAAATTCGGAGCAAGTGTTCAATAGGAAGAACCAAGTTGAATTTGTTAAAGGAATTATTCTTACACATAGGTAGGAGTGGGTAGATCAATCCTAGGCTTCTAAATTCTTGACTAATTATTTCTGGGTACTTTGCTATTTACTTTAGTATTAATTAGTTGTTACATTAAAATCATCATTCAAATACAAACCTTCAAAGTTAATTGGTTAGATAAATTAGTTAGAATAACAATTAGATTTCGAGTGTTCCCTGTGGGATTCGACCTCGGAACTTTAAGTACCGAGCTATATTTGTTGCGACCGGTTAGTCCCTTTTATAGGGCGTAGTTGAGCGTGATCACCAGCATCTTCTATAAAGGAACTATTGTTCCTCATTCTTCATTAGAAGGTTTTTAGGATATACTAATAGTTTTAAGGTGTGGCGTAGCAGAAAGGAGGTGATAAAATTTAGAAAATTTTGCCAAAAGATATTATCAATTCTCCAATATGTATTTTCTATCTTCAAAATCAATTGTTAATAATATACTAAACATTTTGTTTTGGTTGATTTTTTCATATTTATTGAGCTTTTGTTAATATAAACAACAAGAAGTTGTTTGGGTTTCTCTTTGTTGTTTCTTATCCATTGTGTTTTTATCTTTTTAGGGTTACATTGACATACAAAGAACCATAAAAAATTCTTATAGGTATGTGTGTGTTCTACTCTTAATATGTACACATAACTTTATAATTTGTAAAGTACGAAGATAATACCACTTTCTAGAATTGATGAATGCATTACAAGAATCATTACGTTCAATTTTGATAAATTATTACTTCCGATTTGCTTTTTTAGTTTCTCTAGGTTTGGATTGGATAATTTCTGAATATTTATTTGATTTATTTTCTAATTGTTTCAGTTTAATACTTTAGATCAAATAAGTCATTAAAAAATTCAAGTTAAAAATATTAGATTGCGATCATTATTGTTTCGGGTATAGTATTTACTTTTCATTTGTTTATGCAATCACCATGGCTTTTTAAGTTTTTTTTTTTCCTTTTTCATGTGTGATATTTACTATTATTTTACGACGATTCATATTTAGATTTTGGTGTTTCAGGGATCAAATCACAAACGATCAAAAGTTCAATTTGGCTAATCCTAAAAAGTATGTCATCATTCAACAATCACGGTAAGTTTTATTCATATTTGAAAATTCACATCATATGAGTAACATAAACTATGAAATTGTCGTAATAGTTGATGTAGTTGAAGTTTTATATTGTTATAGGAAATAGCAATATTTTGAATAATCTAACTTTACATCCTTTTATTATGTAATTCTTATGGGTGAAAATTATTATTGTCTTCTCATCATGCATGGTTGCAGTAATCAAGTAGATAACAAACCAGCATTATTGATGTGGAAGCAGTATAATCTCTTACCTTTGTAGATGAAGAGGCGAGAATATTTGTGTATATAATTCATGTATTTTCATTTTAATAGACATCATGATATTAATTTATGGTTAAACTTTTTTTCAGAAAATAAAAATTCAAACAATAGTTTCCAATGAGCTTATTGTCTATCGAAAACATCCTCTCCACCTTGGTAGGGGTAAAGTCTGCGTACATCTCACCCTCCTTAGATACCATTTTTAGAATTACACTAGGTATGTTGTTGTTGTTATTGTTGTTGAGCTTAATTATTAAAAAATCGAAAGAATTTTTATAGCAAAGCAAGTACATCATAAACAATTCCATAAATACTGCTAAATTAATTTTTTTGTTGGTTCACAAAGAATTTGAGATTTTATTCAAGGAACATACATCAGTTTAGGAATGCAAAGAATGTCTTTGTACCGTTAGTTCCCAAACAGTTTTATATCATTCGAAGAGGCATCATAATGCCCCGACGAAAGACTATTTGGTAATCTCTTTAGATTTCATTTATTTAGCTTAATAATAAAGATAGTATATGAGAAATATATTAATCTTATTTAACATAAACATTGAATTTCTTTAGTTATGTATATGCATAATTTTAAAATATTCTTTGAAGGTGCACTGGACATCATCGTGAACGCTAAGACTTTGATTGGAGAAGGGAAGAGAAAACGAAAAGAGATAGTCCTAAAGAACGAAAAGTAAGCTCAAGCATAAATAATATTGATAATACAAAAGGTTAGCCAATATAATTACCATAATGATGGTTAATTAAAAATTCAGGTATGATAGTCAAAAAGTAATCTTATGGGGCGAACGAGTAGAAAAAGAAGATGATATTCTACAAAAGCAGATGCTTCAAAATTCTGTTGTAGGCCTATGTAATATAAAAGCTCAACCTACCTAGGTAATGTTTTGAAAATTTTCAAATTTATGAAGCAAATAAAATTATCAAGTTTTTCATGAGAATTTATTTTCGTTTTGTTAGTTATATTAAATTATTTATCATTTAAATAATACCAACTTTTTCTTTTTTATTATATATAATAAATGTGAGTTGGAGTACGACGAAGGGCATTCCCGTAAATATTACTTTGTTTAAGACTAAATTGTAATCCTAATTTACACCTTGAAAGGCTAACACGTGTTCTTCTGGAAGTCTCACTTTTACACGCATATCCCACTTTGTCTCCTTCTCTTTTCTCTCATGATCTTCTTATTCCTCTGTACTTTCTGTATTCTGGTGAGTTCTTCTTCGATTTCTTTCAATTGATGCTCAATTTTTGTTTCAAATTCCTTAGCCACTATTCCTCTTTGGTTTTCTTGTAGAATTCCTCCTGTGACTTTTCAGTTTCCTTTCTGAGGAACATGAATTGAACAAATTTGTAGATATAGTTGTGCTTTTTTTTTTTTTGACGTTTTTCTACATGCATGTGGATAAATTGTCTGAATTTATCTTCCATGATTCAATTGTATGTGAACATAAATTTTAAAAGATGAATTTATTGATTTTTATTTAGTAGTACATGTCATTACCGAATATTTTTAATCCATTTACTTGGAATATAACGGTCGGCCAATTTTGATGAACAGGCTTTTGAAAGTACAAGTTGCTGAGACAGTACGAGGTATTTCATCACTTACTGTTCTAATTTGTTATACTTAATTAATAATTATAATGCAAATTGGATGTGTTATATATTTTGTGTTATTTTGTATAGATGTGTGTACTTTAGGAACATATTAACTTTTAAAATTATAGAATTTCATCTGGTTCTCTTTATTTTTATATTTAATCTTTCGGATGTACTCTTGTTCAAAATCACTTCATCTCTGATTGATATACTTTGTTTTATGTTCCTTTCATGCTCTTTAAAATTAAGTTTAGATTTAGGATTTCTTCGCCTTTACTTTTTACCTGGTCTTTACAGATTTGTTGGTTTGCCATCTTTAGGCGTTTGCCTTTAGGTTCATGAAGGTATTTCATATTTTAATTGAGGTATATTGGTCCTGCTAATGTTACTTCTCTTCCAACGGCTTTGAATTCCTTAAGAATTAAGATTAGTGTAAATTTTGCTCAAACCAATCTCGGTCCTGGACCATATTCTTTTTTCTTTTCAATATGGACGGGAGTATCATTTGGGTATTTGTCTTTAGTAACCAATCTAATTCCTCCAAACAATGATGCATGAAGATGTTTAATTATATGCCTTAAACAAATTAATAATTTCTCTTTTTACTTCTCTTTTGACAGGTACGGTGCGTTACTGTTATTGTTTGGAGCTATTAAATATTTTATGAACTTGGATAAACTTTATGTAAATCAACTATATTTCTTCTTTCACCTTTGTACTTCACATGTTTTTTAAGTTCTTTAATTACTTTCTTTTGGCACCTGCAGGTTATGTTAGCAGGAAAAAAGATGGCAGCACACTTTAGCACTTGAAAATTCTCTATGGTTTTGGACTTTTGGTTATAAAATCAGTTGTTGTATATCCACAAGCTTCTACTGTTGTTTCTTTTGACTAAAATATTGTTTATCACCAAATTCTAGCTCACTATTATTGTTGATATTTTGTTGCAGTTGGAATCAATATTTTTATTTCGTAAGATTATGAAAGTGGAAGTTGCTCAAGATGGGAAAAAGGACATTGCTTAAAGATGAATTATTCACTTTCCTGTTCTAATATTTTTAGATGATTAATTATAATTCCAAATTCCTCTCGAACTGTCATAGGACAAGAAAGCAAAGAAGATATGTTCTATGTGGTTAATGCTTTAATCCTGGTATTGCGTCTTCACTTGTGTTTGGATCTCTACTAAAGAAAAATCGAAAAACGACATTGCATCTATATATATTTTTCAAGTCCTCTCACTTTCTCTTATTTTTTAATTATGATCATTATTAATTGAAGTGGTCTGTGTACCTAGGTGTTGGATGATATACTATTTTATTTTAATGAAGGCCACACATCTTACTTCCGCCTTGTTGTTAGGAGAGTTGTGTCTTTTTTATATTTGCGAGCCAAATTCGCTACATAAGATTCCTAGAGAGATATCAATCATGTTGGTGTAGCATACATGTATTTTTACATCTCTTGTTTTGCAATAGATGAGTGCTTGACTACCAGTAAGTTGAACTGCTGAAAAATAAATTTTACTCAAATTAAAATTTTAAATATTTATACTGAGATGAAACTTTGGCTTAAAGGTAGAATCATTCGCAGTGAAAGAAAATTTAGTCCGAGAGTCAAAGTGAAATATGAACCCTGATGTTTGGCATTTTATGCCTATATTTCCTTAATATTTCCTTACGTTTGGATACTTTATTCGCGCGTTTTCTAGTGAATGAATGTGATTTTGCACTGATTTTATGTCGTATGATTGTAGGTTGTTATGAAGTGCAATTGGAGCTTTAAAGAGCATGATCGAGCAAGAAAAGATTGGATTTGGATTGAGGATTGGATCGAACATACGAAGGCACAACGCGACGCGAGCTGCAGACGAAGGAAGCAGTAATTTGGCCTGGCGCTATAGGTGGCGCGGGGCGCCCCCAAAAGCGCCCAGCCTTCTGGCGCGGTTACTGGCGCGGGGCGCCCCAAAAGCGCCCAAGATTTGATGGGTTCTGCTTGGGTCAGCGCGTTCGGAGGCGCGGGGCGCCAGCTACAGTGCCCCTGGAGCGTTTTTGGACTTCCTATTTCGTCTAAGCTTAGGTGTAACTTATTACTAGGCCTTTGTAAACCCTATAAATACTCTTTTACTTAGTTTTTGATAAGAGTTCAGACTTTGGAGCAAGTTTTGGAGGAGAGGGGAGGAGCCCTAGATGTCTTCCAACAAGTTCTTTCTCTCTTTCTCTTATTCTTCTCCTTAATTCTATAGTTTGTTCGTTCTAGGGTTAGAGTAAATACATGAAAGTTGATGTTTGAAAGTTGATTTCTATATATTGATTTATCATTACAGATTGTTTATTCTTTCTTGAGCCTAATTGTTTGGTTATTGAGGCCTGAAAATTGAACACTATCTATGGTTTTTAGATTGAACTTGAAAGAGGGAATTTATTAACGCAATAAGAAAGAGTAGAGCTAGATTGTGAACCCGGGCATCGGGGAACCAATTTGTGAGTAGGATAGACATATACTTGCTCGCCTAGCTTAACTAATCACAGAATTCGTTAATGCGTGCACGTGATTCAACCCATAGACATATAGGGATTGGAGTAGCATGCATAGACCGTGAAGAATCGAAAGGTTTTCATGGGTACAATTAACCTGTTAGTTAGCAATCTAGGAAATCAAGAAGTAGAATCAACTGGAAAACTCAACTGGATTGTTTGTAACTCTGACCCTGGACCATTTCTTCTTTATTGATAACAACTATAGTTTGCTCTCGAGTACTTGATTTCAGTTACTTGTTTTAATTATTGCGTTTAGTTAGTAAAAATCTCAACCATTGGAAAAAAATCCCTGAATAGTTCTTAAGAAATTGTTTGTTAGGAGTCCAGTCTGGATAGTCCTCGTGGGAATGATACTCGACTTATCACTTTATTACTTGTCGACCACGTATACTTGTGTGTGCGTTGGGAGCAACAAACCCCGTGTATATGTATGTACTATAGGAATAAATTAAATGTTAAGAGATCAAAATTTAGATTTAAAGAAACTTCTTGAAATGCTTGCAAAACAAATGTATAAAGGTAAAAGAAAGATAAACAAACAACAATAGTATGCTTTACATTCTTTCTTCTCTTACTATTTGAGTAAATAATGTGTAATAGACTTATTAATGGATAAATTGTTGGTGAGAAATGACATAAGTGCGTGAATTAATTGAGTTGTTAACACTTGGTTCAGGTACAAGTTGATAATGGTATGATACAAGGTGTTCATATCCATATCTTTGCCGCTTGACTTCTTTAAATATTCTGCGTGTACTTAATCTAGGCTAATGATATTAATTGTTGGGATGGATAGAACAACTTTTCTTTGCTCTGCCTGAATCCAGTTTCACCACTAATAAGTTCACAATTTTAAGCTACTCTATTCATTTTTAAAGGTCCTAAATATGTACGGATAGAACTACGAGTTAGACTATGTTACAAAATCCTAAGATATGCATATTCCATTGTTTCCAGGAGAAAGACATCATCCATTAAAGCTATAGTTAATCTTAACTGCATTGGTTTAGGAAATAAATGATTTTGCTCATTTTAGTGTATTTTTTTAGTGTTGAGGTGTGTCACTGTTACATGTCTAGATGGTTAGAATTATTCATATAGTGGTAAGCACTACTTGTTTCTTATTCTATATTTTTTGATCAGGTAAAACAAGTTTTGATGCATCTCAAATGTGAAACATGTAGCTTGGAAATGAACTTGAAAAAGGATAATGAATTGTGTCCCTGTTAAGGTGAACAAGTGCAAAGAAGACATCACTCAACAGTCAACTCTAACGAAAGACTTGGAGTTTATCTTGCTGAAAGCTTACTATTGAAATCTCTTATCATTTAACATGGGACATTCTGATTTAGATACGGAAGAGTAATTTATATTTGTATTTTTCTTAACAAACTGGATTTGTCTATGAACACATGTGACGTGCTCAAAAGAACGTGTACTAGGTTACAATTTGAGAGCTTGATTGAAAATAATTTTCCAGAATGTAAAATTACGAATATTTATAAAAGTTTTTGCGATTATGATGTTAGATGTGATTTTGGAAATGTCCGCGCACCCGTGCGGAGCACGGGCACTTTACCTAGTTTCATTTATAAAAGAGAATTTTGAATGTCTACTGCACTTGGTTGTTGCATAACCGAAACAAGTGATTATGAGGAAAGGTAATGCACATGAGATTTTCAGTTGTTATCTCTACATGTTTCACGTATAGTGTAAATGAAAGAGCTCTCTTCATATTTGTATAAAAAGTAAGACTTTTATTAGAAGAAAAAATAAGTGTAGCTAGCCGAAAGTTCAAAATTTGAATTTTCAAAAGAGTAAGGTGGTCGAGTATTTACTTTTCATCAATTGTTCATTCTTCTTCTTTTTTCTGCTTTTCTTCTTTCTGGTGTCGTGTTCCTCCAATGGTAGCCGTCGATGCTCTATTTTTGTTTTTATCAGCAGTCTGTGTCGCTGATCTTCCATTACTTTTTTTGTTTTGTTGTTACCTTATACTTTTTTATTTGTTACTCTGATTTTTTTCCTATTCTCTTCTTTTTTATAACTGAATTGTTTAATCCTGAAATATTTGTTTATTTAAATCTTTTTGTGGAGTTGATGCTCACAAAAAAACTGTTCATGTATGAGTAAATAGGTTACTTGTTTAATTGTGCATGATCATGTAGATATTTTCTAAAGATGGAGGTGTTTGAAGCCAAAAATGAATAGTTTTATTAGTCTCTTTGAAGCTTAAGAACACTTACTTGGTTGCGACATTGCAAGGTATGGAGATTTACTCTCTCAAGATGTTATATCATCTTTTCATTAACATTTAATAGTTGCGCACTTGTATTTGAGCATGCAAAATTAATAATGAAACAAATTTAAGATGAAATTCTCATATACTTATTTTCTATGATTTTCTTAGCAGTAGAGCACCAACATGCATGTAGATTAACATGAACTAATTGGTGCAAGTAACAAGATGCTTATGTTAATTTATTTTTATGTATATGACAAAGAGAAGAAAGTTGTTTTTTTAGAGAGATAAACAGTGAGAAAGATGAAATGGTCTAGCAGGTTTTAAGAAGAAAATTTGGAAACCTTTTTCTTTGTGACCTTGTTAATGTGTCTGGTTATGACGGGTCTCTCTCTAATATTTTGTTTCCTCTTTAAATCTTCAATTTGCTGTCTAATTAATTTCTTTTTTGTTTTCACTACCAAATCATTTGATAAAGAAAATCGTAAGAGATATATTTAAAAGAATAATGTATCAGTATGTGTTAGAGGTAACCTAACTTATATTTCAAGAAACTTTATTTATTTTTATGGAGGGTGTAAAAATTCTATGAGTGACATTATATTGTAGAAATTATTCAACACTATCACTGTATATAAGGTAAACTCTTGCCATAGAATACATAATGGCACCAGTTTTATTCGATCAGTATAGTGAACTAAATCAAATTGCTGGTGCGATCTATCCTATTCATACTCCTTGCAAGTATGTGCATCTTTTTATTTTTAATTTGAGACTTTTCACATAATTTAATTGTCACTTTAATTCAAAAATATTATCCTGAATGTTTTTACTAACACTTTCTTTCTTTTTTTACGGAAAGAATTCAAATTCTATTGCAAATTTCCATTGAATGAGGGCGAATAATTCACACGCCATTCCAAAGTTGATGCAAAAAATGCAAGAGATTATATTGAGCTTCAAGATGTTTGGTTGTAGAGGAGATAAACGTTGTAACAATGAAAATTGAAGAAGAAGAAGAAGAGATAAAGATAGAAATAACATTGAAGAAGAAGAAGAAGATTAGAGAAGACATGTACTCATCAACCGCTACAAAAATTAAAATAGAAAAAAAATAGTGGTGTAGCGTTCTACGAGTACTATAAGTTCCTTTTTAATTAATGATTGTGTAGATCTTCAATTTGATTTTTACATAAGGTACAATTTTAATTGGCATAGCACATTAAATATAATTACTATTGAACTTTACTCCATCTTTTTTTTTTAATTTGGCTGAGTTCCATTTCTTCTTCTTCTTCTAAAAGTTTATTTCAATTTTTTTGACAGGACGGAGGCAGGATTTTCAACAAGGGGTTCAAAATTTAAAAAGTAAAGCATAGACTTGTGTCAAGAGGGTTCAACATATGGTAGGTATGTATAAATAAATCGATTTTACCCTATATACGCAGTGCAATTTTTCGGCGAAGAGGGTTCAATTAAACCCCCTTGGACAAGGGGTGGCTCCGCCACTGCTTTTTGATCCATAGCTCAAACTTAAATATGGTAATCTGTTACGTCAATTGGTGTAATATAAAAAATTTCCACCTAAACTACTAACACTTTTCATTAACTTGGTATACACGTGCAACACACGTATACAAAACTAGTTACATTATAAACAAAAAGTCACGAGTATATATTTTTTTAGCTCATTCTTTTTAAAATTACTCTAAACAAATACTTAGCAACACCATATATCTTTTTGTAGCCATACCCTTTAAGATTTCTTCTTTCTTTCTCTTCCCTCTCTTTTTAGGATTTCCCGCCGCTGCCCCCCTTCGGTTGAGCCCTCTGCCACTGCTCCTCCGTCGCTGCTGATCCGCCTCCAATGCTGGTATTGTTTCTCCCCACTGCTGCTATTTCTCCTCCTCTGCTGCTACTCCGGCGCATCATTTGTTGCGACGGAACTGCTGCAGCAGCTCGCCGGAGCTGCAACGACAAAGACTGCTGCTCCGTCAAGCCTTTTTTTTTTAAAAAAAGATGTATATAATTTTTAATCTATTAAAATGTGTATACACTGTAAACAAAGTGTGTATGCACTGAAAATAAGTGAAAAAGTGCGAGTATACATTGTGTATACCCAATAAATCTGACTGTATACACCATATTTTTGGGTGTAAACACTGTGTATACGTGAGGGGACCATTTATGTACTTATGCTATTGTTTGTATACATTGCGTATTCGTTTTTGTGTATACTGGCTATAAAAGCAAGGCCTAGTCAAAAGTATGATAAGGAGAGTTGACTGGCTATTTTGGTAATTATCCCTTGTTTTATCCCTCCGGATAGCTGAAAACTAAAATTAGTCTAGTAGATTAGCTATAAATTAAAGTAAAGAGAGTACTAATGCTGCTATAACTTAGTAAAAATTTCGCGTAGGTGACTGTTTGGCACGCGTTAATTGATCCGTAGCTACCGCGCACAAATTCGCTGAGAAATAGCCACTTTCGGACAAGTACCAGTATAAAATACTGAGACTTTGAACCTGTTAGTTCAAAGTCCCAGTATTGTATACTAGGATCACTTAAACACTAATCCCTGTATAAAATACTGGGACTTTGAACATGTTAGTTCAAAGTCCCAGTATTTTATTACGGGACTTTATATATAAAGCTTCAGGAACATGAATCCCAGTATAAAATAATGTGACTTTGAACATGTTAGTTCAAAGCCCAAATATAAAATATTGAGACTAGTCTGGGGTGTTTACTAATGCTAATGGAGCGTAAGTGTGCGCGCAGATTTTTGGCTATTTCTCAATTTATTTTGAAACGATGGATAAAACTCATTGAGCGTGTCCAAAAATGGCTACGTATCAAAATTGCCCTATAACTTATAGAGATTTTTACACCAGTTGACACATTAAACCCCAAAATTACAAAATATACCGATATTTTCAAACATTTACAAAATATACCAATATTTTTCAATTTATTACCCTACATATGCCATTTTTCACTTCCACTCTTCCCAAAACAAAACCCTATCTTCACTTCTCTCTCTCCCCCCTCCTCCACCCACCCTCCCATACCCGCCGCCCCCTCATTTCCGGTGATCTGGTCCTCCCATGAACCACGACGGTGCTGTTGCTGCTACAGATCTGAGCTCGTCGGAGGTGCTGGTTCAGATCTGCTTCTTCTCCTTCTTCTTTATTTATTTATTTATTTTTTAAAAAACACATACATACATGTATCCCTTTGTATTTTCATGTATCTATATATTTTTGGTGATTACAGTGGTTGTTAATGGTTGTTTGAAGGCGGAAGAAAGTGTATGGTTAGTTTTTCTACAAGTGTATGTATCTGTATGTTCGTATACATGTATTTATTTCAAGCACACAAGTGTATGAACGTATATATCTGAGTATATATTTGTATTTTTTGTATGTGCTTTTGTGTGTATGTCAAGTGTATGTGTGACATACATAAATTTGTGCGTTTAATTTATAGATCTATAGATCGTTGTATGTATGTGTGTGTCTAGTGTATGTAAAACATATTGTTTTTGTGTATTTACATGTATTTTTTGTTTGTATGTATGTTGCAAGTGTATTTTCAAAGAGAAATCAATATTTATATGTGTATTTTATTTTTTAGATTCAAAAAACAAAAACAAAAAATAATCCGGCGGGTGGCCGGCGGTGACTAGGCGCCGCCGCTGCTTGGGGTGGTGGCAGTGGGAGGAGGGCAGTAGGAAGAAGGAGGAACCCTAATTTGTTAGTTTTGTATATAATGTGTAAAAAAATATTGATATTTTTTATAAAGTAGAATACTGTTGTTATTTTTTGTAATTTTGGTGTTAGAGTTGTATATATTTGTAATTAGCCCTAACTTATAAGTACTCATTAGTTCTGATTAAGTAACATAAAGAAATAATAAAAGGAGTCGCCTTAAAATTGACTAGCATGACGGAGATAATAGAAGGACTCGATCGCTATTAAAAACAATTAACGTTGAGATTTGTCCACAAATTGTAACTATGCATATGAACAATAATAGTAATGGGAAAACTACAACTATTAGGAACGTTACGTTCTTCTAATTAGATCGGTGCTCAACTGTACATCCACATCAATGTGTGAATAACTAATTTCTTGATAGCAATAATCCATCCAATGAATATTCTTCCATGCATGCGCAAGTTTCACATGAGATCTCTCCCTACACATGAAATTAGTCGTTCGATCAAAAAAATATGAAAGGTGTGAGGAGCTCAATTATGTTTATTGTTTTCTTGTTCCCTTGATAATGAAATTTCACAAAGAAGTTGGACTTCAAGCATTTAAGATCGTTAGTCATAAAATATTTAGTATTGCACATGCGCAAATTAGATATTTGAAGATTGCATGCCTTATATAAATTAAAGTGGTCCTGATTAGATTCTGCAAGATTGAATCATTGACCTAAAGTTTAGGATTCCTTTTGTCTGATTAGAACTTTCTAGAAATGTTTTGACAAAGACTTATTCACCACAAATATTTATACTAAATCATGTTAACAGTTATTGTGGTTAAAAATGATAAGTTGGTGCTAGGCCTAGCATATAGTATATATCTATATCTATTTCATACTCCTCTAGTTAGTTACGTATAGCAATATACGTGAAGACATATATTATACTCTGGTTTGGTTTATGTCATTTCACAGTTTTACTTGAGTTAGCTTACAATCTATATCTATATATCTTTTAATTGAGAAACATAGAAGAGTGAGGTGGCATGCCTCAATGGCCACCATTCACTAAAGTTTGTAAAGAATTGCTCACTTTGTTTTTCCTCTAATAATACTCCTCATTCAGTTTAATGTATTAATTTTAATAATTTAAATAAAAAATGCCTTCTATCTATAAGTCTAAACGGTTCCCAAGACCTCATTGTGCGTTAATGTCTACGGTGTCTTAATGTGCATTGAATATTACGAATTGCACTACATTCACTATGATTAAAAATGAAACTGATACGGCACTAATGAGCATGAAAAACTAACGCCCACTACCATAAAATATGTACATATTTGCACTGACCTATTAAGTATATCAATGTCTATGCTTTTCATTTACAAGAGCCGCCTATCTACAATGAGAATTCATCATTTTTGTAAGATCTTAGCAAATAAAAAATGAATGCTCATCACAAACACCTTTCTGTGAGCGGAGTTATTCTACACGTTGGTTAGAAATGCTCTTTATTTCAATTATTTTTCATTAGATGAAGTATTTACTGCTTATAATTTTTAAAATTTTGATGCTAAGAGTGTAGGTATGAATTTTATTTAGTTTTCCAAATTTTACTCCATTCTGCTTCAGTCTTATTTCTTAACGTTCCTTTGCTTGTATTTTGTTAAATTTTGCAGCTTATCAATTGGATCAAGGTATGATATTTCAATTACTTTAACAAAAACAATTCTCTATTGTGCTTCAATCTGATTTCTTATAATTTAATTTGTTTTCTTCTTCTCTGTGTTGGTCCTTTGCTTTCCTTATATTAAAGTTGTAGCTAATTAGTTATGTGCTAAGATTTTGTTATCTTTTTCTCTCCTTTTTGTTCCTTTGCTTTCCTTTTATTAAATTTTGCAACTAATTAGTGATAAAAAAACTCTTTGCAGGTTTGGCCTCTCTTCTCTTCTTTTATCATGACAAAAGCAAGATCAACTTTCACTCCTAACAATTTCCCTGTAAACATTAGTAATTTTGTTTATGCTAATTTATTTTCTTTTCATTTTATTCTATCATAAGATAGTTAATTCATTTCTTTTTACTGCACAATGACATATATGAAAAAATAGTACTTATTTAATCTTAATTTCTACTAGCATCATGAATTAGGTTGACTTAAATAATTTTAACATTTTGAGAATACCATAATATCTTTGAAGAGAGTAGTTGCCAGAAAAGTTAATTAGTGAACGGAGATTGACTATAAACTATGGAATAACTCAAAGATTGAAGCGTTGTTTCCTTAATCGAGAAAAATATGATTTATTGCTTGAATTGTTGAAGCGTCGGAGACTTTTCTCGCCGTCTCAATGAAGTGAGTTGTTGGTTTATATAAAAAGACTTGAATTGGTATAATAAGAAAAATTATTCCTTAGTATTTTGCTTTATTCTCTTCCCTTTTGATTTTTCTTTTTGTGCCTTTTTCGTTCTTAACTCAACGAAATATGCTTTGTGGATTTGCAAACTTTTAGATATTCATATTCTTCTTCTTAATATTTCAAAATTGTTGAGAAGAACAAGCCAAGATTTAAAAACTCGGTTTATGGTATACATATTGTTTGGTCATGTATTGAAATTCGACTTCTGGATTTTCGCGGAAAATAAATTAAGCGGTTCAAAAATTATATGTAAGTGTGTATGAAGAAAAAAAATGTATATGCATTTTATTCTTTTATGACTATTGTGTGTTCATCTTTCCTTTAAATATCATTATCTTTATTTTGATTAGTAGTATGTTTAGTGGTTGGAAAAATATAAGTGGTAAATTCTTCAGTTGAGAACTCTGGTGAAATATACGTTGTTATACTAAAAAATGAATCAAATGTGACTCAAATTCACGTTTAGATCTCCAACTAATCTATACTTACCATTATTCTTAATCAAGATTAATTTTCTAAGATCTTCTAATCGATGTGAGATTTTCTTAGAATGAAACTTAAATGTTTTATACTCTTAGTTATCAAAAAGAATAGAAAGAAAGATGCTTAATTAATTATTATTAAAAAATCAATCAACGATGTAAACTTTTATTATTATAGGATATAGAATGTCAAAAGACACTATCATTCAAATAATGATTAGGTACTCACATATTTTTTTTAGTCTTTTACACTAATAATGAACCTTCTTTGTTATTTTTAATATTTGATATTAGAAAATAGTCATTTTGTAAGATCACAAGAGGAGTTTCAAGACCGCACAATGTGCGGGCAAGTTACCTAATTTCTATTAATTCCAGTTGACTATTCTCCAAACAGGCAATTACCAGACACTATATAAAAAGGGTCATAAATGACTTGTAATAGTGTCAGGAGTGTGCTCGACCAATTTTGTGGCCTAAAGCCCAAACTTTAATAAGGGGCCTCAATTTTATTTTTTATTTTTTTTTGTAAAAGAAAAAAAAAGTCAATCTTTATTTGAAGTCAATTTTTCTAGCTTTTTGAGATGCAAAGTTCTTGATACTTTTTTTATAATCAATTTCTTCTAACAAGTCTTTCTCAATTGTTAACATAGCTAATACATTTTTCTCTCTTGAGACATTGTTGACCTTAGGTAAAAGTTTATCAATTTTAATTTTGAAAAACTTTTTTTCGCTGAAACAACAGCTACAGGAGCTGTTAACATTATTCTATAAGAAATATATACATTTGAAAAAGAATAAAATCTTTTTATTTGATTGAGTATCCACTTTCAATTCAATCATTATATCATAATGGTTAAGTTTCCTCTTTTTATGCGAACTTTTAATGTCTTCCCACGTAATGTACAATTTGCAATGGGGCACCCATGATCAATCAATATGTCAAAAAGTCTCTTAACTTTTTTGGCTGATTTACAAAAATACACATACATCCTATTTTATTTACATGACTCTACCCATTACATTTATACCCATAACTTATTTACACTCTATACCCATTAGCTAATTACCTTCTTATTTTGAGGCATAAAATAAGGAACTCAAGTTTCTCTCTCTCCTCATATCTTGTATTATTTTTTTCTCCTTTTTTTGTCATTCTTTTATTATTCTTTTCTCCTTCCTCGCTTTCACTATTCTTTTTTTTTTCCTTTTTCCTTTTTCCATTTTTTATTCTTTTCTCTTTCTATTTTCTTTCTTTTTTCTTTCTCCTGTTTCTAGCACTATTCATGTCTCCCCATTTTTTATATTTTTATTTATTTTCTTTCTCCGTAATCTTATTATACTCATTTTTTTAATTATTTTTCTTTATCCAAAAAGGCATACTTTGTTCACAAACATAAAAACTGAAATATTTTATTTGCTCGATAGTATCTCACACTTTTATCCAAACATAAAACGATATACAAAAAGAGTATATGATATACAAAAAAGTTATACTTCTTTAAAAATAATAAAAATTAAAATATTTAAGTGCTATGAAACATCACGCACTTCAATCCGAACATAACAAGGTATACTGAAAGAGTATACAGTATACCAAAAAGGTATACTTTGTTCAAAATAATAAAAACTGAAATATTTATTCGCTCGGTAGCATCGCACACTTGGAGCCAAACACAAAAGGGTATACCAGAAGATGTATACAGTATTCAAAAGGGTATATTATGTTCAAAACAACAAAAACTGAAATATTTATTCGCTCGGTAGCATCGCACACTTGGATCCAAACACAAAAGGGTATACCAGAAGAGTATACAGTATACCAAAAGGCTATACTTTGTTCAAAACAACAAAAATTGAAATATTTATTCGCTCGGTAGCATCGCACACTTGGAGCCAAATACAGAAGGGTATACCAGAAGAGTATACAGTATAATAAAAGGGTATACTTTGTTCAAAACAATAAAAACTGAAATATTTATTCATTCGGTAGCATCACACACTTGGATCAAAACACAAAAAGGTATACCAGAAGATGTATACAGTATACCAAAAGGGTATACTTTGTTCAAAACAACAAAAACTGAAATATTTATTCGCTCGGTAGCATCGCACACTTGGATCCAAACACAAAAGGGTATACCAGAAGAGTATACATTATACCGAAAGGGTATATCTTGTTCAAAACAACCAAAACTGAAATATTTATTCGCTCGGAGCATCGCACACTTGGAGCCAAACACAAAAGGGTATACCAGAAGAGTATACAGTATAACAAAAGAGTATACTTTGTTCAAAACAACAAAAACTAAAATATTTATTCGCTCGGTAGTACCGCACACTTGGATCGAAATAAAATAAACTTGTTCAAAAAATAAAATAACCATTTATTATATACAAAAAGAGTATACGATTTATCAAAAAGGTATACCGTGTTTAAAATAAAATAAAATTTAAAATATCTATTTGTGTGGTATACCGAAAAGGTATAGTGGTATTGAGGCTTAGTGTAATAGTATACCAGTAAGGTATACTGTGTACTACAAAAGTATACATTAAAAAATATGAAAAGAAAAATCTTTAAATAGGTAACTCATTTGGAAGCTAAGTAGAATGTAATAAGCTCTTTAAGTGTGATTAAATCTTATTTAATATGTACAAATAGCTTATAGTTGCATCTTTAAGAGACATTGATTATTAATAGCATATACTTTTATATGTTTGGGTCTCATTGTGTTATAGAATTTAGTAAATGTCTCCCATTTAAATATTATTTTTTTTAAAAAAAATAGAATTACTTAGCCACGGTTGAATACTGATTAATGTAAAAGTAGTAAAATATAAAAATCAAATTAGCCACGGGTCTTACGTAGCGAATGTTTATTGGATTTTTAAATCTGCAAATTGTTAGCCACGGTTCTAGTAGCCACAGTCAATCCGTAGCTAAAGTAAGTCGTTAGCTACGGTACAACCGCGGCTAACTGCTGTAGATAGCCTCGGTTAATTAGCTACGGTTTGACCGTGGCTAAAAGCCGAACTTTTGTAGTGTGGGTGGTCCGTGTAAATATTTATATTAAAATGGGTATGGAGTGAAATGAAGTTTAAAATGGGTAAAAATATGTAATATTTTAAAAATATGGGCATATAGTGTAAAAAGCCCATCTTTTTATGCTTTTCCACGTATTCTACCATTTCACTCTAAAACTATTTTTTTTACGTATACCATATTAATTATTAAGTGTAACAAGAAATGGGGTCCTCCAGAAAAGTTGGGCCTAAAACAATTGTTTAATCTGCTTTAGGCAAGGGCCGGCCCCTGAATAGCGTTACTGTATCGTTACAAAGCCATGTCGACTATAAGAGTAGGTGTAAGTTGAATATCAGCATCAAGTGTCAGTTTTAAATTTATGAATTAAATATGTTGTGCAAGACAACTGACGAAAATGATGTGAAATACACATGGATGTGATACATACTGCATAAACGATGTGGCTTGCCACCTCAACAGAAACTAAGATGATGATTTAGTACTAAACTAATGTGAGAATATGTATTACTTAACTATGGTTTAATAATAGTAGTACCCCTTTCGATATTTGATTTTTATGGGCTAGACTAATTTGGATTCGCATTATGTGAAACCTATTAAAAGGGCGAATCACTCTAACAAGTAATTTCTTTATTTACAGGACTCAGAATCTCCTACTTCTTGTTAAGGACGAAAGATATCACTATTTGACCATTTTATAAAAGTCAACTACCAATCTAGTAATCCGTCTATAGCTCAATAAGACTAATTATTTTAAATCAATTACATCATGCAATTATTTATCTATAGCTAGAATTTAGAAACAAATTATTTTCACTCCAACCATGTCCGTGTAAGTTACCTTGTCTTTAACTCTCCATCCATCCAAATGATGATGATATTCTTATGAGGTTTTGACTTATGAGGGACAATATAATGGGCATGCAAGAAACGACGGCTCAAATAAATATGACTCGGTTATTAAAAAATATTGTCATTCTTCAACGAATAGGCATATTCACATTCAACTCGCGGCTCAGTGAGCCAACAAACCGTACGAAATCGAATATGAGAATAAGTTAGTGGAGTTCTGACTACTGCTCATAATATATTTGTGGTCCAAATTAGACACTGCAAGGTGAAATGGATTAGTCGGTGTTTATTCAAATTTAAGGAAGTTTAATTTTAGAACTCACAAATAAAGGTATATACTACATATAATATAGTACAGTAAGTGCTCGTTTGGTTGGGCGCACAAAAGAATTAATACCCGCATTAAATCCCTCACAATATAACGCAACGTTTGGTTTGTTTTGTAACAAGGTATAAAAATCTGCATTAATAATACAATATTTGGTTTGAATTTACAAACCTGCATTGATTAATACCCGCATAAATTAATGAGTGAATCTATGTATTATTTTGTACGACATAGAAGATGGAATAATAATGCGGGTATTAATTTATGCGAAGACAAATATGCCCTCACATCTCTTTACATTATTATTCAATAGTAAACAAACATCTATTGAATAATAAAATATTAAAACATAATTTAAATTATGAAATGTATACTAATTTTTTAATACAACAAGTCATTCATTAACCAAAATATAATACCTGCATAACTAATATCTGCATAACTTGTCTTCGAACCAAACGAGCACTAGTTAAGTGACAAAACTTTATGCACACGCAATAGAAGTTTTAATTACATTCACAAATTCAATAAACATCCAGTACATGAGTGTTTTTTGGTTTCAAAACTTCCATCTTATTTATTAAAAATGCGTCAAAACTTCTACTATCTTCATCAACTTATCAAATCTCATGAAAAATTCAAAGGGGGATATCCAAAATTAGTTAGTCAATGAATTGAAGTAGGTAGGATTTATTACATATTCACATATACGTAGAATTACAACATAAAGTAATACGTAATTGCACTTATTCAAGGTGATTTGTCTCGTGCTCATTCAGACGATTAAAATGGTTGTCAAAATAATCAAATCTAAGTCAAATTTTGCACATGATTGAATTCTCGTTCATACCATTTCTCCTTTTGTAGCGATAGTTGTTTTTTTTTTTAAAGATAATTAACGATCTTCTTTGTTTTTTTCTTTTTCAGGGGAAAAGGGGGAGGGGTGAACTTCTAGCTCAACTACTATAAATTGGCACCGTTAGCAAGTAAACGTATCAAAATCTAGTTGATGTCTTAAAAATTCTCAATCATGAGAACAAAAATAGCTCTCATGATCTTATTCTTACTTGAAGTTAGTCTAGTCCTTGGGGATATAGGCACTGCAACATCTTACAACGCTCCCTATACACGTAAGTCACCTAATCTTTGAAAAAAGAAATTACGATTTCTTGCTTATTATGCATGTATGTGTCAAAGTGTCTTAATCTTAACAGTAAGAATTGAACACACACTTATTATATGGGAAACTTTCTACTAGACTGTAAGCCTAGATGAATAGTATGAAAAGAAAAGATAAAGGAGACAACTTTTGTAATCTGATAGCTAGCTGAACTATCGCTTCTTTTTTTTATTGTTCTAAAGAAAGCTATTTACAATATTCTTCTTCTTTTGTAGCTACAAGATGCAATGGAAATAGAGCAGATCAGTTTCCGGCAGGGAATTTATTTGTAGCAGTTAGTGAAGGGCTGTGGGATAACGGGGCCGCGTGTGGGCGGCGTTACCGATTGAGATGCCTGAGTGGAAGTGGTCGTAGGCCGTGCAAGGGTGGCACTATTGATGTTAGGGTGGTGGATTATTGCAACAAAAGGCCATGTCCTTCAACCATTGCCTTGTCAGCTGATGCTTTTTCTGGAATTTCTCGTTCTCCTAATTCTAAAATTAATGTAGAATACGTCCAGTACGTTCTCTTAATCTTATTATATGGAGTTTATCATTTTGTGTATTGTGTTTTTCATTCTTTCATCATTTTCCTAAACACAGTTCATGGTTGTTTTGTAGGATTTAGTAGTACGAAGAATTGCAGAGGCTTTTGTCCCAAATTATCAAGACGAGATTTTGTAGTAGTTATTAGTTTTCTAAGCTCCTACTATTTGCTAATGTTTTTGTGGAAAGAATTACATGGTATCGATGCTGGTATCATGGAATAGTCAAGTTGCAACAAGCTGAACGAATGTAACTGTTTACATGAAGGAAAAAACTGAACGATAGAAAGCTTAATTAGAGCTCAAAAGGTGGGCAGGTAGATTTGTAGTTGAAAATTAATACTAATACGTAGTTGGCTAGAAGTTTTACTCTTTCATTTTCTTAATTCCTCAATTGTGTATCATTTTCTCCTTTGGTTTGTTTATCACAAACTTATTTAAAAAAGTTGGACAGTTTCTCGTGTTTTTCAACATTGTTCTTTGACAAAGTGTAATGTGTTCATATATATATATATATATATATATATATATATATATATATATATATATATATATATCATGTATTCCTTCTATTTCAATTAATATATAAGTAACTCTTTTTATTTTAAAGTGTTCTAAAATGTAGGTATATAACACATACCAACATAATTTATATAAGAAATTATATATTTTATTCGTCCATAATGTATATAACGCTTTTTTTTTAGTTAGTAAAAAGAAGACATATTTGTATATTTAGTAGTAATAATTCAATTTTAAATTTCACATTTTATCGTTAATGAGATTAACTTAAATGGCTTGTTTTAAATCACAAGTCTCAAAAAGTTTACTCTATTTCTTAAACTTCGTACTCAATTAAATACTTTCACATAATTGAGATAGAGGAAGTATTATATTTTATGCCGGATATGATATGGAATAAAAATATGCGAATTGCAACTAATAAATGGATTAAGAATATTGCATGAAAAAAATAACCATTTATGTAATATAAACCATTATTATATTTTGTTAAAAATTAAAAATATATTTTAATTATACAGTCGTACAATAATTTTTATTACAATAAACCACGCATCGAATCACACAAATATACAAGTGATGGATCTTTTTAACATTACATAGGGACAACCTCAAAAAATTATAAACCATAGCAACATTTCACAAAACCTGTCATTTAGAACTAAATATGATTTCTTGATTTTAGTCTCTCTCTCTCTCTCAAAAAAAAAAAAAAAAGCTAACCATAATTTTGATATCTTCCTTTACCACCCTCTCTAGCCACCGACTTCCCCCGTCCCCATCTCCTCTGTTGCCATTGTATGTGTTAAAATTTGATTTAGACAACAACAATTTATTTTATATTTATGTGGGTCAAAAGCAAGATGTTCTATCAAGTTACCTTGTGTTTTAAGTTGTTAAATCTAGAGTACTAAGCTAAAGCCGTGTTTGATTAATAACAACAATAATCAGGGGCGGAATCACCCATAGGCCTTCGGTGTCATCCGACACCATTGGATCGAAAGTTTTCGTTAAATATATATACACTAATATTAAGCAAAAAAAGAAGTTTGACTATAAAAATAAAGAATGACACCACTGAATTAAAAGTAGTTGTAGGCGAGCTGGTTCAAGAACGCCTAGCTATACCATGGTGACCAGTGATCAAGCACCAGTGATAGTTAGCTTTTTGAAAAAAAAAAATTTAAGGCTAAAATTCGACACCACTAATAAAAAATCCTGCTTACGCCGCTGACAATAATGTAAATCGATAATGAATGGAAACAGTAAATGAGCTAAGCAAGAGATAAAGAAAATCTTATTGTAAACCCAAAGAGCCAAAGTAAATCCAGTAAAGAGTGTGAAATGAAAAACTTGTATTACAAGTGTGATTATAAGGGATATATATATATATATATATATATATATATATATATATATATATATATATATATATATATATATATATATATATATATATATATATATATATATGGACATGTGCTCTCCTCTACCATAAGGTTTTATCTTTTAGAGATTTTGGATTATGATGTTAATGTACGACCAGATAATATTCCTCGTCCGGGCTGGGAATCTACTGTTATCTCATGTGCGTGTCGGTGACTGATTAGTTGTGCCTAGGGCTGGCTTTCACCTTATTTGATTTTCTCCACCTTTGATGATGTCTCATTCTTTGTGCCATATCATCTTCAAATTGCCTCTCTTCTACTGTCATGTGGCTGGGTATACTACTTACGTGGCTGGTACAAATTTTACCAATACAACCCCCAACAACACTAGATTCGCAGAAGCACCAGATCTGATGAAAGCAACAGAAATAGTAGCGGCCGCCCTTCTTCTTTTCCCCTTGCTTGTTCTTCTTCTAACAGATCCACCACCGTTGTTCCTCCTTCACCAGACGCCAGAACAATTGTTGCCGCACCATCATACCTTGTTGGAGTTTTACTCCGGCATTAATGATATGCTGTAAATGCCAGAATAATCATCGTCGCACAATCAGACCTAATGTTTGTATCTAGGGCCACAAACAATAGCGAAATATCTAAGAATAAGAATAAGATTCAAGTTGTATTTCTTGAATGAATATTACAATGGGGGTAATTGTGGGTATTTATATGCTACACTTTACTCCAATCCCAGTTCTAGTACAATTCTATTCGTAGAGTGCATGACCCATTACATAGGCCGATTAGCTAGTTCTTACCTTCGGTAGGAATTGTATAGATCAGATGTGGCTCATTCGTTCATGCTAGTGTGCCCGTCGGGCTTGTGCATGTGCGTTTGCAACGGTAATTGCTTGCGAGGCTAACGTGTGCTCCTAGATCCGTAGCTTTCATTATCCTCAGACCCATTTCACATAGGTCAATGGGCCTTCGTGTCCGTAGATTAATAGTTGTGTCATTTATCCCACACAGTCAGTCTCCCCACTTGTTGGGTGATGTCGTCTGCGCTCAGGAAGTGAAGTGATGTTCCAGCGTGCAACTAGTTGTATTCTACAACCGTAGCGCCATTTTGACTTAACGGTTGTTGTTTGTACCTGAGTACTTATACGTGTCACCGCTTAATTGATCGTCTGTTTACGTATCTTCCCAAGGTTATTATTGCACCCCTTTCAAACTCTATCATAGGCATGACTTTTCATGTTTACTATCATCACTCTGTTTTCGTATTTATCCCCTTGCCTCTATATATAGTTATAATCCCTATTTCATTTTCTTCCTACTGTCTTCCTCAAAACTTTTTCTACAAAGGAATATGTTTACTAGCAAACTCTTCTTTCCAAACTTGGAAAAACTTCCTTTTCTCCAATGGCCACTCAAGTTAACTTCTTTGCTGTCGATTTCAACCCTGACCTATATCTGCCCTCGGCGACTGAATACTCCAAAGACGGTGAGATACATGAGAAAATTGAAGGGCAAGAAGGGACTCGTAACCTTCCCGTAAACGCTTACCCCACCGATGTCATGGAGGAGGTTCTTACTCTAGTAAGAGTAGTGTTTAGGGTCCTGAGGTCGAGGTCCTCATCCTTGCTGAAGACGAGGGGGTCACCTCCCACCGTGATGGATTCTCTTTTGTGTACACTTACCCATTTACCACTAGTCTTGGGCTATCGATGAATCCCGTCGTGAAAGAGACGTGCCAGCAGTAGAACGTCTGCTTAGCTCAAGTAGGCCCTCAGAATTCCTAGCAGACTAGGCAGGGGTTCCATTCAACTTCTGGTATGTCCACTCTCTCTACTCCCTCAATCACTTACACGGGGGCATCATTAAGTTCAACCGCCGGGGGAAGAGGGCCATTGTCACTGATTATGATGGTAGCGGCGGCCCTGACTGTGGCTTCTGTTATGTCATCTTGAAAACTTCGTCCTTGGCGAGACCTGTCGTTGAGTCTTTCCTAGAGGTGTTCAACAACAATCACAAGTTCCTCTTTGCAATCTTTGTTTTCCTTAATATGCGCCCATTATTCATTAATCTTTTTGCTAACATTATGGTTACTTTGCAGTGACTCGTTTAATCGTCCTCTCTTTCACTCGAGCCCATCTGGTGGATTGGGTTATGAGAATCTTTACCAATACTTCCCCTCAAATGAGAACATACAAAGCCTTGGCCACCGTGAAGCACTTACGGCCCAAGCTCGTTTCCCTTGTTGATCTTGTTGCTCTTCCTTATGTCTTGATTTGTCTGACTTTTGAGTGGTCCTATAAGATTCTGGCCCCGTAGGGAGAATGCGGCCCTTCTGCATCAGTTGTCAGCTACTCCCCATTGTCGAAGGGCGGCTGCCAACTGACTCCTTGGAAATACTGGTAGATCCAGTGTTGCGGTTCCCTCTTCGGGGGAGCCAAGTGGCCAAAGGCCTTCGGCCGCTACTTGATGAGTTGAAATTTTGTAAACTTATACTTTCATTTACTTTTATGTTTGAGTCTTGAAGTGCACAATTATGAGTATAATTGATACATTGTTACTTAGTTTCATGTGCTAAAGAGATGTTGAAGATGAAGTGAACCAAAAAAGTAAAGTTACATTCAAGAAAAGCAAAAGATGAAAAAATAGAGTGAGGCAGTTTCCCAACCTGAAGAAGGCAAACCTTTAGAGAATTATGTAGCTGCCCTTGGTGATTATGCGGTCTCCCTTGTGTCATGAGCTGAAGCAGAATGCTGAAGGACCTGAAGAAGGCAACCACCCCAAAGTCCAAGCATCTCACCTCTCAAGAATAGGTGGTCTCTCCTAATGAACAGGCAACCTCACTTTTATAGAAAATGAAGAACAAGCAACCACCCATTGCTGAGGCACCCCACCTTCCCTGTTAGGTTAAAATAGAAGTCAATCAACATCCAAAAGGGCAGCCTTCTTATGCAATTAGGCGGCTGCCTATGGCCTAAAAGGGCAATTTCTAAATTTGTAAATATATCGACCATAAATAGAATATTTTTAGTTATTTAGGTTATCGTTTAACTTGTTGAGCAGCTGAAAGCTAGATCTTGACTTCTTTGACAAGTTTCATCATTTTAGAGAACAACACTTCTACTGTAAGGATTCTTCCATATTTATATTTGCAATGATCATGTTTACATTTATATGTTATTTTCCTTTACATTCCACGAGTAGCTAAATCCATAGCTAGAGTTATAATATAAACTTAGCTCATTAACTTAATGGGTGTATTGTGTTAAGTCTTAAACTAATTGAGAATGTTCTATTTCACTACCTTCAATCTAACAACATAAAAACTTATGGTGTACAACATAGGTTTAAGCCCTAAAGTATTAAATCTATATCGAAAGATTATTTTTAGGAATTAATAAGGTAGTGACGAGGTATTTGGGATAGGCATTGTAGCGGTTACCCCGAGTTAATAGGTTTGAACACCGAAAAGGGGATAACCTTACTCGGGAACTAACCATTTGAACTTCATTCAACACTTCTTTGCACCGAAAGGGTAAAGAAGTATTAGTCTCTGTCATCACCAAAAAGGGTGAGTTAGGTGTATTTACGAGGTATCTATTGGATGACTCGTTATTGTTTTGGCTTAACTAGTAGTTTCCATTAGGTTATATGAATTAGGTGGAGATTATAGGTATAGTTCCTTCAAATCAATAGAAGAAACTCTTTACAATTGCTACTTTAAATTCAAAATTAGTCTTAGAATTATTTTCCCTCTAATTTAGGAATCATTAAACTAACAGATCGAACATAAACGACCTAACTACATGCATCATTCATCACAAGTTCCTTGTGTTCGATCTCGATTACTTGTTGGGTATTTGTAACACCCATCCCTTTCCCAGGGAATGTCACTGCTTCTCCCGTCAGAGCGGCCAAAGTGAGAATAGCTGAACTCCCCGGTGACGGTGGCGTCTTCACTTGGCATTGCTAAGACTTCAGCGGAAGGAAACGGAAGCGTATCGTCATTGAATCCACATTTGAAGAAGAAGAGGAGGAGACCGATGGTACTTAGACTGTCAACCCTACTGCCCTTGCTGCTGACGCAGGTTGGTTTTTGTTTTAGCTCCCTTCCTTTATAGTTCACTTATTCAAGTATTTGACTTCTACTTTTTCTTCAACTTTAAGAGACTTTTCCTCTTCTCCCCAATTTCCCCGCCCACAAGTCGCCCTGTAAAGGAGGTTAAGGGAAGCAGTTATGCGGCTGCTGGGTATGAATCCATTTTTTTTGCAATACTGCTGCTATTAAGGGCGTTGCTACCACCGAAGGAGCTGCTTCCCCTCGCGGTCATGCTTGCAAAATTGTTTTCCCTAATCCTGAGGGGGTCAACATACTCCAAGACCCCACCGATGCCACCGTGGCTTCACCAGATCTAGTAGGACCAGAAGAGGCAAATACATTAAACCAACTTGGCTTTGACGGGCTGATCAACAACATGGTCCGTCAAGAGATGAAGGTAATGCTTCTGCCTAGCATTTTCCCACCTTTTGGCCATTGTTTCATCATGCTCGCTCACATGTGCATCTTTTGCTTCCGTAGGGATTAACCTATATCATCAAAGTTGTGTATCGGCTCTTTGCCTTCGAAGAAGAGATGGAGCGTCTTCGTGAAAAGAATGGCGTTGTGCAAGCCATTATTGATAGCTTGCGTCTATTGGTCATGGAGTCGCAATGGGTGGTTAAGGAGGAAACACATTATCAGGCTAACTTGAAGCTGTTAATCCATAGTTTCCCCAACAACAAATTTATATTGACGGGCTTCTGCGCAGTATGGACACGATAAGGGCTGAGCAAGCCGTGCGGATCTGTGAGCTTGAGATGTCTCTATTTCAGAGGGATGCGTTCTAGGCCATGGCTAGGGCTGCCATCGCCAGCATAATGGCCCAACTTGAAGGCCAGGCACAACATATTGCTCAGATTGAAGAGAAAATGTACAAAGTTGAGCGAGGAGCAGCTGAGCTCTAGAAGGCCAATGAACGGCTGTAGCGAGAGTTTGGCCAACTGAGGGCTGAGAATGACCCTTAGCTGGCTAAGCGCGACTACTTTAGGACTGATGCAGACTTCCTGAGGAGCACCTATGATAGCCTCTGTGATCGAGTCTTAGAGAGAAAGCACAAGACTAAGCTTGACCGGACGATCGTGGTCACTATACTGGTGACTCAGAAGCAAGTCTAGGATTCTTCTGACTTTCACTTAACTTCGAACATCGAAGTCATACGGTTGGTCAACCAGTCAACCAAGTAGAGGAGCGACTTAGGCTCAAGCTCGCCACTGATGTGGTCGAGAAGGACGCTAAAGAAGATGATCTTTATGGGGATGTGATGATGGAGATCCTCCGAAAGACCCAGTCGAGGAGGAAGACACTGCACCCGGCAGCGCCGTTGGGGAAAGAAGCTCAACTCATTCGACTGGAAAAAGGACTTAGTTCCCCAACACTAGCTGCTACAACAGCCTCACATAGTCTTAGCGGTCTTTGTAGTCCCTGCACCAGGTTTCCCTTTTGTTATTTGTATCCTACAGGCTTATATGAAGAAAGCAATCTTTTTATCGATGTGCCCGCATTCATTTATGTTTATGTTTTTGCCTTAGTGGTTTTGAGCATATCTTCAATTTTTTTTTAACTTTACCGGAATAAGTGTGCGCCCATTGAGAGCATCTTTTCATGTCCAATCAAGTACGTAAGTCTTTTTGAAACTGTGAAAAAAATGTCCATTTTTCAAATAGGTATTTTATTTTTTACCTTAAGGTAGGTTACCCGGAAGTGAGTTAGAATGATAACTAACGGATTGAATTGACGAGTTCAATATATCATGTTACCCGAAGGTATATTATAATGATAACTGACTGATTGAATTGACGAGTAAAATATACGATGTTACCCAGAGGCAAGTTAGAATGATAACAACTGATTGAATTGACGAGTTATATGTACGAAAACTACCAAAGTAGAAAAACTAATTTAATTAAAATGGGGACCCTGGGTCCGAAAGTGACAACGAACAAAACAGGGACACTGGGTCTGATAGTATCAATAAAATGGGGATGTCGGGTCCGAAAGTAACAATGAATATACAAACTCATGAAGAAAAACTGAGCTAAGGGACAACATGTCCGAAATTACTAGTTATCCGGCCTCTTCCCCCAGCATCCGAGTCTATTGGAAAATGATTCAGATGCATTGGCTTTGAGGCTTAAGGGTAGTACTTCTTGACCTACGCCATGTCCTAATTGTTCAAAATGGTAGCATCTATCGATTGCGGCTGTTGAGATCTCCCTTCGGTCAGGGTCACAGACGACGCCTGTTGTATTATGGGGGTCCGCCTTTTTCGACTCTTCTTTCTCGATGGCGTTGTCAGGGAGTAGAGGTAGTTGTTGTTGCTATAATTGTTATTTAGCTTTTTTTATAGCTGCACTCGTGATAGCAGTCATATAGCACTGTCTCGATGTTCTTTGCTCTCCTCGAATTTCTTTTATTCCCCATTTAGTCATGTACTTAACCATCTGATAGAGTGTCAAAAGTACCGCTCCTATCTCGTGTATCCAAGGCCTCCCAATAATGATATTAGACGAGATATCATCCGTCATCACTTGGAAAGATTGGCTTGATCACCCCAGACACGTAACGGGTAGGACGATCTCACCATCGACTTCTTGCTAAAATTATTGAAACTGGACAGCATGTACGAGCTTAGGACTATCTAGCTCGTCATCTACATAGCTTGCACTACTTCCCATCTGAAAATGTTTACTGTGCTGCCGGTGTAAATAAGGATAGGTTTTACCTCTGAATCCTCTATTTTTAAGGTGACTACCAAAGCATCATGGTGTGGGAAAATGAGCTTGTATCCTCGCCATTGAAGAATACCATATAATTGTGAATCCTCTTCTTGCCATGCTCGCTGACTTCACAAACCATTACGCCTTTGACTATCTCGTTTGTCATTTTCGGCCCTTCAAATATCACGTTGATCGACCTTTAGGCCTCTAGCGGCATCAGAGCTGCTCCGTGTCCCTATTCCGCATATACGTTAGTTTTTCTTTGTCTAACACCAGCTTCTTAAAATGTCCCTTGCTGAAGAGATGGGCTACCTCGAGTATGAGGGTCCTGTAGTCTGCGGTATCGTGGTCTTGATCTTGGTGGAATTCATAGTAAACCGACTGGTTACTTTTTCCAGGGTCTATCATAATATCCCTGGGCCAACGGACCTCTTGACTCGATACCATGGTCATTAACTCGACTGCATTCACCCGAAGGCCAAGGTTTTCGAATCTTCTAGGCTCGAGCACTCTTCTAGAGCGCGAGGATTCCCTATTTCCATGGGAACCTGACCTTTGGGCATCATCGTGCCTCTCCACCAGGCTCGGCATCTCTGAACAGGATTCCCTCCTGCTTATCTATGTGCGATTGTCAGAACTGTCATCCTCGGCTGAGTCGTGCTTGCGTGATCTGCCCTTGTCCTTCTCAAACGAATTCACCAAGTCCGTTTCAAGTTTGAGCTTGTAACTATACTGGTGGTAGACTTCGTTTCATGTTTTTGCCGGGTGCTTTTGAAAACTCTTCTGCAACTCCCAAACCGCTGACCCCCCGGGGTTCAAGCTCTTGGAGAATGTCACGGTGGCTGTGTTGTCCTACACTGTAGGGAGTGTCATCCACTCCAGAAACCTCTTTAGGTAATCCTTAAGCAACTCGTCGTCTTTTTGCTTAGTCTCAAAGATATCTTCCATTCTTTTTTCTCACTTCTGGGCACCAGAGTGCGCCTTCACAAAAAATCTTTCATATGAGCAAACAATTCAATGGATCATTCGGGTAGTTGAGTGTACCAAGTCAATGCTCCCTTGGTTAGGGTATATATTTGATTTCCTCCTTTGTCAGGTCGTTGTTCTTAGCCGCCGTCACATAGGATGTTACATGATCGTTCGGATCTGTTGTCCCATCGTACTTGTGTACTTTTGGCATACAGAACTTCTTTGGGATTGGGAGTGGCGCCGCACTCAGCTTGTAAGGCTGCTGGACGAACTTATCTTATTTAATCTTCTTTAAATATAGGGAGCCCAGGTATTTGCTCCATTTTATCGTTGTGTTCCTTAAGCTGGCGGAGCACTACCTCTTCAAAAGTTATATGTGATGTTGCTGAGGCAGCAGTGCCTGAACTGCCTAGGGTTGTGTTGAAGTTGGTCCACCGTGCTACAGAATCTGGTGTGTTTCATGTGGTATTTGACCCCTATGGAGATTCTAGTGGCGACACTATCATATTAAGAGCTTTATTGAGACGTTTAGACAGCGTTTCGACCATCAACACCGGAGAAGCTCTTGCAGCTCGAGGGATTTCTCTAGTACTTTCTCCAATCCGCTTTTGGACTCCGCTTTGCCTTGCCTTTGGTCGGATCTCTCTCTCTTGTGACTGATACTCCAAGCCGTTGTGTCTGTGCTGAGGCGAGTTTTGTCCCGACCCGGTGTGGCCGTCCACCATCAGGTCCATCGCCCTCTCGTTATAGTTTAGCGCTGAATCCTCTGTCCCCATGGTGGTATCACACTGAACTTTGGTGTTTTCTTTCAACATGATCGGTTTATTTATTTAAAATAACAAAGAATTGATTGGGCCCTACGGTGGGCGCCAACCTGTTTAACTTAAATCTCGTATAATAAGCAAACTAGTCAAATTTGTATTTAGGGTCACAAGCAATAATAAAATGTCGAGGAATAAAAATAAGATCGGTTATTTATAGGTTGCACCTTATCGCGATCCCAATTCTAGTACAATTTTATTCATGGGACACATGACCTATTACATAGATCGGTTAGTTAGTTCCTACCTGGGTAGCTATTGTGTGGATTCGAAGGCGGCTTATTCGCTTATTATGCTAGCGTGCCCATCAGGCTCGCACCTATGCAGCTGCAGCGGTAATTGCTCGTGAGGCTAACGTATGCTCGTTGATCCATAGCTTCCGTTATTCTCGTACCCGTTTCACATGGACCAACGGGCATTCTGGTATGTGGATTAACGATTGGATAATTTATGCCCACACTACGGCCCTACATAATTTATCAACTTTTCAAACATGTTCTCCACCGTGACCTCTTGGCTAACTTCATTCATAACACATTTTTACCAAGTTCAAACTTATTGTAAAAATGAAATAGTCAGTTTGACTACTACAGACTTGCCTATCGACTTGCAAGACGACAAATATGATGAATTTCGCGAGTCAGTGTGTTATCAGTAGCAACTCAATGTCAATATATATTGCTGGAGTCTAACGAGTCTTAGGATAATGCGGTATCCTGATCATTATCACTACCATTTTTATTCACGCAATCATGTGTGATTCACTTAGCAGCCATTAATATGTAATGGGTGTTCATTAATCTCGATTCTTATGGAGCAGCCACAAAACTACAAACTCATCATCAACTCGTACACGAGGAATTAAAATTAAAATTCTCTTTCTAAGGTTAGTGCTAAAAGAAAGATCAATGAGATGAAGGTGCCACCACCGAATCCAAATAAACGCAAAACTTATCCTGGATTTCGTCCCTGAATTTGGTACTTTAATAACTTAATTATACCCTCTTTTGAATACATGTCCAAGGGGTATTTAGGAAGGTAAACGAGTTGACATCTCATTTAAAGGTGGAGAGTAGTAACATGTCATCATTTAAAGGTGCAAAAGAATTTAAGATAAAAACAACATTTTATTATCACCTTTTATATATGCCAGTACCACCAATTGAAAATTGTACTTGGAACAATATTATTTATATTACCTTTATATATCCTCAAGAAATTCACTTTATATGGATGCACTTAATCGAGCGCCTCCATCATTATCTTGCTTGAGGATCTAAAAATCTTAACGGTAGTTGTTTATGTGGAAACTAAATGCGGTTACATCAGTTTCAACTAATGCTAAAAAAATAGAACCAGTTTCAACTAATAATGCTAAGAAAAAGTTCTATTCCAAAAGAAAGATATCATACATTGGAGGAAACAGAAGATGTAATATCTCATTCACGTGACCATCCACATGAAGAGCCTCAATAAAGATAATGGCCCCGTTTGGGTGAGCTTATTTTAAGTAGCTTAAAAGTAAAAAGTTATTTATAAATATTTTTAAGAAGATAGGAAATCCTAACTTTTTACTTTTGGCTTCTTTTAAGCAAAAAAGTGCTTATAAGTATTTTATTTTTTTAGTTACCAAACACCCACTTTTCAAACGGGGCCAATATATCAAAACTTATCTTGTTCTCTTTTTTACCTTAGTTCTTTTTTCTCTAGGAATAGGGTGGACTTTATAAATAGTGGATGAAGAAAAGTAGAAAAATTCGATAGAATCAATAACTAAAACTTCACATCTAAATAGTGCAGAAGTAATCACTAATCTCCGATCGTTCAGACCTATATACATTAAATAATTAATTAATGTGTTTAAAGAAGAAGAAGGGAGAGAATTAGCTAAACCACCCTCTTGCAAGTTGCAACAAAGTTCTGAAATCTGAATGAATCTGCCCATGTTTTTAGTGAGGT
Source organism: Petunia x hybrida (assembly GCA_037355625.1). Classification (NCBI taxonomy): domain Eukaryota; kingdom Viridiplantae; phylum Streptophyta; class Magnoliopsida; order Solanales; family Solanaceae; genus Petunia; species Petunia x hybrida. Next base: position 1,077,229 of record JBBBVM010000208.1, read on the forward strand.
TTAAGCATGCGGATAAAAAGTGATTATACTATGGCGGCGTTGCTAAGAGGAATAATCACTTTCTCGTTTATGTGAAGAGGTTGTCACTATACATTCGTTCCATTTTTATTTTTTTCTCTTTGTATTTACTTGTGTGTTATAGATAATACACATTATGACAACCAACATCAGATTTCCACCCATTACTTGATGAATTCATGCATTTACTCCCATGTTTCTAAAATTTTATTACCTTTTCTCATTACTTGCTACCAATATTTCAAAAATATCGTATATGAAATTCGACCGTGTAATATAAAAGCATTTTTTAACTTATAAATGTCACTACATTAAAATCTTTCCTTGCATTCAAAAAAAAAATTGACATTGCCTCTATCTTGAAATCACGAATCTAAAGAATGTATTGAAGGTGATTTTCTAATTCCTAGTATAAAATGTAATATGATGAGATAGAAATATAGAATCAAAGACGGGAAGTAGGCTGGGTTGCTTGCTCTTAAGGGGCGAATATATTGAGTCCAATTATATCCCAACACGAAAAGAATGCAAGAACAAATTTAACCAGCAAATTACAAAGAGATTTGATGCTCTGACTGCTAGAAGAATGAAACTAATCCCCTTTCGAACTCCTAACTGCAACACTACAAGACGAAATTAAGTAGTAGTAGCATTTAGAGATTGGCTTTTCTTCACGTAATTAATTACTCACTTATCTTTTTTAATGAAATATGTAAGAAAACAATGAAGTTGGAACAACCAATATAATACTCCTTTTGCCTTATTTATACTAGTGATTGAAGTTGAACAAGAAAGTGACACATAACACAGTGTCCGTCTTGCTACATTTAACACGTGTTCTCGTAGAGCACAGTGCACTAATTGTCCATGAGACGACAATCACAAAAACGTCTTCTTATTGACTGAAGACCTTTGCGATCATCCAAATTCCAAAGTATATGTTATGCTCTCATAAACTACACCATCATCATGTTCCTTAAAGAAACGTGATAGAGTTACTAATTATGAACTTTTAAACCACCAACGTACATATCAACTTGGGAAGCACTTTCTTGAAAAGAGATGTTAGATGCTAGTCTTTTGACTCTTTTGTTCTCAACTATAAATAGTTGTAGACGATTAGTTTGTAGTAGACAAACAAACATCCATAAAAAAAAGTCTTTTGTTTTTGTACTCTATGGACAGTCAAATGAACATGCGTCGATTTCTCATAAGCATTATTTTCCTAAGTTTATTTTGCAATAATGAACTAAACTTAGTCCTCGGAGATATCGGCACTGCTACTTCTTATAATGCTCCATATACCCGTGAGTGATCCTTTTTTTCTTTTCTTTCTTTGTATCTTCCTTGTTTTCAAAATTTGTGGGGGAAACTTGTACTAAACCTAATTTCAGAATTTATATTTTCTTAAATGTTTTAGAGGTAGGAGTCTGTCCATAAGTACGTGGAATGGAAGAGACCATATCATTCGAGGGATTAAATCTTTATACTCAACGAATTGTTTGGTTGGCGAAATTAAAATATAAAATATCACATAATTTTGGAATTATAATTATTCCGAGTACAATTCCGGAATTATAATCCCATTTGATATGTGGGATATGATAGTATTATTATTTTTGTATAAAACTTATCCCGGATTAGCTAATACACCAACGTATGTATGTTTGAGATAAATGTATGTTTCAAATTTAATTTCGAGATTAATAATTTAATCTTACCAACCAAACGACCCCTAAGTGATGTAAAGAAATAGTGCAACTACTCCCTCTATTTTGACTTTATTTCGGTCCGTTCCAGATAGAATGCTACTCCTATATTTCTTTAATAAAAAAATTTATATTCACATAAATATTATGACATGTTTAATACCACAAATTTTATATAACCACAAAAATATTATGACTTCTTTTGTACCACATGTTTCAAAAATTTTTATTTTTTATATAAACTTTGTGCCAGTATAACTACGTCAAATAAAACAAAACGGATAGAGTATTATTACCTGTAATGACCATTATATTTTACATAAATAGCCGGTCTAGTCGGTATGCATAAATTATTCACATATTATGCACATAGGAGTAGTATACAACATTATGCATAAAATATACATCCATTATGCAAAACAATGGCTAGTTTTTATTAAACTGATCTGCATTATTCATACATCATAATTTTCACTTCTTTATATATAAAAATTTCTAGAAGCTTAGCTTAAAGTTAAAAAGTTTGCGAATTTACATTTTGAATCCATCAACCCCCACCCTCGGCATATATTTTTCTTTTTAAAGATCCACACTACAAGTTGATTTAGGTTACATGCACTAAGTATATTTTTTTGTTCGATTTTTGAACGGCAGCCACCAAGTGCGGCGGCAACAGGGAAGATCAGTTCCCGTCGGGGAATCTGTTCGTGGCGGTGAGCGAAGGGCTGTGGGATAACGGAGCAGCCTGTGGCCGCCGTTACAGGCTGAGATGCTTGAGTGGAAACAATAGGCCATGCAAAGAAGGAACTATTGACGTGAGAGTAGTAGATTATTGCACTAAAAGGCCATGTCCTTCTACTATTGTTTTGTCAAGTGATGCCTTTGCTGGAATCTCCCATTCTCCTAATGCTAAAATCAACATTGAATATGTCCAGTAATTTCCTTAATTCCATTCTTTTAATTTGGGATTTGAACACTATATATAACTTTCAAGTTCATCTTTCTTTAATAGCTAATTGCTAATGTTATTCTAATTTGTTCGTTATCTTTTTCAGGATTTGACGAGAAACAAAGTGAAGCTTAATTAGGAATATGGAAGTCTTATTATCCTACAAAAGACGACACTATATAAATTTAATGCTCATATTATATCAATATGATCACAACTTCTAATTTGTAGCAGTTGAAAAGATATGTATAATGGACATATCTTTGATATAATTTAAACATCTTTTTGAGCAAACACATATTAGACACATATGAGTAATTAGTAACATGCTATGCTTTAACGACTATACTTAGTTGCCGTATCCTTGTTTTGCTTGGTTATAAATTTGCTCGTCTTGTCCCTGAACGCAGCTCAAATTGATCGAATGAGTAAATTTTGTTTGATTGTCTCTGTAATTTATCTAATTCTAATCACGACTGCTAATTTGTCAAATGCTGCAATACTGCCTCTTTCGGTCCTAAAATAATACTAAAACACACAGTTAACTGCGTGAAAATATGATCAATATGGAAAAAGAAATACGTGCATCGATAATCATCTTATACAACTCCGAATTACTTTGGACTGCAACTTTTAACTCTCATGGCGATGTGAAAAGAATCAAAATATGGATGGATATGCTCAACTGTTTCATGGTATAAAACCATATGGATCTCAACCAAGCCTCCTGTAAAAGATCTGTTTTTTTTTTTTCCTATTTAATTCTGTCACACATGGGAAAGCAGTGTAAAATAGCAGCAATCAGCAGTGTAGAATATCACTAATAATGTAAGTTAAGTCCTCACACTAATAATGTAACTTAACTCCTCTTACATATGTTGAATCAAAATTTTTGGGATGCCAGAGGAGGTAGCAATGTAACTTAAGTCAATCTGAATTACTCTGTTCCTCATGTGTTAAGTGTATTATGGTGCTTAGCTTTATTACCAAGCCCGGTGAGCTGTCAGTGATGTTAGCAATGGCGAACTCAGAATTTACGAATTGAGAAGGTGAATTCTGAATTGTTGGATCCGCCACGACCTTCTAGCTCATCAGCCTGCTTTAGACATGACTAGGACTGCTGCAACTAAAATCTTCCATCCGAACGCGAGGAAACGTAGCTCAATCAGCCGTTAACAAAATAATAGGCCAAGAAACCTGAAGAAGGAAAAAAACAAGCTACACAATTAAGCTACCAAGCTACAATATCTTATCATACTTAAATTTGTTGTAGCAGCTTTTATTTTGTTTATCTTGAGTCGTCTATATTAATCTCCGCAGCTCATACTTAAGTTTAAGCTATTCATACGACAGACAGTGTATTCAGTCGGCTCATGTTATTAAGCATGAAACATCAATATGGCTGCTCAACAAGAAGAGATAATATGAAATGCACCTGGTTTATGACTTAATTCAAGTCCCGTGGTGCTTGAATCATGATTAATGGCTACCACCAATACAGTTCCAGTACTCAACATTCTGCTAACAATTGCAGACAAGGCCAGAATGCAAAATACATCAATTGGTCATTTAAATTTCAGATTCATTTAGCAACATATACCCCAAGCTAAAATAGTATAGGTTGGTAGAACTTCTTTAGAGTTACCAATTTCATGTAGCTCTAATATAATTTAATTTGAGATATACACAAGCGGATAATCCGAAAATAAATCAGTTACTGAAATTGTTGAAACAGAAAAAATATCACATCCTAGTGCTACTGGTATTCTAATGCCTTTCCCGTTTTCTACTTATTACTCCTATGGAATATTTTGACTCAGTTTCTCTTCTTCCTTTTTTTCTTTTGGCAAAGAGCTCTTTTGGTTATTTTAGACGTTAACAAGTGAGTTAGACTTGCATATATTTGCATGTGTCTTTTAAGATCGTTCCAACGATACCATCAAAGTACGGTGAAAATTATACTTCTAGCTGGTCACACATTAAATAGTAGACAAATACCATCATGCAACAAGTTCTGATCTTTGTTTGCTTTGTTCTGTCCTTTTTGTCATTGCAGTTTGATTGATCCTTAAATTTCTATTTTATGTCTTGAATTGAATTTTAACTTTTAATTTTGAAGCCAATTCTCAACAAAGCAGAGGAATGGCCGAATGGGGTTATATATCAGTGGGGAAAAAACAGATTCAGTGTGCTTTGAGTGCAGAAGAGTTAAGGACATAAATGTGTGTGTCAATAGAAATAATATAATGAATAACAGCAGTTTTACAAACTCTTGGAACTATTATTAAGTTATATTTTAAAATCACTATACATGACAAACGAAAGAATATAGTTCCCCATCTGCAATGGGAACTATTTTCAAGAATAATTAATTTCTCATCTTAGCCTATAAGTACCTTGTTAGCCTTAAGATTTTCCATCCAAGAAAACCTTTCCATCTTAGCTAACTACAAATCCTTGAGCTTCCTACTAATTTTCTGTCCCTACTAGACTAGAAGCTGATCATGGGTGTCACCACTTTCACTGATGAATATACTTCACCAATCTCCCCATCAAGGATCTTCAAGGCTTCCATTGTTGACTCCCACAATTTAATCCCTAAGCTTCTGCCACAAGCTATTAAAAGCATTGAATTTGTCACAGGGGATGGTGGTGCTGGAAGCGTTAAGCAAATCGATCTTGCTGAAGGTCAAGACAATTTCAGTTTCCTTTTTTGGGTGGTGAGTTGTAATTAAACTTATACTGCTTAACTAACAACAAAAATAAATAATGCAGGTAGCAACTTGAAGTCTATAAAGTATCGGATTGATGAGCTTAATGAAAAGACATTCATATACAAATACACATTGATCGAAGGTGAAGCCTTGATAGACAAGCTTGAAAAGATAACTTATGAGGTCAAGTTTGAGGAATCCACTGATGGTGGTTCTATCTCTAAGGTGACGAGTGAATACCACACTGAAGGCGATTTCAAACTGAATGAAGAAGAAATCAAAGCAGGCAAGGAAAAGGTATTGGCTATGTACAAAGCTGTGGAAGCCTATCTCCTTCAGAACCCCAATGCCTATGCCTAATCAGCTTTCCTGATTTTCTTTTTTCTCGCAAGTACTCAAGTCTGTTTTCTGCAAATCTAGCTACTTCTTTTCTGGTTTCTGTTTGATTTCACTTCCTTTCTTCTAGTTCTGAGAAAGGAATGTAAGAGAAATAAGGATTGTCTCAGTTGTCTTCTGTATCTAATATATGGATTGTGGAAATAAAATCTAGATTGGTGATCAATGATTGTCAGGTCTTTCTTCTTGAGACTTGAATTATACCTATGAAAACCAACTTACTAGTAAGAAACGTCTGTGGAAATCAGCACTAGAAAGTTTTGCTATTGAATACTCAAATATATTAAAAAAACTTTTGTTGGTAAATTTAGAATTGCTTGCACTAAATCTTGTTAGGATACATTTTCTAAAGCCCCTCTTTCCTCATCCTCGTTAACTGATGAGTTTCTGAAAGGTAGCTTCTACTGTATGTAACTGGAATAATTTACTAGGAAATAAAGGAACCAAGTATATAACATACATTTTGCAGATGACCATCGATTTGTTTCATAGCAAAAAAATAACTTTGTTTCCTAAATCTCGTCTGAGGTATATCTTGAGGTGATTGTTTTGAAGATTGACAAACTAAGGACCTGGTGAAGAATCTAGTTTTTCAGAGAAGACATGACTGATCGAAGAGATTACGAGGTGTAAATTCGTGCAGAACTAGGAAAGGTGGTGCGTGCTGTCATACCCGATTTTGGACTCAACTCGAGGCGAGTCGGGTTTCGGATTTGACTGGGTGAACTCATTTGAGTTTAAATGTTGGAGTCGCCACCTAATATAATTTTTAAGGCGTATTAGGTCACCTAAGTATTTAAAGTCAAATTCAATAGGTCAACTAGTCAATTCCAGAGATTCTATATGGGTAAGAAGTCCAAATGACTCAGGAAAGAAGGTGTTAGGCACTTCCCCGAGTCCCACAAAAAGTGGTTACCGTCCGAGTCTAAATTTTGGGATAGAAAGAGTATATATCGTCATGAAATACTAACTTGGGAGATTTAGTTCATTGTTTTAACTAAAAAGGGTAACATGTCTAGGCTATTTTAGAACACACTCAAATAGCTTTCATATTCGGCCTATACTTAAGCCTAATCGTATTCAATGGCTTCTAATATCAAATGCCTAATCGTAAACAGACTTCAACATGAAAAGGATGTTCAATTTTGGTTTAACTATGTAATTTCATACTCAAATAATTTGCATAAATAGTTCGCTTTGGTAAATAAAATTCAGATTTAGCAAGAAACCAAAAAGGGGTGTTGTTTTAAAATAAAGTGTTGGCCATTTAGGGTCGGTGTGACTCGTCATTAATTGTCGAGTCCTAACCTTGATGACATTTTTGTATAGGGGTCGGGTTTTAGGAAATATATAGAGACGGAGAGGCTGTTTTTGAAAACGAGTTCACGAAAGCACATAAATACAAACAAGGGCTGTCGCACATAAAGTATAGATACTTATAAGTATAAAACATGCAAATACATGAATAAGTGATGGTTATACTTTAAAATATATGTAGTTTAAAGCGTATAAACGACCCCAAATACTTTATACACCCCTATACACTATTAGATTAGTATATAAGGGCATAAGTAATGGTCAAAATTGATTTATGCACATAAAGGACCTCTTTTGAAAACGTTTTTGGGCCCAAACCGTTTATGCAAAAGAAGGGCGAGTTTAGTTTTCAAAAATAGTCTCATCTAGGCAAGCATAACACAAACAGCCCCTGTTTTATTCAAAGTTTCAAACAGTGACACGAATTTATCATGCTTCTGCTGTTCCCTAGATGTAAAAACTTTCAGTAAAGGTGGGATTTCAAACATGCTACCAAAATAATCAGTTTTCACAGAAAAACAACTCAGAATCATTTTTATCTCAAGCCTAAGCATGATGCATTGCACACAGGGAGAAAAGAGATAAGAGAGTGGCTCCTGGATAGCCAATTTGTACAACATCATTGTTGTACCCCTATTTTAAAAGGATACAGGCAGGACACTCAGCAAATATACAAATTTTGGGGACAGTTCCTAAGAGGAAAAAATAAGAAGAGAAGGGTACTGGCCAAAGAGAAGTGCCCTGTTTCTCAAAGACCAGAGAAGCCTTCTCAATAGTCAAAAGGTTTTTAATTTCAAAGCCAATCAGAACCAGCTTAGGAAGTCCAAACCTGGACCCTGTTGAACCCTCAGGGTCCTCCTGTAAGCAATGTAATATAGCATAGGCTATATGAAGCTAAACAGAACTGCAAGCAAAGCAGAGTTAGCAGGGGAATAGGGAAGGGAAGGTCTGGATTAAGAGAAATCTACCAGGAGCCTTATCAATCATGTGCAGTCAGTGTCTTCCTATTTAGCAAGGATTATCATGATCCTATTGGATCCCTAAGTCAACAGGACATGAACTAAGACAAATCCCGAGCATGCATCACTCAAACAATAACAGATTAACCCAACTTTGACAATAAAGGAACATATTATCCAAGCATGAACAAATAAAGAATCATACACAGTAGGTAATCAGGAAGAGAAAAGAGATACCTTTTGACGGTAAGATAACAGAGAAATAGTATGAATGTTGATTACAACTGCAAGACTGGATCAACCAAACAAGCAGGGCAATCAACTTCCAAAAAAACTAGAGAGGGAGATGTGTTGAAGCTTCAGAGAGAGAGAGAGAGAGAGAGTTCTGCAGCCTGAGTTTTTCTTAGTATGTACTGTGTGTTTTGTGTCTGTGTCAATGTGTAGAATAGCCTCGACTTAAATAGGTGTAAGGTCTGGTCTTAATTTCAAACGGGTCAAAGAGAAATAAGGCAAAGAATATTGTTTCCCATAGTTAGGGAAATCAGCCTTGTATCCTTTTCATATTTAGGTTAATCAAATCACCCCTGATTAAGGTAAAATAATTCTCAACAAACTAGGATTCCCTTCCCTAAAACAAAGCAAAGTCCAGGTACATAATAATCAAAATCAAAAGCCAATCAGTCTTTTAACAGATCTCCATCACCTTTTAATTAGCATTGAGTCAATTAAATCCCAAAATTAACTTCCAATCACAATTCAAACTCAACCAGTCTAGTTTCAAACAAATAATCATACATTTAACCAAAGTAAAGGTTGCAATTCACTGTTAAAGATGCAAACTTTGTCGTGAGTATATTAATCTACATTTTCAGTAGGGGTGATAAGGAGTAGCAGGCCGTGAAAGGGTTACATTCAGTGTAAAAGGATTAAGAACAAAGTTTCAACTATAAGCAAAAAATAATTAAAACCCCATAGTTCTTCACCCTAATCACCCAATTAATAACACTTAAACAATGTTATACATAAATAAAATCGAGCAGACTTACACATAAACAACATTATCGAGACAGTGAAACCAAAAGAATCGACGCTTTTATGCTAGTTGATTGATAAATGATCATGTTAAACACACCAAGTAGTAGGTAATTTTAGGCGTAGGCAAACACATAAGAAGAATAGAATTAGAGATTCAGATTTACCTATTTTCGAACCGGGTCAAGTCGACCCATCTCGAATTAGGGTTACAAGGAAGAAATCTCACCCCTTTCTCAGTGTCTATATCATTCAAAACAAACGGAGCCCCGCCGGAGGCGTTTTCCGCCGGTGGCGATTCAGTCCGTCAAGGGTGGAGTTTTGCTCCTGTCCCAACCCCATCGAAAGTGTATGGGTTATGTTGCGGACGACGAGGGGAGTCCAATGACGTAAATTTCCCCAATTTTCACCGGCTAAATTGGCCGAAAAAACCATCATCAGTGGTGGCGATTTGTATCGCCGAAGAGAGAGAAGGGAGAGTCGGGTCGAAGAGTGAGAGGGGAAATGAGGTTGAGGGGTAGTGTTTTGGGGTGTAAAGTAAAGAAAATTAGTTTTTGGCCGTTGGATCATCTATATGGACGATCAGAATCGATCCACGTAGGCGTGATGTGTACAAAACGTGGCTGATGTGTGTATATGTGTAAAATGTGAAGTGTATAGATAGTGTATATCTAGTGTATATTAGGCATAAAAATAGGTATAAAAATTGTATAAATGGACACAAAAATATAAGAAAATTAGGAAATTAATTTGAAATGTCAGGAAGGCTAAGAAATGCGTAAAAATTATGATTTTAGGATTTTAAAATAATCTGGATAATTTTGTCAAAAATAGAAGTAACTGCGGAAATTGTAAAAATAGCTATGGTTTGAGACGATGCTTTTAAAAATGGCCTCGATTGTCAGACTATTATGAGAAGATAATTTGAAAGAAGTGGACAGGGCAAGAGTGGATACACGATCGTGTGTAAAATTCGAGAACTGTTGATTTTGAAAATAGGGAGGACAAAATTGGGTGTCAACAGCTGCCCGTCTTTGCTCGGGGATGATGAAAGAGTCTTCGGGCAAAGATGTTGACAGTGCGGCCAATTTTGTCATGACTCTAGAGGGGCCTATGACTTAAGAGAATGCGGGACGTCAGGCTGAAATGCTTGCTTTGCTTGGGGTGTATATCCTGCAATGAAGATGTGTTTGCAACATAATATATATACATAAAGCGTACCTTTCTGCCGTGCTGGATTGTCTTTCCAGGATTCTTGCAGTATGTGATTGTGTCTGTTATGCCATAATTGTGCGTCCTTTGCTGTCAAATGTTAGATTCGACATCGGGTTGTATGCCCTCCGTCGGTGCATTGGGCTGTGTACTCTCCGCAAAGAATAAAAAATGACAAATCGGCATCGGGCTGCGTACCCTCAACCGACGCCTTGGGCTGTGTACCCTCAGCTAATTTAATATGAAAAATCGGTATCAGGCTTTGTACCCTCAACCGACGCCTTGGGTTCTGTACCCTCAGCTAATTTAAATGACAGATCGATATCGGGCTATGTACCCTCAACCGACGCCTTGGGCTGTGTACCCTCAACTAATTTAAAATGCAAATCGATATCGGGCTGTGTACCCTCAACCGACGCCTTGGGCTGTGTACCCTCAGCTAATTTAAAATGACAAATCGGTATCGGGCTGTGTACCCTTAACCGACGCCTTGGGCTGTGTAGCCTCAGCTAATTTAAATGACAAATCGATATCGGGTTGTGTACCCTCAACCGACTCCTTGGGCTGTGTACCCTCAGCTAATTTAAAATGCAAATCGATATCGGGTTGTGTACCCTCAACCGACGCTTGGGCTGTGTACCCTCAGCTAATTTAAAATGACAAATCGGTATCGGGCTGTGTACCCTCAGCTAATTTAAAATGACAAATCGGTATCGGGCTGTGTACCCTCAACCGACGCCTTGGGCTGTGTACCCTCAGCTAATTTAAATGACAAATCGATATCGCGATGTGTACCCTCAGCTAATTTAAAATGCAAATCGGTATCGGGCTGTGTACCCTCAACCGATACCTTGGGCTGTGTACCCTCAGCTGATTTAAATGAAAAATCGATATCGGGCTGTGTACCCTCAACCGACGCCTTGGGCTGTGTACCCTCAGTTAATTTAAATGACAAACCTTTTCGTGGAAGCATATCTGTCGTGCATTGTTGACTTAGGTATCTTTCGTGCCTGCATCTGAAAAAAGATTGGTGAGCTGTACGGGGTGGTCTGGTTTGTGCATTCTCGGCTTGCTTCGCGCTCGCTGTCCGCGAGTGCCGGGATCTTGGCCGAGCTGATAGGGATATGCATAAAGTAGTACATAATGCAAATGATTTCGAAAAGCTTTTATAAGAAAGAAATGAAATGAAATGTTTTGTCCCATTGAGTCACGAGTCGCGTTATGTAAAGCCAAAGTTGTCGTTCTTCATGCTGTTCCAAACTCCATTAAGTGAATTTTGAGGGCGACCTCAAAATTCTGCCCCAGTTTGTATTTGAAATTTTTTAGAAGAGATCCTCAAAAATTTCTGCCCCAGTGTCAACTATGTTTGTCCTTTGGGAATTTTTTAGAGTTCCTAAAATATTATGCCCCAGTGTTTGCTTTATGAAAAAATGAAATTTTTGTATTTATGCGACCGAACCTTGAATAGGTTGCCTACATATCCTGCTTGGGGAATTAGGTCGTGACGTAGTTCAGGTTACATAATGTATTGTAGAATGTAGAAATCACTAATCAGTACGAACTCCTATATATATTATCTCTTGACAACGTCTGAGTTGATCGGTTTCGGCCAGACTTCTCCGTCCATTTCTACCAATATCAATGCTCCTCCATTCAACACTCAGTGAACCATGTACGGTCCTTGCCAATTTGGTGCAAACTTGCCTTTTGCTTCTTCTTGATTTTGAAATATCTTCTCCAGTACTAACTGCCCCGGTTCAAAGAATCGTTCTCGAACTTTCTTGCCAAATGCCTTAGCCATCCTCCTATGATATAATTGCCCATGACATATTGCATTCAATCTCTTGCCATCGATGAGGGCCAACTGTTCTATTCTTCCTTTGATCCATTCAGCATCTTTCAATTGTGTCTCTTGGATGATTCTCAAAGATGGAATCTCAACCTCCGCGGGTATCACTGCTTCGGTGCCATACACCAACAAATAAGGAGTAGCCCCTGTTGACGTTCTCATTATGGTGCGGTACCCTAATAGGGCATAGGGTAGATTCTCATGCCATTGCTTTGAAGTGCCTGTCATCTTGCGCAATATCCTCTTGATGTTCTTATTGGCCGCCTCGACCGTGCCATTCATTTGAGGTCTGTATGCAGTGGAGTTGCGATGCTTGATCTTGAAGACCTCACAGTTGCTTTCATTAGGTCACTGTTGAGATTGGACCCATTGTCAGTGATGATGGATTCAGGGATGCAAAATCGGCAGATCATCTTATCACGGACAAAGTTTGACACCACCTTTTTTGTTACTGATTTGTATGATGCAGCTTCTACCCATTTGGTAAAATAATCAATGGCCACCAGTATGAAGCGATTCCCATTGAAAGCGGCTGGCTCGATAGGTCCTATGACATCCATCCCCCAGGCAGCAAAAGGCCAAGGCGATCCCATAATGTTCAATTCATTGGGAGGCACTCGAATCATATCTCCATGGACTTGGCATTGATGGCATTTCTTCGCGTGCTTTATGCAGTCATGTTCCATTGTCATCCAGAAATAGCCAGCTCTCAAGATCTTCTTTGCAAGCACAAAATAATTCATGTGTGGACCACACGTCCCAGAGTGTATTCCTTCTAACAATTTAGCAGCTTCTTTTGCGTCCACACACCTCAGCAAACCTAGATCGGGTGTTTTCTTGTACAAAATTTCTCCGTTCAGAAAGAAGGCATTTGCTAACCTCCTCAGTGTCTTCTTTTGGAGACTTGTTGCATTCTTTAGGTAACTGCCGTCTTTGAGAAACCCTTTGATGTCGTAGAACCAAGGCTGTCCGTCTGACTCTTCCTCCACATGATAGCAGTAGGCTGGTTGCTTCGTCACTGTCACGGGTATTGGGTCAATGTAGTTCTTGTCGGGATGCTTGATCATGGCAGATATGGTAGCCAAAGCGTCCGCGAACTCATTTTACAGTCTGGGTACATGCCGGAACTCTATCTTGGTGAATCTTTGCTTCAACTCCTTTATGCACTCTAGGTATGGCAATATCTTCAGAATCTTGCTGTCCATTCTCCTCGAACTTTATAAATCAACAAGTCAGAATCCCCAGTCGCTAATAGCTCTTGTATATTCATGTCCACTGCCAATCTAAGACCTAAAATACAAGCTTCGTACTCTGCCATGTTGTTGGTGCAAGGAAACCTTAGTTTGGCTGTGACAGGATAGTGTTGTCCAGTCTCGAAAACTAATACCGCTCCAATGCCGACTCCTTTTACATTGACCGCTCCATCGAAGAATAGCCTCCAACCATCATACTCTTCGGTGATATATTCTCTTACGAACATGACTTCTTCGTCAGGGAAATATGTGTGCAAAGGTTCATAGTCATCTCCCACCAGATTCTCGGCCATATGATCAGCCAAGGCTTGAGCTTTCACCGCCTTCTGAGTGACAAAAGTGATGTCGAATTCGCTGAGCAGCATTTGCCATTTAGCCAGCTTTCCAGTAGGCATTGGTTTTTGGAAAATGTACTTGAGAGGGTCCATCCTTGATATCAGCAACGTTGAGTAAGATGTCAAGTAGTGTCTCAACTTCTGTGCTATCCATGTCAGCGCACAGCACGTGCGCTCCAGCAATGTGTACTTGGCCTCGTAAGGAGTAAACTTCTTGCTCAGATAGTATATTGCTTGCTCCCTTCTCCTAGTTGAATCATGTTGTCCCAATACACAACCAAAGGCCGAGTCTACCACGGACAGGTACAAGATCAAAGGTCGCCCAGGCCCAGGTGGGACCAGCACAGGCGGGCAAGACAAGTACTCCTTTATCCGATCAAATGCTTTTTGGCAATCCTCTGTCCACTCGATCACCGCGTCTTTCTTCAGCAACTTGATGATTGGCTCACAGATGACGGTGGATTGTGCTATGAAACGGCTGATGTAATTGAGCCTTCCTAGGAAGCTCATAATCTCTTTCTTGCTTTTTGGCGGTGGCAATTCTTTGATGGCTTTGATCTTGGATGGATCCAGCTCGATACCCCTTCTACTGATGATGAAACCCAAGAGCTTCCCTGCCGGAACACCAAAAGCACACTTTGTCGGATTTAGCTTCAGGTTGTACTTTCGCAAGCGGTTGAAAAACTTGCGCAAGTTGTCGAGATGTTCCGAACTCTTTTTTGATTTGATGATCACATCGTCTACGTAGACTTCAATCTCTTTGTGCATTAGTTCATGGAACATAGTTTTCATAGCCCTCATGTAAGTTGCCCCAGCATTCTTTAACCCAAATGGCATAACCTTGTAGCAATAAGTCCCCCAAGATATAGTGAAAGCTGTGTTCTCGGTATCCTCCTCATCCATGAGCACTTGATGATCACCGGCGAAACAGTCTACCAAGGATTGCAGTTCATGTTTCGCGCAATTATCAATCAGGATATGTATGTTTGGCAGTGGAAAATCATCCTTCGGACTTGCTCTATTCAGATCTTTATAATCTGCGCAGACTCGGAGTTTCCCATCTTTCTTCGGCTCTGGGACGATGTTAGCCAACCAAGTTGGATATTTGACTGTTTTCAGAATCCCTGCATTGAGCTGCTTAGTTACTTCTTCACCAATTTTCAACAGAACTGATGACTTGAAAGTTCAGGCCTTTTATTTGACTGGCGGAAAGCCCGGATTGATAGGTAATTTGTGAGCTACCACATCCGTGCTTATGCCATTCATGTCATCGTATGACCAGACGAATACGTCCTCATATTCTTTAAGAAACTCAGTATATCGCTTTTTATCCTCGGCATTGAGATGCACACTGATCCTTGTCTCTTTCATAATTTTCTCATCTCCTAAGTTTATCACCTCAGTCTCCTCAAGGTTTGGCTTAGGTTTGTTTTCAAATCTTTCAAATTCTTCTTGTGTAGTTTCATCAAATTCATCATAGTCAGCTCTAGCTTCCCCATGCTCCATTGTTTCATTACACGTTGCGATCGTGGACTCAATGAGATTATTAGTATGAATGCTGAAAATGTGAAATATTGCAAAATTAAAAGATTAGAGCAAAGAGTTAAACGGGAAATAATGCGACATTTTATTTATGAATCCCTGGAAAACAAAGTTTGTAGGGAAACATGTGCAAACAAAGCGGGAAAATGCAAACTCCACGACTCAGTGTCGGGTTTTATTTTTAGGAAACATAAAATAAATTTTATCCCCTCAGCTCTACCAAGGTCCACGGTAAGCTCGGGCCCGGTTGCTGATCCAGTTGTTCAGTGCCACTCTAGATCTAGCCTTTGTCAGTCCAGGAGGTTCAACATGTTTTTCCAGTATTACACAGCAGTCTTCATCAGCTATGAATAGATTTTGCATTCCTGCCAGCAGATCCTCTTCAGCATCAGCTATCTTCGGCTCCACTCCTTGTGCTGCGGACACCTCCGCTTTTCGGCCATCTAAGTATCCAGACGAGATGAAGATATGCAAGAGAGTCTTGGTGCTTTTCTTATAGAACTTGAAATCCAGTGACGCTTCTTCCATGCTCTTTTCATAGGTCACAATGTACCCTATGCCAGCCTTTTCGTTGCCGGGCATCATCACAATTCTGATTGGTTCGACCATACCATCCAAGTTCTTGCCCAAACCTTTGCCCGGTTCATAGCCTTGCTTGATCATGATGCCTATAACCCAGTCTCCGGGCCATTTTGCAGGCTGTGGGAGTACATATGGCTCTTCGATCACCACCTCCATAGGTTCAGGTGCTTTGGGTATCCACACTTGCTTTCCCTTTGTTTCTTTAGAGATGCGTTTCTAATTGGGACGAGCATTGGGTGAGTACATTGGTCGCTTCTCGATCTTAGCTGGTAGGGTCTCACGAAATTCGCGTGAGGGCACTCCCCAATCAGACATGACTGGCTCCCAGACCAAGTTCCTCCCTTCGTAGCCTTTGCCTCGGCTATCCCAATAGGTGCTGTAAAAGTTCCTCTTTCTTTCTTCAACCCCAGGCGGTGTGTTGACCAACTTGGGAGCAAAGTGTGCAGTGTAACCTCCTTGGACCATGCCTGTGGGATTCCAACTTGAATTGTAATTCTTGTGGCGTCCTCCTCGGGTGCCTTGCACTGCTCCCACGAGTTCTATAGTATAGAATGTCTGCCCATCAGGAGTATCCCCTTCAATTGCTGGTATGGTTTGCTCATTGTAGATAGAATTGTTCCCCTCACCGAACACTACCACCTCTTTGTGATCCCATTCGAACTTCACGGTTTGGTGCAATGTGGAAGGCACCACACCAGCCATATAGATCCAAGGCCTCCCCAGTAGCAGATTGTAGGAAGCAGAGATGTCCATGACATGGAACTCAGCAGTGAACTCTACGGGACCAACCATGATAGTTAGGTCAATCTCCCCAATGGTGCTTTTTGTGACCCATCGAACGCCTTCACCTTCATGTCGCTCTCCCTTATCTTGCTTTGGTCAATTTCCATTCTTTTCAGAGTGATGAACGGGCATATTTTCAGACCGGAACCCCCGTCGATCAGAACTCTTCCCACGAACCAGTCTTTGCATTTGACAGTGACGTGCAAAGCTTTGTTGTGATTCAACCCTTCAGGTGGTAGCTCATCTCCGTGAAAAGCAATTCGGTTGGCCTCCATGACTTGTCCAACCATGCTAGCCAGGTTTTCAACTGAAATGTACACCGGAACATGTGCTTCGTCCAACACCTTCATAAAAGCACTTCGGTGACTCTCCGACTTGGGGAGCAGAGCCAAAATAGAGATTTGTGCTGGAGTTTTGCCCAAGTGCTCAGCTATGGAGTACTCCTTCGCTTGCACCTTCTTCCACAGTCCCTCGGACTCTTTCTCGCTAATGCCTCACCTATCTTGAACAAGATGCTTGGGAGTGTAAATCCTCCCACTCCTAGTCATCCCTTGTGCGGCAACAGTCTCAACTACGGACTTGTTCTTCTTCTCCCTTTCATAATCCCATGGTACCCGCTTTGTCACTGTATGGAGGAACCGCATCAACATAGAATTTGGGAGCCACTTCTACTTCAATGGGCTCTGGTGCTGTGGCGGCTTGAGCAACTGAAGCGGTGGCTGGTACCTTTTTTTTTTCTTAACAATAGTCCCTTCTAAGTTACACTCCTCATTCAATTCGATCAAGTTCACCCTATTGTCTCCATGATTGGGCAGGGGGTTATTGTGCACGTTTGGAATCTTCAAGTGTATCACTTTTTGGTCTATCAAATCTTGTATCTAGTCCCTTAAGGCGTAGCACTTTTCAGTATCGTGACCAGGTCCTCCAAAATGATAGGCACATGTTTTGGTTTGATCAAAATAGGGTGTCATCCTATCAGCCATTTTGAATGGCACGTGTTGTATATGACCAGCTGCTTTGAGTCTCTCGAACAACTGAGTGCGAGATTCAGCCAACGGGGTGTAGTTTCTTTTAGGTCTTGGGTTGTTATTGGCATGAGGCCTTGGTGAATAGGTATTGGTATTTCGGTAGTTGGGACTTTGTGGGTATGTTGGTCTTTACGGTAGTGGGTTTTGGTACATGGTGTTGACACCCAATTTTGTCCCTCCTTTTTTCGTAAATCGGCTATATTTAGTTTAAAGGTGTAATGTTGACTATTTGAGCAAATTTGCAGTAGAAACATGCATTTACCTGCGTCATCCCTTATTTATACACTATATACCTAATTGTGGTTATATTATATAATTTACATCATTTAGGCTATTTGTTAAATAGTATGACTATTTGTACAATTTAATGCATTTATAATATTTAATAATTATTTGTTTGTTTTTATGTGCACTTTCTCTGTATACGATTCACATATATATATATATATATATATATATATATATATATATATATATATATATTAATTATTTTATTTACTTGTTTATTCAACACCTTTAAGTTAATTATTAGTCCAATTAAAAATGTTCCGTCCAAATTTTATTTAACGCATTTCTTGAACCAGGACAATGCGTTTGACCAAGTGCATTTATACATTTTATCCCAAAATTCATATCCATATTACCCCCACAAAATGGCTCTCTCATTTTGGCAAGAAATCAAAACCCCAAAATACACATGCTTCCTTTAATACATCCCCCAATCTCCTTGCCATCGTTTAAAAATCCAAAAATCAGAATCTTGTCACCCTCCATCAAATACCCAAATCACCTCCTAAATCAATCCCCTAATTCTCCAATTATCCTAATCACCCCCTAATCCTCTCCATCAGAATTCCAAAACTTTCCCTCAATCTCTCAACGTTCAAATCCCGTCTCTCTTCTTAAATAGAGACAATACATACACTATGAAAAAGAGAAAAAGGATACATTCACAGTACCCCTTCTTCGTGATTCTTCTTCTCCCTCACACAACCTCTCCAACTACCCACCACACACACACAAAATATACACACAGTACACACAGACGGAACAGGCGAGGGAGACCCATCTCGTTCAAAATCAGAAATAAAGGGAGATCGGAGATTGGGGTTAATGGATCTGAAAGATAGAAAAGGAGATCGAAACAGGGGAGCGTCGGAGTGGCAGTGATGCCACCCAGTGGTTGTCGCTCCTCTGTCTCTTCCTTTCCACTGTGGTTCAAGTCGATTGCTGTTACTCGTGCATCACCGGAAATGGAGCCGAATTCTTTCCAGCGATTTACTTAGGCATCGCTGATATATTAATCGCATTAATTATTGACCTGTTCTGCTAATTGTTTGCTGAGTTTTTCAGATCCTATGGCCACGCCTTCTCTAATCATGCCTTTACCGTTGAGGCATATTGATTTGGAGTTGGCTAAATTGTCAATCTGTTACTGCTGAAATGTATCAAAACTTGAAGTCGCCATTACGGCGTTCTTGATGGGGGAAATCTGTTTCTGAGTTTGTTTGTCCTTCGACTTTGTTTTGTTTGGTTTCACTGATATTCTCTGTTTGCAGTTGATGGTTTGAGGATTTTTCCTTTACTAGGTCGAGAAGTTTGGCCTGGAATTACCACTTTGGGTCCCACAATTTTTCTTTGAATCTCAATCGTTATTTATGTTTGATCCCTTTGCTAATGACAAGTTGCTACTGATCATGTTTTTGAGATTTTTGCAACAACTGCAGGGACACCAATTGGCACCGATTTGGTATTTACCAGTCAAAAGTATTTACCAGTCAAAAGTAGGCCAATGAAGAAATACATATACATGTATTGAGGCCTACGGATTGATTTGAACAGATACTATAAGGCCGATGACAATTTGGAGGCCTAATACACGTCCCGTCCCACACAAATGCCCCTACGATTTTTGCCCCTACGAAAAACAAATAGGCTATGACGATGCATATCACTTTGCAAAGTAAGCGATAGTGGAGTGGTGGGATTGAAGGCGCTGGCAACACGACCGACTCCGTGTTTGCAGCCGCACCGACATTCTTAACCTCTGCTTGACGCAATACATATTCTGAGCCTACACTTTCAAAAATCCTCTTCCCCTTTATTTTAAAACTATTATTATTATATTTAAATTATTATTATTATTATCATTTTTATTATTATTATTATTATCTACTAATATTATTATTATCATTATTTCTACTATTATCAATATTATTATTTACTAACTCTTTTCTTATATTTTGCAAGGTAAATTCGGATGGAAGACGGCATAGTTTTGAAGAAAATACTTAGAAGAAAAAGACCTTTTATTATTATTATCATTATTCATTATTATTACTATTACTGTTTTATTATTATTCACTAACTTAACTTCATCTTTTTTTTTTTGCGAGGCACGCTTGGTAAATGTCTTCAAAACGATTTTCCAAAAAATACTTCTACTTTTAGTTGCTATTATTTTCACTTAATATTTATTTTTACAAACTGATTAATTTGCTTTATTTTGCAAGGTTTAATTCCGTAAAGAAGTAGCCTATTAGCAAACTCATATCTTTTGTATAATACACATAGTATTTAAATCATCTTTTAATCAGTTTATTTGCTTAACTACTTGTTTTGAATCCCAACATGAAGTCCGGCCGGTAACCACATTTGGTGGGGCTCGAGAGGTGCCTAACCCCTTCCTCTCGAGTTAACCTGAACCTCTTACCTAGAAATTCTGGTTTGTAGACTAAGTTTCAGAGTTAATTGTAAAATTGGCTAGAAATAAAATAGGTGCCCTAATACGCCTAGTTAAAAAATATGTTAGGTGGCGACTCCAAGTCTTTACCCGCAAGTCCCAATAAGTCGAGCCAATTTCGAACCCTAACCGGGGTTCGGGGAAAAATGGGCATCGACAGAATGGCGACTCCGCTGGGGAAATCGAAGTTCAAACCATAACGGACTTTTTGGGATTCTTTGCATTTATTTTCTCGTTTTCGTTATTTCTCAAAACTAATATTTCTTTCTTTTCCTTTTGCAGGTTTGAAGTTTAGTTTTCTATTTTATTTGTGTTTTCTTTATTAACTGTAATTGTTATTTTATTTATATTTCCTCCACTCCTGGAATTTTTTACACTTGCACACACCATAAACGGTTACGTGGATCTCACGGCCGTTTCACTCTCAAAAAACCCTTTAGGGGGACGGTTGGGATAAGTTGGTCCGTGGTACAACCAACAATTCTAAACGTTCCCACCCCTTGGTTGTCCGCCTGGGGGAACCATGTTCTTGTCTAGTAAACCCACTCTTGGAAGGTTCTTACAAAGCGTCCAACACTTCTACTATTTTCTAATCTTTCATAAATTTTGCAAAATCTTTTTCTTTTATACAATTTCACTTCATAATTCTTTTTGTCTAGTTTCCATGATCCTTTTTTTTAAAACTAACTTGTTTGTTTCGTTTTCTCTTTTTACTCATTTTTTAAAATCATTTTTGAAATGCTTCAATATGTGCACCCTTTCTATAAAATTGATAAATCTTTTAAAAACAATTTCACTTGATTTAATTCTTTTTTCATTTTATTATTGTCTAGTTTCTATTAACTCTATTTTTCAAAACTAATGTGCGTTCGTTTTGTTATCCCTTTTAAAAACTTATTTTTGTAAAATATTAATATGTGCATTTTTTCTTTTTCATGATTTTTAATATTGTCTAGTTTACATTAATCATATCTTTTGAAACTAACGCATTTGTTTTGTTCTTATCCTTCTAAAATCATTTTACGAAATACTTCAATATGTGTGCATCATTTTACAAGACATATGCATTTCTTTCAAAAATTCGTGCATTTTTAAAAAAAGAAAAAAAAAAAGAAAATTGTACATATCATGCATACCTTCCGCCGCTCCTGGCAAGTTTCTAAATCGTGCGTTGGTTACGACCACCTCTTCCCTCGCAAAAATCTCCTTTTAGGGGGAACAACTTGGAACCTATTTAGTCCAAGACGTTCCCGCTCCTGAGTTGTCCGCTTGGGAGGATAATAAAACTCGGTCTAGCTAACTCCATTCTTTAGTAGTAATACTAGAACTCATGCATCATGACATATCATTAGTCGACTTGTTCTCAAGTCCAATAAGCCAACTTGTTCAAATAATCTGAACGGGTTTTGGCCTTAAAAACTGTTAAACATGATTTATTGACATATACTTAAAAGATTGAACGTGCAAATGTAGACCGTTTATGGGAATTATTCTGCATTCAATGCCATTCAAAGGCACAAATAGTAACCCAAGAGGCATCAAAGCCGAAACTGAATCAGAAACGACTGTTTATTCCTAAGCGGTTGGAATCATTCTGTATTCAATGCTATTCAAACGCGCCAAAGGTAACCGAAAAGGCATTAAAGGCCCAATTTGAAGCAGAAATGACCGTTTGATAGACGGGATGACACATAATGCGCATTTATCCTTTAGGCATTATATAAAGACTTGCCATCCGTGGTTTGTTAAAAGTCCATTAGCAATTTCCTTCTAAAGTGTCTAAAGGGTTCTCAATCTATAATGACACTTCTCTTCATATTTCATACTGCATTACTTTTCAAAAGCTCGTGCCATACGTTAATCGTTTGCTTACAACCAAAATTTAGGCATATTCCTTCCTTTTCTTCTCCTTCCTTCACCTTTTCCAAAAGATCATGGCCAATAGAACATTTGACATGGTCGCTGAAACCCCTCAGTTACTCAAAGATTGGTGGAGAAACTTAAGTATAGATCAACAAGACCGAGTTAAGGCAGTGTTGGGGAACCTTATTTCAGTGATGGAGCATACGGCAATGGAAGGGATAGTAGAAGCAGCAGTACACTATTGGGATGCATGCCGAGCAGTTTTTCACTTTGGGAATGTAGAGTTGACACCATTACTGGAAGAAATAGGCGGGTTAAGTCAATTACCATTTGAAAGTGAGGAAGTCTTGATGCCTAAAAACATTACACCCGAGGAGTTCTTCGAAATGGTAGGGTTTAAGCCCGAATTATGCACAGACAGCATAAGGCAGTCGGGAATTTCTTTGACTTCCCTCTACATCAAATTTGGGTATGAAGAAGCATTTCAGGAATTCGAAGACTATCTCAGCATTAACCAGGCAGATTGGCAAGAGCGGAGAGTGCTTGCTTTTGTCACCAGCTTTTTAGGGACTGTCGTGTTTCCACAACACAAAGGACGAGTCGACGTTTGCATAGTATCAATTGCTGATGTCCTACTCAAAGATTTTGACAAGAAATACACTTTGGTACCTATGATCGTTGCAGAACTTTACCGAGCTTTAGAAAGATGCCAGAAGGGAGCTGGTTTCTTCGAAGGTTGCAATTTACTTTTGCAAACTTGGTTGATGGAACATTTGCAAAGGATGAACAGCATAGACCAAGCTTTCCACCCCATACCAAGAGAGAATTACCTCTTCACTCATACCGCCCGCATGAACAACGCTCTATAGAAGTGGGACCGGCCAACAACAACCGAAGGCTGGCACCACAAGCTCTCTCAGTTGACATCCGAAAATATACAATGGATGTTTGATTACTTTCCCAGCACTACAGTGATCACAAGATCGGAAGGAGCTTCATTTCTTATCTTGGTTGGGTTTAAAGGAGTTTACCCATACACTCCTTTAAGGGCACTTAGACAAGCAGGGAGAAAGCAGATTGTACCCCAAATTGCAGACATCAGAAGTTTCAAAGCTGATATTTTCGGAGGGATAATACCATTCAAAGACAAGATATTAGAACTTTGGAAAGCAAGGCATCGAATGGAATTTGAGACTATTGGACGAGACAGATTTGATGCAGGCTATGATGAAGATTATCCAGACTGGCTAAGGAAAGACATAGCAAAGGCAGTTCAACCAAGAGCAACAAAGAAAAGGAAAAGAAATGCCGATGAATTGGAATCTGAGTGCAAGAGGCTACACAAACAACTAGCAAAGGCACGAGAGAAAATAACGAAGAAGCAAAGTTTGGTCGAAGCAAAGGACAAAGAAAAAGACAAATGGCGCAATAAGGCAGAACTCCTGACAAAACGCATAGAGTCTATCGGTGTATGGGCTAGCGAAGGGATGAGCTCTGTGGCTGACAAAGGAATAGAGGAGAAAGGAAGGAAGGCTTGGGAAATGTTGAAAAACTTCACATTCGACATATCCCGGCTCTTAACTGACGCAGACAATATCATCTTCCAAGGAGACTCGTCAGGGGCAAGTTCGTCTAGCGAAGATTCGTCCGAAGAGGAAGAAGATGAATCTTCTGGGGATGGATCAACATGAAAGATGCTCAACTGGCCATGATTTAATCCCCCGGAAATGTTTAGTCTTTTCCTTCTCTTACACTATTTCAATATCAGCCAATGTAATAAAGACCAATATTCAATAAATGCAATATTCTCTTTTAGACTCCGCATTTTGTAGCAAATGAAATGATACATGTGGCACGGAACGTTTCCCAAATCATCATGCATAAAGCGGTCTTAGGATACATTTTTATTTGCTAGATGTGCATTACGTGAATTTATTTTATTGCTCTAGGTCTCTTTCTACCTAAGTCAATCCCTTCCCGAATCCAATCTCTTGCTAAGGCACCTCATCTCCCTACTCTATGCCTAAATCCTGATATCAGAAATCTTTCGCATGTCTTGATAATTTCCTATCCCACGCGAATTCTAAAACCTATTATCCAAAAAGTTGTCTTAAGTTGAATACCAAGGCAAAACATTTGGTTAAGAAAAGTACACTTATCAGAGGTCTTTCAAAACAAGAAGAGTTTGTAATAGCAGGCGCTATACACACAAAGCGGAAAAAATTGATAGGGCAAGAGATTTGTTGGTCAAAGGCGCACACGATCGCCTGCTAGTGGAAGGTTCTCTGCGTTCAGTCGCATGACGGAGCTAGAAATCCTTTTTGAGTATTGGAAGCATATCCCTACCAACCAGAAAGTGTGGGACGAGACGATGAACGCAAGATGAAGCTACTTGAGACACTTACAAGACCATGAATTAATTTGATACAAAACAGGGGCAGACAGATTTCCTGGAGCAATTTTGGTCAAAAGCTTTATTTGAATAAATTTTCATGACAACAACTGCATCGAGCAAGGAATACAATATGGTCAACCTCTAAAACGGTCTTGATTGAAGATGCAATCTAAGAATACACGTGATACACTGGGATCGGTCTCTTGGCAACAAAATCTACCTGACAAGCAAGAGTTGAGGCAAAGATTGAATTGCAGCAATTGGTTGACGAGTATGAAAGACATTGAGTATCTCTCTCAAAGACATCCGGGCATCATGACACACAAATTTGCAAGAAAGGATGACAAATGCACTAAGGTCTTGGTGTTCGACAAAAGCCGACTTCCTTTTCAGTCATATATATATACCCCTTACCCGGAATCTTTGTCAAATTTTGATTGAGATCTAACCAGACCCATCTCCTTCTTAAGAAAGCATCAATCATTCGACCAAAATCCTTGTCTTGACTGCTACATAAAGCGCTCGAGCAATCTTTTAGAATCTCTATACAATTTGTCATAATCTCCAAATTCAAGTGCTACTCTATCATCCGCGGTCTAGGCATTCTCTTAAGCTATATGTGTTGTTTTTGCATCAAATTTTTTCTAAATGGCCTAACACAGTTTTGCGCATGTTGTCACTTTATTACGGTTGCTTTGCATTTAAACACCGAGATTGGTTAAGAATCTGCATTCAGAGAAAGCCGAAATGGCAAGCCGAGCTGAAAACATTTTCTTCTAGGATAAAGTCTTTCGAACCGCCAGCATAGGACACCAAGAAAACTTAGATAAGCCCAATTCCACTTCCATACAACTTGTAGTATGAACGAACCAGAATCAACTGGCATTATACCCCTACAAGAGTCGCAAGAAACAAATCCAATCACTATATAACTGAAAATTGGCAAAACTCGCAACCTCACACTACGCCCGACTTACACAATAAACAACTTCCCTCTGTCAAGACTTTCAACAAAAACCTTATCAGGCCTGACACAATTGAGGACAGACGAAAAGACAAAACCTCACACATTTACTCCTTTAGCTCAGTCAAAAGATATTGCAACCATCCATCAAAGTTAGCTCCATGTCTGTCGAAATGAAAAGTATGAAAAATGAAGACACCCCATCACAACCCCAAGACAAATACAATTTTGGAAAACCTCCAAATCCGATAAATCCAACCTCAGTCTGGGGATGCAAGTATCCACACAATCAGAGTCATCGAGATACCTGATCATCATACTGAAAGACGAATGCAAATTCAACCAAATACATTGGTGTTCAATGCAAAGCAACCACTTTGTTTCGACTAACGAATCTTTCTTTGACAACAGATCTTTCAACACAAACACAAGAATTCACAGATAATCACAACAGACATGATAACACTTTAGCCTCGTCAGGCTTATAATATGACGACCAGCCACGTCAGGCTTAAAATATGACGACCAGCCACGTCAGGCTTAAAATATGACGACCAGCCACGTCAGGCTTAAAATATGACGACTAGCCACGTCAGGCTTAAAATATGACGACTAGCCACGTCAGGCTTAAAATATGACGACTAGCCTCGTCAGGCTTAAAATATGACGACTAGCCTCGTCAGGCTTAAAATATGACGACTAGCCACGTCAGGCTTAAAATATGACGACTAGCCACGTCAGGCTTAAAATATGACGACTAGCCCCGTCAGGCTTAAAATATGACAAGCTTATGATATGACGACTAGCCCCGTCAGGCTTAAAATATGACTATTAGGCCCGTCCGCCTTAGAATTGGACATGCTCATTCTTTCTGTTTTGCAGGCACTACTATAATCAGCTCTGTCCGACTTAAAATAGGACAAACTCATATATTTTATTTTTTGCAGGCACCACTACAATAGGACTAGCCACGTCAGGCTTAGAATATGACGACTAACCGTGTCAGGCTTAAAATATGACGATTAGCCTCGTCAGGCTTAAAATATGACGACTAGCCACGTCAGACTTAAAATATGACGACTAGCCACGTCAGGCTTAAAATATGACGACTAGCCACGTCAGGCTTAAAATATGACGATTAGCCTCGTCAGGCTTAAAATATGACGACTAGCCACGTCAGGCTTAAAATATGACGACTAGCCACGTCAGGCTTAAAATATGACGATTAGCCTCGTCAGGCTTAAAATATGACGACTAGCCACGTCAGGCTTAAAATATGACGACTAGCCTCGTCAGGCTTAAAATATGATGATCAGCCTTATCCGGCTTAAAATAGGACAAACTCACTTATTTGTTTTGCAGGCACTACTATAATAGGCTCGTCCGCCTTAAAATTGGACATACACACGTATTTTTTGTTGTTTTGCAGGCACTACCATGATACGATGATCTATCAAAGGCAATAAACTGAGGCAGAATTTTTGAGGATCCCCTCAAAAATTCCCAAAAGACGCAAGCTGACACTGGGGCAGAAATTTTTGAGGTCCCCTCAAAAATTTCAAGAGAGACGAAGTACAGAAACTGGGTGTTCACCGAAGAAAACTTGACCAAGGCCCAACATTCATGAAAGCATTATAAAAGCAGAAAAATGACGACTTTCCTAGCGGCGTTGCAGACATGATAATGACATTTTAATTTTTTTAGCACTTCACTTTATTTTTATTCCCAGGGTACACAGCCCGGCGACAGGCACTTTACTTTTTTGTTCGCAGAGTACACAACCCGACACGACAAACAATTATCTCCTGACAAGATGCACCTAAAGGAATATCCCCAGAGGAGAAGCATATATTTCCTAAACACTCAAAGCAACTGGGAACACACTAGACAGCTACATGACAAAGGAGAGCTCAACTCATCAGGGAAGTTTACTTTACTTTATCTTTATATATATTGCATTTATCATGATTTTGCTGTAGGGTACTCCCCGATCTCTCGACAAACCCCTGTGCCATACTCTCACGCCTACTCCCAAAATCACGGCCAATTAGGCAACCACAAAACCTCAAAAACATACAAAGCAAAGCCTAATCCTACATACAATATCTTTGCTATACCGCAAACTGTCTATTGCTGCCGAGTTCCGAAGCACTCAAATCTATATCTCCGTACTCGCGCAAGTGATCCACCTAATCTTTCGTTCCTGATTGGATGTCAGTTTTGTATTCCTTCCTATTCAGGCCTATCTGTGTCAATCGTGCGTGTTCTCGTGCCTAATCGTGCCCATCTGTTTGAATCGTGCATACTTATTGTGCTTTACTCTTCAGTATTCCCCAGCTCATTCAAAGACAATATTAAAGACAAGATGACTCGATTATCGAGATGAAGTGGAAATTACGTACGTGTAAACTCCTCTTTATGGGTGTGTCGTGCACCACATTTTCATAACTAGGATGATTGCAAGCCTCTTTTCCCACACTCGATCTATTGATGTTATCTCATCTTCGATAGTGTCTCTGTTTTATTCCTCATTTAACTCGGCAAAAGGCTGTTACATTCAAATGTAAACTTTACATACTCCGACAAGTTTACTCCTGACATCTAAAATCGTGCGTCATAAACATCTCACACAGGCAACATGCCATTCCAGAACTACACACGGCCTGATTCTCGTGAAACCCGAGATATGTAGGCAACTCAGAGACCGGAGTTCGGCCGAAATACCCCAAAACTCTCATTTTCCCTTCCCACCATCTTGCTTGCAAGTCGTGACAAAATTGGCTACTCCGTCAATTATCTTTGCCCGAAGACTCTTTCATCATCCCCGGGCAAAGAGGGGCAGCTGTTGACACCCAATTTTGTCCCTCCTTTTTTCGTAAATCGGCTATATTTAGTTTAAAGGTGTAATGTTGACTATTTGAGCAAATTTGCATTAGAAACATGCATTTACCTGCGTCATCCCTTATTTATACACTATATACCTAATTGTGGTTATATTATATAATTTACATCATTTAGGCTATTTGTTAAATAGTATGACTATTTGTACAATTTAATGCATTTATAATATTTAATAATTATTTGTTTGTTTTTATGTGCACTTTCTCTGTATACGATTCACACACACACACACACACACACACACACACACACACACACACACACACACATATATATATATATATATATATATATATATATATATTAATTATTTTATTTACTTGTTTATTCAACACCTTTAAGTTAATTATTAGTCCAATTAAAAATGTTCCGTCCAAATTTTATTTAACGCATTTCTTGAACCAGGACAATGCGTTTGACCAAGTGCATTTATACATTTTATCCCAAAATTCATATCCATATTACCCCCACAAAATGGCTCTCTCATTTTGGCAAGAAATCAAAACCCCAAAATACACATGCTTCCTTTAATACATCCCCCAATCTCCTTGCCATCGTTTAAAAATCCAAAAATCAGAATCTTGTCACCCTCCATCAAATACCCAAATCACCTCCTAAATCAATCCCCTAATTCTCCAATTATCCTACTCACCCCCTAATCCTTTCCATCAGAATTCCAAAACTTTCCATCAATCTCTCAACGTTTAAATCCCGTCTCTCTTCTTAAATAGAGACAATACATACACTATGAAAAAAGAGAAAAAGGATACATTCACAGTACCCCTCCTTCGTGATTCTTCTTCTCCCTCACACAACCTCTCCAACTACCCACCACACACACACAAAATATACACACAGTACACACAGACGGAACAGGTGAGGGAGACCCACACCATACGAGACAAAATCAGAAATAAAGGGAGATCGGAGATTGGGGTTAATGGATCTGAAAGATAGAAAAGGAGATCGAAACAGGGGAGCGTCGGAGTGGCAGTGATGCCACCCAGTGGTTGTCGCTCCTCTGTCTCTTCCTTTCCACTGTGGTTCAAGTCGATTGCTGTTACTCGTGCATCACCGGAAATGGAGCCGGATTCTTTCCACCGATTTACTTAGGCATCGCTGATATATTAATCGCATTAATTATTGACCTGTTCTGCTAATCGTTTGCTGAGTTTTTCAGATCCTATGGCCACGCCTTCTCTAATCATGCCTTTACCGTTGAGGCATATTGATTTGGAGTTGGCTAAATTGTCAATCTGTTACTGCTGAAATGTATCAAAACTTGAAGTCGCCATTACGGCGTTCTTGATGGGGGAAATCTGTTTCTGAGTTTGTTTGTCCTTCGACTTTGTTTTGTTTGGTTTCACTGATATTCTCTGTTTGCAGTTGATGGTTTGAGGATTTTTCCTTTACTAGGTCGAGAAGTTTGGCCTGGAATTACCACTTTGGGTCCCACAATTTTCCTTTGAATCTCAATCGTTATTTATGTTTGATCCCTTTGCTAATGACAAGTTGCTACTGATCATGTTTTTGAGATTTTTGCAACAACTGCAGGGACACCAATTGGCACCGATTTGGTATTTACCAGTCAAAAGTATTTACCAGTCAAAAGTAGGCCAATGAAGAAATACATATACATGTATTGAGGCCTACGGATTGATTTGAACAGATACTATAAGGCCGATGACAATTTGGAGGCCTAATACACGTCCCGTCCCACACAAATGCCCCTACGATTTTTGCCCCTACGAAAAACAAATAGGCTATGACGATGCATATCACTTTGCAAAGTAAGCGATAGTGGAGTGGTGGGATTGAAGGCGCTGGCAACACGACCGACTCCGTGTTTGCAGCCGCACCGGCATTCTTAACCTCTGCTTGACGCAATACATTTTCTGAGCCTACACTTTCAAAAATCCTCTTCCCCTTTATTTTAAAACTATTATTATTATATTTAAATTATTATTATTATTATCATTATTATTATTATTATTATTATTATTATCTACTAATATTATTATTATCATTATTTCTACTATTATCAATATTATTATTTACTAACTCTTTTCTTATATTTTGCAAGGTAAATTCGGATGGAAGACGGCATAGTTTTGAAGAAAATACTTAGAAGAAAAAGACCTTTTATTATTATTATCATTATTCATTATTATTACTATTACTGTTTTATTATTATTCACTAACTTAACTTCATCTTTTTTTTTGCGAGGCACACTTGGTAAATGTCTTCAAAACGATTTTCCAAAAAATACTTCTACTTTTAGTTGCTATTATTTTCACTTAATATTTATTTTACAAACTGATTAATTTGCTTTATTTTGCAAGGTTTAATTCCGTAAAGAAGTAGCCTATTAGCAAACTCATATCTTTTGTATAATACACATAGTATTTAAATCATCTTTTAATCAGTTTATTTGCTTAACTACTTGTTTTGAATCCCAACATGAAGTCCGGTCGGTAACCACATTTGGTGGGGCTCGAGAGGTGCCTAACCCCTTCCTCTCGAGTTAACCTGAACCTCTTACCTAGAAATTCTTGTTTGTAGACTAAGTTTCAGACTTAATTGTAAAATTGGCTAGAAATAAAATAGGTGCCCTAATACGCCTAGTTAAAAAATATGTTAGGTGGCGACTCCAAGTCTTTACCCGCGAGTCCCAATAAGTTGAGCCAATTTCGAACCTTAACCAGGGTTCGGGGAAAAATGGGCGTCGACACATGGGCTGGGTGTTATAGACTGGGTAGGTGGATGTGGGTGGTATGTATGGATAGGATGGAGGAGGTGTTTGGTAGTAGTGGTTGTGAGTAGAGGAGTGGTCAAGTGATGCGGCCACGAAGGAGACGTCGTACTTCTTCTTTCTTGAGGTAGTAGTGCTGCCAGCTTGTAGGGCTTTGTTAGTGGCTTGTAGTGCGGCTAGACTAACAATCCTTCCAGTCTTCAGTCCATCTTCGACCATATCACCAATCTTGATCAACTCTCCAAACTTCTTATCTTGCAGATTCAACATTTTGTCAAAATAGACATCTTCTTGTATGCGGATGAAGGTTGCCACTATCTCGGCGTCTTCCATGGGAGGTTGGACTTTGGCGGCTTCAGCCCTCCATCTAGTTGCGAACTCTCTAAAAGTCTCAGTGGGCTTCTTCTTCAATTTCTCTAGGTAGAACCGGTCAGGCATGGCATCAGTGTTATGCCCAAAACTGTCGACAAAGCCTCCGGTCATCGCTTCCCAGTTCGTCCACTTCTTTTTTTGTTGCTTAGAATACCATACTAGCGCATCTCCA
Organism: Petunia x hybrida; assembly: GCA_037355625.1. NCBI lineage: Eukaryota > Viridiplantae > Streptophyta > Magnoliopsida > Solanales > Solanaceae > Petunia > Petunia x hybrida. The sequence goes on from JBBBVM010000208.1 coordinate 1,109,070, forward strand.
GTCAGACTGCGGTTGAACAACTGCATGCGGATCTTTTCGTTGTGTCCGACTCCAATCAACTTGTCACAGTAAGATCTTAAATGAGCCATTGGATCTCCACTACCGTCGAACATGTTGAACTTGGGCGTCTTGTAGCCTTCAGGTAGTTTCAAGTCAGGATACAAGCAGAGATCCTCATAAGCTAACCCTCGGGTTCCCTTAGTGTCTTGGAGTTGTTTGAACTTCTCAACCAACCATTGGACTTGCTCTTTTGTGCTGTCTGGGTCTTCCTTAGTCCATGCGTACATTTCATGATCTTTGGTGGGTGATGTGATGGTTTTGGTTTCAACGGTGAAGGAGGGTAAGTTGTTTTGTTGTGCTTTTGGTGGTGCAGTGTAGGTAGGGTAAGGAATGCCTTTTTCAGGGTAAAGTGGATCTTTGGCGTGAGGGCGAGCAGTTTGGTTTGGTTCAATGATCTCATCAGTACGGGCAAGAGGAATCCTATTTTCCAGTTTGAGCAACCTCTGCCCATCTTAGCATAACTTTCATAGGCGACCATGCCTTGTTTCTCAGGAGTTCCATTTCCAACCTTGTCAAACTCAGCCATGATGTTTCGTCTTGTCCTTGTCTTTGTAGGCAAAGGGGGAGGTGTTGGGATTGATCCTTTGGACCTCAACCGGTATTGCGGTGTGGCCAGAATGCACAAACCAAACTATCAGGGACTAGGGAACTGACACTTCAAAAACAAGAAGAGAAAATGTGAATATACGTTAGTTTGAATAAAAATCGCCTCCTATCATGCATGGGACCTCTCTTGTGCCAGAGGTGGGCCTATCACGGATTCGAAGTTACGTTTGCACCAAACACATCATTCAATTTGAATAAACATAATCATCACCAGTCTAAAATCCAAAAAATAACAAAATTTTATTTAATTTGCTTGGCTTTATTACAACCACTAATGACTCGATTAAGCTGAAAATGACAACAAAGAAAGGACAAGACGACTTGACTCGATACGACTAGACTAGGTGCCAAGCAAAGAGACTTCAGGTTCAAACATCAGCTCCAACATCTTCCTTTTCCTTCTCCTCTTTGGCTTCCTCCTTGGGTTTGTGAACCAAACTAATGAGTAGAGGATCAGCAAATATTTCCATCAGGTCTTTCCTAGCCTCCATGTCACCCAGAGCTTTTATGAAGAACTCGCAGATTTCCAATCCCTTTGCTTCCTTCTCTTCCAGCGGTACTGACTTAAAATATTATCCCCATCCTTTGAGCAAATCTTGTAAATTCCCAGCAGCTTGCCTTGCAGTCATGACCTTGCCGGTCCAATACTTGAGTTCGTCCCCTTTGATCTTATCCTTGTATTGTCTCCTTATTTCCCTCTCTTGTGTCACCCTTAACTCTTTCTTTCTTTGGTCAAACTCGTGTTTCAGCTTCTTGTAATTTTCAGCAGCATTTGGAGCTTTGGCTTTCTTTTTTAATGTAGTCTTAGATTGAAACTTTGCCTTATCTTTTCTAAGCCATTGAGGGTAGGCTAGGGTAGCTGTGGGGTTCACCCTACTGTCACGACCACGGCAAAACTGCATAGTAAGCCTCTTTCCCACATTGTCAATATGGTAAGAACCATCGGATGCTCGATGTCCTTTATGTCAACGTTAAAGCTTCTTCCCTCGGTCAACTGCGGGGTTTGTTGTGTCATTCCCACTTGTCGAAGGATCCTTAAAGGAACATACTGATGATTTCCTCGGAATCCAATCAATGTCAAGAAAGTGATGTCTTGACCTTGTATGGAGACAACGAAGCCAGCACAATTTTCAATCACCCAATGCACCTCTTGCAGTTCCTCGAGCTTGGTGTACCAACCTTCCATGTTTGTGGGGTATTCCCATGCCACTGTTCCAGCCATACGGGTGCCATGTGAGCGGATCCCCCCTCGCCAAGAGGGTTTTGGTGCCACCGGGCTGACGGGGACATTGTGCAAGTGTTCTATCAACCATATTTGCAGCAACAGGTTACATCCCTCGAAGAAATCTCCTCCCCTCCTACATTTGGTTAAGGCCCTATAAACTTCTCCCAAAATCATCAGGACCAAACTTGACGTTTGAAAGCACCTTTGCGCAGCCCTCCTACTACTCTCCCTAGCCTTATGTCGATCTTGCCTCCTTTCTCAGGCAAAACCATGCTTCCCAGAAAAGCGATGATGAAAGCATTGGATTCAGTCCACTCCCAGTCTTGAACTTCCCACGCCCCATTCCATTCGTTTCTAAGCGTTGGGTCCCCAAACCTAGAATGCAAGTATTCCAACGTGACTTTCCCATCATGCACTCCCTCGATATATGGATCATAAGGAGCTCCCAGCAGTTCAATGAACTCCTTAGGTTCCACATCGCGGGGATAAATCATAGTCTCGGGCCCAGGCTCTAACCCTGCCAGCCCTCCAAATTCTTCTAAAATTGGCGCCAATTTGAAACCACTGAAATGAAACACAGCCCTTTTGTAGTCCCAGAAATGTGTAGCAGCTTCAACCAAACCAGTCATGGCGGTGTAGTTCTTGAGAGCTACCAACTCTCCCAACATCTTTTGAACATGAGCTTTGCTAACAACGGCCAAATCTTCCAACCAAAGTCTGATCAAGTGAGGAGGTCGGGAAACGATCTCAAATTGGAGAGTACCCTTTGCAGCCATAGTCTGAAAACAAAACAAGAAAAGGTAAAGACCAAAACATTCTTATAGTTTTGATCATGTTTAAACAGACAATCAATATTTTGTGCAAACGTTTCTTCAAATCAATGCAGAGATGCAATTTGTCACTTTTCGGGTTAAAAACCCTCTTGACATTTGGCGTAGGTTTACTAATAGACTAATACGTGCCAAGGACGTATAGCCTTCCTAGGTTTGTCATTATGCAAAGAAGATGAATACGCACTTTGTTGCCAATTATTCTTATAAATTCCCCAATAATTTTGAAAATCAATACATGATAATAATTTTTTTGAAATAGTAAAAGTACAAGAGGGAAAATGAAAATGACACTTTGACTAGACAGCACACTCCTTTTCCATCTTGGCCCTCTTTGCTTCTCGTGTAATCTCCTTGACTTCTTCCATAGCTTTGGTCAAGTACCCTTTGGCTGCTACTAAGTGCAAAATGTCTATCTCTGCGCACTCTGAGTTCCATTATTCAAGTTTTGTTTCCAACGCCTCTACCTTTTCTTCTAGCTCTAATGCATGTTTTTTCCATTCTTCGATCTCTTTTTTGTTTTTCTTATCCATTTTGACAGCTTTCAACATGAATTCTCGGTACCGAATTTGAGCCTCTGCCTCACGATCTCTTATGTTATTTCCACGACCTGGTCCTACTACCACATTTCCCTTTATACTAGAGCGTAACCAGCTTTTGTAGTTTGGTTCGCATCCAGCGTTGTATCTATCAGGTGCTAGCGATGCTTCTTCTATAACTTGTCTTCCTACCCATGACTTCGTAATGCTCTTGACCCTTGGGACAACATCTTCAGTGTAGTCAAACTGATAGTCTTTCGTGTCTGGTATCAATGGTATGATTTGTTTCCTCCCTGCTTGCCTCATTACTCTCAACTGTTGGTAAGGTTGGAATCCTCTTAGCCCTATAAGTATCACAAAGGATGCCTTCTCAGAACTAATGATGAAATATGAAGAAGGAAACCAAGTGAACATCCACTGGATTGAGTCCTCCGTTATGTTTTCAAACAATCTTACCCATTTTTCTGTGCTGCTTGGTTGTTTGAGTTTTGAAACTCCATATCGTTCCCCAATCAAGTAGTTGTAACCAGCTAGCTTGGACAGTGCTTGCACACCTCTTGCTTTCCTCAAATGTTCCTTGAACCATGCTTGTAGTAAAAGATTGCACCCTTGGAAGTAATTTTGCTCCTCTTTTGCAACAACCCAAAGCTCGATAAATGTCTGCTACTATCATAGGAACTATGGTATAACGGTAACCATCAATTCCATTGAATACTGCATCGACAACCATGACAAGCCTTGAACATATGTCGTGACTTGAACTTTCAGGGAACACCATTATTCCTAGGAAAAAAATAGCAAATGCGAACGACCTAACTCTTTTCCAGTCACTATAGGACTCGAACTCTTTCTTATGGTTTTCGTACGCCGTCAAATGCCCAAACCGAGTGTAGAAATAGGAAAAGGGTATCTTCTTTTGTTGTAAAAATTCCCCGTCCACACTTGCTACCATCCCTAACTTTTTACGAAACTCGTCAGCTGTAGGGACGCTAGGTGCTAGTATGCGACCCCCTTGCCAACGATGTTTGTCTAACCCCGAGTGTGACATAAATCCTCCTATTTCTTTCAACAAAGGTGTTAATTCGATATCCCCAAACCTAAACACGCTCAATTCCTCATCCCAAAACGACACTGATGCTTCGATCATCTCCCTACATGGTTCCATTTCTAATAGTGAAACCAAATGCCCCAAGTATTGACGTACTTCGGTTTGCTCTCCTAGTGACAAGTTACTCCACCAACTAGTTAACATAGGAGGTGCGCCCATAGTCATTTCAAAACGGTGAAATTTTTGACTCATTGTGAAAAAAAAAAGAAGAAAAATAAAGGATTAAAATCCCCATCCCCTTTTGAGAATAATTGGACAAATCAAAATGCATTTTCACTCTCGTCTCACTCTTTTTTTTTTTCTTTCTCTTTTCTTTTCTCTCAAATGCACATAATCATGTCCAAAGTCCCTTTGGGGTTGAAAAACCCATTTAGGTAATTTGGACAAGTTGAAGACTAGTCGGCTCATGGGGAGCCCCTCCTATGGCATGATGCATACTCATTACATTAGAAGAGTGGTGTAATTCTAGACACGGTTCTCCAAGGCGGACGGCCAAGGAGTGGGATCATTTGAAATTATTGGTTGTACCACGGACCAACTATATTCCAAAATATCCCTCTTAAAAGGTGTTTTTGGTGGTGAAGCGACCGTGGGATCCATGTAATTGCCGTGTGTGTGTAAAGTGTCGTTTCCCAGGAGTGGGGGAGTATGAATAAAATATGAAAAATGTCACATTGAGATTTAAATAAAATAAATAAAGTAAAAACAAAAAAAAAGAAACCAAGTTAGAACGACAATAATAATAATGAATAACAAGATAATAAATCTCAAAAGCAAAGACTCATTGTGGTTAGGACTTTGAGTATCCCCAGCGGAGTCGCCATTCTGTCATACTCGATTTAGGACTCAACTCGAGGCGAGTCGGGTTTCGGATTTGACTGGGTGAACTCGTTTGAATTTAAATGTTGGAGTCGCCACCTAATATAATTTCTAAGGCGTATTAGGTCACCTAAGTGTCTAAAGTCAAGTTCAATAGGTCAACTAGTCAATTCCAGAGATTCTATATGGGTAAGAAGTCCAAATGACTCGGGGAAGAAGGTGTTAGGCATTTCCCCGAGTCCCACGAAAAGTGGTTACCATCCGAGTCTAAATTTTGGGATAGAAAGAGTATATATCGTCATGAAATACTAACTCGGGAGATTTAGTTCATTGTTTTAACTAAAAGGGGTAACATGTCTAGGCTATTTTAGAACACAGTCGAATAGCTTTCATATTCGGCCTATACTTAAGCCTAATCGTATTCAACAGATTTTAATATCAAACGCCTAATCATAAACAGACTTCAACATGCAAAGGATGTTCAATTTTGGTTTAACTATGCAATTTCATACTCAAATAATTTGCATAAAATAGTTCGCTTTTGTAAATAAAATTCAGATTTAGCAAGAAACCAAAAAGGGGTGTTGTTTTAAAATGAAGTGTTGGCCATTTAGGGTCGGTGTTACTCGTCATTAATTATCGAGCCCTAACCTTAATGGCCTTTTTGTATAGGGGTTGGGTTTTGGGAAATATATAGAGACGGAGAGGCTGTTTTTGAAAACGAGTTCACGAAAGCACATAAATGCAAACAAGGGTTGTTGCACATAAAGTATAGATACTTATAAGTATAAAACATGCAAATACATGAATAAGTGATGGTTATACTTTAAAATATATGTTGTTTAAAGCGTATAAACGACCCCAAATACTTTATACACCCCTATACACTATTAGATTAATGTATAAGGGCATAAGTAACGGTCAAAATTGATTTATGCACATAAAGGACCTCTTTTGAAAATGTTTTTGGGCCCAGACCGTTTATGCAAAAGAGGGGCGAGTTTAGTTTTCAGAAATAGTCTCATCTAGGAAAGCATAACACATACAGCTCCTGTTTTATTCCAAGTTTCAAATAGTGACACGAATTAATCATGCTTCTGATGTTCCATAGATGTAAAAACTTTCAGTAAATGTGGGATTTCAAACATGCTACTAAAATAATCAGTTTTCACAGAAGAAATAACTCAGAATCATTTTTATCTCAAGCCTAAGCATGATGCATTGCACACAGGGAGAAAAGAGAGAAGAGAGTGGCTCCTGGATAGCCAATTTGTACAACATCATTGTTGTACCCCTGTTTTAAAAGGATACAGGAAGGACACTTAGCAAATTTACAAATTTGGGGGACAGTTCCTAAGAGGAAAACATAAGAAGAGAAGGGTACTGGCCAAAGGGAAGTGCCCTATTTCTCAAAGACCAGAGAAGCCTTTTCAATAGTCAAAGGTTTCTAATTTCAAAGCCAATCAGAATCAGCTTAGGAGGTCCAAACCTGGACCCTGTTGAACCCTCAAGGTCCTCCTGTAAGCAATGGAATATAGCATAGGCTATATGAAGCTAAACAGAACTGCAAGCAAAGCAGAGTTAGCAGAGGAATGAGGAAGGGAAGGTCTGGATTAAGAGAAATCTACCAGGAGCCTTATCAATCATGTGCAGTCAGTGTCTTCCTATTTAGCAAGGATTATCATGATCCTATTAGATCCCGAAGTCAACAGGACATGAACTAAGACAAATCCTGAGCATGCATCACTCAAACAATAGCAGATTAGCCCAACTTTGACAATAAAGAAACAGACTATCCAAGCATGAACAAATAAAGAATCATACACAGTAGGTAATCAGGAAGAGAAAAGAGATACCTTTTGACAGTAAGATAACAGAGAAATAGTGTGAATGTTGATTAAAACTACAAGACTGGATCAACCAAACAAGCAGGGCAATCAACTTCCAAAAAAACTAGAGAGGGAGATGTGTTGAAGCTTCAGAGAGAGAGAGAGTTCTGCAGCCTGAGTTTTTCTTAGTATGAACTGTGTGTTTTCTGTGTCTGTGTCAATGTGTAGAATAGCCTTGACTTAAATAGGTGTAAGGTCTGGTCTTAATTTCAAACGGGTGTAAGAGAAATAAGGAAAAGAATATTGTTTCCCATAGTTAGGGAAATCAGCATTGTATCCTTTCCATATTTAGATTAATCAAATCACCCCTGATTAAGGTAAAATAATTCTCAACAAACTAGGATTCCCTTCCCTAAAACAAAGCAAAATCCAGGTACACAATAATCAAAATCAAAAGCCAATCAGTCCTTTAACAGATCTCCATCACCTTTTAATTAACATTGAGTCAATCAAATCCCAAAATTAACTTCCAATCACAATTCAAACTCAACCAGTCTAGTTTCAAACAAATAATCATATATTTAACCAAAGTAAAGGTTGTAATTCACTGTTAATGATGCAAACGTTGTCATGGGTATTAATCTACATTTTCAGCAGGGGTGACAAGGAGTAGCAGGCCGTGAAAGGGTTACATTCAGTGTAAAAGGATTGAGAACAAAGTTTACACTATAAGCAAAAAATCGACACTTTTATCGAGACTTAAACAATGTTATACATAAATAACACTTAAACAATGTTATACATAAATAAAATCTAGCAGACTTACACATAAACAATATTATCGAGACAGTGAAACCAAAAGAATCGACGCTTTTATGCTAGTTTATTGACAAATGATCATGTTAAACACACCAAGTAGTAGGTAATTTTAGGCGTAGGCAAACACATAAGAAGAATAGAATTAGGGATTAGGATTTACCTATTTTCGAACCGGGTCGGGTCAAGTCGACCCATCTCGAATTAGGGTTACAAGGAAGAAATCTCACCCCTTTCTCAGTGTCTATATCATTCAAAACAAACGGAGCCCCGCCGGAGGCGTTTCCCGGTGGTAGCGATTCAGTCCGTCAAGGGTGGAGTTTTGCTCCTGTCCCAACCCCATCAAAAGTGTATGGGTTATGCTGCGGAAGACGAGGGGAGTCCAATGACGTAAATTTCCCTAATTTTCACCGGCTAAATTGGCCGGAAAAACCATCGTCAGTGGTGGCGATTTGTATCGCCGAAGAGAGAGAAGGGAGAGTCGGGTCGGAGAGTGAGAGGGGAAATGAGGTTGAGGGGTAGGGTTTTGGGGTGTAGAGTAAAGGAAATTAGTTTTTGGCCGTTGGATCGTCTATGTGGACGATCAGGATTGATCCACATAGGCGTGATGTGTACAAAACGTGGCTGATGTGTGTATATGTGTAAAATGTGAAGTGTATAGATAGTGTATATCTAGTGTATATCTAGTGTATATTAGGCATAAAAATAGGTATAAAAATTGTATAAATGGACACAAAAATATAAGAAAATTAGGAAATTAATTTGAAATGTTAGGAAGGCTATGAAATGCATAAAAATTGTGATTTTGGGATTTTAAAACAATTTGGATAATTTTGTCAAAAATAGAAGTAATTGCGGAAATTATAAAAATAGCTATGGTTTGAGACGATGCTTTTAAAAATGGCCTCGATTGTCAGACTATTATGAGAAGATAATTTGAAAGAAGTGGACAGGGCAAGAGTGGATACACGATCGTGTGTAAAATTCGAGAACTGTTGATTTTGAAAATAGGGGGGACAAAATTGGGTGGCAACACGTGCATGTTTACTTATCCTAGTCAACAAAAGAAGTTGTGTCGAGGCTGTCTCTATGAAGTGCAAAAAAGAGTTGGTGCTAAACAAGGAGTATACCACAGGAGATCTTCACTTACCATAATTGTGAAGATTCCTAGTGAGAAACTATTAGGGTTACGTAACCCATAAAAAAGCAAGTAGTTGAGGCAGCCGTACTCATTCATTCACAACGAGTGTCGAGAGCAAATAAAAGGCGATCCAGTTATTCTTGTGTGTTTGAACAACTGTTGATAATCATTGAAGAACTCAGAGCATAACTAGTTGTTTGTTTAGGTTCTTTATTAGAGTTGTCATATTATTGTGTACAGAGGTGTCAAAGTGGGTTGGCTCAACCCAACCCAACCCTCGCGGGCTAGATAATTAAATGGGTTAGGACGAGCTGACCCTTTTTACTGAAGGGTCTCTAAAATATCGACCCAACCCAGTCCTAAGCGGGTCGCAGACTAGGATGGGCTGACCCTTAAAAAAAATTAATGATAAATGATAACATAATAAATGATAACATAATAAATGAATGAAATGAGGTCTCTAATACAAATTAGCAATAAATTGAAGCATATTTTTCATGACATGTATGATTCAAGAACTTTCAAGTATCTCATTGGTTAATTAAGGATTATTTTTTTTACAATGTAAGTAATTTACAATACAGTAATTTTAGTTTATATTCTATCAGACTACAATAAATTGTAAAAAAATAATATATACTTTAGTGATAATAAAATGATGTCTAGAGGATGATACAAACACTATAAAAAAAACTAACAATTATTTATAACGTGTGAATGGATATTAATTAATATAATTTTTTTTAACTTTTTGAGGCCTCAAGGGCAGGGCTCGGCCCAGCCTTTGAGGCTAAAGGGCCAAGTGAGGCTGTGCTTGATGGCCACTTTTCTAAATGGGTTGAAGAAATCTTAACCCAACCCTACTCAAATAAAGGGCTGGCCTCAAGGGCCAAGCCCACTTTGACGGTTGTAACTGTGTATTTAGGGTTTTACCTCTCTGCTTAGTGTGAGAAGCTATTGTAAAAGGTGAACTTTGTGAGATTATTTTGTAAAGCTAGAGTTTATCTTTGAGAGTGATTAGGGTCTAGAGTGTAGCCCCTTGGTTACAGAATTTGTAATCTAAAACCTGATCATTGTGTTAGTGGAATTGTTTTCAAAATCCCAGAGTGTAGGTCGTGGTTTTCCTCCCTTGAGCAAGGAGTTTTCCACGTAAAAACACCGTGTTCTTTACTTTCTGTTTAACTCTTTGGTTTTGGTGTTTGTTGGAAATAGTTGTCAAAAGATCTAGGTTCTAGTGCAAAAGGGTCGAGTTCTCCAGCAAAAATCGGAGGACACTATTAAACCCCCTCCTTCTAGTGTTCTTAGGAGGTGCTTAGAGTATAACAAGTGGTATCAGAGCTGGTCTTCTCACGATTTGATTAACACCTAGAGAAAGATCTAATTATGAGTGCACCACCCACTATCACTGAAGGACAGTCTGTTCTAAGGGCACCACAATTCAATGGACAATACTACGCATGGTGAAAGAACATAATGGTGAATTATATTCGCGCTGAGGATTATCAATTGGGGATAATTGTTTCTGACGGAAATTTGACCCTAACCAAGACAGTTGGTGAAGGAGCTGCTGGTCGTACTGAACCTAAGGAAAGGTCTGAATACAATGAAGCTGACTACAAGATGATTGAAAAAAAACCACAAGGCCAAGAGGCTCGTGATCTGTGGACTTGGTCCTGAGGAGTTCAATAGAGTCTCTTCCTACAAAACTTCTAAAGAAATTTGGGATGCTCTAGAAGTTGCCCACGAAGAAATAACTGAAGTCAAGGACTCAAGGAGAAAAATGTTTAAGAGACAATTTGAATTGTTCACCATGGGCCAAAAGAAGTCAATTCAAGATATGATGACAAGACTTACTATTATTACAAATGAGATGAGATCCTTGGATATGGAGCTGTGTAGGTGGAAATGGTAGACAAGGTGCTGAATGTTCTTCCAGAGGCTTGGGAACCCAAGATGACTGCTATTATTGAGTCGAAGCCACTCAAATCCATCAAGCTGGAAGAACGGGTAGGCAGCTTGAAAACTCATGAGATGATGAAGGAATCTAAGAGACAGTCAGGGCCTAAGAAGGAAAAGACTCTTGCTTTAGAGACAGTCGAAGAAATAGTGGTTGATTTGAAAACTGTTTAATCCGCAATGGTTAGTGCTCTTTGGCAACAGTTCAATCTTGGAAAATTCAAAGGGTTCAAAAGGAACACAATGGAAAGTTCTTGGAAGAGGAGCATAATTGACAGTCCAGACTACCTAGGCTGCTTCAAGTATTTCAAGAAGGATCATGCAGTCATGGATTGTCCCATGTGGAAAATTGAGTGGATGAAGAATAAGGCTTCAAAGGAGAAGGAAAAGGACAATACTAAAGAAAAAGGAAAAGATAAAGACAAAAGGAAGACCAAACATCCACCTAACTTTAGAGCTGAAAGAAGGAAGAAGAAGGACGCCTTCTATGTGACCTGGGGACCAACTGACATTGAATCTGATGAAAGAAAGGAGTCTGATGATGAATCACCACTAGCAAATGGGACTAACCCATGAGGGCACAAGGAATTCTGAGTCCTTTAAAATTACCGAGGGAAGGAATCCCTTCAGACCTCCCTTGTTTGAAGGAGTTCACTACAAAGAGTGGAAAAGACAGATGAATCTATACTTGCAAGCTATGGATTACAGTCTCTGGGTAATCGTGAAAAGAGGACCTCATATACCGGTGAAGAGAGCTGCAAATAGGTCCTTGGTACCAAAGCTGGTGGAAGAACTAGATCCGCAAGATCTGGATTGGCTTCAAACAAATGCTAAAACCATATTGGCTTTGAAGAATGGGATGACCTTTAATGTTCTTGCCAAAGTGTTAGGATGCACTACAACCAAGGAGATATGGGAGAAGTTGAAGGAAATCTACAATGTAGATAATCAGAAGAAGGAAGCTACTTTCATGGCTACTGATGAGGAAGAGTCTGCTCATGCAGCTGAGGTAAGTCTTTCTGATAAAAAAAAACTTGTATACTTACTCCCCTGAGAGTTTGGCTTTAATAACCGCCACTTTAATTGAGGGTTATGAAAAGTTAAAAGCTGAGAAGGACCAACTTTTAGTAGTTGTTTCTGAACTAAAAGTAAAATGCAAGAACCTAGAAGAATCTAATGCTGAACTTGAAGAAACTAATGTTTCGCAAAGTGGACAGGCTCTTCTATCTAATACTAAAATCTTAAAACATGAACTGGAAATTGGAAAAATGAGAGAAGCCAGTGGAAAACAGATAATCAGTGAAGTTCAAACCTTTCTTGAGAATGAGCTTAAAAGGGAAAACGAAATTCTTTATCAGGAAACTGAAAAGAACAAAGTGCTCAGGGAAAAGTTTAAAAAGGCTGTTTATGAACTTACTAGGCTCACTAAATGGAATAAGTCTTTTGAAGCAATGAACTGGGTCCTTAAAAATCAGAACAAAGGAAAGAAGGACCTAGGCTTTAGAAAACCACTGCCCCCTTATAACCCTAAAAGAAAATATGTTGGACTTCCCTGCAACATGTTGCGTACCTTCTGTGGTATTATAGGTCATTATAAAGAAAATTGCATGGCGGTTAGAAAAGCTAAAACAAAGAACAAAAGATTTGCTTTACCTGATTGGGCTAAGAAGGATTTAATTCATCCATTTTCTCATAAGAAAGGACCCAAGCTTATCTGGGTTCCTAAAACTAACCCTTAATTTGTTTTGCAGGCTGGAGTGAGAGTGAACAACTCAAGCTGGATTCTTGATAGTGGTTGTTCAAGGCACATGACAAGAGATAGACGAAACTTTCTCTCACTCGCAATATTTCAAGGAGGCAGTATTGCTTTCGAAGGTGGAAAAAATGGTCAAATTGTTGGTATTGGTAAAGTTGAGAGATCACTGGATCATACCATTGAAATGTGTATTCTGTTGATGGGTTGAGACACAATTTCCTAAGTATCTCTCAACTATGTGACAGAAGAAATGAAGTTAGCTTCTTATCTGTAGGATGCATTGTGAAGAATCTACAGAGTGGGGAAGTTGTCATGGAAGGAAAGAGACTGAACAATGTGTCCAAAGCTTCACTAGAATCTCTTCTTAAAAATAACTTGACTTGCTTAAATGTTCAAGAAACTGACTCACAGTTGTAGCACAAGAGATTGGGACATGCAGGTTTATCTTAACAATTGGTTCATGGATTGCCCACCAAGAGGCTTGAAGATATCAAGATGTGTGATGCTTGTGTCAAGGGAAAACATGTGAGATCATCCTTCAAGTCAAAGAAAGTGGTGAGTATGTCCAAACCACTGGAGCGGATACACATGGACTTGTGTGGTCCAATGAGAGTTAGAAGCAGACGAGGAAAGAGGTTCATGTTTGTGATAGTTGATGACTACTCGAGGTATACATGGACCTTGTTCCTAACTTCAAAGTGGAATCATTTGACAACTTCAAGGATTGGGCTGGTATTATGCAGAAAAGGCTTGGCTTGGAACTTGTAAGCATTAGATCTAATCATGGCACGAAATTTAAGAATGCAAAGATTACTTAATACTATCTAAATCACAGCATTGATCACAATTTGTCTGCACTAAGAACCCCACAGCAAACTGAGGTAGTAGAGAGAAAGAACAGATCACTAGAAGATATGGCAAGAACCATGCTATTGTCAAGTGGATTAGCAAGAAACTTCTGGGCTGAAGCAGTTAACATAGCTTGTTACTTGCTAAACAGGTGTTCCATCAGAGCAATTCTTGACAAGACACCGTATGAGCTGCTTAGAGGTAGGAAGCCTAACATCGCTCATTTGAAGCCGTTTGGTTGCAAATATATTGTACACAATAATAGAAAGGAACCTCTTGGGAAATTTGATTGAAGGAGTGATGAAGCAATCTTTCTGGGTTACTCTACTCAAAGCAAAGCTTATAAAGTGTTCAATAATCGAACACAACCTGTTGAAGAAAGCATGCATGTGGTGTTTGATGAATCTGACAAGGTGGTTGCAGAAAGATAAGGAGAGGATCAAGCTATAAGTCGTGCTCGAGAAGAGCCTGCTGAAGTTACAAAATCTCTAGAAGAAAAGGAAGAAATGCAGGAAGCTGATGGTGAATTGACTCAGGGGGAACAAGAAATCAACATGGCAGGGGGAACAGCTGATCGTGATGATGAACATGATGAGGAAGATGAACCCACTCTAAATGAAGCTGCAAGTCCTTCACATCAGATTCAGCCAAGACCTTAGAAGCGTTAGAGTTCTTACACGATGGAGAATGTGCTGTCTGAATAAGACACTAGTATCATGACCAGGTCTGCATTGAAGAATTTTTGTGCCTTCTTTGCATTTCTTTCAGCTATGGAACCGAAGAATTTTAAGGAAGCGTTGGAAGATTTAGATTGGGTGATAGCTATGCATGAGGAACCACATCAATTTGAAAGAAGAAAAGTGTGGCACTTAGTTCCTAAGCCAAAGGAAAGACAAATTATTGGAACTAAGTGGGTGTTCAGAAACAAGCTAGATGAACATGGTATTGTCACAAGGAACAAAGTTAGGCTGGTGGTTCGAGGGTATAGCCAAAAAGAAGGAATTGATTATGATGAAACCTTTGCACCAGTAGCAAGGATGGAGGCTATAAAATATTGATTGCCTTTGCTACCTACATCGAGCTCACTCTGTATCAAATGGATGTGAACAGTGCCTTCTTAAATGGCTATCTGAATAGGGAAGTATGTAATTCAGTCACCTGGCTTTGTGAACAGTGAGTTCTCTGATCATGTGTATACACTTGACAAGACACTTTATGGATAGAAGCAAGCTCCTAGGGCATGGTATGAAAGGTTGTCTGGATTCTTAATTAAGAACAATTTTATAAGAGGAAAGATTGACAATACTCTGTTTCTGAAAAAGAAAGGAAAAGACTTACTTGTTGTTTAAGTTTATGTTGATGACATCATCTTTGGTGCAATAGATGAGAGCTTATTTAAAAGATTTGTTGAACTAATGGGAAGCGAATTCGAGTTGAGCATGATAGCTAAACTTAACTTCTTTCTGGGATTGCAGATTAAACAAACTCCTGAAGAAACCATGATTCATCAATAGAAGTATATCAAAGAATTGCTGAAGAAGTTTGATATAGAAGGAGCTAAGGAAATGACTACTCCTATTGCTCTTGGAACAAAGCTGGATATGGACGAACTAGGTCCTTCTACAAATGAAACCAAGTATGGAGGAATCATTGGTTCCCTCTTCTATCTCACTACTAGTCGTCCAGACATTGTTTATAGTGTAGGACTTTGTGCAAGATTTCATTCTAAATCCAAGGAATCTCACTTGACTGCTGTCAAGAGAATATTGAGATATTTAAAAGGAACTCAAGACTTATGTCTATGGTATCCCAGGGGTGGTACATTAGAGTTGATTGGTTTTGCAGATGCTGATTATGCAGGGCATCTGGTGGATAGAAAAAGCACTTCAGGAATGGCACACTTTCTCGGTCCTTTTCTGGTTTCTTAGGCTACAAAGAAATAGAACTCAGTGGCTCTCTACACAGCTGAAGCTGAATATGTTGATGTTCCTTCTTGTTATTCCCACCTGCTGTGGATCAAGCAACAACTGAAAGATTTTGGAATTAAGTGTGGACCAGTGCCCATTTTCTGTAACAACACAAGTGCTATCAACATTGCCAAGAACCCAGTCCAGCACAAGAGAACCAAGCACATTGATATTAGACATCACTTTTGAGAGATAAAGTTGAAAAAGGTCTAATAACTATGAAGTCGTGCAGGACTAAAGATCAAATTGTTGACATCTTTACCAAGGTCTTGAACAAAGTTCAGTTTGAGAGGAACATGTTAGAGTAGGGGATGACCAAAATACATGGATGACCCAGCACCTGATTCTCAGGAATTGGCTAGTTAAGTGTTTTACTATTTTGTTTGAATCTCGTTACTATAGTCCAGTCTGCTTGTTGTACTTCTTGAAGTATACTTGTTTAATAAAGCTTACACTTGTAGCATTGTCTAATGTGTTCCCACTAGAGGACTTACTAAGCAAAAGAAAGGAATCACTAAATCTGCTTATGCCTAAAATTGTACGTCTAGGTTAAATAATTTTTTATAGTTAGGGTCACAAGCAATACAGTAGTTACAAGGAAAAAGTATGTAAATATAATTAAAGCACTAATGAATAAACAAGACGAAATAACTAAGAGAAAGGCAGACTAATTCTTATTCCTTGAGAATAGTCGAATTCAGTATTGAATCACGTCATGTACAATACAATATAAGGAGGGGTATTTATAGTAATGATACCCAGTCCTAAATAAGGTAAAGTCAAAGACTAATAAGGTTATGGGCCTATAACTCAAGGCGATGGAATAAACTAAACCCTAACTAGGAGACTGTAAACCCTAGGCAGCGGGATGTATACCCTGCATCATGTGGCCATGCCGACTAAACGGTCGTTGGCTCCAAGAGCGGGCGTGTATCCTCTGCGCCTGGTAACTTATAAGATAATTCTAGTCTCACTAGTTGGACTCGTATCCCCATAATAGTAGAAGACATATTTTTGCCCACACAGTCAGTCCCCACACTTGTTGAGTGTTGACGCAAGCAGTGAGAAAGTGAAAGCGGCGTGGATGTCAAAAGATATCTCACTGACTCCTTGAGACTCGCAGTCTCTTTGACCAAGAATGATATTGATCTCTTCAAGAACTTCGCATGCTTCCTTCTGATTGGCTGATACCAATCCCATGCACCTTTTTAGGAACTGCCATTAACTGCTCTGAATCATTTCGTATCCTCAGCAATAATGACGCTCAACCGTTTCGTTATCCATCCTTATCATTTTCTGCCTATAAATAGGGACTTCATGATAGTAGAAAAATCACACACTCTTCTTTAGAAAACACTTCACTTTCATAGCAATATCTTGTGATAGGAAAAAGCTCTTCTTCCCTCAAAATGTTTGATGTTGCTCCCAAACGGACACGCAAGTATACGTGGTCGACAAGTAATAAAGTGATAAGATTGAGTATCGTTCCCACGAGGACTATTGTTCAGACTGAATCCTAGCAAACAATTTCCTAAAAACTAATTCAGGGATCTTTTTCGATAATGATTTGTAATTTACTAACTAAGCAAACAATAATTAAAAGAAAGCACTGAGATCAAGTATTCTAGAGCAATTTGTGAGTTGTTATCAATAAGAGAGAAACGGTCCAGAGTCAGAGCGACAAACAATCCAGTTGAGTTTTCCAGTTGATTCTACTTATCGATTTCCTAGACTGCTAACTAACATGTTAAATATATTCGTGAAAACCTGTCGATTCTTCACGAGTCTATGCAAGCTACTCTAACGCCTATATTTCTATGGAATTAAATCACATGCATGCATTAAAGAACTCTGTATTTAGCTACGCAAGGCGAATAGGTATATGTCTATCCTACCCGCAAATTGATTCCCTGATGCCCAGGTTCACAATCAAGCCCTATTCTTTCTTATGTGCATTCACAAGTTCCCTCTGTCGTGTTCAACTAGCAAACTGTAGATAGTGTTCAATTATCAGGCCTCAATAACCAAACAATTAGGCCCAAGAAAGAATAAACAATCTGTAATGGTAAATTAATAGGTGGAAATCAACTTTCAAACATCAATCTTCATGTAATTGCTCTAACCCTAGAACGATATATTTAGCTACGCATATTCATAATAACAACATAAGAATTTATGGAAGAAAGATTGAATATTGTAATAGATTGAGTAAAGGAATTAAACCCTTGGTTCAATGTGTTAGGAACTCAATAATTGTTCCAAAATCTGACTTCCCCTTCAAATAACGAAATAATAAGGTATTTATATTGTTTACAAAATACTAAGCTAAGTTAAGCCAACTCCTAGAGTAAGTTGGAAAAGTTGGATTCGCCAGACTTCAACTTATGCCCTAAGCGTCGCATGCTAAACAACATCTGGATGTTGTAAGCTGTTTTGAAAGCGTCGCTTGGAAGACAACATTCCATAGTCTGAAGCTGTGACAGATCTACAGCTTGCACCATAGCCTTGTCTTCTAATACCATGTCCCACATTTTGCTAAGTTCATCAACTCTTTGCTCATTTGTATCCATTTTTTCTCCGTTTACACTCGTTCACGCCCTACAAGCAATATTACAAAAAATGAGTGCAAAAACCATATGCGTCACCTAAAAGGAACGTCAACGTACTACAAATGCAAGGAAATATAGGCATATATCGCCAAATATCATTTGCCTTTGATTCTGGTTTGATATTTCCAGAAAACCTTCTTAATTCCGAATGGATGTTGCATGAAGAAACTATAGGAGGAAACTCGCCTGCAGTTACCTCTTTTCTTTTCTTCGTCCGATAGGAAATGGATGAAGTCTCCTGAATCATGAAGTGCAATCAGGATTCTTACGATGTCCTTTGAGATGTCTTTATTGTGTCACGTTCACTAATTATGGTACGATGATCTTCTAACACAACAGTTGCTGTGATATTCTTCTTGTCATGCAGGGTTAGTACGCTTAGCCCTTTCAGCTTCCGTGTGGCTTCTCCACCAGGATTTCTCTAGTTTTTAGATTGCCTTTTTGATGGAGTAGGGTTGAAGCTGACTTGTCTAACTCCGTTTCATGGCAGGCAAGAGGAGAGAGCTTCGGGTCGCGAGTAGATTAGCGAGTCGCCAAGCTCTAACTCTGCCTACGGCTCAGGGCTGTCTCTTGGTTCAACTGATTCGGTCTTGTCGGCATTGCAACCCCCATCGACCGCTGGCTGTAGGATACCCGAGGGAAGAGGCTTCCTTGTGGTAGGTTCCCAGCTCAAGCCTTTCTGTTCTCGGCTAACTTCTGTTTGCGCTTGAAGATTTACGGGCTGTGCACTCCGGTTTGACCAGTTGAGGTTGACTCAGATGGTCAAGCTTTATTGCTAGTCTTCTAGTTTCTGTTCGAGTTCAATGGACGAGATGGTGGAAGGCTAGGCATGTACCCAGACGCTGTCGGGGTCCCTTACTTTGAACAAGAAGATGGGCTTTGGCTGTACCAGCGGCCATATGCTTTGAAGGAATGCTCGGGCCGACATATCTTAAGCTGAAAAAAGAAAAAAAAAACTCCGGATTGTGTACGGCTTGTAGCTACAATCCAGATGAAGGATTTTCAGCCATGTTAATCCTGAGAAGCTCTTTGTTTTTAGTCTTCCCTTTTCTTTTTTTTTTCTACAATTATTATAAACAAATGTTGTATTCAGGAAGAACTAAATGTTTATTATGAGCCTACGGATTGTTTGTTATTAATGAAATGGTCGTTCATCAATACTCTTATACGTACTTGTGTCATTACATGTTTTGTAATGTATAGTCAAGCGGTATGTTTGTGCACCTAAAGATTAGATGGCTTCCTATCGTTCTGAATGTTCTAGTATTTAGAACGTTTATCAATGTGCCTTCTTTGAGCAATTACGTCCGTTGTGCACCAATATTTGGTGGCTAGGTTGCATCTGTAGGAGATGGATTTATGCGCCCACTATGGGACAATTTTATCCCGTGTGATAACAAGCACTTTTGCGTCCGACTTCGAACGTCTCTGCTTAGTTACTCGAATATTTAAGACTTTCTGGAACTACACGAACAGGCGTCCCCATCGGCGTATAGGTGCAGTTGTTGAATTAACGAGTTCAGCTCACAAATAATGCCTGGTGGCTAAGGTAGACATAGTCTAGCTCTAAGCAAGTAGTGTACCCTACTTTTTGTAGCAAAAAGTGAGTGTATTACTTCAACTTAGGGGCGCGGAGCCTGAGATGTTGTGGGTGAAAACCCATAACATGATTGATGAGTATGAAAATACTGCGATCAAAGTTAAAAAGAACTTAAAACATTAAAATAAATGCCTTCAAGATACTTTATGTTCTACCCTCAGAAGGTTCGGGGGTATGTGCTTGGGCTTCCCTACTCGAGGGTGCTAAGCTGTAAGATGTTACCTCTGGGCCGTTAACAACCCGATGGTATAGTTTCGTGCCAATCAAACAATAATGAATGGCTTGCTTCCGCAATTGTCTACTTTCTTATTTGTCTTCAGGGAAGATTCCTTTGCTCAGGTAGTTAATCAGTACGTGACGCTGCCCTGTTACGGATCCTGTGTCTGGGATTTCAAGGTTCATCAGGTCCACAGGGGAAAACTCAACCACTACCTGCTGATCATTGAATCTTCGAACGCTTCGCCATCGTTTGAACTTTCCTCTTGGGAGGCAAACTCTACTCCTGAAAATTGTTCAGGAGTGCTTTTATTCTCTCCTGCCGATCTGGTGTGCAGATGCCCTCTGTGATGAAAACTTCTTTGACTTGATCGACGATCAATTGAGAGCCGCTAAAGAGGGTGACCTCCCTGGCCCTCAGTATGTAGGCTAAGTAAAGAGCTTGAATTATGGCTTCATACTCTGCTTCGTCGATTTAAGCTCTGGCGATCTTGCGAAATACCATCCCAACGAGTGACCTAACCCACATATCGAGATCAACTTCTTCCTTTTTCAGGTTCACTTCAACGCTGATTTCCCAACATCCAGGCTCGATCATTTCTTCATGTCTGATTGACTCCTCCGTCTGTGGTTTCAGCTTCTCTACGATGTCTGAGGTGAAACCCTTTAGTTCCTGTGACTTGACGACCGTTCGGTGTTAGTAGACAATGTCATACTCTCCCAGTATCTCGGCCCATTCTGCCATCTCCTCTCCGGGTTTAGACAATCTGGTCCGTACCAGTATGGAGGAGATCATGTTAACCGTATGGACAAGGAAATATGTGTGAAGTTCCTGGGTCGCCATGATCACAGCCGCAATAAACTAAAAGAGTGAAGGCAAAAACCTGTCTCGACACGATGGTCTTTTGCTGGCGTACTTCACTGGGAATTGTCTCCCATCCTCTTCCCGTAAAAGGACTGCATTCCATGTTATTTCTAAGATTGAGACATATAATAATAAATGCTCACCTGGTTTTGGCTCAGTTATCACCGGAAGCTGTAGGAGCTGCATATTAGTCTGGGCTACGGTTAGGTAACTCTGTATCAGCCATAGGGGCCCCCTTGTCTTTGTAACACCTCGGAAAGCTGACATACTAATTCCATGGCCGTGGGGACTAGCTGATCCATCACCGCCAACCGATCCCGTAGTTCATTGATCTCTTCTCTGACCTCTTGCTCCATGCCTCCAACTCGTTGGACTCCTCTTCGGCCATATTTAATTTTACTACCAGCCATACACCAAGATCCTCACTGTAGGTTGGGCGATACTCTCCAAGTGAAGACCACTTACCCCGTAAGTCAACAATCCCGCACGAGGTCGGGTATTCGAAAACCTAATGAAGTGTTGAGGGTACTCCCTCAACACTTTGTATCCATGGTCGTCCCAAGATTACGTCATATGGTAAATTGCAATTCAATACCTGGAATGAGGTTATGCTCGCCACGCCCGGTATATGAACCGATAGAGCTAATTCTCCGTTAGGCTCTTCTCGCGATTCATTGAAACAAATTATCTTTTGGGTGCTTGAGTCTACTCGACGGCATAAACCATTATTCCGTATGTTCATGCTACTTTTTGTATCGACCATGGCTCGCTGGACGCGTAAGTTGGATATTTCCACAGGTACGACGAGGTTGCCTTGATGTTCTGCCTCTTCATCTAAATCAAACAGGATTGGACCTTTCAATTAGCATGGCACTGTAGTCCCCCGTGCGATGTTGGGTACCATAGTTGACAAGATTGTGTTGATAGTCTTCGGGTTTTTGAAATCTGGTGCTTTAGAACGCCGTGATCCTTCTTCAATTAGATCTTTGAGGTGTCCTTGTTTCAATAGATGCTCGATTTTAACCATCAAGGTTTTATAGTCGACTGTGGTATGACCGCCCTTGAGATAAAAATCACAATATGGCGCTGTGTTCCTTCCCTAGCTCTTTTTATGGTAGGCGGCCATTGGAACATTGGACCTAATCTACCAAAGTGATTGGCGACTAGATCCACAACGTTGACTCGTAAACCAATATCCCTGAAGTTACGAGGTTCCATCCGCTTCTCTTGAGATCCTGATGCCCGAGAGTTGTTTTGCCTTCCGGCTCCTGATTGGTTCTGAGCCTTTGGCTTCAACCTTATTTTGTTCTCTTCTCCTTCTAAAAAAAGGCTCCCTGCTCTCTTCCTCCACTCGTCTTCGGGGTTATAAGAGTTGTCTGGCTCCAAGCGAAGCTTTTCAGTATACCTTTGATGCAACGCACTCCATGTGTTCACGGGGGGGTACTGGGTTAAGCTCTACTGCAACTCCCTTGTGGCCAACGATCCCTTTGAATTCAGACTCTCGCCAAAGGCTATGCGCTCCTTTTGAAATCCATCAAGGTAGTCCTTTAGCAGCTCATTGTCTCGTTGACGTATCTCGAAGATATCTTCCATGCGCTTTTCCCGCTTGTGGGTACAAAAATGCGCTTTCTTGAAAAAGTCTTGCATCTCAGTGAATGATTTGATAGATCCCATTGGTAGCTGAGTGTTGAACCACAAAAAAATTACCCGAAAAGGTAAAATTCGAAATATCAACTGAATGGACTAACTCTTTTGGAGTCACTATCTAATTTAAGGAAAATAGGGAACCAAATTAAGCAAATGCGTGCAAAAACTCCATTTTTTTTGGAAAAGCGAGGTCTTTTAGAGATTCTAATGGTAAGAGGTTTTGTTAATTTCGAAAGAAGGTTTTTAAGGCACTTTCGAAATTTCGTTAACAACGGTTAATCCGATAGATTTCCAAAATATTTGCAAATATGCTTTTCTAGAAAAAATTATCTAAATAATTAATTAAAATAAAACTTATTTGCGAAAATGATTTAACTTGCAAACATTTGCTAAAATGGCTCCAATTTGTAATAAGTGGAAATAGCAGCTCCAAAATAAAGGTAATGAACATAAAGTAAAGCAATAATTCAAACAATCAAATATGTTGATTCATAAATGAATTATTCTACAAGGTTGTTTACACAAATATCCTAAGAAAAATGGAAGAAAAAGTTAAAGATAGAACCCAAAGAGACCGAAGATGCAAAATATGCAAGGAAGTTGAAACAAAATTTCTCCTCTTGACTTTGTACTGGAGACGCAGCAGCTTGACAACAACTAATGGATTGAACTTCAACTAAATCAACTTGGATGAGCAAGGACCAATTTAAATTTGGACTTGAAGTCACGTAGTTCCAAAAGGAACTCAACCCCGGACGTTCATGCAAAGAAACAAAGAGGTAAAAGATTAATACAATATCCAAGAATCAAATACACTTTCATAAATTGAGTAAGAATAAAAATTGCATGCGAGTGTTTCAAAAGAGCACAACAACGAAAAGCAAAAACATAATCTTGCATTTGAGATACAGCCATGAAGATTAAACAAGATTTATCCTTTAGCCACCAAACAAAATTTCTAATGCCAAATGAAGGAACTTCAGATAAGAGAGCTTAGAAGGAAAAAAATCAGGGCAGTAAAGATTCACTTTTATTTACATAAACCATGTTGAGATAATTATCTCAGTCTAAAGCCAATTAGAACCTAACAATAGCAAGCACATAAAGACAGAAACTTCAACCCATAATCAGCTTTTCAGGATTGAGAACATAAGCCATTTAAGAGAAGATGGGACAGTAGGCAAGACTTGAATTCTTGCAAAGTTTAACTAAGCTTAACACATGTTACTTTGATTGTTTATGAAGCAACACACTAGATTATAATCCTTCTTTCCTATTAAATAGGCAGCCTCCCACAAAATATAACTAAAAGAAATGACTCCAAGAGTTAAGCAACAATATGGTCCTTTTTCAAGATGGGATGCAGGGCAAAACACAAGAACAAAAGTTATTCTCTTGAAGTTTTCAAACCAGAGCATAAGAAGTCATACATTTTCGAAAAAGAAAAAAAAATGACAAATGCTTATTTATCGCAACAGGGAAAAAAAACTCAAACTTGAATCAAACTTCACCATTAATTCCTACAGGTTCATAAATCAAATCTTAATGTCTACATCTTCACATTAGTCAACGTTAATCTAGTAAAGAAGGCAAATACACTAAGAGAAGGCTGGGACTTTACAAACGCTAAGCCATATAAAGAACAAGAAGATTGAACCAGAACCCATATGGAAATTGGAGTTGAAACAACAACAGGACTGACAAACAAATGGAAACCAGATTTATGTCTGAAACTGAAAAAGCTTAAACTCTGCTTCATTTCACTCCCAGCTGAACATCTCAAATAGGCAGATTAATCCTCAATTCAGGCCTCCATCTCATACCGTCTTCTACCTCTAAACAACCAAAGACAAACCTAACTTCCCTGCTCCAAAACAATACCAGATAGCCCCCTTTATGACCTGCTGCATCTCTTTCTAAGCAGACCAGACACATGCAAATTTCCTCTACTCCTCTACTCCTACCTAAACATCTATTCTTCCTCGACTGAGCTAAGCATGACCAAATCCCTCAGCTCCTCACAGAAAATCAGCAACACCCCACATCAAACCACCACTCACCAGCCTCCAAAAAACCTCTACACTTATCCTGAACAAAGCCCATAACCAACCTGCATACTCTCAAAAACTCTAGGAACTAACTCCTCACACAGCACCTAAACTAACAACTCTAAGCTACCAGAACCTCTCCAACTACAGCAAACAAAGACTATTCCACACCATCTGTAAACAACCGGGACTACTTCCCACACTTGCAACACCCAGGAAACAACCCCCCACACCACTTGCAAACATCCAGAAGCAAAAAGAACTCCTGCTAATAATCTGCTTCATTTAAACTATTACCTGAACCAAACTCCCTCGTTTTGAATACCCTTCTGGACCCTTTCTGCTTCTACTTCTAACTAACCAAAGCACCAGACCATACTTCATTCATCACAGAATAAAACCCTTAACTTCCAACCTTCAGATGCCCACAAGAACTTGAAACACCAACAAGAGGAAAAACATGAACATTGAAGAAGACTCATGGACCTAAGAGAGGCAGAAACATGAAAAGGAAAACCATAGAAGGACAGGGAAACTAGGGAACAAAACTTACCTCTAATCCTAACTAAAACAGGAAACTGAACATACGAAACATATATGCAGAATGCTAGGTTAAGCTTAGCCTAAAGGAACTCTGAAATGTTGAAACTCAACTACACTACCATTACTTAAGATCTGATCAACTCAGGCCGAAGGAGTTTCAAGAACCAAACTCAAGTACTTTCAGCATGGTTTAGTCAAGCAGATTGAATTAAAGAAGAAAAGAGATGTGAAGTCACGAGCATTACCTCTTTGTGGGCAGTGATTAGGGCCGAGAAGATCCGAGGTCCTTACACTCGAACAAAAATAAAGTAAAGGAAGCGAATGCAAGCTAAATTGTATGCTGAATGCCAATCGATATTATGTGCTCAATGACTTAAAGGGTCTCCCCCTAAAGCTGCTTACATTTGATAAGATATTTTCCTACAAGTTCATGTTCCAAGCTGCCCCCTCTTCTCTTAACTGCCGCTCTCCCCCTTTATGAACTGAATTCCAAGGATTTTATAAGAACCAATTTAGGGTTCTTGAGGACTACCCAAAAATACCTAAAATGACCTCTAACGGGCTCTAATAGATAAGTTTTGTACACATTCGTTGAGCTAGAGATGGGGGGACCAAGGAGGGACGGAGCTTTGGCATTTTTGGTTCGAATTTTGGGGGAATCGGGAAAATCAAGGTAATCGGGTCTAGGGTTCGCGGGTCAAAGGGAAACGGGTTGAGGGACTTTTTTTTACTAGTTTTAGTGTACGTGCATTGCACGTGTCATTTTCTTAAAATACTTGTAAATTTATATATCAAGTCAATGAACTCAACATTAATAAATGTGATAATATAGGCCTTCAGAAGTTATGGAACTCGATCTCATTGGACAAACCTAATATTATCTAAGATTGCAGAGAGTGCACAAAAGACAACTTTTATTCTCGACTATCAGTTATTCAATCTTGTCCCATATGATATAACTTATATCCTTCTTCTGTCTTTGGACAAGATTAAAATAAAAAATTTTAATCGAAGAAGCTAATCACAAATGAATCACATATCAAAACCCTCTTCATCTTAACTTTGTAAGTTGTATTCCACATATCTCAAGTGAGATATTAACCTCTTTTAAATTATATTCAACTGGTCTTACGTGAACATTCACATCTGGATACAAAATTACGACTCAATAATTAAGCATTGTTGAGGAAAAATATGCTTATAGCGGTGGTTAAATCTTATTTATTTTCAATTTCCTAATTATATTGTAAAATTCAAGTCCTAATTGATGCCAAAACAATTGAGAATTGTCAATTAACAATGAAATATCATTTTTTTTTAAAAATTCAAAGTCATAAAGATCTTTTACCAATAAGTTAATTACTTTTAATACAAACCCCTAATCAATCTATTCCTATCCAAAGTGAGACTCTTTTAGCATGCAGTTAGTAAATCAAATAAAAGTGTTTACAAAAATATTACTCCTATTAAAATGATGTTTGCATTATAAATTAAGATTTAAAGAAAATGTTGGTAGCCTAAAAACCTGTAAAGGAATGGAAGACCAAATGTAAAGAAATTGTGAAAGATTAGACGATCACATAAAAAACAAAAATGAAAAGTAAAGGCTAAAGCTGGGCGGGTGAAAATTTAAAGCCTTCAATGAGATTCAAACCTTATTTCGTGCACAAAGGACCTGCAAAACTACCTCTTAACCAATGCGTCAAGCTTATGTTTTGTACTCGGTTGCCGCTGAATTCTAGAGATGTTTACACGTCTATACAAAAGTTTTGTCGATGTTTTCGAGTGCCGGTCCACCCTCACCGAACACATAGGTCTATCGCATGCTTGTTTCACACATAGATATAACAAAAATGATTATAGCGAATACATATATAATGAACAAACATAAATGATGAAAGTACTCTGCCATATTATGTTACCATATGATAGGTATATAGGAAAAGAAAACTATAGAACATGGCCTCAAAGAGAGATATATAGGTAAATTGAGATCTCTAATATTTCACCATGATTATTCCAAAAGGATGGATATTAATTCTCCATCCAGAAGGATGCCACAATACCTAAGCTCAACATGATTTATCTATTCTTCAAAACACGGAAAATAGAGAACCAAATAGGATTATGGGTTGGTGAATTATATTTTGGATAAACTTCTGATAATTCAAGTGTTGACAAATGCCTTCTCCAACTCCAACATGTTCTCTTTAGGTCGGATGATTGTTGAGTCCTAATCACAATATAACTCTTTGATCTGCCATTATGCCAAAGAGAAGGAATTATAGTATAACTGAAACCCAGACTAATTGATTCGATTTTGATGTGTAGTTAAACGATCAAAGCGTAATCAAATTCATATCTAATTTTGACCTCCTAGAATTTAGTTCTATCAAAAATAAATTATGTTGGTGTTTTAATATTAATAATAAAATTATTTATAATTTCAATTTTATCAAGTTACTGTTACGAAATCAAACATGAGGGTTGTCTCTAAAATTATATCTTTAAATTATCATCCTTCATTCCATGTAATAAATCGGTATCTGGAATATAAATATGATATAGGGAATCCAGCCATACCTAAATAATGGAGTAAATGACTTGTCAGGTGTTGCATTATTTGCTATAAGGTCTTTATAGCCGAGCGCGTCAACCTGATACCAGAAAAAAAAAACTACAAAAATTAAGCAACCATGACAATTAAACCACAAAAAGGTTAACAATTAACACCAAAAGTTCAGTTTAGATTGGAACAACATTGAATATTCAGCGAATGACTTTCTTCTAATAGCAAATTTTTAAGTACATCTTCAAATATTAGCAAATCTTTTTGTTAATCTGATGTAGAATTATAATCATCCTATTTTCTG
The DNA here is from genome assembly GCA_037355625.1 of Petunia x hybrida. Lineage (NCBI taxonomy): Eukaryota > Viridiplantae > Streptophyta > Magnoliopsida > Solanales > Solanaceae > Petunia > Petunia x hybrida. Next base: position 1,136,972 of record JBBBVM010000208.1, read on the forward strand.
CGCAATCGATAAAATATAGCAATGTCCGAATTAACTAAAAGTACAAGGGCAATATTTGATGGAAAAAAACACAACAAAAAAATTATTGGATTGCATTAACAAAAATAAAAGCTGCTGCACATACCTGATCTAAAGGGTGTTTCAAGGCATGTGAAATAAAGGCTTAACCACAAGGCTAAAGCGGGATAAAATATCCATAGAAATTCTTAATAGGATTACTTGCCCCTCATAGAGAGCCACTTCATAAGGAGGAAGAACTCAGAATCTAATACTGTATTTAAAGTTCTAAACCATATTAAGGTTTTTATTCTTATTTTATACTCTTACTTGGGAACTATACGAATAGCAATTTGAAGTCGATGAAAATTCCTCTTACGAAAGAATAGTTATGTTATACAATACCTAAATAATAGGAATACAATTATATGTTACACGAAAAAAAAGGTCCTAATATTTAGGATATAAGTAAATGACGATTTTGTTAAATACAAACTATATTTTTAAAGGGTAAAAAAGTCGTGTGACATTTCACTAAGGCCTTCGTGCTTTTATAATAATATAGATTTCTGATTTTGGGGAGAGAGTATAACGTATATGTGGGTTTACATGGGTATGCTAGGTTTAGGGTCACACCTTGCACAGTTAGCCCCTATAATAACTAAACTAAATGGAGGATTGCGCGGATGAGACATAAATTAGGTTATGCTTTTATGAAATTGGTCATTTTCCTTTAAAATCAACAGTTTACATTTAATTTTCAAAAATTGACCTTGTTTTTAAAATAATTAGATATTGGTTAAATTTTCGGGGACAAAATTAGGTGTCAACACTAAGTGTACCAAGCGAGGGCCCCTTTAGTTAGGGTCTAGCCAAACCTCTTCACTAGAGCAGACTGGATTTCTTCCTCAGTAATCTCATTACTCTTCACAGCCGTGTAATACACAGCAATATGCTAGTCCGGATCAGTCGTTCCATCATACTTCAAGTTATCCGGCAAGCGAAAGTGCTTTGAAATGCGAACCGGTGCAGCACTTGCTTTGTATACATGTTTATAAAACTTCTGCTCATTTACCGTGGTAACTTGGGGTAGAGCACCCGGCACATTACCAATTCGGTCGTGAATGGTCTTTATCTCTTTTATGAGGTCCTGAATGACAGGAGCTCCTTTGAGTTCTTGGTTTTTTATTGTGACGAGCCTCCAGGGGCAGCATCTATGTTGAGCCTTTGATTAGGAGCTGATGCTGGTGAATTATTCGTGGGCATTGGTACTCACGGGGATGCTGACCTCTGAGATGATTCGGCAAACATCGCTCCTAACTTCTGGGATATCCCATAAACTATGTTGTTCGAGTTCTCGGACACGGTTTTGAGGAGATTGACAAGGAAACCTCTAAATTTAGAATTACCTCCCACAAGTTGATTGCCTTCCTCGTCGCTAGTAACAAGGATTGGTTCTCGAGAGGTGTCTTTGGCTGCTCAACGGGACCCCTAGGCTGTATCCTGGGATCATCGGTATCCTTTGCACACTTGTCTACTGCGTCTGCAGTGTTCTTTGGAATGCTATCATCGTCAGTCATGATTGCGCTTTTTCCTTTGTAGAAAACCTACAATTGTCTGGGGCCCACGGTGGGCGCCAAACTGTTTATGGCTAAAATTGTATGTCTAAGTTAAACAATTATTTATGGTTAGGGTCACAAGTAATACAATAACTACAATGGAAACTATGTAAATATAATGAAAGCAGTAATGAATAAATAAGATGAAATAATTAAGAAAAAGGAAGAGTAACTATTATTCCTTGAGAATAGCCGGATTCGGTGCTGAATCGCCTTATGTACAATACAATGTAAGGAGGGGTATTTATAGTAGTGATACTCAATCCTAAATAAGGTAAAATACAAAGACTAATAAGGCTATGGTCCTATAACTCAAGGCGGTGGAATAAACTAAACCCTAACTAGGAGACTGTAAACCCTAGGCAGTGGGATGTATACCCATGCGTCCTGTGGCCATGCCGCCTAAATGGTCTTTGGCTCCAAGAGCGGGTGTGTATCCTCTGCGCCTGGTAATTTGTAAGATAAGTCTTGTCTCGCCAACTGGACTCGTATCCCCGTAATAGTAGGTGATATATTTTTGCCTACACAAAAATGAAGAACCATGTCCAGTTTCATTTATGTGGTTATCTTTGTTAAGAATTGTATCAAAAGTAATTGCCTTATTCGTGCATCATTAATCCTTCTTTTGTGTCTAACCTCCCTACTTTATTGGTATTCCTTATAAGTTATAATTTCAAAATTTAAACCTACCCCACTTTGATTAGAAGTCTTTATGACAAACTCTTCCATAACCATCACATCACCAGCTTTTCCCCGTTCCCAAACAGTTAAAAAGTGTTTTCCTTTTATGAGTCATCATTATTTTTCCTTTTCAAGAACCGTCAAAGCTCCTCTTCCTCAATTCTCTCTTCAGAAACCCTTACCAATTTCATACTTTCTCTTCCAAAATTCTCAAATATTCAAAAATGTCTCAAGCACATTCCTCATCCGACTCACCCACAAAGACATCAGAAATCGAGGCCTCACAAAGCCGTACTTAGAAACCAAGTGCATCTACCTTGGCTGAAAGATTGGCAAAAGCAAGGGAAAAAGTTCATAGAAAAATTGGGAAGAAAGTAGCAAAGAAGTATACGCCCAAATCAACTACTTCGTCTGCAACACCTGTCGTCTCTGACATGCATGCTATAGAGGTAAGAGCTGACATGACTTAAACTAGTTCTACTGTGCATGATTCCATTCTTAGCCCTAAGAAGATAAGTACAGAAATATTAGTTACAGGGATGGATGAACTAGTTAAATTTGTAGATGTAATGGAGTCAGAAAGTGATATTAACAGGAGGAAGGTGGTAGGAGAAAAGGGTAGTGATTTTGGTGAGAGAACTGGCAATGCTATGGTATAAAATGATGTTACAAGTGTGGTACAGGGTATGGCTAGTATAGATGCTGTCAAAATTGCTCTAGCAAAATTGAAGTATGTGGAATCTCAAAAGGGCCTAGTCGATGAACCTAGTTCGAAGGCTACTCCCTTAAAGAATGTGAGGGAAGAGGTGAATGTCAGTGGTCCAGTTAGCGATGGGCAAAAATCTGTGGAGGTTGCTAAGGAACTTGAAAGGGAACTTTTTTTTTCTTCAGTTCCTGATGCAGGACTGGACTTGACTGAATCTGATAAAGAGGAAGCAGAAAGAGAGTGGGGAAAAGGTATGGGTTTTGAGAAATTGGATAGTGTTGAAAAGAAGCAAGAGAAAGTTTGGAGAAGAAGATAAGAAGGTGACTGAAGAGGATGAGGAGGTAGTCTTCTTGAGTGAAACAAAGGCTGAGGAGAATAAAACAAATAAGGGAAAGAAAATGAAGTTGATGAAAGGGGAAAAGTTAAAAAAGCAGGTTGGTAAATGAGAGTGATGATGATGGGGAAGAGAATGAGTATGACTTAGAAAGTATGGAAGAAACAACTGTGGTTCTTAGGAAGGTTGCTACCAGATCAGCATTTGAAACAACAGAAAGAAAAACTCCAAAAGTTTGCTGAGAAGAAGAAGGCTAAAAAAGTGGCATAGATTAAGCAAGCCCATGTTGAGAAGAAGAGTCTAGAAAATGAGAGTAGTGATTAGGATGGTGATTATGATGATCCAGATGACTCTGATTCAGAAACCTCAGAGGATTTTAAGAAGAAGAAGGAAGACAAAGAAGAGATTGACAGGGTTGCCTTCTATGCTGCAGAGCAAGTGTTGCATGGAAGTATTTGGTGTGATCTAGAGGAACCAAAAATGAAGCCTTTAGTTGAAAAGGTTAATGCACAAGGTTAGACAAAGTTGTTTTCCAAAGAGAAGAGGTGTTTGTATGCAGAACAGGTGAGGAAATTTTATATGAATTGCAGAGTTGCTGGTAGGAGAGTTTTCTCATAGGTTGAGGGAATTGAAATTGAGTTTGGGAGATCTAAGTTGGGGTGAATTTAGAGGTTTCTGCTGAAGGGTATTGCAGGTACTTGAAGTTAAAATGGCCAAAGAGAACTGGCAATGTTACTTATTTGGATGTGACTAGGAAGTTAACTGGTAACCCCAGACTTAGAAAAGAAAGAAAGTTTGAGAAGAAGGAGATGGAACCAACTCATCAGCTGATCTTTGAGTTTGTGCAAAGGTTTCTTCTACCAAGGGGTGAGATGAACAGTGAAGCATGTGCACTTGACTTAACATACACGGACCTGCTGGATAGAGGTGTCAAAATAAATCTGCCTGGACTTATCATCAGACATATTAAGAGGATTGCAGACACTGATAAGAAGGGACATTCTCTTATGCATTCCTACATATTACAGCAGATATTTGAACACTTTAGAGTGCCTCTCAAGAATGGAAAGAAGTCAACACATCATCAGATGTTTGGTATGAATGTATTGAAGACATGTGATTTCTTCAAGAAGAAGAGGGCATCCAAACGTCCAATGCAGGTTAAGATGGAGAAAGCTGATGAAAGTGAGGATTTTGGACCTGAAGAAGCTGTTGCAGCTGTGAAGGAACTGGAGCAATATTTATTGGAGCTGAACGAGGAAAATGTAAAGCTGAAGAGGCAGTTGAAGCTGAAGGATCAAGAAATTGATCGATTGACCATTGAGTGCAATAGACATCAGGCCGAGTTAGTTGTTGAAAGGGCCAGCAATTCAAAGAATCTGGATGCACTTGTCAAGCACTTCAAACTTTGACATTAGACCTCATTTGCTCAGTTCCAATCCAAGAACCTTACCTTTTTCCCTCCTTAGTGATGCATGAATAAGACAATTATTTTCTTTTGATCTGTACTTAATGGGCCATATATGTGTTGTGCCCTAGATAATTAGTTTTAAATTGCTTGTATTTTACTTAAGTTTGTTCTATATTGTTGTTTGATCCTGGTGGGCCCTTGGATGTGTTGCATGTGTTCTTGCTTATGTTAACTTATTGCCTTGAGCTATAGTCTGGAATGTATTAACTTGTTATTGCAGATCTTTCTGATGATGCCAAAAGGGGGAAGAAGGAAATGTCGGGATGTTTGTGACCCAATTTATCTGTTTTAAATCTCTTGCAAATTGTTTTTGTTTACTTTGTCTTGGTGATTGTATGTACAGGTTCTTTGACAACATTTGTTTGTAATCATCAAAAAAGAGGAATTTTTTGAGGTGATTGTTTTGAAGATTGACAAACTAAGGATTTGGTGAAGAACCTAGTCCTTCAGAGAAGGCATGACTGATCGAAAATATTACGAGGTGTAAATCCATGCAGAACTAGGAAAGGTGGTGCGTGTATGTTTACTTATCCTAGTCAGCAAAAGAAGTGTTGAGGCTGTCTCTATGAAGTGTGAACAAGAGTTGGTACTAAACAAGGAGTATATTAATGGAGATCTTCACTTACCATAATTGTGAAGGTTCATAGTGAGAAACTACTAGGGTTACGTAACCTATATAAAAGCAAGTAGTTGAGGCAGCCGTACTCGTTCATTCACAACGAGAGTCGAAAGCAAAGAAAAGGTGATCCAGTTATTCTTGTGTGTTTGAACACTTGTTGACAATCATTGAAGAACTCAGAGCATAAATAGTTGTTTGTTTAGGTTGTTTATTAGAGTTTTCATATTACTGTGTATTGAGGGTTTTACCCATCTGCTTAGTCTGAGAAGCTATTGTAAAAGGTGAACTTTGTGAGATTACTTTGTAAAGCTAGAGTTTAGCTTTGAGAGAGATTAGGGTCTAGAGTGTTGCCCCTTGGTTACAGAGTTTGTAATCTAAAACCTGCTCATTGTGTTAGTGGAATTATTTTCAAAATCCCAAAGTGCGGGTCGTGGTTTTTCTCCCTTAAGCAAGGAGTTTTCCACGTAAAAACACCATATTCTTTACTTTCTGTTTAACTCTTTGATTTTGGTGTTTGTTGGAAATAGTTGTCAAAAGATCTAGGTTCTTGTGTTAAAGGGTCGAGTTCTTCAGCGAAAATTGGAGGACACTATTGAACCCCCCTCCCCCTTCTAGTGTCCTTAGAAGGTGCTTAGAGTATAACACCATAGATCTCTGGATTACTGAACAGTGATAATCAGCTTCATTCCGATCGTAACAAGTTCACACTATGCTATCTCAAGCTTGGTAACTAGGTTTTTTGAAAGATCTTTTGCATATGATCAGGAAATACAGAGAAATCATAAAAAAGAAACATATTAATTCTTGCAAGCACTTTAAACTAGAGACAACTAAGAATATTCACTAAGCAAGTCTAGATCCGCAATAGACTGATCTGGATGCTCATTGTGGAGTCTGAAAAATGTGAAGGGTGTAATCTTTAAGCATGAAAGTTAATATCGCTGCTCATCGAGATGAGATAAATCAAAATGCACCTGGTATGTTCAAGTCACTTGGTGCAGGATAACGGGTCGTCGCCAAGAAATTTTCAATCCTCAACAATTTCATATAAGGCCACATTAGCAAAAACATCAATTGACTGTGATGGAAAGAAACCAACCATAAGTAGTAGTTCATTTAGCAACATATGTCCCAAGAAGAAATGAGGATAATATAACTAATCCTTAGCATGGCTAATTTTCTAAGGACAAACCAACTCTGTGTTTACCTAATCTCATCAAACCAAAGAATATTGGCACCTATCCTACCATCTAATTGGTTACAAGAAGCTTGTCACCAGCATCTACAATAATGTTTTGCTCCATCTACTTCTTCCATATCTTGAGCATATGTTGTGGCCTGCCAATTGCAACATTTGAATTCAAAGAACTGCAGTAGGTTAAAAACAGATTCTAATCAAAGGGAACAATATTTTGATTACTTAATCAATTGAACAATCAAAATGCATGACTCAGCATACTACTTCCCGCTTGAAAGGAATCACCACAGCATTTAGTGAAAGGGAAAGCTCTGATGTATAAGATGATGCAAATTTTCAAATAGTTTCACACTGAAACAGAGGAATTTACCCAATATTTTATTTTTCTTATTTTTTCTCCTTACTTTTTTGAGAACTATTTGTTCTTTTTATCAGTCAATGACACATGAACATGATAGAAAGCTAAGAAAAGAAGAAAGTTCTCTAAAATGTTTTAGAAAGGGCAAGCTAGAATTATGCACTTCCAAACAGTATCTACTAGGTATTATCATTCAAGTTCAGTTTCAATATCATCTCTTTCACCTTTCTACACGTTGTTTTCTACAAGAAAGTACTCTATTTCGCTGCGCATTCCACTTTTAGTTACCACTATTATTATTGCAATTTCTGCAGGTTCCTGAATTTGATGAAAATCCTTGCAGTTAATATTCAGAACCTGTGAAAGGGAGTTATGGAACAATCAATCAATATTACTAAATCCAGAAAGTATCATAAATGGGAAAGGAAAGGAACTACTGCAGGAATTACAAATTACAAACATTAGGAGTAATGAATTTTGCATGTCAATTTTGACTAATGCATGCAAAGAAAGAATTACAAAAAGCAATTAGTTTTTCCTCCAAGAGTACATTTCTCAAGCTTCCTTCAAATATTAAGTGGATGTCTCTATGATTAGACTACTACAAAAGATACCAGTACGTATATGGTATATGTACTATCTTATATATGAACATATTATATGAACATTTTAGCGTCATTGTCGTAGATCTCTCACCAAACTGGGCATTCAAATCAAATCGTGTGAGTTTATCATTTTTCACATAATTAATCATGAGTATTGTGAAGATACTAGACTTGAAAGATTGAAGTATAAGACTAGAAACTTAAAGGATGTAATTAGACAATTCAGGAAATTAGATTAGAATATCAGTTAAGCACCGACTATAAATAATTAGATACAACTAAGTACTCATTCAGTTAGCTTCTTCCTCAAGCTGAGCTAAGAAGAGAGCACTCTCTCTCTCTCTCTTGTAAACAATAGCAGTTCAATAAAAATATCTTGAGTTCCAAGTTTCATTTGACTTGTTATCATGGTTTCAAAGCGGGCGATCGCTGTTTGAGCACGCAATTTCTTGAAATTACAGTAGTAATTAGACATACACAGCCATTAATGAAGCTTCTGAGCTCAGTAACAATGGCGGAAATTAAAACCCTAACCCTAGATCACAATAACCCACTATTTCTTCAAGCTTCTGATGTTCCTGGTATAATCCTCATACCGACAAAACTCACAGGGCCAGAAAATTACGCTTTGTGGAGTAGATCGATATGAAAATGGCACTGCTAGAAAAAGGAAAAGTAGGGTTTATTGATGGAACGTGTGTGAAGAGCAGTTACAAAGGAGCTTTGAGCTGCCAATGAGAGAAATGCAACGCAATAGTGTTGTCTTGTATTGGGAGTACAGTTGCGAGCGAGTTGATGCCAAGTATTGTGTATGCTTCAAGTCCAAAGAAGGTATTGAATGATTTCAAGGAAAGGTTTGACAGATCAAATTTGACCGGGATCTATCAATTATGGACTGAAATCGCCACTTTGAAACAAGGTACTAGCTCAGTAACTTCTTATTACTCTAAGATGAAGGATTTTTGGGATGAATTAGATGTATTACTTCCATTGCCTTCATGTGAGTGTAAGGAGTCTCGGCCATATCTTATGCATTTAGAACAACAATGCTTGTTGCAGTTTTTAATGGGTTTGAATAAAAGTTTTGGTATTGTGAGAAATAATCTGTTGCTGAGAGTTCCAATCCCCTCATTAAATGATGCTTATGCAACTGCAGTTCAAGAAGATAGTCAGCGAGTGCTAGCTGTTATAGATGTTAACAGAGATCCTTTAATAATGATGGCTGGTTGAGGAAAACCTTTCAAACCAAAAACAAACACTGGTTACTTGTGAAGAGTGTGGCTGCAAAGGGCATTCAAAGGAAAACTGCTACATAATCATGGGCTTTCCTAATAATTTCAAAAGCAAGAAAACTGATGATCCAAGGGGCAAGAAGAAGACTGGCAATTGGGGGAACAAACTTTTTGCTAACAATATCAATGCAGAGGAGAACACTGCTAAGGAGCTTGTTGAAACACAATCTGCAGCTCAAGGCCATTATCAGACAGAAGAAGAGTATGTTCAGGTTATGAGATTGATGAACAAATCCTCAGAAGCAGAATGCTCAACTGGTTTAGCAGGTACAATCTCATTACTGTCAAATGCACCAATATGTGATTGGATAATAGACTCTGGTGCTTCACATCACATCATTTTTAATGAGGACTTGCTTAGTTATATCAGGAGAGTAAATGGACCGGGTGAGAAAAAAATTTAGTTACCCACAGGAGAAAGGTGTGAGATTAAACATAAAGGAAAAGCTCAACTTTTAGGGGATCAGTGTATAAAAAATGTATTATATGCACCTGATTTCAAGTTCAACTTGTTATCAGTTTCAAAACTCACTAAAAAAATCAATTGCTCCATCACTTTCTACCCTGAATTCTGTGTGTTTCAGGGTCTTTACAATGGCAAGGTATTGGGAATTGGTAAAGAGTCCAATGGGCTATACATAATGGAAGGTAAAGATGACAAGATTGTAGCAGCAAATGTAGTAGAAAAAGAAGCAAAAACTCTATGGCATCTCAGACTAGGACATGCCTCATTAAAGTCAATAAAGCACATTCTAGGACTAGAAGACAAAGTTCATGATAGAGAACCAAAGCACTGTGATATCTGTCCTTTGGCAAAACAATGCAGATCTCCTTTTCTTGTTAGTAGTACTAAGCCGACTGGTATTTTTCATCTTGTGCATTTAGATGTTTGGGGTCCTTACAGAATCCCAACATATGATAGAAAGCAATGCTTTGTTATTATTGTGGATGATTATAATAGATATACTTTTATTCAAAATGTGAGGTTTGTTATGTGCTGAGAAACTTTCTTTCTATAATAAAGAATTAGTTTGGACTTTGTGTAAAGGTTCTGCAATCCGATAATGGAACTGAGTTCTTTAGTTCACGTTCCAATGAGTTGTTAGCATCCTTAAGAACCATCCACCAAAGTAGTTGTGCCTATACACCTCAACAAAATGGGACAGTTGAGAGAAAACATAGGCACATTCTTGAGATGGCAAGGGCACTCAGGTTTCAAATTGGTATTCCCATCAAATTCTGGGGAGATTGTGTAAAGACTGTTGTATACCTCATGAATAGACTATCAACTCCTCTCTTGCAAGGCAAGTGTCCTTATGAGTTGTTGTATGATAAACCATCTAACATGTCTCATCTAAGGGTTTTTAGATGTCTTTGTTATGCTGCTACTCTACCTAAGGGAGATAAATTTGCACCTAGGGCAAGGAGAACAGTTTTTATTGGTTATTCAGGGACACAAAAAGGTTATCGACTATATGACTTGGAAAGCGATACCATCCTGGTAAGTAGGGATGTCATCTTTAAGGAATTTATTTTTCCTTTCACAGCTGCCTCAGTTAACACTGAACCAGATATGTGATTACGCCAAACTACACCCAATAAAAGGAGCTAAGCGGCCGCGGAAAATATAGCTCGGTACTTAAAGTCCCGAGGTCAGTAAAGGCCACCCACGTCAAAGGATGAGTGTAGCAGAGATGCGGATGCTTAGATGGATGTGTGGCCTTACTAGGATGGATAGGATCAGGAACGAGGACATCCGTGTGAAGGTTGGAGTGGCTGCAGTGGCAGACAAGATGCGGGAGGCGAGGCTACGGTGGTTTGGGCATGTAAAGAGGAGGAGCCCAAATGCGCCTGTGAGAAGATGTGAGGGGTTGTCAGTGTGTACCATTCGGAGAGGTAGAGGCAGACCTAAGAAGAATTGGGGTGAGGTGATTAGGCGGGATATGGTTGACCTCCAAATTACCGAGGACATGACCTTAGATAGGAAAAAGTGGAGGTCGAAGATTTGGGTGGAAGGATAGCTAGTAATCGAGTATGTGTGTCTGGTGTTTATGCTTATCTTTAGATGTTGAATGCCTTTAGCGTTTTATGCGTTTTATGCTCACTGTAGACACGCTAGCTCAGTCGGTTTACTATATATGTTTAAGTACTTTTATTGTGGCGTGTTATTGTTTGCTTAAGGAGGTGGAGTGCTATAACGGTAAGGCATGTTGTACTGTTTGGTGTTGACACTATCTTATCTCACTTTTATGTTTTCTACTTATGTCCTTTGTTGAGGGTACTCCGGAAACAGCCTCTCCACTTTGGTGGAGGTAAGGCTGCGTACATCTCGCCCTCCCCAGACCCCACCACAGTGGGATACTAACTGGGTATGTTGTTGTTGTTGTTGTACTTAAAGTCCCGAGGTCGAATCCCACAGAGAACTCGAAGTCTAGTCGTTATTCTAACTAATTTATCTATCGATCAACTTCTAGGGGGTTTTATCTTAAGTTGGGCTTATAGTATCAACTAATTAACAACAAAATTAACAAGTAAATAAATCATAAATCGTAGAGAAAGGATTAATTCTAGAGATAGAAACCTAGGATTGATCTTCCCAACTCCTACCTATGTATTAGAATAAACATTTAACGAATTCAACTTGATTCTTCCTATTGAACACTTGCTCCAAATTCACAACTATTCACTCTCGCGTAACAATTATAACTTTTACTAACCAATTTTCTAATTCATTAATGAAGATATGTAGGACTACAAGTATTGTTCACAAACGGGTTCAATGGTCACAAATCACCATGTTGACAACCTAAGTAATACATTGGTTTTAGGTTGAAATATTGCTAAGTATTTAACCCTAACTCATGAATCTATTCCTAGACACATAAGAATAAAAGGGACAATCAATTGGGGGTCCTTCCAATCAATAGCAAATAAAACGTAAACACTTAGATAGGAAGAATTAACAAGTGTTCATTCATTAAAGTAATTATTCATCACATATAAGTATTGGAGTGGTTCAATCAACCCTAGAATGGGTAATTTAGCCACTCATGTTTATCACAATCATGTCAAGATAATTCATGAATGAATTAATTACAAAAAGAAAGGAAATATTTAAGAAAAACTCTTGTGTTCTTGAAGACTACAAAACTCTAGCCTCATTTTGCTCCTTCCCAGGTTAAAAGTTCTGTTTTGGGGTGTGTTTTAGGGATTTTATACTGTCCCCATAGACCCACACAAGTCGAAAATCCAAAAAAAACTCGGATTCAAAACGTCAGGAAATTAAGCCTACCACGCCGCGCAGCACATTGCATAGCGCGATACGGTAGGGCAAAATCTGTAGGTTTTCGAAATACACATCTCTCTGGATCTCGCCCCTGTTGCGTCGCGCAGCGCAACGCCCAACGCAGCGCAACAGGCTTATTTTTACTGTTTGTTCACCTTTTTTTACTTTTCATCCACGCATTCGTTCGCTCGACCCTCGGGCTTCTACTCAGACTTCAAAACACTTGTTTTTACTAAACTTTGCTCCACGAATGCCTCATATCATCAACATAATTCCTACAATATAAAACACACTAAATGAGAGAAATTTAGCTCAAAGTGCTAACAAATATGACAGGTAGAAGTATGAATACGAGGCGAAAGTATAGGAAATATAGTAATATCTAGCCTCGTATAAACACCCCACACTTAAACCTTTCCTCGTCTTCGAGCAATTTATAACTTGAACTCAAGACACATCAAAACCACTCACATAATGACTTGAGTTTATATAGGCACTTAACAAGTTGCATATGCACTCATTATGCTTTATTCGCACAAAATTCATGCCAAGAATATTTAAAAATAATCAAGTGCACCAAATCAACCTCCCAATCCTATATCAACTCCAGACTCACTCAATAAGTCACGCAAGTACTTGCTCTATTAACGAGACTAATAAAAGAGCCCGTTTCTCATAAATTATGTGCCCTCACAATCAAATCAAAGTTTAGAGCAGGAATTCACTCAAGAGAATGATCATAAACCAAAAGTTCACATATATATATGAAACACTCACTCTCAGAAAAGAACTCACATGCAACACAAGATATACCATAAGCTTGCCCATAGTGTGGGACTCGACTAATGTCCATCTACTCGGCTAAGATTAATTTGGACTTCTTTTGGTTTTAATGTAGGCAATGGGACGAGTAAGATACATATAGATAATAGTGACTAACCACCCCAAGATATTTACACCACAATTATTTCAAACATTTTTCCTCCCAACTAATCTTTCTTTTACCATCACAGAGTCAACTTTCACCAACCTTTTTCTATAAGCAAAGTTAGGAGCTAATGATAGAGACTACCATTTTTCTTTCTTCTATCTTTCAAACACAATATTTTTTTTCATATTTAATATTTTAATTATCGCACAATATTCTAAGCTTTTTTAAGTAAATCCCTCCAATAGCATTCTCCTAAACACCTTTTGTCTTCCTCCAACAACCACAAGTTTTCCACTTCATTAACTAGCCCTTTTAGGCTCACAACACCACAAGTAAAACTCACAGATATTCAACACAAAAAATAGGAATTCCATTGACTCTCAAAGAAAAGGCTACATGCTCAAAAGGGTTAGCTAAGGCCAAATTTTACAAGTAAACATCTAATTCTGAAGCTTCAAACAACTTGGCTATAAAAGGAATGCCTATATCACTTCCTAACCGAGCAAACTTTTCATTTCGTTTTGCACACATACCAGGCAAGTTCTAGACATCAAGTATTAAACATGGAGAAAATAAAATTCTCACTCACACATGGCACATAACCTACTCAAGATGGCTCAATTCGCGCTCTCAAACAAAGCAATGACAAGCAAACTCTCAAGCAAATCTAGAGTCAACGTCATGATCATAGGTCTTGAATAATACACTCAGCATTTCTCAAGGCAAATAGATCCTGATAGAATACATACATGAAGTTCACATACCACAAATCAAGTATCTATATAAAACTAGTCAAAGTGGAGCTAAGACTCTCCCATCCATTTTGTACAGTCTAATATTAAAAAAAATTACCTATACCCGGTCCAAAGTACCTCCTTTGGAATGGACCGATGTACAAAGAAAAACCAAAGGGGATTATTAGCACAAATAAGAAGAATCCTCCACGCCAACCTTAAAAGCAAGCATTGTCCTCAATGCATTAATAATAAAACTAAGGGTGATAGAGAAACTCTCTGGGGCTCTAAGTCCGAAGAACATCCTTGTGAGCTTTCTTAGAGCACGAGGTACTCAAACTTCCCCCAAACAGGGCTTCCTAATCCAATCGTACGAGATTGCAAGCACCCCACACTTAGACTTCAAACCAGTCAAAACCTGCAAAACAAAGAAACTCACCAAGTAATATCCTTCAAAAGTTTTTTTTCATTTTTTCTATTCTTTTTTTTCACTTGTATAAAATTATAATCACGGGTTGCCTCCCGAAAAACGCCTTAGTTATAGTCATGGCACGACTTTAATCAGCTCAACTCATGGCTCATCCAGGCTCGCATGTATGCACAGACGAACAATTCACACCATCACAATGCCCCTTCAGCATTTTGCCAATGTCATACGAATAATTCACACCATCACAATGCCCCTTCAGCATTTTGCCAATGTCAACAGCTATTTCTTCATCATACAGCTTCAAGGTCATCTTCCCCTTATCAACATCAATCACTGCTCTACCAGTAGCCAAGAATGGATGGCCTAAGATAATTGGAACATCTTTATCAACGGGGCAGTCAAGGACTACAAAATCTACTAGAAACATGAAACTACCCACATGCACAAGTACATCCTCAACTATTCCAACATGGTGCTTTTGTCTTTTATCTGCCAGTTGGATTCGCATTGAAGTCTCTCTCATGCTAGTCAAACCCAGCTTGTTGTATACATCACCCGGCATCAAATTAATGCTTGCACCAGAATCACACAAGGCCTTACCAATTGTGAGATCACCAATAGAGCACGGGACTGTAAAATTACCAGGACCTTGCTTCTTTTTAGCTACAGGCTTTGTGATGATAACACTACACATCTTATTCAACTCGACCATCTCTACCTCATGAAAGTCAACCTTCTTACACAGAAGATCTTTTAACAATTTAGCATATCCAGGTACCTCTCGCATAACGTCAATGAAAGGCATAGTAAGCTTCAATTATTTCAACAAATCAAAAGCTTATTAAATTTCAAACTTTTTTGTTGATTTGCCAATCTTTGAGGGAAATGCGGTGGTGGTGTTTTCGCCTTGGAGTTCTGCTCCTTTGATACTTTACCTTCTTCAACCACCTTCTCGACTTCTTTAACAGGTTCTTTGACAATTACCTTCTCAGTACCAGGAACAGGTTTTGGAGTAACCTCTTTCTCAGCATGATCATTGCCAGCCAGTTTGGCAAAGTCATCAACATGCTCAATGTTTGGCACAGTGGGCAGTGCTTCATTAACTAATTCTTGCTCCTTGTCCAAGTCTCTACCATTCCTTAAAGTGATTGCAATCAAAAGATAAGGATTTGGATCCTTAGGATTCACCACAGTGTCGCCCGACAACGCACCTTGAGGTCTATTATGTAAAGCTAGGGAAAGTTGTCCCAACTTGGACTCTATACCTTTTATTGCAATGTCATGTGTTGTCACTTGGTCTTGAAGCTACTTATTAAATCTCATCATAGCCTGCTGATGCAACCCGAACACGTGTTGATCAAGTGTTCGATCCACCGAGGCCGTTGACACGAAGCCAAGCCAAGCTGCTGCACGATGTCTACATTTAGTTGGCTTGGTTGGGAGAAAGCAACCACTCCGAAGTTGATTGGCCGAGCTCAAAAACCGAAGGCTTCATTTATAAGCTTGAGCTCGAAGAAGGGAGTGACCGAACCCAACCGAACACTCAACATCGGCGCCGAAGTGAATCAGACAAACAAATGGAAGAAGAGCGACCGATGTCAGCTTAAGCTAAGTCAATTGCACCGAAGTCAAGAACTCGAAGCTGAAGTGTTCGAATTTCAAGTGTTCGGTTGAAGGAGTGACCAAACACTTAGTTAATCAGCCCTGCGTGGCTAACTTCTATTGGTCGCCTGTGACCATTTACTGTTTTATCCCTAGGGTAGTCTATAAATACTCCTTTACATTTCATTGTGAGTAGTTAGTTGTTGATGAATGATCAAACATAGCAGTTGCTATTGTGAGTCTCCGATGGAGCCGAACCCCGACGTGGGATTTTAAGAACTTGTGTCATTCGGTGTCGAATCGTTTGAACAATCTTCTTCTTTGGTCATTCAGTTTGCAAGAAGCATAGACTTCTTGAGGATTGTTGCTTAGTATAGGTGATTCTTGACCTCCGATTCGATCGAGCTTGAGACTAGTTCCTCAATGTTCTTTTGAATCGAAGCAAGATTTGTCTTGCTTCTATCTTTGTTATGGTTTTCTTTCGCGTTCCTTTCGTGTTTAGCTTAACCCTCGGGTTTGATTGCACCATTTTGGTATTAGAGCAAGGTTTGAGTTTGTTCTTACAACCTCAAATCCTGTTCGTTTATTTCGTGCTATGTGTCTTCAGTTTCAGCTTTCTTCCTTGTTGTTGATTGTTGTTGCTGTGGTGTTATTATTACCAAAAATAAAGTAGAAAAGAAAAATTCAGAAAAAATTTGGTTTGATTGATTGTTTGAATCAAACAACCATTGATTCTTGTTCACCGTCGTCTACTGGTTCCATCGAGCACTTGTCGTACCGATTGTCAACTAGGGTTTCTCGAAGGTTTTTGGGCTGTTAACGACGTGGTGGTGTTATTACAATCCCCAGTTGTGTTTTGGTGGTTGATATCGAACACTGGCGGTTCTTGATTGTTTTGGGTTGAGTTTTGAGCTAAAATATCGAAGTTTTATCGATTGAACCACCGTCCGTACGCCGTAAAATTGTTACATTGTAACAGTGTACAGACGAAGCAAGCTAATCTTAGCTCAAACTTCTGGAAATTATTTTCCTCCGACGTTGTTTGCTACCGGAGTGAAAGTCGACCCAAAGCTTGTTAAAATCCTTGGTCCGTGAACGAAGTAAGTTTGTCTGTACGCCAGAGTAAAAGCGCCACTGTTCTATTGAAGAATAAGGGGTAAAACTGTTACATTCAAAACCCCAGGTGAAATTTTGTCTGCTAGAAAAGGAAAATTGGATAAGGTAAAACCATATCCGTACCAAGGAGGGACCACTTTTGTACGAACAAGAGTTGCTGAGTTCGAAAAGATTTCGAAGAGAAATCGAAGGGTAGATTCTCCTAGGATTTTACTTTTCTTGTGAACGATAAATCTAGTTAGTGGATCTCTGGAGTAATTCCTTCTACTCGAGGTTGTACTAACTCATTTGAGCTCATAGGAACTCGTGCATGGGGTGACCGAAGTCCAAATATCATAGAAAATTCTTTGACTTCCCGAAGCGCAGAGTAAATAGCGTCCGTTCCATCGAGTCATATCAATTCACTCATCCCGAAGGAGACAGTGTAACTTGTCAAATTCGAAGGAACTGAGAGAAGTTGATCAACCGAGGAAGCCATTGGCTACAAGTTCTTGAGTGACCAAAACCGAAACCATAAATTGAGTGGACCCGAGTGCCACCCAACAAAGGTGAGGGAGTGTGTGAGGCGATTTCTAACCTTAACATTTTATTTGGTCTTTGATTCGTGCAGGTACCATGGCTGGAAATGGTGGCGAATGAAAGGGCATTGAGGCGCCCAAGGTGTCGTCAGCCAATCTCATGGCTGCGATACAAGGCATCAGTGCCGAAGTATGAGGAGTGAGTGCTCGAGTAGCTAACCTCGAGCAAGGGAGCGTGTCTGTGACTTTACATGGATCCGGCGCTGGAACGAGCAGCTCTACTCCTATGAAACCGGAGCAATTTGCTGAGCTCCTTCGACAACAACAGTTGAAAGGCGAGGCTGAACGAAGTGAAGCTGTGGGCAATCCCCGAGCTAATCAACACTTGGGCAATCCCCAAGTGCAACCAAACTTGCGCAATCCCCAAAATTATTATCAACACTTGGGCATTCCCCGAGGGGATAGACTACCACTTCCAATGGCCCGAAGACAACTTGGAGCCGTTGATGAAGAGGTCGAAGGAGAAGAAATTCCCGAAGCTGAATATGAACCACCATTCGGTCAATGAAGGCAGGTTCAACGAGGTCGTGGAAATTTCCAAGGTCGAGGCCGAGGCGCAAATGTTGATCAAAATATTTAGCGCGAGGCTGATGACTATTATGATGAGTATCCCGAACAGATTCGAGGTGCTCGAGATTCAAACTTGAACAGTTTCAAGATCACTATTCCACCCTTCAGAAGAACAAGTGATCCGGACGAGTATCTTGAATGGAAGCTTAAAATGGAACGAATCTTCGAAACCAATGAGATAACCGAAGAGAGAAAAGATGCACATGTTATTGCTTCGTTTGAAGCGTATGCATCAACGTGGTGGGAGGCTGACAAGAGGCTTAGACGAAGGAATGTTTATCCCAAAGTCACCACATGGGCGCAGTTGAAGAGAGCAATGGACACCAAGTATTTGAATGCCAAGTATCGGCAAACTCAACTACAAAAGCTCTATGAATTGAAGCAAGGGTCCAAGTCGGTTCAAGAGTATCATGATGAGATCGTGAGAATTCGATTGAATCTTGATTTAGAAGAAGATGATGAGCAAGCCACCATTCGATTCAAAAATGGCTTGGCTCGGGATGTGTCATCTCAATTGAGAATACATGTGTATCACTCCTTGGAAGATGTGTTCGAAGCTGCCACCGAAGCTGAGAAATGGGTTAAGGACGATAAAGCAAACCGGTACCGAGGAGTCACTACTTCAACTCCTTTGAACCGAGGTAAAGAATGGAAGAGCCCAAATCCAACAAGTGCTAACACTGTTCGAGAGCCGAAGAAACCCTTCGAGAGGGGGTGTGATCGTTAACCAACCAAGGGAAGTGGGAGGTAAAGTTCAACTTAATTCTCCTAGTGCTTTAAGCATTCAGTGTCATAAATGCAAAGGTTATGGTCACGTGGCAAAAGAGTGTCCAACTCGCAAAGTTATGCTTGTGCTCGACAATGGAGATGTTTGTGAGCAAGCGAGTGACACCGAGGAGGAAAATTTTGAGGAGATTGACCGAGCTGAAGATGATGATGGTCGTGAAGCTGCCGAAGCTGATCATCCGGAAATGATTCTTGTAGTTCGAAGGAATTTGAGCTGCATGACTCTTGAAGAAGAGGACAATCAAAGAGAAAACTTTTTCCATGCCCAATGTCGAGTGAGGGGAAAATTTTTTCGATGATCATTGATTCGGGTAGTTATACGAATATGGTGAGAACCTTGGTTTCATAATTGGGACTACCTACTTTGAAACATCCCCATCCTTACAGATTACAGTAGTTGAATGAGTGTGGAGAATTGAAGGTTGTCAAACAAGTGTGGATCAAGTTCAAAGTTGGAGAATATCAAGATGAGATGATGTTCGATGTGGTACCGATGCAAGCTTGTCATATGCTATTGGGTCGACCATGGCAATATGATCGGTCGGTTGTTCATAATGGGAGATCCAACACTTACACTACTAAGCTCGAAGGGAAGAGTTTCATACTCAAACCCTTGTCTCTGAAGCAAGTCAGCAAGGACTATAAAAGAATGAAAGAGTTGAAAGAAGCGGCCAAAGCTAAGCTTCCGATGGGAACAAAAATTATGGCCGAAGACAACTCACCGCCCGAAGTAAGAAACATATGTGCAATCATACAACTGGGTGAGTATCTACGAGGCAACGACAACGATCAGATGATGATTTGCCTCGTGCACAAGAGTATCTTTCTAAACTCTAATGATGATTTTTCTAACGATAACCCTTTGCCTAGTGTTGTACAAAGTGTTTTGCAGGACTTCGGAGACATTTTTCCCGAAGAAATGCCAGGTGGATTACCTCCGTTGAGAGGAATCGAGCACCAAATTGACTTCGTACCGGGGTCCTAAATCCCAACAAACCTGCATACCGGTGTAACCTCGAAGACACCAAAGAGCTCCAAAGGCAGGTTGATGAGTTACTGAACAAAGGCCTCGTTCGAGAGAGCTTGCGTCCTTGCGTCGTTCCTGTTATCCTTGTCCCGAAGAAAGATGGAACTTGGCGAATGTGTGTTGATTGCCGAGCTGTCAACAAAATCACGGCAAAGTATCGTCATCCTATTCCTCGATTAGATGACATGCTAGATGAGTTAAGTGGTTCTTCATGCTTTTTGAAGATAGACCTCAGGTCCGGTTACCACCAAATCCGAATGAAACCCGGAGACGAGTGGAAGACTGCATTCAAGACCGAATTCGGTCTCTATGAATGGTTGGTGATGCCTTTTGGCCTATCCAACGCACCGAGCACATTCATGCGACTGATGAACCATGTGCTCAAAACCGTTCATAAATAAGTTTGTTGTCGTATACTTCGATGACATCCTTATTTGTAGTAAATCTGTAGATGAACATTGTCGAACACCTAAGGCTAGTGCTTGATAAGCTTAGAGAAGAGAAGTTATATGCTAACTTCAAGAAATGTGCCTTTTGTGTTGAGCGTGTAGTCTTTCTTGGATTTGTTGTGAGTGTTAATGGTGTTGAAGTCGACGAGTCGAAAGTCGAAGCCATCAAAGATTGGCCAACTCCAACCTCGATATCGCAAGTTCGTAGCTTCCATGGTTTAGCTAGCTTTTACCGAAGGTTTGTTCGCGACTTTAGCACTGTGACAGCTCCTTTAACCGAGCTGGTGAAGAAAAACCATCCATTTATGTGGGAAGAATCCCAAGAGAGGGCCTTCTAAGAGTTGAAACGGAGGCTTTGCTCTGCCCCATTGCTGCAACTCCCTGACTTCAGCAAAGCATTCAAAGTCAAGTGTGATGCGCCCGGAGTTGGGATTGGAGGAGTACTAATGCAAGAATCGAAGCCGATCGCTTACTTTAGCGAAAAGCTTAAGGGTGCAACCTTGAATTACTCGACATATGACAAGGAGTGGTATGCCCTCGTTCGACCACTCGCCCATTGGCAGCATTATTTGTGGCCTCGAGAGTTTGTGATTAAAAGTGATCATGAATCTTTGAAACATCTCCGAGGTCAGGAGAAATTGAACCGAAGACATGCCAAATGAGTTGAATTCATTGAAACATTTCCCTATGTAATTCATTACAAAAAGGGAAAAGACAATGTTGTGGCCGATGCGCTATCAAGAAAATTTTCCTTAGCGACCACTCTCGCCTCGAGGCTCATGGGATTCGAAAGCATCAAGTCGATGTACGAAGATGATCCTAAACTAAAATGCGTTCGTGACGCAATCTTGAGTGGCCGAAGGGTTGAGAAATATCAGTGGCACGATGGCTACCTTTTCAAGAATGGGAGGGTTTGTGTGCCAGTGTCATCGTAGAGAGTGCTCTTAGTTCGAGAAGCTCACTCCGGAGGCTTGATGGGACACTTCGGTGTCGACAAAACTCTTGGTATCTTAACCGAGCAGTTCTATTGGCAAAAAATGCGACGAGATGTGGAAAAGCTTTGAAACGCTTGTCTCGTTTGCAAGAAAGCTAAATCGAAGTCCAACCCTCATGGTTTGTACACCCCGTTGCCTGTGCCTGATCAACCTTGGGTTGATATATCCATGGACTTTGTGTTGGGGTTACCGAGGTCGGGGGGAGGACATGATAGCATCTTCGTTGTTGTGGACCGATTTTCCAAAATGGCTCACTTTATTCCTCTCAATAAGTGTGATGATGCACAGCATGTAGCTACTTTGTTTATTTCTAATGTGTTGAAATTGCATGGTGTGCCTCGTACTATTGTGAGTGATGGAGACTCAAAATTCTTGAGTCATTTTTGGAAATGTTTGTGGGGTGCCCTCAGCCCCAAATTACTATTCTCGACGTCACATCATCCTCAGACTGATGGACAGCCCGAGTTAGTTAACCAAACCCTTGGCTCTTTGCTTCGAGCAATGACCAAAGGCAAGGTAGAAAACTGGGCTGATCATTTGCCCTTGATGGAATGGTTTTAACCCTTTAATTCCATTTGATCTAACACCATTGCCTCGAGATTCTATTATTGATTTTGAAGGTACTCGGCGAGCCACTGCCTTGATCGAGTTGCATGCAATGGTGAAGAAGAACCTCGAGGAAGTTTATGCAAAAGTTGCATAGAAGAAAAACAGGGGCGCAAAAAGTTGGAGTTAAAGAAGGGGGATTGGGTTTGGGTTCACTTCCGAAAGGAACGCTTCCCGAACCAAATGAAAGGAAAGTTGGCTACTCAAAGGGATGGTCCATTTCAAGTGTAGAGCAAAATCAACAACAATGCCTATGTGATCGACCTCCCTGGTGAGTATAACGTGTCCAACACCTTTAATGTTGCTGACTTAGTTCCTTGTGTTGTAGGTCAAACTTCGGAGGATGAAGAGGGCTCGAAAAGAGGACGAAATCTTCTCAAGATGGGGAGGATGATGCAGCCCGAACACTTGCTGATCAAGTGTTCGATCTACCGAGGCCGATGACACGAAGCCAAGCCAAGCTGCTGTACGATGTCTACATTCAGTTGGCTTGGTCGGGAGAAAGCAACCACTCTGAAGCTGATTGGCCGAGCTCAAAAACCAAAGGCTTCATTTATAAGCTTGAGCTCGAAGAAGGGAGTGACCGAACCCAAACCGAACACTCAACACCGGCGCCGAAGTGAATCAGACAAACAAATGGAAGAAGAGCGACCGATGTCAGCTTAAGCCAAGTCAATTGCACCGAAGTCAAGAACTCGAAGCTGAAGTGTTCGAATTTCAAGTGTTCGGTTGAAGGATTGACCGAACACTTAGTTAATCAGCCCTGCGTTGCTAACTCATATTGGTCGCCTGTGACCATTTACTGTTTTATCCCTAGGGTAGTCTATAAATACTACTTTACATTTCATTGTGAGTAGTTAGTTGTTG
This sequence comes from Petunia x hybrida, assembly GCA_037355625.1. NCBI lineage: Eukaryota > Viridiplantae > Streptophyta > Magnoliopsida > Solanales > Solanaceae > Petunia > Petunia x hybrida. Next base: position 1,159,829 of record JBBBVM010000208.1, read on the forward strand.
TTGAATGACAAACATAGCAGTTGCTATTATGAGTCTCCGATGAAGCCGAATCCCGACGTGGGATTTTAAGAACTTGTGTCATTCGGTGTCGAATCATTTGAACAATCTTCTTCTTTGGTCATTCAGTTTGCAAGAAGCATAGACTTCTTGAGGATTGTTGCTTAGTATAGGTGATTCTTGACCTTCGATTCGATCGAGCTTGAGACTAGTTCCTCAATGTTCTTTTGAATCGAAGCAAGATTTGTCTTGCTTCTATCTTTGTTCTCATTTTCTTCCGCGTTCCTTTCGTGTTTAGCTTAACCGTCGGGTTTGCTTGCACCACCTGCACCATAGTCTTAATCTCAGCTATATCATTCGCTTGTTGTAGGGGTAAAGTTGCTTGTTGTTGCACTGGCCTAAATTGACCATGTTGATTGTATTGATGGTGCTGCCCATAATTCACGAAGTTCACATCTTCAGTATAAGCAAGCAAATCAGCATCAGAAAAATTACTAGGATCGGGAACTTGAGTCTGAGCCTGTGAATCCACTTGGTTAACAGGTTTCAGCATGTTCCCATTGAATTGTTTTAGGGCCACATCCAGCGTAGTTTGCAGCTGTAACATTTGTTCTTCCATTCCAGAAGTAATATCAGCAGATAAAGCCCCGTACGTGAGCCAGTAAATGCATCTCTTCTAAGCCAGCCCGAGTTTTGAGCCATATTGTCTAACAGAGTTTTTCCTTCCTCAAACGTCTTGCTCAAAAGTGCTCCTCAAGCTGCTGCATCTAGATTACCCTTGATTTGGTCTCCCATGCCCATGTAGATCCTTTTCCCTAGCGTTTGGTCAGGAATACCATGATGAGGACACTTTCTCAAATAACTTTTAAATCTTTCCTAAGCTTCTTGCAAAGTCTCTAGCGGGTTCTGCCTAAACATGAGTATCTCATCAACTAGCTTGGCAGTCTTATTGGGTGGAAAGAACTTCTTCATGAACTTTACCACTAAGTCATCCGACGACGTAATAGAATTAACTGGCAACGAGTCCAACTAATCACTAGAATCTTCTGTTAGCGAGAATGGGAACAACATCAACTTCACAACCTCTGCTGGCACTCGAGCCTGTTTTTGAGTTTCATAAATAGTAGTTCTACCTGCAAATAAACCAGCATTAGTAAGCAAAGCCACCATCGTTTGGGTGATGTAAAAATTTTCTGCCTCGAATGTTAGAAGCTGAATAGTAGATGCCAGATTCCCAGCCACAGGTTGTACGAAGGCATTAAGAGCCAATCTTGAGCCATTCCTGAATTCTTCGGGATCTGAACTTTCAATTGCAAACACCAAAGAAACGAGATCAAGATGACAAGAGTAAAGTTAATAGAAAAATAAACTAGATATCTTAACAACTAAATAACACCGTGTTCCCCGGCAACGGCGACAAAATTTGATCACGCCCAACTACACCCTACAAAGGGACTAAACGGTCGCAACAAATATAGCTCGGTACTTAAAGTCCCGAGGTCGAATCCCACAGAGAACACTCGAAGTCTAGTCGCTATTCAAACTAGTTTATCTATCGATCAACTTCTAGGGGGTTTTATCTTAAGTTGGGTTTATAGTATCAACTAATTAACAATAAAATTAACAAGTAAATAAATCATAAATCGTAGAGAAAGGATTAATTCTAGAGATAGAAACCTAGGATTGATCTTCCCAACTCCTACCTATGTATTAGAATAAACATTTAACAAATTCAACTTGATTCTTCCTATTAAACGCTTGCTCCAAATTCGCAACTATTCACTCTCATGTAACAATTATAACTTCACTAACAAATTTTCTAATTCATTAATGAAGATATGTAAGACTACATGTATTGTTCACAATCAGGTTCAATGGTCACAAATCACCCTGTTGACAACCTAAGTAATACCTTGGTTTTAGGTTGAAATATTGCTAAGTATTTAACCCAAACTCATGAATATATTTCTAGACACATAAGAATAAAGGAGACAATCAATTGGGGGCCCTTCCAATCAATAGTAAATAAAAAGTACACACTTAGATAAGAAGAATTAAAAGGTTTTCATTCATTAAAGTAATTATTCGTCACACATAAGTATTGGAGTGATTCAATCAACCTTAGAATGGGTAATTTAGCCACTCATGTTTATCACAATCATATCAAGATAATTCATGAATGAATAAATTACAAAAAGAAAAGAAGAATTTAAGAAATACTCTTGTGTTCTTGAAGTCTCCAAAGCTCTAGCCTCTTTTTTCTCCTTCTCAGGTCAAAAGTTTTGTTTTGGGCGTGTTTTAGGGCTTTTATACCGTCCTCATAGACCCACACAAGTCAAAAATCCAAAATAACTCGGATTCAAAACGTCAGGAAATTAAGCTTACCGCGTCGCGTAGCGCATTACATAACGCAGTGCAGTAGGGAAAAATCTGCAAGTTTTTGAAATTCACATCTCTCTAGATCTCGCCCCTGTTGCGTCGCGCAACGTCCAGCACCGCGCAACAGGCTTATTTTACTGCTTGTTCACTTTTTTATTATTTTTCATCCACGCCTTCGTTCCCTCGACCCTCGGGCTTCTACTTAGACTTCAAAACCCTTTTTTTCACTAAACTTTGCTCCACGAATGCCTCATATCATCAACATAATTCCTACAACATGAAACACACCAAATGAGAGAAATTTAGCTCAAAGTGCTAACAAATATGACAAGTAGAAGCGTGAATACGAGGCGAAAGTATAGGAAATATAGTAATATTTAGCCTCGTATCAATATGTTCTTGACACAATCCACTACTAATCTTGACTATGATGATGCAGCTTTGGAGCTTCTATACAATGACATTTATCCTGCTAGTTTTCACACTCCTTCCCCTGATGATAATCATGGATCTAGTGGTAATAATAAAGGCTTAGAACTCACAGCAGCAGAGCATTCAATTCTTGACAATACTGGTGATCACTTACCTTTAGTGTATCCTTCTCCTCGTAAAGAGATAGAGTCATCTAAAACACTTTCATCCCAGGTACCACCAGTTCCTATGACTGTAGCATCATCTTCTATGAATGACCTCACCAATACCAGACCCTAGAGAGAAAAGGCACCACCTATCTAGCTTACAGATTATGTCACACAGAAGAAAGGATGTGTTCAATATCCTATTGCCAACTATATATCCTACACCCATCTTTCTCCTCAATATCAGTCTTATCTAAGCCATTCTCAGTTGACACTGAACCTAAGACTTTCAAGGAAGCAGCCTCTGAAGAAAGATGGATTCAGGCACTGACTCAAGAAATTCAAGCACTTCAGGATAACAATACTTAGGAAGTTGTTGACCTTCCAGCTGGAAAGAAGGCTATTGCCTCCAAGTGGGTTTACAAGATAAAGTATAAGGCTAATGGTGAGATTGACAGATTCAAAGCACGACTGGTAGCCAAAGGGTACACCCAACAGGAAGGCTTGGACTACCATGAAACTTTCTCTCCAGTGACCAAAATGGTCATAGTGAGAACTTTTATCAATATTGATGCTTTTAAAGGATGGTATTTGGTCCAAATAGATGTTAATAATGCCTTCTTGCAAGGTGATCTAGTGGAAGAGATGTATATGGCTTTACCTCAGGGATTTCACAGGCAAGGGGAGTATAAAGTATGCAGACTATTGAAATCTCTGTTGTCATACCCAATTTTGGACTCAACTCGAGGCGAGTCGGGTTTCGGATTTGACTGGGTGAACTCGTTTGAGTTTAAGTGTTGGAGTCGCCACCTAACATATTTTTTAACTAGGCGTATTAGGCACCTATGTTGTTTCTAGCTAATTTTCAATTAACTCCGAAACTTAGTCTACAAACCAGATATCTAGGTAAGGGTTCAAGTTAACCCGAGAGGAAGGGGTTAGGCACCTCTCGGGCTCCACCAAATGTGGTTACCGGCCGGACTTATAATTGGGATTCAAACAAGTAAGCAAATAGACTAACTAACTAACTAAAGATGATTTAAATACTATGCGTATAATATGCAAAACTCAACAAAAGATACGAGTTTGCTATAAGGCTTCTTCCTTAGGGAATTAAACCTTGCAAAATAAAGCAAATTAGTTAGTTTATATTAAAACAAATATTAAGAGAAAATAATAGCAAGTAAAATTAGGAGTATTTTTGGAATGTTGTTTTGAAGACATGTATCCAAGTGTACCTCGCAAAAAATAGATGAAGTTTAAGTTAGTAAATAATAATGATAATAATAATAATAAAACAATAATGGTAATAATAATAGTTATAATAATGAATAATGATGATGATGATAATAATAATAATAATAATAATAATAATAATAATAATAATAATAATAAAAGGTTCTTTTCTTCTAAGTATATTCTTCAAAAATAGGCCGTCTTACATCCGATTTTACCTCGCAAAAATATAAGAAAAAGAGTTAGTAAAAAATAATAATAATAGTAACGATAATAAAAATAATAATAATGATGCCAGAATCATACGCCTCTGTTATACTAGAGGATGACAATGAAAATGTTCAATCATATGTCAAGACAGATTACAAGGAGTTAATATTATTCCTTGATTTGATCTATTAGTTTAGATCGAACTTCGGAATCCTGCACCATCTTCAACAATTCTATTAGATTATCATTATCCAAAGTATTAAGATTAAATTGAGACCATAAATTATAAAATTCATCATTTTCCTCATTATTACAAGGTTGTCCAATCTTGCAAGGATCACATTCATCCTCAGAACTCGTGACAATATCACTTTCATCCTAGAAGACCTTATTAAGTTCTTCCTTTGTAGGGATATTTTCCTCACCTGGATCCGATATCTCTGGTTCGGAATTTAATAAGATCTTACACAAAGAATCTTTCAGATCTTCATCTATATTAAGAGCTTTGATCTTTTCTTTTACTTTGCAATCTTTATAATAGTGACCAAATCTTCCACACTTATAACAATTTTGTGAATTCTTTGATCTAATAATGTCCTTTCGCTTTTTAAAGCCTTTTTCCTTCTAGCACGTTTTTCTGTGCGTCTTTCCAAATATTTTTGTCTCCGTTCCTGGTAATCATGTTTCTTTCCAGTCTTGCTTTTATGAAGCTTATGAGACTTTGATTTGGTTCGTGGATCATCCATACCGAATTGTCCACAAAATTCACCCAACTGTTGTCTTTCATTAAGACGATGGCGTTTGAGCTCTTGATTCAGCTTAATTTCATTGCATAACGCCAATCCTTCTTGGATACATATTCCAACTAAACTTCCATAAGTATGCTCATCATAATTAATATGAACTCCCCCTTGTCTAAGAGCTTTTTTAACTCTTTCTGCAAAGAGGTTAGGAAGTCCATCTATAAATTTGGATTTCCAATGAGTGCTATTACACTCTGGTAACTCCATAACTCTGCAAAGAAATGTATCTTTATATAGTCGAAATGAAGTTAAAGTCTTACATCTCATATTTTGTAAGAGAGTCCGGATAGTCTCACTATTGTCAGACCATCTACCTGAAAAGTGTTCAATTATATTAACAACCAAAGAATAAACAGCATTAGAATTATCAGCTGTAGATGTTCCTGGTTCGGTTTTGACTTCATTAAGAATTTTATCTCGCTGGTTAGCGGTAAGATAATTATCCCACCAGCCTTTTAATTGACCAGTAAAACCTGCAAGAATCATATTGGCAACAGTTTTATCACTAATACCATTAGTCTTGCAAATAGTGCTATACATCATCATTCTATGTATAACAATATACATTTGCCTGTTGGTATGACCATCAATGTTCCACTCATATATTTGCTTACCACTGAAGCTATTCGGAGCATACATATCATCCTGCTCTTCGAATAGTACATCTTGAGGAGTAGGCCTAGGGTAGTAAAACATCCTTTGCCTTGGCTTTTCAGCAAATTTTGAATTGTAAGAAGACTTTAATTTATTAATTTGATCATAAGTCAATTTAGGAAAATCATTATCAGAAAATTCATTATCACTTTCCTCTGTATTAATTAGAGGCTTTAATGATAATTCTTTAAACTTTTCATTTAAAAAAATTTCTATATTAGATGCATCCGGTTTTATTTTAAAATTTTCAACATCAGGAGGAGGTTGAATGGTTGGAATGGCTACCCGTGGTGGCTCTTCCAATTTTCTTTTCCTGATGTACTAGCAGTATTACTGCTTATTGATAATAATTTATCTACTTTATCATGCAAAGATGCAATCTGTTCACCTAATATATAAACATAAATATTTGTATAATTCTGCTGTTTCAACATAATATTAATATGTTTAACAGTAATTCGTAAAGTATTTTCTTCAAATATCGCAGAAAAGGCTGCAAAATCAATCATTTTCCCTCCTTCTTTATTTTAAAAGGTTGCTGTGGGGGCAATACAGCATCAATGATTTTACCATTTGATAATTCAAATTGTCTTTCCAAAACAGCAATATTATTTGCTACATACTTTCCCATAAACCATGGGATAAAAGATATAATTTTATTAACTTTCTCAAGATCTTTATAAAATTCTTCTTGAAAATCATTTTGTTCAGTTTTATCAAAACTTTTGAAAAACCATTTCCTAAATAGTTCCCATCTGGGTTTATAAAAATCTTCAGATATTTTCTTTCTTGCGGGTGATCCCCGACTAAAATCAATTGTGGACTTAAAATCCATTAAATTTCACCAAAATCCATTTCAGATGCAGTTATGTCTACATCATTTATCTGTTGTTCTTTTATAGGAGCAACAGGAGTAACAATATTATTTTTATCAATTTTCAAAGTATGATATCTAGGTACTTCCTCTCTTAACTGAGAAGTAGAAGCTCTAGAAGGAGTTTGAACAATATAATCAATAGGAGAAATATGAGAATGATGTAAAGAATTAGATCTAGATAAACCTTGAAAACTAGATCTGTCAGATCTCATATCCATCTTACTTATAACATCTTCAGATTCAAACCTGATTTTTACATTTCCTTCTGGAGTTTGTTCAATTCCAGTCAGATCTGTATTTTTAAAATCTTTTGGAGGAGCTACTTCCTCCATGACCCATTCTTTAGGGAAATCTATTTCATCCCATTTGATAGGTCTTCTGGTAGTAACTTTAGTCTTACCAAAATTAGTTTCTATTAGAATAGTTTCATTTTTAAAATCCATAATTTTGCACATAGGATTCAGAGTATATAATGGCTTGAAATAAATCCTATAACAGATACATATTACTTCTGTATTAGGCATATAATCATAACCATGTAATTTAACATTTAAAACCAAAGCTTTCAAAGCATTTTCATCCGACAATGATATTTGTAAATTCGGATAGGCATTAAAATATACTGGGCCATAAGCCAAGTTTGATTGTACAATCCCTATAAGGGATTTCTTCCAATTATGGTTTCTACCATCCCTGAGAGCAGCTATAAAACTTTCAGGTAAACCTCTTAAGGTTAAAGGTTTAAAAGCAACTTGAATTAAACCAATATGAATGAATCTATGAGTATGCATATACGGTATTAAATCATGCTCGGACAATAAATTAAAAGTAGCATGATCGCTATCAACCGTGATGGTTTCTTCAGTAGTTTTAACTACCTGTTTTAAACCCAATTTCTCAAAAGTTCCTAGCTGGTATATCAACCTAGGTTGAACTTTAGGAATAGTCCATTTATTAAGTAAATCTAAATGCTGTGGCATTTCATATTCTTCTTTTCTACTGTTTTTAACAGTAGTTTTGTTCCTAATGATATTCATTAGAAAAATAAGTGTTGAACTCATCACCTATTGCTACTGTGCACCATGGCTCTGATACCAAATTAAAGACGGATCACAGGCAGCATGGGGATAACAAGATTTACTGGTGACCCAACCCTGGCAAGGAGTGGCTGAACCCAAAGTTAGGTTCAACAACAGCCCTAAACGCCATCCTCGGCTAAGCGGGCAAACAACAGAACCTTGGTTCTGGAATTCAACCTTCCGCCTGGGTTGTTTATCCAACCATAATTTTAATACCACCACCTGCTGAGATTCTAATCTTAATCTGTCATTAGAATCATTTTAACCCAGTAGCCTAGTGTGATAGAGCTCAACACTTAATGATTTAGCCTATCATTTAGGCCAAATATCAAGATTCAAAATTATTAAAATAAACAAAATTAAAAGAACAATTATGAATACCTTAAATTGCGCTCAGCAATAGAGGATTTTTATAACTTAATAGATTTTTACAATGAGGTATTTTTACAATAGAGAGAGAATGGTGTTTTTCTGAAGCCTGCCTCTTCTCTACTAAGCTTCCTCCTATTTTGTAAGCAAATTCTAAGAATAAAACAAAGCTAACATGGCCCAAAACTTTACAAATGGCCGGCTAGAAAGAAAACATGAAAAACATGGCCGACAAGTGGCCAATAATTTCATAACTTTATTAAAGCTACTTTATAAAAGCTACTTTATGAAAGCTGAAAATTTCTTCAATAATGCCTTATATCTTGTCCTTTCCTTTGGCATTTGTCTTTTTGGAAGATTCTTCCTCATTTACTTGCTTTATGATATTGGCAATATAATCATCCATATCATTATCAGTGATAGACTGAGATTCTCCTGCTAAGCACTGTTCTTCTTCATCCTCTGTGTTATTTGCAGAGGCCATAGATGCATCTGAAGGAACTTCCATATCAAGATTTTTTATTAAATCTTTTTTAACTTCTTCAAAATAAGAAGTTAAAATTTCCGCTTTAGTCATCAGTCCTTTCTTCATCTGAATTTTATTAATGATGTGCTGATACGGACTTGGGGTATTTTGCTGCTTTATATGATCAGCCTGCTTATAATCAGCAATTGATTGTTTTATCTTATCAATTGTATCTTGGCACTGCATATGGCCTTCAGCCGTCTTTTGAATCATCTTCTTCCAAAATCTTGTATGAAAATTTCTGTATAATGCAGGGATGTTGTGGAGTATAATCCACCTCGACAGTCCATTTCATAATCCATGGGATAGAGTATTCAATAAAGAAGTTCATATAATAACTTCCATTGATTAGAGTATTACTCTTTTGTAATTCTTGAATCTTTGGAGATACTTCCAACCAGTCAGTATATAAACTGAGTAATGGTTCTGGCAATATTTTAATGGTAGGACCATAAGTAATCCACCATTGAGAAAATCAATTTGGTATGCTGCTTTGTTTATAAACTTCTGCGCATATTTTTATAAAGCAAGAATGTTTTTTATTATCATTCTCGTATAATAAAGCTTTATGAAAGCTTTCAACATAATCCCAGTAATTAAATTTTACTGGAACTTTCTGTTCAGGATGACTATAACTCCTTTCATTTAGGGTACTCAAACCCCATTCTTCCGGTAATATAATATGTTTGATTATTATCTTAGAAAAGTTATAAACTTTTCTTGTATTTGCTGGATAAAAATGCGATATTTCGCATGATCCTGTGCATGAGAGTATCATCTCAAAATGAACTCCGTACTTATAAGTACAGCTTGTGTATGATGCATTATTTAAATATTTTGCCATTAATTTCCATGGCTCATCCTTCCATTGAAGGTCTCGATTTTCAAAGAATAATATTAACTCCTTGTAATCTGTCTTGACATATGATTGAACATTTTCATTGTCATCCTCTAGTATAACAGAGCCGTATGATTCTGGCATATTAGCCTTTACCTCATTTTGCTTTCCTTGGGAATTTTTCCATTCAAGGAATTGTTGATACTGAAGATATGAAACGGTATCATCATTATTATTTGACGAAGAGGATCCTGTCAGATCTTCAGCTATGAGCCTTTGTTTTCCCATTTGGGCGATCACAGCACCTCTACCAGTGCCTCTTCCTCTGTTTCCCCTTCCTCTATTAGAGGTTGGGTTTCCATAACCTGGGCGCATAATCTGCACATGATAATGCATAAGCTTATAAGGCTAAAAACATAGGATAATTATCCAAGATACTGTGGATTCCTATTATATCCATATCTATCTCCTTAATTCTATCAACAGCTCTATTCAAGACACCTGTGATATTATCCTTATCTTCGTCAGTTAAATAACTGGCTTTTGATAATAAGTCCATGGATTCTTTTTTTAAGTATTTCAACTTCTTTTTCGTATAACATAGATCCCAATATAACATTCGCATTTGCCTTGACAGAATTTGGTGCTGGCAATAAGGACAATAAGGATGCACATTTTTTCGTCTGCACATATCTGATTAACTGCACATAAAAATGTTGATAATTAACATTAACTAGACAAATATTCTCTAGTTAAAAAATCAGGAAGACTATTTTCTTCTCCTTTTTTATATTGGATTTCAAAATCAAATGGGGCTAATAATGCCTGCCATCTTGCAAACATTTGTTTAGAAACATCATGTTTGCAATCTTTATTAAACATAAACTTAGCTGATTGACAATCAGTCTTTATTATAAATTTTTGGTTATATAAATCACCTTGAAACTTTAATACGCATTTCACTATAGCAAGTATTTCTTTTGCTACTGTTGCGTAATTTTTCTGGCTATTATTCCATTTACCAGAATGAAATTGAACTAAATATTCAATTTTTTCTTCTAGAGAGTATTGCTTTAAAATCCCTCCATAACCAATGTCAGAAGCATCGGTTTCAATTATTTTTGGCCAAGTAGGATTAGCCAACGTAAGACAAGGAAGATTCTTAACTCTCTCCTTGATCTTCTGGACTGTTTTAGTATGAGCATCAGTCCAAGGTTTTGGAATCTTTTTTAATCTATCATATAAGATAGCTGTATCTTTAGCAAGATTCTCATAAAATGGAGCAATGTAATTTAAACTCCCTAGAAATCTTTGTAATTGAGTTTTATCTGTTATAATATCAGGAAACTTAGAAGAAAATTCAATACTTCTATTAATAGGTATAATCTTTCCTTTTTCAATATTATGTCCAAGGAATCTTACCTTTGTTTGAAATAAAAACATTTTTTGTTTAGATATAACCAAACCATTTTGTATGATATTATTTTCTTGAAGATAAGGATAATATCACAGGCGTCTTGAATAGAGCTGTTGATAGAATTAAGGAGATAGATATGGATATAATAGGAATCCACAGTATCTTGGATAATTATCCTATGTTTTTAGCCTAATAAGCTTATGCATTATCATGTGCAGATTATGCGCCCACGTTATAGAAACCCAACCTCTAATAGAGGAAGGGGAAACAGAGGAAGAGGCACTTGGTAGAGGTGCTGTGATCGCCCAAATGGGAAAACAAAGGCTCATAGCTGAAGATCTGACAGGATCCTCTTCGTCAAATAATAATGATGATACCGTTTCATATCTTCAATATCAACAATTCCTTGAATGGAAAAATTCCCAAGGAAAGCAAAATGAGGTAAAGGCTAATATGCCAGAATCATACGCCTCTGTTATACTAGAGGATGACAATGAAAATGTTCAATCATATGTCAAGACAGATTACAAGAAGTTAATATTATTCCTTGAAAATCGAGACCTTCAATGGAAGGATGAGCCATGGAAATTAATGGCAAAATATTTAAATAATGCATCATACACAAGCTGTACTTATAAGTACAGAGTTCATTTTGAGATGATACTCTCATGCACAGGATCATGCGAAATATCGCATTTTTATCCAGCAAATACAAGAAAAGTTTATAACTTTTCTAAGATAATAATCAAACATATTATATTACCGGAAGAATGGGGTTTGAGTACCCTAACTGAAAGGAGTTATACTCATCCTGAACAGAAAGTTCCAGTAAAATTTAATTACTGGGATTATGTTGAAAGCTTTCATAAAGCTTTATTATACGAGAATGATAATAAAAAACATTCTTGGTTTATAAAAATATGCGCAGAAGTTTATAAACAAAGCAGCATACCAAATTGGTTTTCTCAATGGTGGATTACTTATGGTCCTACCATTAAAATATTGCCAGAACCATTACTCAGTTTATATACTGACTGGTTGGAAGTATCTCCAAAGATTCAAGAATTACAAAAGAGTAATACTCTAATCAATGGAAGTTATTATATGAACTTCTTTATTGAATACTCTATCCCATGGATTATGAAATGGACTGTCGAGGTGGATTATACTCCACAAAACATCCCTGCATTATACAGAAATTTTCATACAAGATTTTGGAAGAAGATGATTCAAAAGACGGCTGAAGGCCATATGCAGTGCCAAGATACAATTGATAAGATAAAACAATCAATTGCTGATTATAAGCAGGCTGATCATATAAAGCAGCAAAATACCCCAAGTCCGTATCAGCACATCATTAATAAAATTCAGATGAAGAAAGGACTGATGACTAAAGCGGAAATTTTAGCTTCTTATTTTGAAGAAGTTAAAAAAGATTTAATAAAAAATCTTGATATGGAAGTTCCTTCAGATGCATCTATGGCCTCTGCAAATAACACAGAGGAGGAAGAAGAACAGTGCTTAGCAGGAGAATCTCAGTCTATCACTGATAATGATATGGATGAATATATTGCCAATATCATAAAGCAAGTAAATGAGGAAGAATCTTCCAAAAAGACAAATGCCAAAGGAAAGGACAAGATATAAGGCATTATTGAAGAAATTTTCAGCTTTCATAAAGTAGCTTTTATAAAGTAGCTTTAATAAAGTTACGAAATTATTGGCCACATGTCGGCCATGTTTTTCATGTTTCCTTTCTAGCCGGCCATGTTTTTCATGTTTCCTTTCTAGCCGGCCATTTGTAAAGTTTTGGGCCATGTTAGCTTTGTTTTATTCTTAGAATTTGCTTACAAAATAGGAGGAAGCTTAGTAGAGAAGAGGCAGGCTTCAGAAAAACACCATTCTCTCTCTATTGTAAAAATACCTCATTGTAAAAATCTATTAAGTTATAAAAATCCTCTATTGCTGAGCGCAATTTAAGGTATTCATAATTGTTCTTTTAATTTTGTTTATTTTAATAATTTTGAATCTTGATATTTGGCCTAAATGATAGGCTAAATCATTAAGTGTTGAGCTCTATCACACTAGGCTACTGGGTTAAAATGATTCTAATGACAGATTAAGATTAGAATCTCAGCAGGTGGTGGTATTAAAATTATGGTTGGATAAACAACCCAGGCGGAAGGTTGAATTCCAGAACCAAGATTCTGTTGTTTGCCCGCTTAGCCGAGGATGGCGTTTAGGGCTGTTGTTGAACCTAACTTTGGGTTCAGCCACTCCTTGCCAGGGTTGGGTCACCAGTAAATCTTGTTATCCCCATGCTGCCTGTGATCCGTCTTTAATTTGGTATCAGAGCCATGGTGCACAGTAGCAATAGGTGATGAGTTCAACACTTATTTTTCTAATGAATATCATTAGGAACAAAACTACTGTTAAAAACAGTAGAAAAGAAGAATATGAAATGCCACAGCTTTTGGATTTACTTAATAAATGGACTATTCCTAAAGTTCAACCTATGCTGATATACCAGCTAGGAACTTTTGAGATTGGGTTTAAAACAGGTAGTTAAAACTACTGAAGAAACCATCACGGTTGATAGCGATCATGCTACTTTTAATTTATTGTCTGAGCATGATTTAATACCGTATATGCATACTCATAGATTCATTCATATTGGTTTAATTCAAGTTGCTTTTAAACCTTTAACCTTAAGAGGTTTACCTGAAAGTTTTATAGCTGCTCTCAGGGATGGTAGAAACCATAATTGGAAGAAATCCCTTATAGGGATTGTACAATCAAGCTTGGCTTATGGCCCAATATATTTTAATGCCTATCCGAATTTACAAATATCATTGTCGGATGAAAATGCTTTGAAAGCTTTGGTTTTAAATGTTAAATTACATGGTTATGATTACATGCCTAATACAGAAGTAATATGTATCTGTTATAGGATTTATTTCAAGCCATTATATACTCTGAATCCTATGTGCAAAATTATGGATTTTAAAAATGAAACTATTCTAATAGAAACTAATTTTGGTAAGACTAAAGTTACTACCAGAAGACCTATCAAATGGGATGAAATAGATTTCCCTAAAGAATGGGTCATGGAGGAAGTAGCTCCTCCAAAAGATTTTAAAAATACAGATCTGACTGGAATTGAACAAACTCCAGAAGGAAATGTAAAAATCAGGTTTGAACCTGAAGATGTTATAAGTAAGATGGATATGAGATCTGACAGATCTAGTTTTCAAGGTTTATCTAGATCTAATTCTTTACATCATTCTCATATTTCTCCTATTGATTATATTGTTCAAACTCCTTCTAGAGCTTCTACTTCTCAGTTAAGAGAGGAAGTACCTAGATATCATACTTTGAAAATTGATAAAAATAATATTGTTACTCCTGTTGCTCCTATAAAAGAACAATAGATAAATGATGTAGACATAACTGCATCTGAAATGGATTTTGGTGAAATTTAATGGATTTTAAGTCCACAATTGATTTTAGTCGGGGATCACCCGCAAGAAAGAAAATATCTGAAGATTTTTATAAACCCAGATGGGAACTATTTAGGAAATGGTTTTTCAAAAGTTTTGATAAAACTGAACAAAATGATTTTCAAGAAGAATTTTATAAAGATCTTGAGAAAGTTAATAAAATTATATCTTTTATCCCATGGTTTATGGGAAAGTATGTAGCAAATAATATTGCTGTTTTGGAAAGTTATCAAATGGTAAAATCATTGATGCTGTATTACCCCCACAGCAACCTTTTAAAATAAAGAAGGAGGGAAAAATGATTGATTTTGCAGCCTTTTCTGCGATATTTGAAGAAAATACTTTACAAATTACTGTTAAACATATTAATATTATGTTGAAACAGCAGAATTATACAAATATTTATGTTTATATATTAGGTGAACAGATTGCACCTTTGCATGATAAAGTAGATATATTATTATCAATAAGCAGTAATACTGCTAGTACATCAGGAAAAGAAAAATTGGAAGAGCCACCACGGGTAGCCATTCCAACCATTCAACCTCCTCCTGATGTTGAAAATTTTAAAATAAAACCGGATGCATCTAATATAGAAAATTTTTTAAATGAAAAGTTTAAAGAATTATCATTAAAGCCTCTAATTAATACAGAGGAAAGTGATAATGAATTTTCTGATAATGATTTTCCTAAATTGACTTATGATCAAATTAATAAATTAAAGTCTTCTTACAATTCAAAATTTGCTGAAAAGCCAAGGCAAAGGATGTTTTACTACCCTAGGCCTACTCCTCAAGATGTACTATTCGAAGAGCAGGATGATATGTATGCTCCGAATAGCTTCAGTGGTAAGCAAATATATGAGTGGAACATTGATGGTCATACCAACAGGCAAATGTATATTGTTATACATAGAATGATGATGTATAGCACTATTTGCAAGACTAATGGTATTAGTGATAAAACTGTTGCCAATATGATTCTTGCATGTTTTACTGGTCAATTAAAAGGCTGGTGGGATAATTATCTTACCGCTAACCAGCGAGATAAAATTCTTAATGAAGTCAAAACCGAACCAGGAACATCTACAGCTGATAATTCTAATGCTGTTTATTCTTTGGTTGTTAATATAATTGAACACTTTTCAGGTAGATGGTCTGACAATAGTGAGACTATCCGAACTCTCTTACAAAATATGAGATGTAAGACTTTAACTTCATTTCGACTATATAAAGATACATTTCTTTGCAGAGTTATGGAGTTACCAGAGTGTAATAGCACTCATTGGAAATCCAAATTTATAGATGGACTTCCTAACCTCTTTGCAGAAAGAGTTAAAAAAGCTATTAGACAAGGGGGAGTTCATATTAATTATGATGAGCATACTTATGGAAGTTTAGTCGGAATATGTATCCAAGAAGGATTGGCGTTATGCAATGAAATTAAGCTGAATCAAGAGCTCAACGCCATCGTCTTAATGAAAGACAACAGTTGGGTGAATTTTGTGGACAATTCGGTATGGATGATCCACGAACCAAATCAAAGTCTCATAAGCTTCATAAAAGCAAGACTGGAAAGAAACATGATTACCAGGAACGGAGACAAAAATATTTGGAAAGACGTACAGAAAAACGTGCTAGGAGGAAAAAGGCTTTTAAAAAGCGAAAGGACATTATTAGATCAAAGAATTCACAAAATTGTTATAAGTGTGGAAGATTTGGTCACTATTATAAAGATTGCAAAGTAAAAGAAAAGATCAAAGCTCTTAATATAGATGAAGATCTGAAAGATTCTTTGTGTAAGATCTTATTAAATTCCGAACCAGAGATATCGGATCTAGGTGAGGAAAATATCCCTACAAAGGAAGAACTTAATAAGGTCTTCCAGGATGAAAGTGATATTGTCACGAGTTCTGAGGATGAATGTGATCCTTGCAAGATTGGACAACCTTGTAATAATGAGGAAAATGATGAATTTTATAATTTATGGTCTCAATTTAATATTAATACTTTGGATAATGATAATCTAATAGAATTGTTGAAGATGGTGCAGGATTCCGAAGTTCGATCTAAACTAATAGATCAAATCA
Source organism: Petunia x hybrida (assembly GCA_037355625.1). Taxonomy (NCBI): domain Eukaryota; kingdom Viridiplantae; phylum Streptophyta; class Magnoliopsida; order Solanales; family Solanaceae; genus Petunia; species Petunia x hybrida. The sequence goes on from JBBBVM010000208.1 coordinate 1,176,381, forward strand.
AGGGAAATTTCGAGCATAAGGAACACGAAGAATTGAAAAAGAGTTTCTATGCCCCTATGGATAATACTCCATACACCATGAAGGAAGTTAAAAGACTTCTGGATCAAAGAAAAATGAGTCATAGTAGTTCACCTACTACGTCTCAGGATTTGGAAAGGGAGGTTTATAACCTTAAACAAGAGATTTATAATCTCAAGAAGGAAAATAAAATATTAGAGCATAGGAATTCAAAAATTGAAGGAAAAGGTAAAGAAAAGGATGAAACCCCTACCCCTTCTAATTTTGAAAATCTTGATGAAAATATTATTAATATTTTTAGTGATATGCAGGATGCAGGGAAAAGAGAGTTTTTAACCACTCTAGAAGTTTTTACTTCACAAAAGTTTTTTATAAAAATTACTCTTCTTATTGATTATAATTTCAAAAAAGAATTTATAGCTCTTGTTGATAGTGGAGCGGATTTAAATTGTGTTCAAGAAGGACTAATTCCTTCACGATATTTTCATAAAACTACTCATAGTTTAAGGTCTGCTAATGGTGAGAAGATGCAGATTAAGTACAAGTTGCCAAAAGCTTATATGCACAAATAAGGTATGCATACCTCAAAGCTTTGTTTTAATAAAAAATATGTCTAACCAAGTTATACTAGGAACACCTTTTTTACAAAAAATATTTCCAATTACTAGAATTGATAAAGAAGGGATAATAGGAACTTTTAAAAAAAAAACCTATTATATTCCAATTTATAACTGAACCTATTACCAGGGTTTTAAATCAGTTGAAGGATATGCTAGCCAAGAAAAGTCAGCATATCGATTTTCTTAAACAAGAAATTTATACTTTGAATATTGATGAGATTTTAAAAAATCCCAAATTGAGAGAAAAAATTGATTTTATAATAAATCAGTTTTCATTACAGACTTGTAGTGATCATCCAAATACTTTTTGGAATAGGAAAAAGCATGTAGTTACACTTCCATATGAGGAAGATTTTTCTGAAACTAATAGTATTCCTACTAAGGCAAGACCTTGCCAAATGAATTCAGAATATTTAGAATTATGTAAAAAGGAAGTAGATTCTTTATTACATAAAGGTCTTATTCGATCTTCAAAATCTCAATGGTCTTATACAGCTTTCTATGTTAATAAACATGCTGAACAAGAAAGAGGAGTTCCAAGGTTAGTTATAAACTATAAACCTTTGAATAAAGTCTTAAAATGGATTAGATATCCTATTCCTAATAAAAAGGATTTATTGGATAGACTTCATAATACTATTATATTTTCTAAATTTGATTTGAAATCAGGATACTGGCAAATTCAGGTAGCTGAAGCTGACAGGTATAAAACTGCTTTTAATGTCCCAATAGGACAGTTCGAATGGAATGTTATGCCATTTGGATTAAAAAATGCTCCGTCTGAATTTCAGAAAATCATGAATGATATATTCATTCCTTATAGCAATTTTATTATCGTTTATATTGACGATATATTAGTATTTTCAAATACTATTGAAATGCATTTTAAGCATCTTGAATTATTCAAGAAAATAATCATACAAAATGGTTTGGTTATATCTAAACCAAAAATGTTTTTATTTCAAACAAAGGTAAGATTCCTTGGTCATAATATTGAAAAAAGAAAGATTATACCTATTAATAGAAGTATTGAATTTGCTTCTAAGTTTCCTGATATTATAACAGACAAAACTCAATTACAAAGATTTCTAGGGAGTTTAAATTACATTGCTCCATTTTATGAGAATCTTGCTAAAGATACAGCTATCTTATATGATAGATTAAAAAAGATTCCAAAACCTTGGACTGATGCTCATACTAAAACAGTCCAGAAGATCAAGGAGAGAGTTAAGAATCTTCCTTGTCTTACGTTGGCTAATCTTACTTGGCCAAAAATAATTGAAACCGATCCTTCTGACATTGGTTATGGAGGGATTTTAAAGCAATACTCTCTAGAAGAAAAAATTGAATATTTAGTTCAATTTCATTCTGGTAAATGGAATAATAGCCAGAAAAATTACGCAACAGTAGCAAAAGAAATACTTGCTATAGTGAAATGCGTATTAAAGTTTCAAGGTGATTTATATAACCAGAAATTTATAATAAAGACTGATTGTCAATCAGCTAAGTTTATGTTTAATAAAGATTGCAAACATGATGTTTCTAAACAAATGTTTGCAAGATGGCAGGCATTATTAGCCCCATTTGATTTTGAAATCCAATATAAAAAAGGAGAAGAAAATAGTCTTCCTGATTTTTTAACTAGAGAATATTTTTCTAGTTAATGTTAATTATCAACATTTTTATGTGCAGTTAATCAGATATGTGCAGACGAAAAAATGTTCTTTGTAGAAAGAGTTAAAAAAGCTCTTAGACAAGGGGGAGTTCATATTAATTATGATGAGCATACTTATGGAAGTTTAGTTGGAATATGTATCCAAGAAGGATTGGCGTTATGCAATGAAATTAAGCTGAATCAAGAGCTCAAACGCCATTGTCTTAATGAAAGACAACAGTTGGGTGAATTTTGTGGACAATTCGGTATGGATGATCCACGAACAAAATCAAAGTCTCATAAGCTTCATAAAAGCAAGACTGGAAAGAAACATGATTACCAGGAACGGAGACAAAAATATTTGGAAAGACGCACAGAAAAACGTGCTAGAAGGAAAAAGGCTTCAGAAAAATACCATTCTCTCTCTATTGTAAAAATACCTCATTGTAAAAATCTATTAAGTTATGAAAATCCTCTATTGCTGAGCGCAATTTAAGGTATTCATAATTGTTCTTTTAATTTTGTTTATTTTAATAATTTTGAATCTTGATATTTGGCCTAAATGATAGGCTAAATCATTAAGTGTTGAGCTCTATCACACTAGGCTACTGGGGTATAATGATTCTAATGAAAGATTAAGATTAGAATCTCAGCAGGTGGTGGTATTAAAAGTATGGTTGGATAAACAACCCAGGCGGAAGGTTGAATTCCAGAACCAAGGTTCTGTTGTTTGCCCGCTTAGCCGAGGATGGCGTTTAGGGCTGTTGTTGAACCTAACTTTGGGTTCAGCCACTCCTTGCCAGGGTTGGGTCACCAGTAAATCTTGTTATCCCCATGCTGCCTGTGATCCGTCTTTAATTTGGTATCAGAGCCATGGTGCACAGTAGCAATAGGTGATGAGTTCAACACTTATTTTTCTAATGAATATCATTAGGAACAAAACTACTGTTAAAAACAGTAGAAAAGAAGAATATGAAATGCCACAGCTTTTGGATTTACTTAATAAATGGACTATTCCTAAAGTTCAACCTAGGCTGATATACCAGCTAGGAACTTTTGAGAAATTGGGTTTAAAACAGGTAGTTAAAACTACTGAAGAAACCATCACGGTTGATAGCGATCATACTACTTTTAATTTATTGTCTGAGCATGATTTAATACCGTATATGCATACTCATAGATTCATTCATATTGGTTTAATTCAAGTTGCTTTTAAACCTTTAACCTTAAGAGGTTTACCTGAAAGTTTTATAGCTGCTCTCAGGGATGGTAGAAACCATAATTGGAAAAAATCCCTTATAGGGATTGTACAATCAAGCTTGGCTTATGGCCCAGTATATTTTAATGCCTATCCGAATTTACAAATATCATTGTCGGATGAAAATGCTTTGAAAGCTTTGGTTTTAAATGTTAAATTACATGGTTATGATTATATGCCTAATACAGAAGTAATATGCATCTGTTATAGGATTTATTTCAAGCCATTATATACTCTGAATCCTATGTGCAAAATTATGGATTTTAAAATGAAACTATTCTAATAGAAACTAATTTTGGTAAGACTAAAGTTACTACCAGAAGACCTATCAAATGGGATGAAATAGATTTCCCTAAAGAATGGGTCATGGATGAAGTAGCTCCTCCAAAAGATTTTAAAAATACAGATCTGACTGGAATTGAACAAACTCCAGAAGGAAATGTAAAAATCAGGTTTGAACCTGAAGATGTTATAAGTAAGATGGATATGAGATCTGACAGATCTAGTTTTCAAGGTTTATCTAGATCTAATTCTTTACATCATTCTCATATTTCTCCTATTGATTATATTGTTCAAACTCCTTCTAGAGCTTCTACTTCTCAGTTAAGAGAGGAAGTACCTATATATCATACTTTGAAAATTGATAAAAATAATATTGTTACTCCTGTTGCTCCTATAAAAGAACAACAGATAAATGATGTAGACATAACTGCATCTGAAATGGATTTTGGTGAAATTTAATGGATTTTAAGTCCACAATTGATTTTAGTCGGGGATCACCCGCAAGAAAGAAAATATCTGAAGATTTTTATAAACCCATATGGGAACTATTTAGGAAATGGTTTTTTCAAAATTTTTGATAAAACTGAACAAAATGATTTTCAAGAAGAATTTTATAAAGATCTTGAGAAAGTTAATAAAATTATATCTTTTATCCCATGGTTTATGGGAAAGTATGTAGCAAATAATATTGCTGTTTTGGAAAGACAATTTGAATTATCAAATGGTAAAATCATTGATGTTGTATTACGATAATAAAAATAATAATAATAATAATAATGATGATGATGATGATAATAATAATAATAATAATAATAATAATAATAAGAGTAATAACAGTAATAATGAAAATGATAATAATAATAATAATAATAATAGTAATAATAATAATAGTTTTAAAAATAAAGGGGAAAGGGTTTTTATAAAATTTTAGGCTCAGAATATGTATTGCGTCAAGAAGAGGTTAGGGATGTCGGTACGGGTGCAAACACGGAGCCGGTCGTGTTTCCATGACAAGCACCTCCAATCCCACTACTCCGCTATCGCTTACTTTGCAAAGTGATATGCATCGTCATCGCCTATTAGTTTTTAGGGACTCGGGGAGTGTAACGGGACTGATTTTAGGCCTCCAAACGTCATTGGCCTTGTAGTATCTGTTCAAATCAGCCCATAAGCCTCAAACTCAAATTATTGAATTATTTTCATTGGCTTTAATCGGTGTAGTGTTGAATCTGTCAAATAAGCTCTGCAGAATAAATTGAGATCAGCCGCACTGCATATATTGAAGCTGAAACTTATAACAGTAAACGAGTTAGTCAAAACACTGTGAGGCTCAGTAACATAAAACCAAACAAATGTATATATTAACCGTTAAAGCAAATATCAAGAACAAAAGAATAGAGAAAAATAGCGTTGACCACAGCGGTCAAAAGACAGCAGCAGAGACGACAAGAACAAAGGGGAGGGAGCGACTTTCCGATGGCGGAGGCCTGGCGTCACTGCTACCTCACCCTCGAACCCTTTTCCTTTTTTTTCGATTTTTAAACGGCAGATCAAACAGAACAGAAAGAAAAATGATTCCCCGGTGACTAGCAACTGTCAGAGCAGCGGCGAACTGAAGGGGCAGGAGCGACCACCAGCCTGGAATTAACAACGGTGCCGCTGCGCCTCCGCCTTCGATCCCACCTCTTTTCCTTTTAAATTTAAAGACAGACACAATCGGAAACAGGGGAATCCATCAATGACGACGGAGTTTCCTGGCGTCGCTGTCCTGTGATGATTTGGATCTGGTTATACAGTAGGTGTCGTGGTGAGTTTGGTGTGTGGGTGTTCGTACGTATTTGTGTTTGTGATGGACTTGTGGTGTGTGTGTTATTTTGGGCAGTGTGTATCTGTTCTTTGATGTTTCGTGTGATGGCGTGTGTTGATGCATGTTGTTTAACCTGTGTGAAGGAAGAAGATGGAGGGAGTTTTGTGCGTGTATGTGTTTTGTGTACTGTGTATCGTGTGTGTGTGATTGGCTATTGAGAAGAAGATGAGGGCAAGGGACGAAAGAGAACCACTTGCGTACTGTTCATTGTATGTCGAGAGGAATTGAGGATGGAGATTAGGAGTTTTGTGAGGGTGAGTTGAGGAAGACGATGGGGAGTGTGAAGAAGAAAGTATTCAGTGTGGTCTACTCGTGTGGGGGTACTGCTGTAGTTGTGTACTGTGTATGTATGGATGGGGTGATGTGTGGGAGAGAAGAAATGGCTAAGTGGGATCGGCTAAAAAATGGAGTTTTTGTCTGGCCTGTGCGTGTGTGTGTACTGTCTGTTTTTGTATGTGTGTTCGAGAGAGGACGAGGGAGGAGACAAAGGTGTATGTACTGTATCTTTTTTGTGGATGAGTAAGTGCCGATGTATGGTGTCTATGTCTTCTTTTTAAAATAAGAATTTTTGAAAAAAAGGTTGTTTGGGGATGGCATAATTTGGGGGAATGATTTTAGGGATAGAGAATTAGGAAAGGAGAAGATTAGGGGATATTGAATTTCTTCCAAAATGGGGAGAGACTAGAGGAAGGATGAACTTGGACTAATTTTAGGAAAAGGGGTATGTAAAGGATGTATTTGGTTAGGCTTTATGTCTAGGTTCAAAAAAAGTAATTAAATAGAAAAAATAAATATAAACAAATAAAGAATTTTAGTGGGGATTTTGAAATAAAGAAATTGGACGTTTTCTTTTAAATTGGCCAATAGTCATCTTAAAGGTGCAAAAATAAAATAAAATATAGATATACATATTGTATAAAATGCACAAATAATTATTAAATAATACTCAAATAGAATTATTTAAATATAGATAATCACATATAATTATTAATTTGCACAAATAATCACAAATTGATATGAATTTGACATGTAGCATAAATGATGCAATGATGTGATATATTATGAATGTACTAAATTGTGCAAATATTCACATTTTGATAAATAGCCTAAATAATGAAAATTTATGTAATATAGCCACACTTAAGTATATAATATATAAATAGAGGATAACACACGTAAATGCATGATTTCTAATGCACATTTTGCACAAATAGTCACATTGCACCCTTAAGTTGAAATATAGCCAATTTTAGAAAAAAGAGGGACAAAATTGGGTGTCAACATCTGTATGGCCTGAAATAGGCTTCAAGACAGTGGAGCCTCAAGCTCACTAATGCACTCTTGGAAGCTGGTTATATTCAAAGTGCATATGATCATTCTCTGTATACAAAAAGATATGGAACTGATATAGTGGTGATACTAATCGATGTTGATGATTTGTTGATAAATGGTAGTAATAGCAAACTGATAACTGAGGAAAAAGGGACTCGTAACAAGAATTTTAAAATGAAAGACTTAGGAGATCTTAGATACTTTCTTGGAATTGAAGTGATAAGGTTTGAAAAAGGTATTCTACTGAATCAAAGAAAGTATGCATTGGAGTTGGTGTCAAGCATGAGATTAGGAGGATGTAAACCTCCATCTACACCAATGGAGCTAAACCACAAACTGACCGCTATTGAATATGATCAGCATGTAGGAAATATAGCTGACTCAGAGTTGCAAGATGTCGGTGCTTATGGAAGGTTGATAGGTAGGCTACTTTACCTAACCATTACAAGACCAGACATTAGCTTTGCAGTTCAGGTGTTGAGCTAATTTATGCAACACCCTAAGGAGGAGTCTCACTGAGATGCAGCACTAAGAGTAGTAAGATACATTAAGCGGTCCCCTGGTCTGGGAGTTCTTATGAAAAAAACGGTCATGTGATCAACGTGTGGCCTATTATGATTCTGACCGGGTAGCTTGTCCTAACACAAGAAGATCAGTCACCAGATATGTGCTGAAGCTAGGAGATTCATTACTATCTTGGATATCAAAGAAGCAATAGAATGTCAGCAGAAGTTCTGCAGAAGCAGAATATAGGAGCATGGCTGCAGTGGTGGCAGAAAGTGTTTGGATGCCAAGTTTCTTAGAGGAGCTGGGAAACAAGGTAAAAACACCCATACAGATACACTATGATAGCAAAGCTACAATACAGATTACAATCAATCCAATATTTCATAAGAGAACTAAACATATAAAGATAGATTATCATTTTGTGAGGCAACGACTTAAGAGTGGATTGATTACTACTCAGTACATACCAACCAAGGTGTAGATTGCAGACTTGATGACAAAAGTATTAGGGACTGTGCAGCATCATGAATTGTTATCCTAGCTGGGAGTGTGCAATGCTTTCCACTCTCAAGCTTGAAGGGGAGTATGAAAATACTAGACTTAAAGGACTGAAGTTGTTGCACCTGGTGCACCCTTGTAATACACTAGAGGGGGGTTAATAGTGTCCTTACCCGATTTTTGAACTACAAAACTTGCTCTTGGCGTTGATCACCTAACTCACAAAGAACCAGGTTCCTTGCAAATTTCACATATCCTTGAAACTTAACACAATGCGGAAACGTAAAGAACAAAGAGATTTTTACATGGAAAAATCCTTGCTCAAGGGATCAAAAACCACGACCCAACACTCTTGGGATTTAAACTTTTCACTAAAGGAATATCGAGCAAGTTTCAGATTACAACTCAATGCAATCAAGGAACTAGCCCTCCTAGTACCTAGAACCTTCCAAGCCATACGTTAGCTTGTCAGGTTGAAACTACCTCACCATAAAGTAATCTTTATTCTATGCCTCTTAACAAGCTGATAGATTACAACTCAATAGCCTATAACAGAATTAGACAAAATAGACTAAACCTTATGAAACTCCTACTCCGTCAGGTTCTGCTGCCTTGTTTCTGCTCTTTCACACAATAGCTCTGTAGAGAATTCTTGAGTGCGTAATTTTTTCTTGCCAAAACAACTTATATTTATAGAGTTCTTGAAATCCTTTTCTGCCTTAGCTTGGAACTCCTTTTTACATTGGAATCCGTTTCTAATAAGGTTAGACAATTTTTCCTTATTTGAAACCTAAGTTATTTTGCCTAAGTCTTCAATCCTTTTCCGCCTACGAAACTCTTTCCTTCCAGTGCCACTTCCGCTTTCCTTCTTTAAGTTGGATTGAGACTTCAACTTCAGCTGCTCTCTTTTCCTTCTTCGACTAGATCTCGAATAGCTTCAACTCTAGACTTCAACTGTGAACCTTTTATTGTCCACTTAGAACCAGGTCCTTTGTCATTCATCAAAACCATCCTTCAACAAATTTTTCCTTTTTGATGATGACAAACAAGGTTGTCTCACCGAGGGTATTAACACAGGAATCTGTATATAATTCACTATACTGAATAGTGAACCAGGGTAAACAGTTAGGCAAAAATTAGGTCACATATATACACTTAACTAAACAACATCCTAACTTCCCCCTTTTGGCATCATCGAAAAGTTCACAGTTCATGAACATGCTCAACTTAAATTAAGTCAAGTTGACTCTAGTGCCATAGGCAGCTTACCAACCTTTCATGTCAGGAACCTGTTTCAGATAATAAATACCAGCAAATAAAAAACACAGGATATTTAACATAATCAACACCAAACTGGCTTAAACATCCAAAACACAATATCCAAATATTACAAACCAAAAGAAATAAATTGTCTTAACAGGCCAACAGAAAGAACCAACAAAAGAGACCGAGGAAGGGACTGATTCAGAGTTGGGGAATATCATGGATATAAAAATGATCAAGCAAATTGATAAGGCAACGCAAGTTTCCTTCACGTTCACGCTCCAGCTCAGCATCCAGCCTGATATTCTCTGCATTAAACCATGCCAGCTCATCATTCTGCCTCTCTAGTTTCCTCCTGAACCCTTCCATTCTTCTGTCCATTCTAGCAGCACGCATCTCCTCAGAATCTTCCTCCACATGCTCTGGTTCCTCAGCAGATTCACCATCCAACACATAATCACAAGATTTCAGAATGTTTCTCCTAAGCATGTCATTGCCCGAGTCAGTCCATTTTGCAACAGGCATCCAAAGAACTCAAACACCTTCCCTAGTAGAAACCCATTGACGAAGGCATGTTTTCCTAAACCCATATCAATCACCCTACCAATGTGCTTTATTATTAAGTCGGGCAGATTTATACGAACCCCTCTGTCCAGCAGGTCCATATAGGTCAGATCAAGAAAGTTGGCGTCACTATGCCTTTCTGACCTCTGCAGTAGGTTCTTAAGCACAAATTCGAACAACAGCTGATAGAAAGGTTGCATAGCCTTCTTCTTTACTTGTGTAGCCCTTGCCAGTCTAGGTCTCCCTACAAATTTCTGGGTCACATCCAAAGAAGACACACCATCTCCCCTTGCTGGCCACGAGTTTCTCAAATACTCGCTATAGCCCTGAGAAGGAACACCTAAAATCACACTAAGCTCATTGCAGTCGAACTGGATCACCAAGCCTTTAACTATGGTCGTCACAATACCCTCACTTACTGAACAATTAGAACAAAATTTTATAACCTCTTTGTTATACTCTAAGCACCTCCTATGGACACTAGAAGGGGGGTTGAATAGGGTCCTCTGATTTTCGTCGAAGAACCAGATTCTTAACGTCTAGAACCTTGTTCTTGTCACAACTGTTTTCACGAAAAACACTGCAACACACACAAACTGCAAACCTAAAGAACACGGTGTTGACACCCAATTTTGTCCCTCCTATATTATTTATTTTTTAAAATTTCTACTTATTTTTAAGTGACATAATATTTATTTCTTTTATTTTTAGGGTGTTGATATATATTTATTTGTTGTAACGATTGCATTATTAGAATACTTTTTGTTATTATTAATTATTTCCTTGGAATGTTAGTATTAGTCTGGTATATCATATATGCACTTATTGTCTGTATCTATTTACGTACATGTTTCTACTAAGTTATTCTTTTATGGCATTTTGAATTTAAATACTAGCAAGCCAATCCAAGAATATATTTCTTTGAATCTAGTCATAATGTCCAATGAGATACATGGTCATTAATTAGAAAGATAATTTCCTAATCTTTGCAATCCCACTAATCTCTCACCTTTCATCTAATTCTCTCTGAATCTCTATAACTTATTGCCATTTTTTTTCCACAAAATATTCATTCCATACAAATCTTCCTCACAATGCAATTTCGCCAAGAATTAAGGAAGCTGCTGGTGTCATTCTTCATCTATCCATACATCTTAATCTTCATTGTCTTATTTACCATATACTTGCTATACCAATCTCATTTCCGTTCCTACTCGTTATATTAACTACCATAAAACTTTCTTTCTTTATTATTATTTCCTCCAGCGTTAGTTTCTTGGCATAATACTTTCTCCTCATTGTCTTTATACACTAGCCGTTAGTTTCTTATCCCTAATTTATGGGATTTTTTTTTTCCTTTTCTATTTAGCGAATTCAAGCGTCTTTATAATGCATATTATACAAATCCCATGAATCATGCGACTAATTTTCTCTTACCAAATTAATACCCCAATTGTTCACTATAAAACTCAACTCAATTTTCTTGTGATGGGAGGATATAGAGACTTTTCTCCTCTTTCTTACACTACTCATATTCACCATCATCAGATTACTTCTTCACCTCTCCATCCAACATTACTCTCCTCTTGCTTCATTAGCAAAACAACAGACACTGCTTCTCTTCACAGAGCTCCCCCCCTCTCTATCTCTTTCCTTCTTTTGTGCTACTTATTTTTCACCTCAAGCTTTGTTTTGTTGAAAGACAAAACAATGTTCTGCTTGGTTTGTCATTTGGATCACAGCTTTGTTTGGCAAGATTAGTGTTTCTGCTTTCATCAGTTTGTTCTTGCTAAGGTTCTTTGTTCATAAAGGATGGTGCAAAACCATACCACATTAATGTTTAGTGCAGGTTCATTTGTTATCGAGGGGAAACCGTAATAGTCCATGGAAATGACATGAAGGAGGAGCTTGTAAAAGCACCAGGGATATAGGCCCTATCTTCTTACTCACTTTTTATTTTCGATTATTTATAATTAGAGTTAAACACTTAAACTTGTGGTTATTAAAATTTACTTGGTTTGTATTAAGCACCGTAAGGTGCCACTTGATTAAAGTGTTATATGTGCAAGTCGCTGCTATAAGTAGTCAAGGGCTGTACATGGTCCATTTTTCTCGCTTTCTTTTTGTTGATTGTGAGTGTAAAAGGTTAAATCGCAGAACAGGTTTCAAACTGGTACGTTTGTGCAAAATTTGAACTTTAAAATCATGGCTGTTTGCAACTGGTCTAAAACTGAAATTGGAATTGTAGAGTAAAGTGTTTATGCAAAGGTTACGTTCTGGATAACGGCACTGTGCGATTGATTTTTTTTTTTTTTTTTTGAAAAGGCTAAAGTGCAAGTATGTTTTGAAAACTAGCCTATTTTACAAAGGTTAAAATCTGCAGAAGCCTAACCCGTTTTAATCAAATTCTATATTTTTTCTAAGTCGCTCCAAGTTAATTAATAACTTGTGAGAGATTTATCGACTTTGGAGGTCAAGTTTTATAAAATTATATTATTTTCTTATAAAGATATTAGTCAATATATGTAACATTTTCTAAATACCATATCTACTTTCAACTTAATTGTCATGTGTTAATTATTTGTTAATTACGTGTGTATATTGTTATATATTTGCTTACTATATCTAAATATTTTTTTTATGTGATGAGTTAACTATTTATATATATTTTGTTTGTGTACATGTTTATGTTTATATGTCTTAAATATATATCACTCACTTTGAATCAAATTATTTTAAACGCGACCTCGCACTAAAGTCGCCACCAAAGTCAAAAGCATGTGACCAACTATGTCACAATGCCATCCTTTAGTGGCGCACATTTTTTTCATACTATATATATCTTCCTCGTTTTGTCATTTAAAAGTTAACTTATGTTAATCGACGCATAAGATGATAATATTGTTTGTCTAAATTGGCTAATTAGTTAACTTAGTGATTTGGGGCTGTTTATACAATATGGCTGCTATTTAGAATTACTTTTATAAATCATTGAACTGTCTGCCTTCTTTCATTCCGTAAGTCTGCTCCAGTAAGTTTAAATTTCAACATTTGCAGTCACGTCCCATAATTCAGACCTACTTAGATATTATCTATCTGTTGAGGAATTAGGCTCTTCAAGCTTTGAAATTGCAAAAAATATGACTTGAATTGACTTGAATTAAGATGTGCCTTTAGAAGTTGCCCTTTTCGAATATACACTTTAATTTGTTTACGTGTTATGTCATTCTTGTCCCTTATTAGTTAAAAATTGCTCAAGTAAACCCAATATAGAAATCGACCGGGAATCACGTTTAGTGGAACTTAGGAGGTGCCTAATCCCTTCCTTCTAAGCTAACTTGAACACTTACCCAAATCTCTGATTAGTAGACCAACCCGGAGTTATTATTTGAATTAGAAATTAATAGGTGACATAATACGCCTAGAATAATTTATTAGGTGGCGACTCCAAAATTCTAATTCCAAACGAGTTAACCCAAGTCGGAAACCACTAAGTGGGGTGCGACACACGGTATTTTTACGTGGGAAACTCCTTGCTCAAGGGAGAAAAACCGTGACCCACACTCTGGGATTTTAGAATCAATCTACTAACACAAAGAGCAGGTTTTAGATTACAAAACTCTGTAACCAAGGGGCTACACTCTAGACCCTAATCACTCAATAAAGCTAAACACTAGATTTTACAAAGTAATCACTCAAGATTCACCTATTACAATTTGCTTCTAAATTAACCATGTAAGTAAAACAGTTTAAGCACAATGACAACTCTGGTAAAGAACCTACACAGATTATCTAAGTTGAACTATTTTCTCTCCAAAAGTTGCCCTTAGCAATTAAGTCACTTTGAAAGTTATTGGATCCCCTTGTGAATGCTCTCAACTCTCGTAGTGAATTACGGCTGCCTCAATTACTAACTTTTATAAGGGCTTCGTAACCCTAGTAGTATTCCCCTAGGAAACCTTGCAGATATGGCAAGTCAAGATTTCTTGCAAACCTTTCCTTGTTTAGCTCCAACTTTTATTCATACTTCAAAGACACAGCCACGACACAACTTCTTTTAGCTAACTAGGATGCGCAATAGTTCACGCGCCACTATTTCTAGTTCTGCATGGATTTACATTCCATAATCTTTTCGATCAGTCATGCCCTTCTTCATAAGGACCACGTTCTCCTCCAGAACTACTAACATCCAGCTCAACAAATTCTCCCTTTTTGATGATGACAAACAAATGTTGTCAAGGAACCTGTACAGACAAAAAAACCAAAGACAGGTGGGTAATCTTTTACATTTTGTAATTTTTTTTTATATATTTAGTATATTATTGAACTTATTTGTTGCATTTCGTTCATACTCCTCCACTCCTGGAAAATTGACACTTGCACACACACAAACGATTACGTGGATCTCGCGGTCGTTTCACTCTCAAAAAACCCTTTAGGAGGAACGGTTAGAATCTAGTTGGTCCGTGGTACAACCAACAATTCTAAACGTTCCCACCCCTTAGTTGTCCGCCTGAGGGAACCATGTCCTTGTCTAGATTACCCCACTCTTAGTTGCACTATGATAGGAATCAAATACGATAAACAAAAAGATAGAAGAGCGAGACACTTCTCGAACTCCCTTCGAGGTAACCACGGGGAACTTGTCCCGAGATACCCTCGAATCGGCGTCTAGAAGGACCTACACTATGCAACGACCCTCGAGACAACACCGGACTCGCAAGTCGAATGGTCGGGTTAGCGGTTCAAGACTCAACTAGGTTCCACTAGTGAATTCAAGCAACCAAAAGACAAAGGTTTCTTCCAAAGAGATGAACTCAATTCTCATTCAATGTTTTAATCAAAGTGTAAGGTAAAAAGGTTTGAAAGATGTTTGTGAAGTATTTATAGACTTCACTTACATGTAATGAAAGCTCAAAAATACCCCTAAGTGGGTTTAAACAATAAAGGCCTCGTAGGGCTAAACTTGTCCAAAACATAGCATAAAACTAAAAATCCCGCAACATCTCAGCAAAGCAGGCGCCCAGCCTACTCCAAGTAGGCGCCCCGCCTGTTCCGTGTGTGCTGAAGGACTGGGCGGTCCGCCTGGTTTGCAGAGGCGGTCCGCCTGGTTGAGATCCAGAGACCTGTCAAAAACTAGGCGGCCGGCCTAGTTGAGTAGGCGGTCCGCCTGGTTCTGTGGAGCCTTGAATTGCTTCCAAACGCGCTCCGGATGCCTCGTCAAGTGTACTAGAAGGTCCTCCATCCACGGCACACCAAAGCACAGTCTTCAAGTCGCTCTTGGGGCCTTCTTCCATACCCTTCCATATCAAGTGAAGATGGATGTCTTGGATCAACTTGGCTTGGCTCCGAGTGAAGGGTCTTGTGGGGGTTTGGGTCTTATCACACTATGTCTAGAAATCATGCATCATGTCTTATTTAGGACCATTTTGACTTTGGCTCAGGTCTAAGTCTACTAGTTCACCATATTTGAATGAATCAAATGGGTTTTCGACCCTAAGGGACATTTAAATGTGTTACATGTGCATCTATTTAAAGTTGAACGTGTCTAATGTAGACCATTTGTTCTAAAAAATGTGGATCATCCAACCATTTATCTTGTTGGAGGATGTCACAAGTCGAAGATTTGGAAAATAAAAGAAAACAGACTTTAAATTGATTTTCCTACTTTCGTGTAACCAAAATCAATTATTTATTTCTATAAATGGAAATTGTTATAGAAATCAATTATTTATTTCTATATGAAATTTTTTTTTTCTACATTCATACAAAACCAATTACTTTATAAGATTATTTTATGAACGAATATTAATTTTTCTATTTTTGAAAATCAAATCATAGACTTTAAATTAATTTCTTCTACTTTTAATGAAGAAATATCATTTATTCATATTTACCTAAAAATGTTATTCAACATTTATACAACAAAATTATTTTTCTGTTAACTTTGGGTTATGAGAACAAATGGGATGACGCACGATACACGTTCAATTTTAAACAGCATACTCAAACTTAGGAAGACTTAACATCCTTGGCATGTTAAAGTCCATTAGCCAACTTCGTCCAAATGATGCCTATCATGCATCTTATGTGTGTTGGTTTTGTCAGGCCTACCTCCGATACAAGAGAGGTCCCTTGCATTATAAAGAGTGATATATTTTGTATTTGGTAATTATTACCTCGACACTAACTTATTGTTTCCTTGTTTAAGTTTTTACTCCCACTCCTGAGGTTGACTTGTGCATTCTGGCCGAGCATCAGTACCGGACGAGAACCAAGGGACCAGTTACAACTCCTCCCCCTTTACAAACTAGAAGAAGAGGAAAGCGAAACATCATGACTGAGTTGAATAATGCTGCTCTTAGTGACGATAACATTGGGAATAATGGGACACCCCGCAAGCTTGCCCCAGTTGAGTATAACGAACATGTTGCTACTTTAGAGCAAAGAATTAAAGAACTTGAAGAGAAACTGACAATGACCAGTTTACCCGTTGTTAGCTCCGCCCATTCAGGAGAGCCTGTCGATCCAAGTGGGTCAGCCCGCCCTAACGGAAAGGAACCTATACACCCAACTGATCCACCCGTTGTTTATCGAACATTACTACCAGCCACATACCAAACAGCACTACCTGCAACTTACCAGACAGCACCACCCGCTATCTACCAAACAGCATCAACTGCTACTTACCAAGCAACCCTACCCACCAGTTATCAAGCACTACCTCCTGCACATCCTACTTACATAAACACAAACTTACCTCGCACCAACACAGCATACCCGCAGCCTTACAACCCCATGTTCACTACTGAAACCAAACAACTCACTTCGCCAGTCAAAGACCATGAAAACTATGAATGGGCGGAAGATGAAGCCAATGATGATGGGACAAAAGAGAAAGTTCGTAAGCTAGAGGCAGCCTTTAAGAAGTTTGAGTTAGGCAAAACCACTAAAGGTTTAGCTTATGAAGACTTGTGCATCTATCCTACTTTGAAATTGCCATACGGATACAAGATACCAAAGTTCGACCTGTTCAATGGAACTGGAGATCCTATGGCACATCTAAGAACATATTGTGACAAGCTGATTGGAGCAGGGGAAGACGAGAAAGTACGGGTAAAGCTATTCAGCCGAAGCTTGACCGGAGAGGCTTTGAGTTGGTTCTCTAAGCAGAAGCCTGGCACATGGCTCGGTTGGGAAGACATGGCAGCAGATTTCGTAGAACGATTTGGGTACAACACTGAAATGGTACCAGATCGTTTCTACCTGGAAAAGTTGAAAAAGAAACCCACTGAAACGTTTAGAGAATATGCTACTAGGTGGAGAGCAGAAGCTGCCAAGGTACAACCCGCTATGGATGAAAAAGAAATAGTGAACATATTCATCCGCATTCAAGAGGACGTCTATTACGATAAGCTGTTGCATATGAAAAATCAGAAGTTTACTGATGTAGTGTTGATGGGAGATGACGTAGAAGAAGGACTTAAAAGTGGAAAGATTATTAGCCTAGCTGCACTACAGGCTACTAATAAGGCTCTCCAGTCAGGAAATGTGAGTCTCTCCAAAAAGAAGAAAGACGAAGTCTCTTTTGCTGCAACCTTTCAAGACCCTGTTTTCAACCACTATTATCAAATACCACCACCATTCTATCCATACCCTCACATACCACCTGAATATTCCGTCTATAACACTCAGCCCACTCGGCCTATATTTCACACCCCAGCACCAAGCCGTCCACCATACCAGCAAAATACTCAACCTAACTACCGAAATGCACCATCATATCCTCCCAGGCCTCGCCCCGAGGCAAACCAAAGACCCAAAAGAAACTACACTGCATTAGCTGAATCTCGCACCCAATTGTTCGAGAGATTGAGAGCTGCTGGGCTTATTGTCCCAATCCCTCAAAAGGTGCCAGACAATCCTTCACCACACTTTGATTACAGCAAAAGGTGCGCATACCACTCAGGTGGACCGGGGCATGAGACGGAGAGATGTTTTGCATTGAAAGATAAGATTCAAGACCTAATAGATGAAAAGGTCATTCACTTGAAGACACCAAATGTGCACAATAATCCACTACCTAATCATGGAGATGAGAAGGTGAATATGATTGACATCGGCGAAGAGTACAACCTAGAAGGTACAATCATAAAAGCAAAGACAGTGTTCGATGAATACAAGTTTGGCATGGGGTACATCTTGGTTTGCAAAAGAAAAAGTACTACAAAAGATACAAGAGGTTATCATTCACTAGAGCAGTTTGTTCCAACTCTGAAACAAGCATCCATCTTTTCAAGCTACATGAAAACTCTCGAGAGAGAAGGACTTGCCGAAGGTGTTCATGATATAGAAGATGAGCTGACCGGTCTAAAGGAGCTATTCATGGAAGAATATGATGCAGTTCCTGAAAAGCGTACTGAAGCCTTGAACATCTAGAAAGCTGAAGCTGAACAACTAAATCTACAGCACATTCCGAGCATGCCGAGAACCTTAGTGGAGCTGGGGCATTAGTTATTTTCTTAAATAAAACACGACTCCGAGTCGTTAGCTTTTGCTTTCTTTGTTTTTCAACTTTGTTGCAACATTGTTTCCTTTCGAATACTACTTCTCAAGTCCAATAATAAAAGCATTTCCTGTTTTTCACTTTTGGGCATGCATCATTCATTGTCTTCAAAATTATTTTAATTCCATTGAATCTAAGACTGCAATGTGAGGAAACAGTCCAAAACAACGAGTACAAACCAGGCTATGGTGGTTTTGACAAAAGACATTTGAGGAACTTCAAGAAAATTTTATAGTAGACAACTGAGGCAAGAGCATATTGAGGAAGATAAGTTACAATTCAAGGCGAAACAGTAGAAATTCATATAAGGAGAAAAATTAGACGATCCTGAATAGATTAAAAGCATACTCGAGCAAGTGACGCTCCTAGATAGCGAAGTATGAATACAATAAGCAATAGAATGACAAAGGTATTTACCAAGGAAGTTGGAGCAATACAGTTGATCTTAAAGTGGAATTCTCTAAATCGAGACAAAATTAACAAGATCCTTTACTCAGATACAATCAAGAGATACTACAAATCGAGCAACTTTCATCTTTATTGAATTTGAACTACGTAGCGACCTGATTCCCAAAAGGGAATACGTAGGCAGCCTACTCAAGGCACGGTCACATCATAAGAAAATTTTATTGGACACTGGGGCAGAATTTTTTGAGGTTCCCTCAAAAAATTCAAAGAATACATTACAACATACTGGGGCAGAATTTTTGAGGGACCTCAAAAATTCAAGGAAAATACAAGCAGCACACTGGGGCAGAAATTTTGAGTTTCCCTCAAAATTTCAAGATGAAAGATCTTTGAACAACAAATGGATATAAAGGAGATTATGTCCAAACGACACGTCGCAGTCTATGATTCAATGGAACAAATTTGCATTACTCTTTAAAAATAATTTTCACAAAACACATGCATATCCCCTTTCATTCTCCCTTTTTGCCCACAGCTCGACTAAGGTTTAACACTCGAAAAGAGAGATATTACAAGGAGAAATTATACAAGATGCAGCAGAGTACAGCACAACAAATGCGCAAGTCAACCTCCACCCAAAAACTCACAAATTTTCTTTGATCGCAGGTTTACATAGGTACCGAGTATACCTAACTACTCTTGCAAAGCAATATTCATCAACATGACAAGCATAAGATCCATATCGGTGGATATATAGGGTCCGCAGCGGTGGACATGACATCAATTTGAGAAACATAGAATCCATGTCGGTGGATATATAGGTTCTGCATCGGTGGACATGACAAGCATAAGATCCATGTCGGTGGATATATAGGGTCCGCAGCGGTGAACATGACATCAATTTGAGAAGTATAGAATCCATGTTGGTGGATATATAGGGTCTGCATCGGTGGACATGACAAGCATAGGATCCATGTCGATGGATATATAGGGTCCGCGTCTGTGGACATGACATCAATTTGACAGAAATATAGAATCCATGTCGGTGGATATATAGGGTCTGCGTCTGTGGACATGACATATTTTGGAGAAGCATAGAATCCATGTCGGTGGATATATAGGGTCCTCGTCTGTGGACATGACATTTTTTGAAGAAGCACAGAATCCGCATCGGTGGGTATATAGGGTCCGCGTTTGTGGACACAATATTATTTTGACAAGTATAGAATCCATGCCGGTGGATATATAGGGTCCACATCGGTGGACATGACATCAACTTGACAAGCATAGGATCCATGTCGGTGGATATGTAGGGTCTGCATCGGTGGACATGACAAGCATAGAATCCATGTCGGTGGATGTGTAGGGTCTGCATCGGTGGACATGACAAGCATAGGATCCATGTCGGTGGATATATAGGGTCCGCAGCGGTGGACATGACATCAATTTGACAAGTGTAGAATCCATGTCGGTGGATGTATAGGGTCTGCATCGGTGGACATGACAAGCATAGGATCCATGTCGGTGGATATATAGGGTCCGCAGCGGTGGACATGACAAGCATAGAATCCATGTCGGTGGATGTGTAGGGTCTGCATCGGTGGACATGACAAGCATAGGATCCATGTCGGTGGATATATAGGGTCCGCAGCGGTGGACATGACATCAATTTGACAAGTGTAGAATCCATGTCGGTGGATGTATAGGGTCTGCATCGGTGGACATGACAAGCATAGGATCCATGTCGGTGGATATATAGGGTCCGCAGCGGTGGACATGACATCAATTTGAGAAGTATAAAATCCATGTCGGTGGATATATAGGGTCTGCATCGGTGGACATGACGAGCATACGATCAGTGTCGGTGGATATATAGGGTTCGCAGCGGTGGACATGACATCAATTTGAGAAGTATTAAATCCATGTCGATGGATATATAAGGTCCGCGTTTGTGGACATGACAACAATGAAAGAAGCATATAAGCCATGTCGATGGATATATATAAGGTTTGCATATGTGGATAATTCGGCAATTAGAGGTATAGGGTCCGCGTTTGTGGGCATAGTTCAACAATTTGAAGCAGAGTAAGGTCCGCATTTGTGGACGTAGTTCAGCAATTTGAAGCAGCGTAAGGTCTGCGTTTGTGGACAGACCAACTATTGATCAAGCATAGAATCTGCGATCGTGGATGATAGGGTCCGCGTTTGTGGGCAGTTCAACAATTGAAGGAACACAGGATCAGTGCCTATGTATACAGTTCAACATTGAAAGCAACATAAGATATATAAGGTTCGCAGTGGTGAACATGACAACAATTTGCAGCAGAGCAAGGTCCGTATCGGTGGGCATAACATTGAAAAGACATTTGGATCAATCAAACAAGTACCAGACAAAACAACCACTCGGCTCAATAGGGAAGTTTACTTTATCTTTATCTTTATATCTATTGCATTTATCATAATTTTGCTGCAGGGTACTCCCCGATCTCCCGACAAACCCCTACGCATTACTCTCATGCCTGTTCCCAACACCATTACCAATCATGCAACCGCAAAACCTCAAACACATACAAAGCAAAGCTTAACCCTACAAACAATGCCTTGTGCTACACCTGCGAGCTACCTATCATGCCGAGTTCCAAGCCACAATTCCATACTCACACCAGTGGTCTACCTAATCCTTCCTTGTCGCTTGGATGTCAGTTTCATATTCCTTCCTAATTCGTGCCCATCTAAATCGTGTATATTTTCATGCTTAATCGTGCCCGTCTGCTTGAATCATGCGCGTTCATAAAACTCGCCCCCCAAATGTTTCCAAGCTCATTCAAGGCATTATTGAAGGCAAGATGACCCATTTATCGAGATGAAGTGGAAATTATGTCCTTGTAAACTCCTCTTTATGGGTGTGTCGTGCACCACATCTTCATAACTAGGATGATTATAAGCCTCTTTTCCCACACTCGATCTATCGATGTTATTTCATCTTCGACAATGCCTTTGCTTCATTCTTCATTCATCTTGCCAAGAGGCAAAGCATACACGAATCTAAACTTTACATGCTTGGATAAGTTTAGTCTTTACGTCCAAAATCGTGCGTCATAAATATCTCACACAGGCAACATGTCATTCTAGAACTACACACGGCCTGATTCTCGTGAAACCCGAGATACGTAGGCAACTCAGAGACCGGGGTTCGGCCAAAATACCCCCAAAACTCCCATTCTCCCTTTTCAGTCATTTTACCCACTAGTCGTGACAAAATTGGCTACACCGTCAACTATCTTTTCCCGAAGACTCTTTCATCATCCCCGGGCAAAGAGGGGCAGCTGTTGACACCCAATTTTGTCCCTCCTATATTATTTATTTTTTAAAATTTCTACTTATTTTTAAGTGACATAATATTTATTTCTTTTATTTTTAGGGTGTTGATATATATTTATTTGTTGTAACGATTGCATTATTAGAATACTTTTTGTTATTATTAATTATTTCCTTGGAATGTTAGTATTAGTCTGGTATATCATATATGCACTTATTGTCTGTATCTATTTACGTACATGTTTCTACTAAGTTATTCTTTTATGGCATTTTGAATTTAAATACTAGCAAGCCAATCCAAGAATATATTTCTTTGAATCTAGTCATAATGTCCAATGAGATACATGGTCATTAATTAGAAAGATAATTTCCTAATCTTTGCAATCCCACTAATCTCTCACCTTTCATCTAATTCTCTCTGAATCTCTATAACTTATTGCCATTTTTTTTCCACAAAATATTCATTCCATACAAATCTTCCTCACAATGCAATTTCGCCAAGAATTAAGGAAGCTGCTGGTGTCATTCTTCATCTATCCATACATCTTAATCTTCATTGTCTTATTTACCATATACTTGCTATACCAATCTCATTTCCGTTCCTACTCGTTATATTAACTACCATAAAACTTTCTTTCTTTATTATTATTTCCTCCAGCGTTAGTTTCTTGGCATAATACTTTCTCCTCATTGTCTTTATACACTAGCCGTTAGTTTCTTATCCCTAATTTATGGGATTTTTTTTTTCCTTTTCTATTTAGCGAATTCAAGCGTCTTTATAATGCATATTATACAAATCCCATGAATCATGCGACTAATTTTCTCTTACCAAATTAATACCCCAATTGTTCACTATAAAACTCAACTCAATTTTCTTGTGATGGGAGGATATAGAGACTTTTCTCCTCTTTCTTACACTACTCATATTCACCATCATCAGATTACTTCTTCACCTCTCCATCCAACATTACTCTCCTCTTGCTTCATTAGCAAAACAACAGACACTGCTTCTCTTCACAGAGCTCCCCCCCTCTCTATCTCTTTCCTTCTTTTGTGCTACTTATTTTTCACCTCAAGCTTTGTTTTGTTGAAAGACAAAACAATGTTCTGCTTGGTTTGTCATTTGGATCACAGCTTTGTTTGGCAAGATTAGTGTTTCTGCTTTCATCAGTTTGTTCTTGCTAAGGTTCTTTGTTCATAAAGGATGGTGCAAAACCATACCACATTAATGTTTAGTGCAGGTTCATTTGTTATCGAGGGGAAACCGTAATAGTCCATGGAAATGACATGAAGGAGGAGCTTGTAAAAGCACCAGGGATATAGGCCCTATCTTCTTACTCACTTTTTATTTTCGATTATTTATAATTAGAGTTAAACACTTAAACTTGTGGTTATTAAAATTTACTTGGTTTGTATTAAGCACCGTAAGGTGCCACTTGATTAAAGTGTTATATGTGCAAGTCGC